>JAGPOW010000261.1:225437033-225500794 GCA_030014935.1 Caiman crocodilus | reverse complement strand
CCACATCCCTCTTGAAGTGCGGCGCCCAGAACTGGACACAGTACTCCATCTGCGGCCTGACCAGCGCCGCATAAAGGGGGAGAATCACCATCTTGGACCAGCTCAAAATGCATCATTGAATGCACGCTAGGGTTCGGTTGGCCTTCCCAACCACTGTCTGACATTTGGCGGCTCATGTTCATCTTGGCATCAACAATGATGAACTTCATCCCATCATGAAGTTGATGGGAGTTTTGATTTGCCCAAAATGAACAGGGAAAAAAAATATATACATACTGAATGTCATAGGTTTAAGCGCAGTAGTAACTAACTGTACCAAGTAATAAAATTCTTCCTTTCGTACCTACTCCTTTAGGTTACTGGAGTAGCTACTGTTGCATATTTCCCCATTACGCCATCACTACTCATCGCTCTTCTCTTTAAAAGGGAGCAGTAAAAGGGAAAGATCAAAAATACAATGCTTGAACATAACATAGTGCCTTCCTAGTTGAAATGCACTAAAAAGCTAAAGAAGAAAAGCTAATTGCATTCAAAACCTGGAAAATACTAAACTGCTAGGGATAGACTGCTGATGCTTCTATTTTCTAAGACAGTGGATGGATCAAGATATATATATATTTTGAAAAACAGTAGCAGAGCTATATATGAAAATATTTTTATCAAGTTATCCATATCCACTCCAAAGCTTTGTCCACAAAAGACTATTCATATTCAGTTTTTACATATGTAAATCATATTCAACCTGGAAAAATGTATAATAATCAGAGCTCATACTGCCCAATTCCAACAGCATGCTCCTTGTTCCCATTGTTCTACTGAAGGGTTGTCAAAGATCTGTCCCATGGACTTGTTATTCATCCCATGGGGAGAATTCAAAGTGCAGAGCTATGTCATGTGGCCCATGGGGCCAGAAATTAGGTGGCAAAAGAAATAGAGGTTGCTGAAGCTCTGTGAACTGTAGCAATTAAAATTCAACTGCCAAATTTCGTGCACTATATAGGTCAGATGACTTGGACACCCCCCTTCTATCAGATTTTATGAAACAAAACAGTACTACCAGTCTCTTATCTTTTCACTCCTGCAAATCATTAACACACATCAAACAGCAGTTTCCCCAGAAGCATTCTAGAAATGCTAACAGTTTGGAAAAGAAGAGAGAGCTATTGTCAGAACTTGGAGATGCACTTAAAATGTTTTCCTTGTCTTCACTTCTAAAGTCCCCATTAAAAATTATAACACTCCAACCAGAACAAACACGTTAGATGTAAAGGTTCCTCATCTTTCTGTTGGCCAACAAGCAAAAATATATAAAAGCAAACAAAAAGCTCTACCTCCTTACTAAAGCAATGAAGTGTATTTATTTATTTAAGCTGCCTGTTCCAGGGAGAATTTCACCATTTCAAGGGTGGAATGAGAATGGGGAATAATTCTTAATTTAATGTAAAATGTAAAGAACATTCAGAAATCTGATTCCAAGGAACTTACTATTTAAGGTCTCACATTCCCAAAGTTGAGTCTGCTTGTGTGTTTTCACCACATCAAAAGGTAAAGTTAAAAGAGCTGCAATCTATTAGAATAATATTAATTGATCATTTATAATAGATTTCATTTTCATTTATACATTTACAGATATAATAGCTTAATGTTAGACCAGAATTCATGATTTTTGTAGATGTCCCAATGAGATTTTGTAGCTGGTTATAATTTAAAAATAGATTTGCTATTGCAATTTAGCATATAAGCTAACAAATCAATGAAGCAAGCCATAATTACATTTAATCTGAATATTCAATTTAGTATAGTTGTTTAGAAAACCTATATTGTATGAAATATAAATAATATACAGTTGTACCTTTAAAGATCTAAGACTCCTTCCAAAAGGAAAAGGATTGTAACCAAAGCAGTCACTCTTAATCCTTTTCTACAGAACCTAGCACTCCTCAAAATTTCCATTTGTCATTAATTGATAATTTGTCCTGGATTATCCTTCACAACTAGTTTGGAGAGAAGGCCTTGACAGCTGGAAGTGCACTTAATCCAGGACTAAGACGAAGTTGTTTATTTATGATATAGTGAAATCTCTGGAAGAATGGTGCTCATCTCTGCAAATGGCTTACAACAACACAAGTTGCATACACAAGTATGCACAAGTGACAGCTTCCGTTTGGGCAAGATCCACAAGCAGAAAGAATTCAAATATGATATTTCCTCCTACATTCTGAGCGTGTCCTCTCAGTTGTCTCTTTCAAGCCCCCTTCCTGAAATGGGAACCAACAGCAAGTATTCCTGCACTCATTCAGACTTCTACTAAGGTCAGTGGAACTATGAATGGGTGCAGGACTCTGTACTAGTTAATCAACTGGGAAGATGGGCTTTACATTGTAAACAACTCAGGGAAAGATGCTATATTTTAGCACATGCCTTGTCAAAACTAGCTTCATTAGCAATACCACTTCATTAGAAATATTACATTTACTTGAATCTAAGATGACCCTGAATTTAAGACAAGCCCAATAATTAGATTTCATATATGGAAAATTTATACATTTGTTACAATTTTCCAGGTATAGAACCTAAGGATCAGAGGGTTGTCTTGCACTCATCCTCACCTCCAACTGGTACAGCATGGAAGGCAGTAGCTGGGGGGAAGTCAAGTAGCCTCCTTGCCCTATGTCTCCCCACTTTTTCCCTCTGCAGCCTTCCTGTCTTCCCTGCCATCTGCATCCCCCTACCCCCAGCTTCCCACAGCCTCTGCCTCTTCCCCTCCACTCCCTAGTCTCTGCTTCTTCTCTCCCTTCCTCCCCCCAACTCCCGCTCCAACAGCTGGTGGAAGCGCAGCCCTTGCCGGACATGCCATAGTGCCAGCACTGCTGACTGGCCAGGCAGGATCCATGCAGGCGTGTTGGTGCTGCTGACTGGCTTGGGGAGGGGACAGAGTTTCCTTATGCTCTGTACCTGGGAGGGGCTCCAGCCCCAGCCAGAGCTGAGTTGTGACTGCAGTAAGGGGGAAGAAGGTGCTGGACGGGGGTAGGGAGCAGAATCTGCAGACGGCAAGAGGAGTGGGGCAGGCAGCTGCCTCGAACCAGAGTCAGAGTTGCAGCAGCTGCCTGCTCTCCCCACCTGCAGCTTTGTATGCAAATATAAGATATGGGGCTTTCTCCCCCATTTTACACTTATGTTATTTAATTAAATATTTCCAAAATACATTTCATTCAGAAATAAAAGCAGCTGCAGGTCAGGTATTTCAGCAATAGATAATCTGCACAGTCTGCATAGCTGACGGCAAGTTTCTTCTGCTCAAAAGCAATGGTTGGCAACCTTTCAAAGCTGTAGGCCAGACTGAACCAGTTTGGGTCAGAGGCAGGTGGACAGGTGCCAGGACCCAATCACTGCCACTGCTTTTACCCAGGGTGGCACAGAAAAGTGACTGCTGCCAAATCCCTCCGCTGCTGAATGTTGCATGTCTGTGGTCCAGATCAAAAGGCTCCCTGGATTGGATCTGGCCAAAGTGCAACAGGTTACTGACCTCTACTTAAAAACACTCACAGTGGGTGTGTCTACACAAGAGAGACACAAAGTGTGATGCCACAGGTATGTTGCCATAGCAACATGCTCCCTTGCTATAGAGCGTCGCTATGTTGAGGGAGCAGCTAAAAATAACCATGTGCCACCAGCACGATGCAATAATGGCTGTTACTGCACCATACGGGCACGTGTAGACGTGCCCACTATGTAGACAATCTCATACACTTTTTTGCTTATATATATAATCACTCAATGAATGACGGGTAGTTTATTCATGCTTTATATAAAATAATATTACTATAAAATACTAGTAACAAAAAAGTAGACTTACAGATCCAGAGAAAGCCCCTGATGCAAAACACATCATAAATGTTGGTTCATGCATGTCATATCTCTTGCACAGCCCCTCCTTGAGGTGTTCATAGTTGTACCAGTACATTGCTGGAGGTATAAAAAGACCAATAAAATTCCAAAACGATAAATTTGCAACAAGCAACAAACTGGTATACTGAGCACAGTCTCCAGTCGTGCTCCTTTTCCAGAGAAGAAAATAGCTTCCCCACTTAAATGTTGATTGGAGGCAGGGAGAGAGGAGAAGAGTGTATTGTATAGGAGAACATACAGTATTCAGGTAGCCAGTACTCTAGTTTAATCACTGCTCTGTTCCACTGTAGCAATTCCTTTGTTATTAAACACTACAGCAGTGTGTACAATTGACATAGAGCAAGATTTTCTTTAAAAGTTACTTTGTTTTACATTTCTTCACATGAACTAGACAGTTTATAAAATACATTTTATTGCATTTTCAGTTATTTTACACTTTAGATAAACCTTATTAACTGTTCTACAAAGTTAACTCTCTCTCTCTCATGGAAGTCTACATTTATGTGCCATCCCCCAAAAACTATCTTAAATCTTTATCCTGATGCTGACACACGGGCACTGGGAATGCTTCAGCAAGGGGCTACAATAAGACAACTTGAGGAACAATTAAATTAAAGGGCTGCATATAAACCGTTTATATTAGGGTTGGGCAATTATTTTGGAAGGAGGGCAGCTTAAGGAGGTTTGGTTAGCTTGAGGGCTGCCTAGGTAGCCCTGCCCCTTGATAGTTGCTCCACCCCCTGGTCGCCATCTTGTGACTAGACATACCACCCCTAACCCCTGATCTTTGCCACTGGAAATCCCTCCCCTTTTCCCCCTGGAAATACTCCTTTTGGAGGGGTGCCATTTTGGAACCAGAAAAATAATCAAATCATACACTAAAAATCAAACACCTATGACATATTTTAATTGTATTACAAAAAATAGTTTTGTCATGATTTGTGTTTGCATAGTATATGTAGAGGTGATTGCATAGCTCAAAAGTGGGAGGTTATAAGGAGGTGGGGAGGGTCACAGGGTATGTTGGAGGGTCTATACATGTGGGGGACTGTGGGGACCACCCTCTGCATTCCCCCCATGGTGCAGCAGCAGGAGGGGGCACTTAGGGTGCTCATGCCCAGTGCTGGTGCCTGGTGGGGTGCAGGTCTGGCCAGCATTGCACATCACAGTGAGGCACATCCCCTGCTGGGCAGTCTGTATCACCAGTGCTCCCTGCCATGCATGCACAGCCCCCAACAATCGTGCAGCGAGGGTGGGAAGCCCCGCATGCTGGAGCTGGCTGCCTTCCCTGTTCCCTGGATCTGTGCGGCCGGGGGTGCCAAAGGGAGCTGGCTCCAGTGCACAGGGCTTCCCTCCCGTGCCGCAAGAGCACCGGGGCTGCCTACCAGGGGCTGCACCCCTCATCACAATGTACAGTGCTGGCTGGAGCTTCACGATGCATAAGCACCCAAAACAGGCATGAGCGCCCCCACTTGGTGCTGCTACTGCTGCTGCTGCCACCTGCGAGGCCGTATTTTGTCTGCCCGCAGTTTATATTGTGTTCCACAATTAGAACTGCAGCATTTGTCTCTGCATTGTAACCACAACTACGTGCACTGGTTGAGACAGTACTGAATTACAGAGGAAACTGTTGAAGTAGGCTAGTTGAAATAGGCTGGACTGCATGTATACCCTGACAGATCAATTATGCCTAACTTCAGTTTTGCCTTTAGAAAGAGATAAACAAAGGCAAAGATTTAAGATTTAATCTTGAATATTTCTGCAGTGTGGCAGCTCTCACTCTTAGCTAACTCAAGAGAAGCTAACTTGAGTGGAAGAAAATGTGGAATGCTAATGTGTGGGCTATAGATGGCAAAGTTGAAGTTGCACTGGAGTAGTGGCAAGTACTTAGCTTTCTGTTTCCTAGTTTATAGAGTTGAAATTTGCCATCCTCCACATTTTGGAAGGCAAGAGATAAGGTTAGGCAACCTTAACCCTATGTTAATAAAGTTTTAAAAACATTCATCAGGTTTATTTATTTATTTATTTTAAAGATAAGTAGACTTTTTTCATCTCCATATATGTCAGCCTAATTTTCCCCCTGGCTGCCTCTGGCTCTTTGTCAATAATCATCCTTGATACAGAAGTCATTAGCTGTCCATTTAGTATAACACAGCATACTGTTTCCTCCCCAGTTCTCTTCTCTGCGTGGAGCTGGGCATGGACAAGACTTGCAGACTGAGGAACAGATGCTCCAGCAGTGCAGTAATTGATATGTAGTTACGGGGACATATAACAAAGGTGGAACAGAAGTGAGTGTCAGAACAAAAATTTGGAGAAAACAGAGCAGAAACAGGCTCCTTTTCTCCTCACATTCCCTTGTACTGTTTTCCCTCCCCTTTCCACTACAAGCAGCAACATCAAAAAAAAAGGGTCATCCCTTCCCTAGTGCCTGAGGTAGTATTAGAAATAACGGAACCTGAAGTTTCCTTTCTCAGATAAGGAAGCAGTGGAAGAATTCCAGACTCCCTTGAGTCACTTAGCCTACCTAAGAGCTTTTTTGGGGGCAGGAGGTATATGTAGTAGGATGGGGATGGGAGAACATAAATTACTCCCTTTGACTTCCTCCTGAAGTATGTCACTGGAAAGGAATGTACTTAATTTCTCCTCCATCTTCTCATTTGGTTCTTTTAGTGCTTCTAGGTGCTTCAGTACTTTTCCTCAAAAAGAAAAGGTCCTTTTGAAGACCCTTACTCATCATGGCATCATACAGACTACACCTTTGGAAACACAATTCTCTGACAGTGCTCTAGTCTTTGAACATATCATTTGGGTGGTCCCTTATACCCCTGTTTGCTCTAACCCCTTCCATGCCCATTGCTCTAACCACCCTTGCAAATCACAAGTAAAGGATTTTGACTCTGTGGTGTGGATTCTATAGGGCAGTGTTCATTTCCATGAACCAGAGGTCAGCAATGGTTTCTAGCATGGGTCAGAGGCAGGCTGGCATTAGGACGTGACCACTCCTGCTTCTCCCTGCTGTTCAGCTGCATTGTTGTGTGGCAAAGGATACTCTCCACTGGAACTTATGCTGTCTGGCATGGCCAAAGCTTCCCCTCCAGCAAAGCCCCAGGTGACCAACAGCAGCAGGGTGCAGGGAGTACTCCCCTTTGCCAAGGGTTGAGGTGTCTAACAGTGGTGCAAAGCAGAAAGACCCCTATGCTGCCAAATGCTGTTGAAGGCATGGCTCTACAAATCAGATACGAAGGCTCCAGGGGCCATAGGTTGCTAATCCCTACCACTAACCTCTGACTTAGTGCACTGCTCAATGTTTCACTCACGAAAAAATTCTGAAAAAGCAGACTTACACAGATGTCTTACTCCATGTAAACAAAAGTACAAGTGCTTTGCAGCGCAATAACGTAACTTTTGAAATGTATCTGAATTACTCTTCAGTTCTTTTCAAGAGCTGACCTCATAGGCAGTCCATGCTATAATGAGTAGATGTCAGGGTCCTAGATTTCCCTAGCTTTGCATCAGAAAAACTGTAAAGATCTGAAAATCTTAGAAGCAATTAATTATAAGGCAGGGGTGGGCAATTGTTTGGGCTGGAAGGCCATTTATTGAGTTTTGGTGAGCTGTTGAGGGCTGGGGAGGGAGAGGGTGCAGCCAGGGAGATGCTAATTGATCCTACCCAGCCTGCCAGCCACCACTGGGAACCTTAGGAGGGAGGGCTGTGCCCCATGCTGTTATGCTCTGCTCCACTGTACCCAAGTTGGGCCACGTAGTGCTCAGACTCCTCCACCTCTCCTGCATGCATTCCCCCCACACTCACCTTGCTGTTAGCACTGCATAGTCCTGGTTCTGCAACTGCCAGCAGCTGGACCTGCACAGGACGGGGTGCAATGCAATGCACTGAGTAGCCGTCCCACCCACCTCCCCACCCACTGCAATAACCCACTGCACCATACCAGGAAAGTGATAACACTCATGTAATTTTCTAAATATTATTTTTATGGGAGTTTTCTCTCAGAAATGTGTTGTTTACGTAATCCCAAATTTGGACCACTAACCACAATCTGCACCCCAAAAAATGTAATACATTTCAAGAGAATCCAACTCTGCGTGTGGATTTTATGGCACCAGGAACAGTCATCTTTTGAATAATGAGCAAAGCACAATTTTATCTATAACATAGCGCATTATGAAATTCTGAGAAAAAATTCTAAGGGGACTGACAAGCAAATATTCCCCATAACAAACTCTGAAGAGAAATAAACCCTACCTGAGAAAGGAACGTCTCTAAGAACAGTAGGACCCCAGCCTCTCCACAAAGAAAGCCAGCCATCTTTGGCTATTGTGTTACTGATGCACACATGTAATTGCCTGTAAGATAACTGGCGAGCCTGAAGTTTAGTTCTAACCAACTCCAGGGGACTTATTACAGTTACTGAACCCACTGAAAAGGAGAAAAAGATGAGACATGTTATCAATATTTCAAGCGAAAATTCTGTTCACAGTGCAGTTTCCCAAGAATGTGCTCTCCTTCCATTTTCATATTTTCAGCTTAGTCATAGATGTCTCTCCCAAAGTTGCTGCTTAAGTTATATTAACTGTACAACCTCCCATGAAGGTGAAAACAATCTGATCATACATATGACCCCAGATTGGCAACTCCAAGGTATCATTTAGACTTCAACAAAGATAAAAATGGGCTAAAATGTCAGCAGGTTTTTGTTAATAACCTGATTTTAAAATGTCAATTCCTGCATTAATCCTAAATTCTACTTAAAAAAAAGTTTTGCTTCTTGTGTATTAAAAATTAAAATGTAGCTCTCATTTTTAAAGTCCCTTTTTCTCTTTGTAAGTTACTTTTAAGTGGCTCATCCATTCTTTTTCTTTAGAAATATCAAGTCAGTTATTCTTTGTTTCTAGGAGAAGTCAGATTTCAGCGGGGTCTATTATGAACTCTCTTACCATTTAACTTAAGAATCAGGGACAAACGACCCTAAACAATCACACCCTTCCTACTAGCATCCTGGCAGATGAAGATATTTACCTTACTGACTTCAACTAATAGGAGTGATAAAACCTAAGGTATTGTCCCCATTAAAAAGAACTGCAAGCAGAAGTACACTACCCAGCAGTATGAAAAGATCACATCCTGCCATATAGATCTCCCAATTAAATCCCCAATGTGAATACACATCTACCAGCAAGAAAATGTTTCTGCCTGTTGAGCTGATGTCCTTTTAGGGGAGCTAGTGTAGCCAGCAAGGGAAAACTACCTTCTGCTGGCAAGCTTGCATCAATACCAGGGGATTCTGCCAGTGGATCTTTCCTGCTGTAGCTGCAATTGCAACACCACCATGACAGCAGAGTGAGTCCAGACCCAGTGCCAGCTGGAAGGGAGGCCTGTGGTACCCCATGCTCTGGGCTCAGCTCCTGCACCGCACTAGGCAGCCTCCTTCGCTACCACTCTGCCCCCTCCCCCCTCACCTTGCCGCATCTCCTAGATGCCCCTCCCCTTCCATCACAGGTACCAGCCCCTTCATGTCACTGGCCCAGCCACGCAGCTCCCCACTGCCTGCCCCCTTCTGCTGCTGGAGGGGCTTTCCCCTGCCCCTGTATCCTGCTGCAGCCCTAGCACCTGGACACCATCCCCCAGTGCCAGCAGGCACACACTCCCCCTTGCACAACCATCCCCTCCACACCCCACCCCAACCGTCCCCAAGCCCTGGCCCTCCAACCCCCGTTCCCCACAGACTTTCCTGCATCCAGCTGCTGAGACTGCTCCTACCACCCCTCCAGGCCTCATGCCAGCCACATACGTGCACGCTCAGATGCACATGGTGCTCCCTGCCTCCAATTGTCCTTCCCTTGCTTGCACCAGCAGAACAAAGCAAAATCCTGGACACTTGTTTAGATTTAAAAAAAACCCATCCAGTTGGAGGACACAAAAAAAAGATATGTCTGGGGCCAGACGTATGGTAACCCTACATTACCTTTAAACTAGCATGTGACAAAAAATATTTATTATTAGACCCACTGGAGACAAGGATTATTTTTTCTCTTGAAGAACCTTTAAGACAAGATATAAGTTACAAAGAGTTCCACGTCTAGGATTTCATAATATGCCTTTCAGTAATGCTGCTAAGGGCCTGCCAATACATTCAAATTGAAGCTGGATAGAAATCAGCTATAAAGTTGTTATACATTTTCAAGCACCAACTTTGTAACTGGCTGATGCTCTTTATAGCTGGATGTATATTTTTATGCCACGATAATTACTTTGCGTGTGTGGCTAGCCTAAATTTATTGCACAACTAACCAGTTACAGTAGTTGTGTAATATATGTAATGTGGCAGGGGCCTAAGAGAGACATAGCTAAAGAGCCTGCCTGAAGTGTTTCCACAGAATGTTACCCGAGTTCTAGTAAATAAATTAAATATAAAAGTTCTTCTCAAGAAAAAGTAGAATCTAGCTCCCATTTAAATTAGAACTAAGTTAAAGAAGCATGTAATGTTGGGTTTTGTGTACAGTGCCTGCTATGACCAGGTACACTTAATTTTATCTTTAAACCACACCAAATGGGGCTTGCAATGTAAAATATCAGGAAAATAAATAGTAAAAAAAAATACTGTAATGCATAGATAATTTAACTCACATCTGCTTAAGGAGCCAGCAAGAATTGGAATGAAGTCACCTTTTCCTAATGTAGCCCCTAAAGCTTCACTTAGTTGATCGTAGCAAGTAAAATAAATTACTGTGGTTGGAAGTGCCATCATTCTAAAATACAAATGAAAATCTCAGTTACCACAAAGAAAAAAAACTCCAAAATCATTGTGATTAATAATCCAATCTGAATTTTTTGCTTAAATAAAAAGATTTAAATTTAAATTATGTGTAAATGAGAAAAATCATCATAAGCTTGTAGCTCTCAAATTCCTATTCAACCTCCATTAATGAACTGTGTGGTAAAGATTCAAGTTCCTTCTGGAATTTTACCTTAATTCATGCAATTGTTTTCATAATCTGACAGACTACCCTGCTAAATGCTCTCACTTTTGAAGCATGCTTTTTATGATTCAGCTTTAATACTGATGCTTTTCTTTAACTTTGGCTATTATTTCTTTTTATGAAGAACAGCCAATTAAATTAAACTCCACCTGTTTTCTGTTGATTCCTTGTGGATACTTCAACCATAAGCCAGACACATGGAGCTTTTGAAACAATCACAAATGAAAAATTGGTTATTTCTGGGCAATTTTTCTTTTTTTCTTTTTTCATGAACAAAAGGTTCAGTAAAAAATGTGGGCTTGTCACCCTGAAACAATTCACAAATTTAACCCAATTTCATTAAATAGTTCTTGCTGGAAAAATAAATAGTGGAGATGCTATACTTTTTTCAAATAGCTTATTAGCTAAGACATTCATCCTTGATAAAGGAAACCCAGTCCAATTCCAATCTCTACCTGAAATATCACAATTTCCAGGCAAATATTTTTACCACCAGACTGCTGAGTATTCTGGGGTGCATGCTCTTAGTTCCTCTTGCTAATGTTATTTCACTTTCTATAATATATGTATATATTACTTGCTGGTGCAGGAAGTAGAGGTTCAAGTGTTCCTCCCTGTGTGCTGCAATGTCACTCCCTTTCTTCCTCACTCTCTGGGTCAATGAGTATTTAAGTGTCTCATAAAAAGCTGAACAATATCAGTAGGAGAAATAGAGAATAATGCATCCCAACATATTTGATACAGTGACTAAGGCACTCTCTTCCAAGGTGGCTCATGTGCATTTAAGTCTACTTGAACTTAAAAAAGTAATTAAATCTGTATCTCTCCCTTCCTTGACAAGTATCTAACTACTTGACTATTGAATAAAAGGGGAACTAATTATTCGTCCTCCTGTTTTGATAGTCCATCCTTTTGTTCCCTTTGGGGATTCCTGAAGTGCCCAATGAAATTTTGTGTAAGGCTGAAAACAAAATGATTTTTTTTCAGTGCAACCCCCCTCCTCCTAAAAAAATTATTTTGGCTGAACTGGAACCATTGTTTTTATTTTTTCATGCAGGCTGAAGAACTAGTGCAGGAGGACTGGACCTGATAATCTACAAGGTCCCTTCCAGCCCCTAACAATCTATGAACTGTTGTAATGAAACAGCTGAAATAGAAAGAACAATGTATGAAGCATGAATGGTTCAGACAGATTTAAAATCCTATGGAAATAGATACTAAACCTAAATTTGTATTTACTTTGTTACTTGTCTACCTGGGCCACATCTGGTTGGACAGACACCTGACTGAGATGGTTTAGTTAGGGATGATTTTGCCTTGAGCAGGGGGCTAGACTAGATGACCTCATGTGGTTCCTTCCTGCTATACTATTCCATGATCCTATGATCTGTTAATCTTACTACTTTAAGAAAAAAATGGGGTAAGTACAAATAAACTTTTATATTCTTTAGCACAGTAAAGTTCATGCAAACTATCAGTATATTCCATTATCAATACACATATCACTAAAATAATTTAGTCTAATATGATATCAAATAACTTTGAAATAACTGCACATAAATGACCCTAGCCTGCCAATCCACTTTCCAAAAACAGCATTGGATGAAGCTGACAAATCAGGTTTAATAAACTTTATGGAAAACCAGGCAGTTATAGTGTAGACCTCTCTTTAAGAAGTGTCTTTCTCCAATCAAGAAACCAGTTCTATTCTTAGGCCACAGACAAAAGAATCTGCACACTGATATTACCTAAAAACAGTTTGTACAGTAGTGTAAAATCACGATAGGAGCTAAGAAGTTGTTAGAAGTCAGGAAGGTGGTAAGGCAAGGTAGCACCTTAAAAACTAACTGGTTCAGAGAGTGATGAGCTAACAGACAGAAACTTAGCACCTGGTTACATTAACTGAATATGTTTACACAACATGGTGATTATACCACCTCACTGTTAGGTGGTTGAGAGACAGGTATCTCCCAGTACCTCTTGTGGCCTGCTTTCTTGGTGCCTTGTAGCATAGAAACAGCTATTCCTTTTGGGAAATCAGGCCTGAAGTGCCTGAAGTCTCAGGTGTAAATTTTCACTGGTTAAAGCCACAGAATTACTGTCATTTCACATCCTCTGCAAGTACAGCATAGACCCTTTGTGTTTTGAGCTCCTTTCTATGTTGCTATCATATGGCAATATACACGGTATTGCAGCACTGAGTCTGTAGTCACCTCATTACCCTTGACAGCATGAATACGGTCGGAAGGGACCTCAATAGATCATCGAGTCCAACCCCCTGCATAGGCAGGAAAGAGTGCTGGGTCTAGATGACCCCAGCTAGATGCCTATCTAACCTTCTCTTGAAGACCCCCAGGGTAGGGAAGAGCACCACCTCTCTCTTGGAAGCCCATTCCAGACCTTGGCTACTCTAACTGTAAAGTTCTTCCTAATGTCTAGGAATAACTGACTGATCTCAGAAAGTATATAATGGAACCACATGACATGCTCATGGCAAAAGCCAGAAAGCTGCTAAAAGACTGTGAAAACTTAAACAGTCACAAACCCAAGCAGCACAGCCTGCTTTGGACACTGTACACTGTGTACCCTGGTTCTGGGTACAGGAAAAAAGTGCTGACTCAGAAAGCACTACTGCAGATATGGGACAATCAGCAGTGGTGGGAGACCATCAGGATGATGAATGCCACATACTTTTAGAGTTACACACAGCTAAACCCAAAGCTGAGGAAGTAGTATACCAACCTAAGAGTTCCTCTGAGTGTAGAGATATGGATGGCAATAGCCCTTTGGAAACCTGAGACCTCGTGACTCCCACCTGCCCATGGCAAAATGGACATATTTACTACTGGATCTGCCATTTGTGAGCTTTGTGTAACCAAAGAAACACTTTCTCCACATTTCCAGTCCTCAGGAGGTCACCTACAAATTAACGCACAGGGAGCTTCCCAATTGCACTGATGTGATTTATTGCATTTGTAATCTAAGCTTTTGTCCTCTCCACTGTAGCTTGCAGAAATGACTGTCTTGGCTGCATCGGAGGATTCTGTACCTCACTGTGGGAGATTCATGGATGTCACAGCCAGATAGTCATTAAAGGTACCTCATGCCAGGGTTTTCCACAGCTGTACACTTCCTGTGATGAAGCAGGGACTGTTTGCCAATGTTTATGCTGGAAGCAACATCAATGGAGTGATCCTGCCCATTGATTCTAAGTGATCCAGTTTTCCCACTCTTCCCATGGCTTATAAAGCTGTGCATAGAACACTTGAAACCTACAAAGGAATTATTCAATTACCAGCCTGGCATCTGCAGAGTGATTGTGGAACATGTCTCTGGGCAGCTCAAGCCCAGGTGGAGGGTGCTCAGCCTTCAGCTGGACCCATCCAGCCATCACCTTCTCAAGATGATGCTAGCTTGCACATCCTGTAAAACATTTGCAAAACAAGGGGCAAATCACTGGATGAAGAGTGGGCAGTAGAGGCCAAGCAACTTTCTCAGTGGTATTAGCAACCATAGCCAGTATTCCATGAAACCACCATCAGCAAAAATCTCATGCAGGATGCCCTGATCATCAGGGATCCAGATGTTCCATTTCCCACAAAAAAATGGAGAAAAATATGGATTTCTTGTTTTAATGGAAAAACATATGGATTGTCCACTTTTGCAAAGAGCTCTCTACAGGCTGGCAGAGTTCCAGCCTGCAAGGACTAGGGGGAGCAGGTGCATGTTTATGCACATGGCTGCCAGGCAGCCTGGAGAGCAGCTCTTGCAGGTAAGTCTGGGGGAGGAAGGGAAAATTGGGATCCCCATAGGGAGGAAGGGAGGGAGTTGAGCAGGGCTAGGACTGGGACTGGGTCTGGGCTTGCTGCCCAGCCAGGCGATGTGTGGGGTTTGAGGCCTGGGGCTGGAACATGTGGCCACAGGTCCTGGGCAGGGAACAGGATGGGGCCTCAAGCAGCTAGTCCAGGAGGCAGGGGGAGTGAGGCTGGCTTCCTACTGCTGTATGCAGTCCCAGGGGACATGGGGGGCACGTGCTCCCCACATCTGTGCATGGGGCTGGGGCAAGCTGCTTACTGTAGGCTTGGACTCCCTGCCCTCCCACAGCAGGTGGGACCCAGCACAGTAGGGCAGACCAGGGCCAGGTGGAGAAGCTCCTTGCCACTGCGAGCCCCATCCCACCCTGGCAATGCACCCCCTGCCCACCCCACAGCAAAAGGAGTTGTGCCCCTTGCTGCTGTGGAGCGGCCAGGGCCCATGTCGCCAGGCAGGTGCAGGGCTCACAGTGGTAAGGAGTTTCCCTGCCCAACCCCTCTGCCCTGCCATGCCACGTCGCACCCACTGGGCTGCTGAGGCCCTGAGGGAGCGCAGCATGGCAGGGAGCCCAAGCCCACAGTGGGCAGCCCACCCCTGCCCCATGCACAGATCTGGGGGCATGGGTTCCCCCTGACACCCCTGCAACAGCAGGGAGCCACGCCCCCCACTGCCCGAGCCCACAGCGGGCAGCCCACACCCATTCCCCCCATGGGTTCCGTTCCCATGGGAAAGGGGAAACCAGGCTCCACACTTTGCTATGCTGCAGCTCAGGTGCTGCTGTGGGAGGCAGGGGGCTGCATACTTAGGTTCCTGGCCTCATAGCCCTGGCAGCTGGGGGCCCCGTCCAGCATGGGCATTACTATCAGAGCCAGGTGGCTGCGGCATGGGAGTGAGAGGCCTAGGACTATGTTCTGTGAGCTAAAGGGGCATGGGGAGCTGTACTTTTCCATGATAAAAAACTAGAGGTGCACCAATACATCGATCCATATCATATTAGCACTAATAAAAGGAAAATTGACATTACTGGCTACATCAGCCAAAAAAAAACAATTGCTGATAATGTTGCTGATAAATGCTGCATACATATCCAAAGTCGCACCATGCATGTGGCCAGGAGTGCGGCCCAGCAACATGGAGAGCAGCATCTGGCTGGTTAGTCTGTTGGGGGAAGGGGAGGGTTGGAGTGTGGGGAAAGGCAAAGGGAGGCCCCTGCAGTGAGGGAGTAAATGGGACTAGGGCAGGTGCTGCCCAGCCAGGGTGGGGCAGGGCGCAGGACAGAGCCGGCTGCTCATCTGGGGGAGGGCCGCTCCCGCCACTGAGTGCACCGCTGGGGGAGGTATGGGGGACACATGCTCCCACCCCACTGGATCTGTGTGCGGGGCTAGGATGCACTGTCCGCTGCGTGCTCACAGTTGGAGCTGCTCCAGCCTCTTCCTGGAGGCTGCCACTGGGAGGGGGGACTATGAGAGAGGCTATAGCCTCTCCATAATTCACCGTAGTTCTGCTCTCAGTGCCACCACCTCCTGCCCTGGCCCACCTGACCTGAGCACAGCTGCCTGGAAGAGGCTGGCACAGCCACTGGCCTCAAATGTGCAGTCCGCCCTCGCCCCATGCACAGATCTGAGTTGGCACATGCCCCCCGTCCCTCTCGGGGGTGCACACAGCAGTGGAAGATGCCCCCTCTCCCCACCCCCCAAGACAAGCAGTCAGCTATGTCCTGCGCCCCACCCTGCTCTGGCTGGGTAGTGCTTACCCCTGCCCCAGCCCCACTCCATCCCTCACCACAGGGGCCTCAATCTGTGCCTCCCATGCTCATTCCCCACTACAGACTTACCAGCCAGATGCTGCTCTCCATGCTGCTGGACTACATATTGGCAATTGGATCAGTATCTGCCAATATGGCTAGTCAATAATTGGTCATCAGTATTGGCCCCAATTTTTTTTAATTGGCGCACCCCTAAAAAAAAACCCCAAATCAGATACCAAAATGTATAAGTATTTAAAATTTATTTTATTATAATGATTGAGGCATTGGTAGGCTTCCAAATTGCTTTAAAATTGTAAATATATCAATAAAACATTGTGTTCAGTTGATACCTATATATAGTGGCATTTCATTTTAATAATGGATTTTGTTGGCTTTTATCAGAGAATTTGTGATTTTTATCACAGAATTTGCAATTTTTTATCAGGGAAAATCAGGATCTCCCCTGATCATTTAAGAGGTGATGGGAGAATTGAACAAGCAGCAGGTTCGCAATTTGCTGTTTGTATATGGAGCCAAGACTATAAAAATCATGGAATGAACAAAGCTATTTTTATTTAGCAGACAAACAAATTAAATAGTGCCAAAAGATCAAAGTGCCCTGTTAAAGAAAAAGGACTTTATGGGAGAATCTACACCGAGTGAACAGAGCAGGAGGCAATGAGGAAAAAACTTGTATTATACTGACCAATAACTCCTATGGGTGAATTCAAAGCCTCACGAGTCACTACGCTGTGCTGTACCCTGCAGACTGGAGTCCCACAGCACCAAGCCCAAGTGAGAGCCACAGGGATAGAAAGAGCTCAGCTATCATAAAAAGCTGCTCTTTCTCTTCAGAAAAAGAAGCAGAAGCTCAGCATACTGCTGATTCCCCTAGCATGTGGTATTATCAAGCAAAGTAAATTGGACAGCTCCAACGCACCATGGAATCTGTTAGATGGAGGCCAGGGATGAATGCTGAGTATAGGAGAGAAGGCCACACAAGGGCTGTCTTCTTCCACTCAGTTTAGTGGAACAAGACACTAAGCACTGACCACTGTCTCTCTCTCTTTCCCAAACCCTAGGTTATTGTTCAGATGCTCTAGTGTCATCTTCACCTTGCTTGCCACAGAGCTCCTCCTTCCCTGTTTCAATGCAGCCCTCCTGGCCAGTGATGCCTTCTCTCGTCAAGGTGCCACAGTAGTCCTGGCAGAATTCCATCCAGGAGGGTGAAATGTCCATGGATCTCACCCTCCAAAAACACCAGCTCTCTATCCATTTCTATATCATCACCTTTCTTCTCCAGTACATTTGCTATTGATGGCAGTGACTTCGGGGTCCCCAGAACTGCAACTACTGAACTCAGAAAGTAAAAAATATAATGCATGGTGATTTTGTTCCAGCCTCAGCTGGAGACAATCCCTTAAACTGTGTGTAATTTCTGGGATTCCATTGATAAACTCTTCCTAGTCTTGAGAGACCTCTGCAAGAGCCCAGTGTCCCCTGCTGCTCCATTGTGCCAGTGGGCAACCAAGGTTGAGGAAATGCTAGGATAAGGCTACTGAGTCTTCTAGTGTCTGGTTCTCATAGCACGAGAGAAGCTAATGTCAGAGGTGAGTTCAGAGAGCTACCACAAGGGAGGCTACAAAGCAGTGTAGGATTCTATTTGGCTAACCAATCACCCTAATAAAAAAGAAGATAGAGATGAATCTATATCAATATGGATTTAGACCTGTTTCATACCAGGGTAAATTTGTCACTAACTGGTTGGAGTTATACCTATTTTGAGATATGTCATCTATCTGTAGCTTTTTCAGCTAGTATAAAGCTAATTGTTTAAATGTCTTCTTGATGTACACCTTTAGTGAGTGTGACATGAGTGCTGAAGCATAAACTTTCTGACTTTCTTGGCTCAGACATAGGCCCCTTAATTAACTTACGCACCAATGACTTTGAAGCCTTGTCCTTTGAAACAGCTAAGTGCTAGAGTACAAACAACAAGCTTAATTTAAACAGCGCTTTACTTTTGTTTACATATACATATTTAGCAGTGTGTGGTCATTGAAGGCAAACATAAGAGGTTCCACTGGGTGCCATGAGTTGTGGCAGGAGACTTGCAGTGTTATGTCCTGTACTTCATGAAACACAAAGTTCACTTTAAGGATAATTGCTGGGTTTGCCCACTTGGTTGAGATTAAAAATGCAGTAATGGTATTCTGCAGAGGTCTGAATTACTATCCTTGTCAGGCTGACATAATGCTATGAAGAAAGACAGTTGCTAGACAAGGAGTTAAGATATTGCCCTTAAAGGTTGGAAAGGGGCTTTATGGAGAAATCTCACTGTCTGGCTGAAAATATATCATCTCTGGAGGTTTCAGGTAAACTTAATATTAATGTACAGATGATAAAGAATATTAATGACATGGGAAATTTGCTTGAAATTAAACTTTAGAAAGCAACACACTCTTTGGTCAAAATAATGAATTCTCTCTTTACTGTTTATGATACATAACAGAAGAAGTGAAATTTCAACTCACAGTGTTGGAGGAAGTCCACTCCACAGTGATTTAATGCCTTCCATTCGAACAATTTTCACAAAAGCATCCTAAAATAATAAGCAAACGAAGACCATATAGTTAGCGCTATACTGCTTTCATTCAGATAATTTTCTTAGTGGACATGTGACAGAATTAAAATTTACTTCAAAAGAAATTTGAAAAAAAAATAGTATTCTAAAAATGGCCTTTCACACTAAAGCCCCAATTGTGTAAATAGTTATGCTCTTAATTGATTTTAAGCATGAGTAGTTCTACTGAAGTAAATGGGTTTACTCAAATACTTAATGTTAAGCATGTGCCTAAGTGTTTGCATGACTGTGGTGTTAGTTTAAATCATTAGTACCCATGAAAGAAGAATAGCAGACAGTACTGGTACAACACATACAGAGCATTGCAAGTTCCTTCAGATGACCCCACCACACACTGTTGCTATCATCTGACAGAGCCACCTTTCTGTGTGAGAAGGTAATTCATTCTTCAAGCTTCTTTGGTTCTTAACCTCCGTGACAACCTGGCGAATCCACCTATAGACATCTTTATGAATTCTGGCTGATTTTATTAAACTGCTACAAGATAGAAAACTTCTGCATGTGTGGAATCTCCCTCCATTATCAGAATGGATCATATATCTCCTAGATTGGGGTAATGACATGTCACTGAATTTTAACACTCAACTGTGCAAATGACAGCATCCAAGAATAAAGGCTTGGCCAAATCCAAGAGCCAGTTTTCTCTAACTGTTCAACTACAGCTAGATTTTAAGGGTTGGAATTTGCCTAGAAATAGAATCTACATCAGTAAAGACCCTAAAAACCACAAATTCAGAGAGATCATGATATGGTACTAAAAAGAAGGACTCAAGTGAAGAAGAAAGATAAAGCACTTTGGGGCAGCCATCTCTATCAGCCAAGGTCAAAAAAGAGAGTGGCTGGAGAGAAGGGTGGGCACACACCATGATTCTGAGGTAACTGATCTACAGAAATAGAGTCCTGGAACCTAAAAAAGACGCTGCTCCAATTACTAGTGAACACTCTAAAACTGTGAAGGAGAAGAATGACATACAGGAGTTTTATTGTTTTGGATTAATATAGGGATTTATGTGAACTACAGCAAAAAGTGATTGATTTTGCAAGGTTTGTGTAGTTGAGAGCTTTGGGGGGAGGAGAGGAGGGTGTGACAGCGGTGTGCCGTCATTAGGGATACAGGAGAGCCCCCAGGGGTCAGTTAAAGAAAAGAAAAAAGGCTTACCTGAGGAGATGGAGCAGGGAAAAAAGGAATGGCAGCAGCCATGGCAGACCCCATTACGGCTGCACGAACCACGTCCCTGCCGCTCGTTTAAGCGGCTTACGCTAACGAGCCGGAGAGTAGAACAAATCACGGCAGCCAGCATGGCTACCACGGGAAACTTTAAAAACCCTGGCAAGCCTTGCGGCCAGGGTGGCGGAGAGGAGCGTGGCGGAGAGTGTGAGTGGGAGCAGAAGAGGAGGCTGCAGCTAGCTGGTACTGCGGCTCCTGAAGGATCTGCATTACTCATTGAAGAAAAGGTCCCAGCGTCATGGCTGAGGAAACCAAAGGTAGTCTCAGGATCTCTGGTCGGCTTGTCTACTACAAGCCAGCCAGAGCAGGACTCTATCCCGGAGAGTCCCTTTGAAGCAACAGAGTATTTTTTTTAAAAAAGAGAAAAAAAAAAAAAAGGAAAATTGCTGGAATATAAAGTCTCATTTTTCAACAGGTCCCGACTGATACAAACAACACCAATCCCGAAGGATCCGGATACCATCAGGATCAAGATCTTTCCAGCTGATGTACCAACAAGTGATCTGTTGGCGTGTGGACAAGGTGTAGGGGTGGCGGAGCCTCGTGGACCATCGAACCCCATGGTCGTGAGTACCCTTTGGGTATACCCCTACGGTATTTAAGATCAGCACTGAACACCCTCCCTACAAGTATATATATTTCATCAAAGTGGTGGCAGGCGAGATGAGGGGCTAGGGGTGGCCCTAAGTGGGTACCAGTGAACCCGAACTCACTAATGTCACAGTGGTGCATTGGCCGGGAAATCGGTGTTGGCCTTAGAGGCGGTACCTGTGGGACAGTGTCCCAGCCCGGGTAGAAGGAAAAAAAAAAAAATTACAGAAAATCATGGACTAAATATAGACATTGGATTTATGACATATTATAACCTGCCTAACATCTGACTCCCCAGAAACCTCTCCACTATTTAACTGCTACATTCCCTTTTCTCTCTCCAAGCACCCCCCCAGCCTGTCTCTCACCCACTGACTCCTCAATTTACATCTCCACTGACTGCCTGTCCTGCATGCACACCAGCCCAGCCTCTGGCTTTTTTACTGTTCATTCTACCCAGGAAGAGCAAACATCAACTGCAGAGACTTCCTCAGACTGACAAAGGGTTTTTAAACTCAAAAGCTTGTAAAACATTTTGTCCAACTATTTAATTTGATCTAATAAAAGATATCAGATTCACCCAAAGAACCTTGTCTCCCTCAAAGCTAAGAGGTGGCATTTTCTGAGTAGTGGCTTGAGTCTAAAAAGGTTGAGAACCACTTGTCAGGATTTTAAGGCTTTCTCAGTCATGCACGCTGAGTTACAAGATTACAAGATCCAGCATTGTAACAAACTCCATGTGGATTGAGGCAGTAAACAAATCAGATAGACAAAATATATTAAGGAGATACTTGATGTATTTAAATATTTGACACATTTTATTACAAATATTACATTACTATGTGTGTTTAATATACATTTACCCATATTAAAAATGCTTTAGAAACCTCTTAAACATTGATATGCTGCCAATTACCGCATTTACTCACTTATTACATGCATCTTTTCCTCAAAAAATCACCCCTCAAAAATTGGTGTGCATGTATTAAGCAGAGAGACTGATTTTTCTATTTTTTCCACGTTTCTATTCCAGTGAAGAAGCATCAAGAAGGCTGCTGTGTCTCTCCCTTTGCCCTTTGAGGGGAAGTGGGCAGAGTTTACCCTTCAAGATCAGAGCTACAGTGTTAACCTTCTTACAGCTGTTGTAGTCAGCATTCATCCATGACTGGAAAGATATTTTTTCCCCTTCATTCTGCCTTCCCAAAACAGGTCCATGTCTTATTTTGGAGGAGGGGGCATGATTTGTGAGAAAATACATAGATTTTTTAAAAAGAGTTCCTCTATCACATATTATTTTAAAGACTTTCATTATAAGCATAATTTCCTTACCAACATCCCTTTGAAATGGCCAGGTTTCTTATACCATGCTTTGGTGTTCCCATTCTCAGAGACACATACATGATCCATAAGGCCATTGGAGTATATAAAGCATTTTCCTAACAAAATGGTGCACATAAGGAAAAAAAATAATGTTTGCATTATTCCTGCTCAACAAACATGTTTGTCTCACAAACTGTGACAGAGTAGCTTGGAAATCTAGTACAAGCTTCAGGTACTGAGAAAAGAAAGGAAGGATAGTAAAAAAATACATCTGCCTAAGATATGCCTACAGTATATCGTATGGGCTCTGCTGCTGATTAGGACTTAAGAGAGTCCTAGGTTTTATAAGTAGTTTCTTGTAGGAATACTTAGAGTAGTTTTAGCAATATCTATTTTTTCTTACTCTATAGTACATTACTAAGTACTCTGTACTATAATGTCTCATGTACACAGCTGAAATAAAGGAACAGACAGAAGAGTGACTGAAAAATGGCACCTTCTTTGTTTTTTCTGGATGTTCAGTTATTTCTGCATACTTCAGTGGCTAAAATAAGGTTTTGCTTCTTTTAGATCCTGTTGACACTGAAGAAACTACACAGCTACAGGAGAGTGAACTGAGGTCTTTTCTGGCTCCGAAATCAGAAGAATTATTAACCACCCTACATACCCAAATCCAACATTACTTTGAATTTAAGACAACCCCCACAATACTTAGATTCTAAACATGGAAAATGTATAATTTTTTTAATACTTTTCCATATCTAGAATCAAATGATGGATTTACAATCACCTCCACTGCAGTGGGGCAGGCAATGGGGGCAGGGGAGTTAAATGGCCTGACCCGTCTCTCATCCCCCCCCACCACCCTGCCCTAACTATTTTCTCACCTGTCCCTTCAGTTCCTGCCCTAGCCACCACCTCTCCTACTTGCTGCCTGCCCCCACAGCACTTACCCTCTGGCTCCAACTCATGAAACACATGGTTGCTCTGGCCCCAGCCTCCCCCTCCACCCACTTGTACTCAAATTCAAGATGGGGCTCCCCTCCCATATGTTAAAGGAGGGGAACCTAGTCTTGAATTTGAGTAAATAATTCCAACAGGCTACAAAAGTGTAACAGAGGACAGAAGTTGATCCTCAGCATGATTACTGAAGAGGAACTGCAAACAAGAAAGAACACACAGGTAACTGTTTGGCCCCAGGTTGGATTTGCAAGATTGAAAGTTAGAAAATCATCTTTTCACTTGAAATAATTTAGGAAATTCAATTTGAAGTTACAGTGACAGTAAAGCAAGGACCAAACATCATTTTATAGCTATTTTACTGAGCAGAAACGCACATAATTATATAGGGGAAAAAATTAAATGGAAATAATTTATATAGATATAGCAATATGATTTATTCTTTAAAAACACCATTTACCTTTGGTTAATGGATTACTTTGGACTTGTAGCCGAATTTTTATAACATCCAAAGGTGTCACTAAAATAAAGGAAAAATAATTTAAATGAGAAATGTTAGATTCTTAATTATAATCTTCTTGTTCTGAAAAGGTAAACCAGTACTTTAAGACCTCATCTGCCTCAGGAATATTGCATGCACTGCAAAAGGAAAAATGCATAAATTTTGATACCCATACTAGATGTGCTTGTCACTAAAAGCAAAATGATGGTATGTTCTTGTGTTCTCAACTGTTTTCAGTTAACAAATTAAATTAAGTTAAATCAATACTAGCTATTCCTAGTGTTCACACATAAGTGTTTCACCAGTTAAACTAAATCAGTTTCAATTTCTTGTTGCAGTTGCACTGATAAAATGTCAATGTGTACCCAAGTCTTAAAATGACCTGGTATTTTTGCTGCAAATTTTTCTTTTGGCTGTGAGCAGTCATTCAGTGTTTTGTATTCTCTTCCCCCACAACTGGGTTTCTCTCTCCAGCATTTCTCTTCCCCCCCAGAGCTGCCTTTCTCTCTCTAGCATTTTCTGCTATCTGGAGGCAGTTGGAACTCTGCATGTGATACCATTGTTTGACATAGCCAAGCATTCAGGATTAGAAGCAGGGCCCTGGAGAGCCCAAAATGTAAGCTAATGAGCTGGGTATCCAGGAGAGCAATCATCAGGTCAACATTCCCCCTACCCCTCCCCTTCCAGTCTCACACCTATTGTCTCCCCTGGCCTCTGATCCTCCCTGTCACATATTTGCATTTTCACAGACCTGCATTTTGCATATTGGCTTCTATTCCATCCAGGAGAACACAAAATAACAGCAGACTCTCCCTATGCCAGAAGAAGAGTGTTTGTGCCCGAAAGCATGCAAAGAAGAATTCTTCCAGCTATTTAGTTGATCTAATAACAGATAGCACATTTTCCCAAAGAACCTTGTCTGGAGAGCAATGAAGCAGTCAAAGTCAGGGGGGCTGAGCTGCTGGAACCTGCAGATTGGTCCCTTCCTGACACACACAGGAATAGATTCTGAGTTGAGTTGCCTGGAAAAAACACTGCAGGAGACAAATCTACTATATGTGCAGAGATGCTGCAGAATATGGTGCCATTGTACCACATTCAAAGGAAACCTTGATTATAGGTAAGGCAATTATTTCAACACTGAAGCAAAACAATAGGTGCCCAATCCTGTCAGCCAACACTGGACTCTCCTGGTCCACACTGAAAATCAAAAACAATCCCCCCCATTTCTCTGGGGAAATTCTCATAAAAGGAATGCCGAGCTGGTGAGTGTGCACACACAACCCCTTCTCAAGTTTCAGTCATGTCTCTTCTCCCAAATGCCAGTCTTTTAATAACTCCAAGTCAGAAAGTTAAATCAGAATCTACACAGAAACATCCTACAAATATTCATGCAGGTGAATACCCTACTGAATTGAGTGAGCTTATTTATACACATAGTAGTAGATGGGGTGGACAATTATTTTGGTTGGAGGGCCACTTAATGAGTTTTGGGGACCTGTTGAGAGCCACATCCATCTCTCTTTCGCTCTCTCTTGCCATCTCTCTCCTCCCTGTTTCTCCTCTTCTCTCCTCTCTGTCTCTTTCTCTTCTTGTCTCTCCTCTTCCTTCCCTCCCTCCAGAACCCAGCCAAAGCTGTAGTTCACCAGGAACCCCAATGCTCAGCTACAGACCCAGGAAGGAGCTTCTGCTGCACTGGACTTCTGATGCATCAACTGTGGAGGTAGCCAACAGGTTCTGGAGCCCTGATGTGGAACCTGCTGGCAGTGTCACAGCTGACACTGCCACCCACCTGCCGTTGCAGAAACTCCTGCCAGTGTCTATAGCTACAGTTGGGGCTCTGGGCAAGGGCTTCCACTGTGCCCAGTGCATAGTGGTGCCATCTATGGACACACCAGCAGGTTCTACATCTGGGCTCCTGAACCTGTTAGAAGCATCCACAATTGATGCTGCCGCCCACGCACTGCGGCAGAAGCTGTACTTGGGTCCACAGCTGATGCCACCATGTCAAGGGCTGATGCTGCCCGTCAGAAGCAGTCCCATCCACCTGACCAGCACCATGCAGCAGCCAGAGCCGCCAGTCAGCCAGATCCAATGAGTTGGTGGCTGTCCACCCACGGGCTGGATCAAATCCATTGGTGGGCCATATTTTGTCCACCCCTGGACTAAGGCCTAACACAAAAAGTGACTATTTGCAATAGACTATTTACATCTCACATCGCTGTTGTCTCACACAGTATACTCATACTATTTATTTCTATTTACCTTATACACCAAAACATGAATCATTATATTCAAAGGTTAGCGAGAGGAAAAAATAGTAGAAGTTAATAAAGATTGTTCTAGTTTTTGGTGGTAACTAGAGAATGCAAAGACTTCAACTGACCATAGGTTTTAATTCAAAATATTAAAAAAGATGTGAAGACAGAGAATAAACCAAAAGCTGTACTGTACTATAGCAAAACAAAACAGTAAAATGTAAAAAAATATATATATTTAAACATTTCAATTGTTTAAGCCAGTGGATATCAATTGGTAAACTGCAAGGATGCCATGAATAATGGCAGCTGGTTAAACTAACCCTTCAAACACAGCTGTTTCATACATTGCTAGTTGTAGTATAGGAAGCATCAGATTCAGTGCAGTACTGTTGACAGGCTATTTAGCTCTGCAAGTAGGCAAAGCCAGTTAGCCAGATACAATATCATGAGAATACAGCTGTGTTCCTGCCTGTGCTAGAATACATGGTGGGTAAAGTTTGCCTGGACCATAAGGGAGTTAAACTGAAGCTGTGCATGGGATTGGGGAGTAGGAGCTCTGGAGATGATGATGTGAAGCAGTCTCAGGAGAGAGAGGTTTTAGAATCAAAAAAGTGACACCTTCTAATCCAAGCACATGAGAAAATTTGTATAAATACTTCAAACTAAGTTTGGTCAATATTTTGCCTTACCCAAGACTGATGTAATAGTAGCTCCACAACAAGAAGCAACTGCTTGCTGAAAAGGGGAAACTGGATATAATCCATTTTCATTTTTTTTGTTAGCCATAATTTTCTTCTGAGAGAAATAAAAGCTGTTAAGAAAAAGAGAGTAGTTTTGAAGACATACACATTGCCAGAAAATTCATTAGAGGAAGGAATAACTATAGTTTACCATGAAATGTAAAATAAAATCAGTAACAAAACTGGTGTAAATATTAGTTTTTGTGATTATAAATGTTATCAAGTTGTTATCATTTCAAAGTATTAGAAAATACACTTATTTTCTAGTACACACAAACTAGAGAAGATCTATTCTATCTATCATATATCTATGCTCTTATTTCCCTGAACAGTGGGCTTGATGTTCAACGCCTCTCAGTAAACCAGACTGAATGGATATATTATTAGAAATCATAAGCAAACCAAAATCACTAAAACCTGTACCTCTTTGCTAACCCTCATAATGTTGAGCAGAAAGGAGATAAGACAGCCCCTTGCAGACAATGGCAACATTCTTATGGATGTGGCATTGTTCTTGTGAAGGAGAAAGTATTACTCCACACTACATCAGGAATGTATAGACAAGGTATTTTACAAGGTAAGGATGAAACAACATTTATTTTCACTGTGAACTTTGACACATGACACAGTTACAACACTGTAATTTACACTGGGTACTTGGGAAGCGAACTTTGATTTGCTAATGAAATTCAAAACCACCAAAGAAAATACGTAAATGGGGAGCTTTAGATATTCCATGGATGTCCTCGCACCATGGATTTTTACAGTGATATAATGATGTCTTCCGTTTTGTTTCCTATTTTCTTCCCAGCAATGACAAACATGTGATTGGCTTTCTTGGTCCCTGCAGGACACTGAGCTGACATTTTTTAAAGCACTATCTACAATGACTCCAATGTCTTTCTTGGGGCATAAGGGTAATTCAGAGCCCACTATGAATGTGTAGTTCAGTCTATTTTTCTCTGTGTGTATTAATTTGTACTCATCAACACTGTACTTCATCTGCCAGGATGTAGTTCCTAGTGTCACCTTCAAAATGTTTTTTGAAGATGGGTGTTATTGTAGCAAACTCTCAGTCCTCTGGCAGAGACTGTTTGTAACGATACGTTATCTACTACTGGCAACAGCTCTGTAACTTCACATCTGGGTTCTTCAGAATTTTTGGGTAAATACTGTTTGTTCCTGGTGACTTGCTACTTTTAATTAATTGACTAATTCTAAAAAAACCTACACAGTGTTGGTTTTTCAGTTTCATCTAACTTTTCAGGTGTGTCTGCTAAGACGAACTGATCCAGCCTGGAAATTGTCCCAATAGCCTCTGTAGCAAAGACCGATGCAAAGAATTAATGTAGCTTCTCTGCTCTGGCTTCATCATCCCTGAGCACACTTATTACATCCTGGTTATCTAATGGTCACACTAACTCTGTGGGCCTTCCTGCTTTTGATGTATTTAAAAAATATATTGTTATTAGTTTTAACATCTTTCAAGAGTTACTCATTTTTTATACCCTGCCTTGTAATGTTTTTACATCTGGCCTTCCAGAGTTTGTGCTTTTTCTACTTTTCCTGATAACAACACAGCTCTGGGCAGTAGTTCATAGTTTAATTTAGAAACAGGGCCACTAAAACTGCAAATGGTCCTTGATGCTGCCAGTGTTACCCAGCAGAAGAGTTCAGTTCCATTAAAACCCAGAGACCCATATATAAAACAGGTTATTTGGGGACTTTGTTTTGTTGTTTTTACAAATACCCAGTCTGAGACCCAAGTGTGGGTTTTAAAACCACTCTCTACTTCTACAAAACAAGATTTGTAAGGGAAATACATGGTACTGAAGGCTGGGTTTTTGGTTGTAGCCGTGTTGGTCTAAGGACATAGGCAGGCAAGGTTCTTTGAGTAGATTTGGTCTAATAAAAGCTGTTGCATCTACCCAAAGAACCTTGCCTGGTACTGAAGAAGCGTTTCTCACACATCTGTTGTCAGGTCATTCATTAATTTGCACAACAGTTTCTGCTTGTTTATACAAGTACTAAATAAATGTGCATAACGATAGTGAATGCTTTTTGTGATGCTACAGTGCGCTCAGTACTATTGAGCAGTAGCGTTGCGTCATGGTTTTGCCACGTGATGCTACTGTGCAGTAGTATCAGCAACTCCTGTAGACATGCCCAGTGATACCAGTCTCCTTGTCTATATACAGTTGCATCCCACATTATGACCGAATGCTACAGAACAAGAGGCCAGGAGAGTATAAGCCCCAGCCAGGGGCTGTTTGTCACTTTCAAAGGATGGTGGGTTGTTGCCCACTGACGTTTCCCTTACAGTGGCAGGTCACTGAGAAAGTAACAATTAATTTCTCAGGACACAAAAGCAAAACACAGGGACAGAAGTGATG
The DNA here is from genome assembly GCA_030014935.1 of Caiman crocodilus. NCBI lineage: Eukaryota > Metazoa > Chordata > Crocodylia > Alligatoridae > Caiman > Caiman crocodilus. Next base: position 225,471,687 of record JAGPOW010000261.1, on the reverse strand, counting down.
GTCAAAGGTTCAAAACAAGTGCAGCAAAAGGGGACACCAAGCCGAGCACAGACTGGACGGTCGGTGCCTACAAGAGTCTGAGGAGCCAGCAGACGCTGTGCAGTGAAACTGCCTGGAGGCACAAATGGAAGAAGGGACAGGAGCACGGCCCCGCCATCCCAGTGTCCGCCTGACCCGACACATGGCTAGCTTGGCTAGGGCCAGGAGGAGGGTGCCCAGGAGGTCCTGGGCCTGAGTGGGGCTGTGGGTGGGGAGCGCAGGACCCCCTGCCAGCTCTGCGGCAGTCGTGCAGCCGCGACCTCCACAGGAGGCGGCAAAGGGTCCGCTTTGCTCGTGGGTGTCGGGGACCCGTTGTTGTGAATAACCTTGAGCCATTTTTCTAAAGGCATAATAAATGGCCTCGAGCCATCCTCCCGAGACAGGATACAAGGAGAGACTGGAAGATTGTTTTGTGAATTATGCCCATCTGCAATGATAAGGAAGAGACAGCTATACCAGGCAAGAGGCCTCAAAGAGAAACAGCAAAATACACTGAGAAATAGGTGAAAGGGCTCATTAGGGCTCATTATAATACTAAAAAACACACCCCTAGGTGGGGAGAAAGTATGCTAATGAAACATACATGTATGGAAATAAAGTACATAGTAAAGGGACATGCTCAGTAGAGAACTTTTTGCATAATTTACCTGTAACCAATCATTGAACAGTATGCTTGTAGATTTTAGTATAAAAGATGCTTAGAAATAGTTTTCAGTGTGCTTGCTACCTTGCACCTTTATTGCTGGCAATAAAAGCTTTTTTTTCCTTTCAAACTTCCCTCCTGGTATTTGTATTAGCTAATGCATACCGGGCGAACGAATCCAGACTTAGGCTGAGGCATAACACCGTGAGGAGCCACCCGCGGGGGCCCGAGCAGGCCCCAGCCCACCTGCGACACCATCACCCCCAGGCCCGCAGGGCAGGGGGAGCCCAGGGAGCGGAGGACGAGGGCAGGCCGCAGCTCCTCCGCCCTTTTCGCCGCGCCGCTAGGCAAGGCCGGGACAAGCAGCCCCGCGTGAGCTGCTCCCCGGGCAGGGCCGGGACGGGCCGGGCTTGCTGCTCCCGGCCCGGCGGGTAGGGGGGCACGGGCGCTCCGCCACTCACCGGCCCGGCAGGGGGAATCCGCGCTCGTTGCCTCCTCACGGGGCGGCGCTGCTGGACCCGACACTGCCCGCGGAGGCCTGCAGGGGCGGAGCGAGCAGCAGGCGAGCGGCCTGTTTCCGCAGGCGGCGGCGGCGCCGCGGGGGTCTCGCCAGTGCTGGCACCATGAGGCCGCTCGCGATGAAAATCAGCGGTCGCGTCCCGCCGCCTGGTGAGTGCTGCCCCGGCCCCAGCCCCGGCTCGGCGGAGTGGTTGGAGGCCGCGCGCGCCTGCCTGGGGCTTCAGGCCGCGTCCCGTCCCGTCCCGCCCCACCCCGAGGGCAGTTGACGTGGAGCGGTGCTCGGGAGCCCGCAGGGAAACGTTTTCAGGGTTAGGCCTTCTAGGTGGGCGCCGTCGGTTCTGCTGCTGCTTTACAATCCTCCGGAGGCCGACCAAAATGTCCCCTGAATGAGATCGCGAACCTGCTGTCGGGGTGTGGGTGTCTGCACACGGGCAGACTAGGCTTTTTGGGTAAATGTGATATCCTTTATTAGAGCAGCTAAATAGTTATGGGGGGGATGTTCTTTGCAAGCTTTTGGGCGCAAACACCCTTCTTGAGTCAGAGGCTGGTTGCTGTCTGCTCTCCTGGGAGGCCTCAGATTCTCACTGCCACCATTGCATTTTCACAGACCTGCGTTTTGTGTGTTGGGTTTCTGTTGCATCTGCTAGAGCACTCGCAACACAGCCAACTCTCTGTGCCTGAAGAAGGGTCCCTTGTTTGTGGCCAAAAGGTTGTAGAGAACATTTTTTTCCAACTGTTTTGTTGCTTTAGCGAAAAATAGCACATTTACCCAGAGACCCTTGCCTGCCTTTTTCATGCTGTGGTACTGGCTATGTGACCAGGTACTCTATCGCTTAAGCTTCTGTCCTTTTTAGTACATCTTAAAGGCCAAATTCAGTTTCTAAAACTAGCGTATTTAGAAACTAAGCTTAACTTTGGTCATACTTAAATTAGGCCTTAAAGTGCAACACATTCTTGTGTTGAAGTTCTACCCTTATGATATCCTCTACCTTTTGGCAGCAGGTGACATGCAAGGAAAAACAGACAAAACAAGGCCCTCTCTGAGAACTCTGAAGAAAGACGCAGCCAAGCCAGAGCAATCCAAGTACAAGCCACTTCACGGGAAGGTGTTTTACCTCGATGTTCCGTCCAACGTGATTTCTGAAAAATTAGAGAAGGATCTTAAGGAACTAGGAGGGGTAAGTTTAAAAAGCACAGACTTGACAAAATGGGGGGAAATATGTTAAGTTCCAGATGAATTTGAAAATTCATTACGTCCTGCATGTAAATGACATTGCTTTTTTAAAAAGTCATTTCTTTTTCAAGTGACTTTATTGTGCTTAATATTTCTCTGATTATTTATCATGAGGTTACCAAGCAATTGTTTTCTATTCAATATGTCTTTTGTTATAGATAGAGCTCATAGCGCTGCTGGTTGCCTGCTTTTATTTGCATATACTGTGACTAAGTTTAGCTGTTTGGGTTCACGTTTCCCATATTGCGCCTCTGCTTCTTGTCTGTGGGTTTTCTGAAAGTTTCAGCTAAAAATGTTCAGTTCTTTCTGAAATTGAGATCAAGAAAATGTTCTGCTGATGTTTTATTGGTAAAGCTATTATAAGAAAAAGAATTAATGTTGCTGCCTCCATGGTCTGCAGGACAGTCTTGAAGATTGGCAAGGAGGTTGCACTGGTACTGGTACTTTTGCTGTCCTTGTGGAATCTTGTCAAATTTTTCCAACTTTATTACCCACTGGAATATGTTAATTTTGTACTTCATGTGTGGCAGCTACATTTTCCAATCTCTACTCCAGGGGCTGAGCAGGACTTTTTCTACAATTGCTTATTTTTGCTGCTTCAAGTCTTATGCACTTGGGGAACAAGGAGGTTGAAGTAGGTTGTTGTAAATGCATAGAAGTGGGAAAAGACAGAAAACTGCTACATGGTGGCTGTGGGAGTTTCAGGAGCCAGGAGTTGGTACTGGCTATAGTGGAAGGGCCTAGACATAAACATGGACAAAGGGCAGGAACTATGACATAGGACAGGTGTTGGCAAGTTTTTATAGTGCGGACGTGGCTTTAATGGTATTTAAATTTGAGCATAGGCCTCTTCCAACACTGCCACTAGTCACCTATCCCACTGCAGTGATGCCACTGCTTCTCTGCAGTAGGAGCCCCATGACACTGAAACACTACAGAAGCCCCCAGCTCCACGGACTGGATAAAACGGATCCACAAGCTTCAGGGGTGTAAACGGAAAGAAGACACAAGCAGGAGGTAGATCGTTGATAAGGAGCAGAGTAGGAATGGACTAAAGGAGGTTTGCGGGGCAGAGAGGAACAGCAGTGTCTCTGACACACTACAGAACATACATCTCCAGAATCTGAAATTGTTCTTTTATTATTGGCAAATAGTTGTGAAATCTAGTCCTTTTTTTCCTTTAATGGCACTACTTCTTTAATTAAAAATAATTTGTTTCAAGTACAACTATTAGAATTACTACCTAATATAATTTTAATCTTAAAGTCCAATTTTACTTTAAAGTATTAAAATCACTTAAATGAAAGTGGTTAATTGAAGAGTCCCCTTAAAATTTTTTATGAGTTAAAGAGGATGCTTTTTAAAATTATACAGTATTATAGGAAAACTGATTGTGAGTTCTCCTCAGGCTTTATAAGTATGCCACAGTGTTACATACTATTTGTCTGTCATTGCTAAAGGGTGAGCACTGTCATTTACTTTTTTTTTTTTTCAAACGAAAGTACTTTTTGTTCCTCTTGCACAGAAAATCTTTTGCCTTAATTTTAGTTTCAGTTTAACTCAAAGGTTCTCAACCTCTGGCCTGTGGGCCAAATGCAGCCTTGGCATCCGACCTGGAGGGCATCTCTCAAGTCAAGAAATTTGGTGGGTGGCAGGGTAGCAATAGCCATTAATATGACTACCTTCCCTGCCCTGCCAAATTCCCAAACCTTAAGCCCCACATGCCTGTTGGGGGGGCTGAGAGGGGCTGGATGGGGCCGCTGATGGAGTGGAATTAGGCACGAAAAGCTTGTCGGTTGAATTCAAAAAAGATCTTTACTTACAACTGGAGTGGAGTACAGTACAGGCACGCTCCATAAAGTTGCAGAAACGAGTAGAAAACAGAAACCGGGTGGCACACTGATGTTGTTCGAGCATGCAGGGCACGGGGTGCATCAGGATTTCAGCGACAGGGAGTCATTGGTGGTTGATCAAGCCTCCAAGTCCGCTCTGAGATGCACGTGAAAGTTGCTTCCAATGTGCATGCAGAGTTCTCTCCAACTTGGGTGGAAACTTGCCCTAACTTTTATACGGCTGACGAGCCAATTGCCAGCCGCCACGTATGAATAATTTACGTTAAGTCAATCAAAAGCATGCCTGCAAACAGTGCAGATGCAAGCTTTGGCGGGATTGATCATTGCACCAAGAGGTTTTTCCCACTTTACGGGGGAATCCCTTGCAGCCGAACACTCACATTGTGCTGAGAACTTGGCTATGCCAAGGCACTTTTAATCGCTCAGTAGACTCCTGTCAGAGCCCCTGTAGAGCTGAGCCACTCCCCCACTTCCTCCGTTTATGGATCAGGGCTGGGCCACACCCTTTCTTCCCTCCTACCCCTTCTTTCTCCCCATCCTCCCCACATGGCCAGGTTAGGGCTGAGCCCTGCCCCCTTTCTCCACAGGACCAAGCCATGCCCCTTCCCCTGCAGAGCTGGCTTGGGGCTGGGCTGCCCCCCTCCACATAGCCGAACAGTGCCCACTGTACGCACGCCAGGCACTTGATGGGAACTGCCAGCCAGATCTGGCCTGCAAGCGGCTGGGGCACTGTCTATCTGGCCTGAGAGGCAAAAAGGTAGTACATCACTGATTTAGCTAATAGGTGCAGAGGATGTTATCCATCTGTATTAGTTTGTTCACAATTTAGAATTTGATTGGAAATTGAAGCAGCAGGAAAGCAAATTTATTTTTACATCTACTAGATTTAAAGATTTGAAGAACAGGATGAGAGGTTAGATTTTCAAAAGTATTTAAGGCACCTATAAAACAGGATTTCAAAAATGTCTAAATTTTGGCGGCGAGTAAAATTTTCAAAAGAAGCCTAAGCTTTGATGCCCTAGCGGTCTGATTGGCAGTTGAGCACTATAGACCGTCACCCTACTGGAATTTTTAGTATGTTCAGGTATCTGAATACTTTTGAAAATCTGGCCTTCGTAAATCAAAAAAAAATGTGTATGTTTGCTAACAGTAGTTAATATATGATTTGTTAAAATAATTTATTTTCAGATGGAAAACATGTTTTGATAAATGCTTTTTATAAGCATCATAGTTTTTAAGCATTATAAGTTTTTACATAATGTAAATAGTTTTAAAATCCATTTTATGAATTTTTAATGCTACTCTATTTTCTATCAAAATGCAGTTGGAGACAGAAAAAAAGGAATTATTTTGTAAAATAATAAATGTATCATTTACCATTTCTAACTTTAAAATCTGATTAAATACAGGTAAAGTTATATAATTATTTAAATAAGCATGTATAGATACAGATTTAGTGAAATCAACATGATTGAATGTGACTGAAATTTTGTTTTGGAAAATAACTAAAAGAGAGAAAGCAAGATTTAAATTTATTTAAATCAAATTTCTTGTTTGCTTATTTAAATCATGCTTAAATTGGAATCAGAACTGGAACTCTGGCTTTTTCTCAGTGTAGTTCTATAGGTGCTTGGAAAAGTCACTCCATAGGTTTCATATTTACCATTAATAAAGCACTCAAAAATGGAGAATACACAGTCTGAGACACTTGAGGCCTTGTTTGCTGAAGAGCTGAGAAGTTGCATCTGAAGTTGATCAGAACTTTTATTAGAGAAAATGTTATAGATGTGTTTCACGGGCCCAAAAATCAGATCTATATCAAATTGGATGCCCAGGCTCAGTTTGTTAATAAAATTTAGGATTTTATATTTTTTTAGAAAAAGGTTTCTACAAAGTTTTACACTCAATGATTTTTTTCTTGTGGTGAAAAGGACAAATGAAAAGCCTCATTAATATTTATGAAGTGTGAGCAACAAAAACACAAATGGAAAAGATTTAAACAAATGGCCCCCATTTTGGAAGCTGCTGTTGTTTACAAATATAGTTGGCATCCTCAAGTCACAAAAAAGAAATGCTTTAGTTAGGCAATACTCCTCATCAGTTTCAGCTTGACCCTAAATCATTTAGATGGTTTTGAAAATTGCACCCTCAAGTGCCTAAATATAGGGCTGGAACTGATTGATATTGGGTTCCTGCTTTTAAACATTTTGATCATAGTATGTTAAAAAAAAATTGTAATACTTTGCTAATATATTGAAATATTAATTTGTCACTGTTGACCTTGAAGTAATTTTTTTTGAAGCAGCAACACATGCTGCTAAAAGAAAAATATTTAATGAAAAGTTTTAGTTTCTGATGGTACAAACACTCGCATGTGCTTAAAGATTACGGCCACTAATAGTCTTCCTGACTTCAGTGGAACTATTCAAGTCCTTCATTATGTGTACCTCTTTGTGATTACAATTCAGCATCTTAATTCTCAATAATATGGTGTTTTGCAGTTGGCATTTTGGTTATAGCATTTTTATAAATTCAAACAGAATAAGCTTTAGTGACATTTTTCAAAATTACAGTGAGTTTATCATCAAATGTTGCATCCAGAGTAATGGCAGTTAATGCTGCCACTGCTCACCTGCCGCTGAATTTCCAGACTGGTGGGGATGATGCATCCCTGAACACCAGCATATGAGGTTATTCTGCAGTCAGACCTGGCACACATGGCTAGATTTGGTGCACAGGGCTGGGTCAGCATGTTGGATTGTACCTACTGACTAACCCCTTGTGCTTACTCTGTGCTGGATCTGGCCCACAGACCAACTCCACCTGTGTTGCTGGAAGGTTGAGAATGCTCTCTTTATTCAGTAACCAGTTCCACTCTTACACAACCTCCCTGGCTGTGTCCTTGCTGTCTTCCTGCTTAGCCTGGAACCGATTACTGAGAAACAGGCTCTGATTCATATAGGCCAAAACCTGGCAATTAAGCCAAAACCCATGGATTAGAGCAGCCTTGAACAAATATTCCAGTGCTGGTCTCAGGTTCTGTGTTTTAGGAGACCCTGAGAGCCAGGGACTACCCATAATTTTCGGGTCCGCCCTGCCAGAAATGGTTTTGGAGCCCCCTGCCCTGAAGAAGCCAATGGGGGTGGGGGGGCTAGGGTTAGGGTGGTGAGCAACCAGACATGAAGCTGGTGGTGGGGGAGGGGGTGACGAGCAGTCAGGCACGGGGGGCCCCTTAGCTGCAGGGCCTGCTGCGGCTACAGGTTTCTCAGTATAGAATGGGCTGGCCCTGTTGAGAGCAACTCTTGGCATGTGGGCCAGTCTAAGCTATCTACAATGCCTGAATGCTGGGCCTTGATACTTGCAGCAAAGGCCCATGTATGTGGGCAGGGCTTGTTTCTTAGCAGCAGTCCCACTTCCAGCAGCGAGGCAGTTGAAGCATTAGCTTTGTTTCCAAAGCTAAGCCTTTCATAGTTCCCAATATATCTAGATCTGTGCTTAACTTTCTTTGTGTAGGTAATAGTCTTACTGGCTTTACTAGTAACTATTCTCATGTGAAGTTAAACATATAAGATTTGGACCTTATTTTAGGCTTCAAAAATACTTCATTCCTAAAATATCTTAATAGTTTCATGTTAGTTTTTTAAAAGTATATTTCAAACAACCCAATTAACTTTATTCCATCATTTCGCTTCTTTTCCCCCAGCTTTCTCATCACTGTTTTTGTGCTAGTAGCTAGTAACATGCTGGGGCTGAATTCCACTTTCGGTTATCACACTACTATGTAGTAACTCCATTGTAATAACTTCAATCGTATTCGTAAAATTGTTTCAGCTTTACAATAGGACATATGGGAGCAAAATTTGACACCTCTACTCAAAACTTCTTTGCGGGCTGGTTTTTTTTATTTGGAGGTGTCACAACCCAAATCAAGTAAGTGTCCCTGACACAATAGACCACCCCTCTGTATGATTGGCATTGAGACTACCCCTTTGTATGATTGGCATTGTTCTAAATTTGGTATGTTCCACCTAATTAAGTATTCCTAGTTGGCAAATTTTCATTGGCTGCTCTAAAGATATAAAAGTCTGCGCAGTTTCTGCCCAAATCGGAGTGGAGCGAACTCTGACCACGTTGCAGAAAAGACCTCACAGAGCTCTGAGCATGCTGCGAAGAGCTCTGAGCACGTGGCAGGGTGAATTTGATGGACTGATCACCCACCAACGACTTCCCATCAGCAACCTCCCGACGTACCCCTTCCCTGCGCGCTTTCGTCTGCATACTCGCAGTAATCCGAACTGTAACTACGCAAGTGAGCATATAGCCTGCGTCGCGGCCACCAGCGACGTAAGTAAAATCTATTCTAAAAACCAATACGCTGTTCCGCCTCTCCATCATCCAGCCCACCTGACGTCTGCTTAATTAAACGCCATTCCCCTCGGTCAGCTGTGACCAGTTGGCTAGCTGAGACAGGAGGACTAGACAGTTATTGCATTGTATAAATTATAATACATTATGTGTACTGTTATTAAAACGAGCATAATTCAGATAAAAATTCTGTTTACCTCTCAGTAGTTAAGTTTGGTTGACATGTCTTCAAATTAATATTGCAGCTTACTGTTTACATTGTTGTGGATTAACTATTTGGAGTTTGAGCTGAGTATCAACTAATAGATGTTTGGCAGAGAATTCAGAGCTTTTGCATTTTTGGTGTGACAAAACAGTTGCACTTTATTCTGAGCCCAATATAAGATGGAGCTTCTGTTTCACAGCTTTGATGCAGAAGGCTTTGAAAATGTTTAGTCCACTTTAAACTTGGCTTAATGTGAATTTGCACAAAAATGTTAGTAAAAACATGGCAGTAAAAATGTTAAGATTTTCTATAATTACAGCAGTTAGTAGAAGCGGCTTAATCTCTTTGCTCTTCTGAAAGCTATATTGACTACCGTGGGTAGATATAAAGGGATACTATCAACTGGAATTCCATTTGACTGACTTATATACATTTAGGTAGTATATGGAATTGTGGTAGTCTTCATTTCCTGTAGTTCTGAGTATGAACTGCCCTAGGAATGAGTCAGTATTGTGAAGGAGAATGTGATTGTAGGACTGCTGCTTTATTTGTTACAGAAGTTGGAAGGTCTAGAGTGGAAGAAACTGGGGGTTGTGTTGTGAATAGTTGGATTGTCCAGGTCCCAGCCCCTCTGGATTCACCTTTTTCCCCCAACTTGCTGCATGTGGTACTTATAGTATTCTTCATAGTTTCATAGTTGTGAGGTTGAAAGGGACCTGAGCAGATCATCAAGTCCAACATGGGCAGGAAGACAGCTGGGGTCAAATGACCCTGGCTAGGTGATTATCTAGGCTCCTTCTGAAGACCCCCCCAGGATAGGAGTGAGTTACACTTCCCTTAGAAGTTGGTTCCAGATCAAATTTAATATGAGTATAACTAGTGAGTCTTAAAATTGTGAGCCAGCTGATTAAACATTCTGGCAGAGGGGTTGCGCACAGGAGTTAAACATCCAAGGTTTGATAGAACAGTTGTATTTTTGTACTTTTATTATATGTTGCTGAGTAACTATAAAAACAATTAGATTCTAAGGGTTTTATAAGAAAACTAGCTGAAAAAACATGCTTGGTATACTCTGTTTCAGTACTTTGTATATTAATTAGTGCTCACTCATTGTTAAACCTCTGTCATTTTACTTAACATTTTCCAGCTGTGATCTGTAAGGGCCTTGAAACTTCTTACTTATTATATGTTTGGCAGCTTAACCAAGCCTGATACTGTCTTCGCCTCATATTTATTACCTTCTAGGAATGGAGAGAGACTGTTAGAAGTTGAGACCTTGTTCAACTAGAAGAAGGTGACTGCAAGGGGAGGGAGGCGTGCTAGAAGCAGAGTCCTGGTTGAGGCAAGGTTTTGCTGAAGCCTTAGCACACGGTCTCTAGTCTATCCAACAGGTTGAAGGAAAGAAAAGGATATGTCAGAAATCTTTAAAAAATGCTTTTAGATATCTCAAATTGGACACCCAAAATAAACAGACATTTGCCTTTGTTCTCCTTTTCTAAAATGGAGCAGATAATACCCCTTATTTTACTGGCTGTTGTAAGGATTGGTTAATGTGTTTGAATCATGTTGATACTATAGTGATGAGCAGCACACTACAGAAAAACCTATGAGGAAATTAATACGCCCAGCCTTCAGAAGAAAACTTGAGTAGTGTGAAGTAGCAGAGGAGCAGGTTTTATCCCGAACAAAGAATGTAAAACAGTCACCATTCAAATTATATTGATGCAGCAGGATCCTTTGGGGAAGACAGTACCGTACGTACTTGAATACAAAACTAGTCCTCCTCTCCCTGCCCCAGCAAAGCCCCTCATCTTATAATTACAAACACAAAAGCCCTCATTAAATATATCATCTGTCATTAAACTGCTGCCAGAAGCAGCATGTGCTTAGTAATTTTCAACAGATTTGGCAAATTTGGCCAAAATGTCATGGTAAAAGGCCTTGCCAAAAAAGCCACTCAGTTCACCCCTTTTGTCTGTCAAGTGTCTCTCAGGAAACAGGGCATTGTAACTTTTCAAATAAAAGTGATCTAAAGTTTTACTCCACGAAAACAAAGTATTGTTCTCCAACTTCATTCTCTCAAATGATTGAATTATTTAAATGAAATATGGTTGTGTGTGTATGCTCGCTCTCTCACACATGCACACACACACTCCAGCCTGCATAAGACAAATATCTTGCATGTAAATTTTCAATCTCAATAATGAAAATTTCACAACTGAAAATAAAGTGTTATCATAGGAGTTAAGGCTGGTACCAAAACTTATTATCATATTTAATCTTTAGGAACATTTTTCTCTTAATATAACATTTCCTAAACTGCATTTCAGAATTCCTGATGCATCTATTGTAGAATTTTTTGCTTGGTGTAACTAAAATTAGAAAGTATAATAGTGATAACATAGCCTGATTTTCTTTCTTTTTTTTTTTTTTTAAGAGAGTGGAGGGATTTCTCAGCAAGGATATCAGCTATCTCATTTCTAATAAAAAGGAAGCCAAATTTGCTCAGAGCCTTGGACAGATTTCCCCAGTTCCTAGCCCAGAATCTGCCCACTATGGAGGAAATAGTTCACTTCATCTTAGCAGCAGAAGAGATCGAGACGATAGAAGTTCGTTTAAAATGGTGGATACAGTAAGTTTCTTAATAATAATAAAAAAAAATGCAATTCAACTACAATTGATTACATCTGCTTAATCTTCCCTAAGACCATGTGAATTGATCTGCCAAAACCAGAGGCTTTAATTTGTTCACACTGTTTAAATTTGACTTAATCAGCCAAGGCTTAACAATGGTTTTGAAAAATATGTTTTAAACATGGGCTCTTCCACATTGATTACAGCATGGCGGTCTCAGAACATTTTCAAATGACTGATCTTAATTTGTACAAGTATGATTAAACATCAGTATTAAATTTTAAAGAATTTAAAAATAAATTTAATACAAAATACTTCATTTAAGAAAATATTTTTGAACTAATTATATTAAATTAGTTCAGTGAACAGTTTTTTGATCCCAATGTGAATGATAGAAGGGATAGTATCAGCTGTTTCCAGCACAGTTTATTAACCTAGTGGCTGTAGTTACATATCATAACAGATATGATATATGTAGAGCTTTCATAACATCTCTCCAATGTGAGTTCCCTACTGGGAAGACAGTATGTCAAGCTTATTTAGTATTCATCAAAACTAGTAAAAGATTTTGGGGGCTTTATTGGCTCATAGTAAAAAATCAAATATTGACAGGTTTTCAGTCAATATTAACTTGATCCAGTAATAGCAACAGCTATAGCGATGGTCCTTAACATTTTTGGACTCAAGGTACCCCTCCCATAACTTCTGTGGTCCCCAATTTCAGAAAACTAGATAGTACAGTTTTTCTTGTAGAGGGGCCATGCAGTAGGGGTGAAGAATTGGCTAGGCTGTACCCACCCAAAAGAGCATTTTCCCTTTTGTGTTTAATTTCTATTAGGTACTGTTTAATTTCTATTAAATACTAATTTCTATTAGGAAATGTTAAATAACAAATGATTAATATTGGGATTTCAAAGCACAATTTCAGCACGTTCCTCAAAGGGAACAGCACATTGATATGCATTGTAATGTTCTGGAAAGTCAGCAAAACTTGTATTCTTAACATTTGCATATGGTAATAGCAGACATGAAAAATAATCATACTAAATCTTTGTATTTTTAGTATTTTCCTTTTTTTTTGACAAAAGTGTAAGATAAAAAATGGAAATATTCTGGGAAGTAGGCTTTTGCAATCCATACAATAAGCTTTTGTGGCAACGAAAATATTTATAAATTTATTATGTTCTAAATAGTATTTGATTTAGGCTGATAGTGATCCTGTGATATGTATGTCTGCTTAAAGAAAGCTGAATACGGTTTAAGTGGAATATGCTGATATAGTAGTACAGTTGCTGTAGCAACACTGTTTTTAGATTTTTAAGCTGTTTATAATATAGTATTGTGTCCAAATTCTTTCTCCAAAATAATCGCTGTAGGAAATGACCCTTTAATATTTCAGACTACTTAACAGTGAAAATGTCAACTGTCGTGATCTGTCTGAACAGCCCTGCAGAAAGGGTGTGAATTGCTAGATAGTGGCCAAAAATTAACGTATCATCATATATATAATAGTTTGTTGGTGTAACCAAGGCATTTAAGATGCACTATCTTAAGTGTTTTTGGTTTGTACAAAAACATTTTTAATTAAAACTTGCATCTAAATGAGCTCTTATGTCCTCCATGTAATATGCACTGTTTCTCTGATATAGGTACGTGTGAGCAGAGGAAAATCCTTAGTTGAAAAAGCAATCAAAGAGCAGGTAAGATGGATGATTCACAGAACTGGATTTAGTAAAAATTACAGAACAGAATTTCATTGTATTAGAAAGTAGTGACCAGTAGTAGAAGTAGAGTAGCGATCTAAGGGAAAATGCCAGAATGGGATATACTCAGCCAGGTGTTAAGCTTCCATTTACCTTCACATTGTACCTTCAGGACCGGTTTCAAGATTCATATGGTTATTTTCCCATATTTCCTGGAGAACTGAAAAAGGCTACTGTCATTTTCTTTTTTTAGACTTTTTGCCACTAAGTGTTTGGCTACACAAAACACATACAACAGAACTTTAAAAATATATAGTAGTGCACAGATGGCATAACCCCAAAAACTGGGCTGACTTCATGGATCTGGTGGAAAATTATCCTTAAAGGAATCAGCAGTAACATGCATGAAGTTTTAAAATTTCTTTCATTTTCTGCATTTATCTTGAGATAATCATTTGTTAAAGCCATACAGGCTACCTGTCTGCTCCCCCTCCACCTATTTGTCAAGAAGCACTACCAGCTGCCTGCTGTGCAGGGTGTCCTGGGTAGCTACATAAACTGCATGCCTGTCCATTCTTGATCCAGCAGTAATGGGTACATCTGTTAACGCTCTGCGTGAAGTCAGCTAAAGCAAGTGAAGAACAGTTTTCCTTGTCTTTTGTGCTAGGGACAGAAGTTACACATAATGTTGTATAAGTAATCAGAAACTGGTTCAGATCTGTAACACAACAGAAGTTTAGTGCAAGAGGTGCACCCATGTATGGGTCCATATCAGATTGGCACCAATAAAAGGAAAATTAACATTATTGGCAATTGGCTTTTTTTGGCCAGCGTAGCCAATAATGTCACCAGTAAATGACGCATGCAGCTGCATCATGCACATGGCCAGGAACATAGCCTGGAAGCTTGGAGAGCACTGTCCAGCCAGTAAGTCTTTGGGGAGGAAGGGGTGTGGATGTGGGCAGATCAAAGCCCCCATGGTGAGGGAAGGAGTGGGGCTGGGGCTGGGACAGGCGCTGCCTGGGTAGGGAAGGGTGCAAGACGAAGCCACAGGTGGCTCATTGGGAGGTGGGGGGTGATTCCTGCCACTATGGGAGGCATGGGGACACGTGTCCCCCCAACTTGTACACAGTGTGAGGGCAGGCTGTCTTTTGGGGGCTGGAGGCTGTGTCATCCTCTTCTTGGTAGGGGGCTAGGTGGGCGGTGGCAGTGTCGGAAGAGGGGGTTACAGGAAGGTGGCTACAGCCATCCTAAAATTTGCCATAGACCCTGATGTCAGAGCCACTGTTGCCTGCCTGCCCCAACCCAGCTCCTGCACTAGAAAGAGGCTGATGCAGCCCCTGGCCCTGAGCCCACAATGGACAGCCTGCCCTTGCCTCTTGAACAAATGCAGGGGGCACATGCCCCCCATGCCTCCCTGAGAGGTGCGCACAGTGGCGGGGCTGCCCCCGGCACCCTACAGATGAGCTGCCTGCAACTCCATCCCCCACCCTTGCTGGGCAGCACTGCCTCCCCCACATCCCTTGCCCCCTCCCCCAGACTTACTGGCCAGACGCTGCTCTCCATGCTGCTGGGCTGCATATCAGATCTGTATCAGCCAATATGGCGGGTTAACAATCAACCATCAGTATCAGCCAAAAATTCTTTATTGGTGCATCCCTATTTGGTGCATATAGACCACTTTCAAAATGGCCAAAACTGGCTTAAGATAAACCTGGGCGGCTATAATATCAGACTTAACTGATTTAGGTTAAATCGGCTTATTGACTTTCTATCAGGTTCCTTTCTAATTTCAAGTTAAGTCAGTTTCCCAGGATGCTTTGCTCCTCCCCTACAAATCCCCCCCTCACAGGGTGGGTGGGCTAGCCTTGGCCCAAGCCATCTGCTCCAGCCAAGCACAGTGGTGTACTCTAGTGCCTCCTGGCTTCTGGCCTGAACCACTGCAGGCAAGTGGCTGCATTTCTGGAATCAAAATTGGTGTCTGTTCACTTGCTTATTGGTTCAATCTACACAATTTAGACTAAGATTGAATTGATTCAGCCTCAGGCTTTTTGACCATCTGTACTTAACCCTGGTGGGAAATAGAAAGGGAAGACCTCAGCCTGACTCACGTACTGGTTTGCATCAAATATCTGAATGTATTGCATTTATTAAAAATATTAATTAAGTTTATTGTTTTATAGGAATTAATCCCTTCAGGTAGCATACTGTCCAATGCATTGAGTTGGGGAGTGAAGGTACTTCATGTTGATGGTAAATACTTTTGTTTTGTGTTCTAAACTGGTAAAATTAATTGTATTTGTTTTATTTGCAAGATTTATTCTTATTTTCAAAATTATTGTTAAAAACAACAACTACCTTCAAATAGGAGAAAAAGAAGTTGACAATATGTAACTTTTTTTAAAGATATTAAAAATTATATTGAACAAAAGAAAAAGGAGTTCTGTCTGATCAAGAAAGAAGGCACTTCAGGCAAAGATGTGGTAAGTGGATCTTTATGTAATTGAAATCTTTATTAACAAATATGTAGGCAAGTTAATACTTCCTAAAAAGATGCTGGTTGATTTTTATTTTAATATGCTTTTATTTGAAGATTAATTGTCTGATCAGTGTTATGTCTAATTAATGAATTCTGAAGTTTTTACTTTAAATTCCTTTTAATAATAAAGAAAAGATTTGCAGTGTGTTTGAGCCTGATTTGTAAAAATAAATTTTCAATATCATTAATTAAAATAGTGTTTTGGAAGCTGCACTCAGATTGTGTGTTCAGGAGATGGGAGCAGTAGGGCTTTCTGAACTGGACATTCTTTTTATCCCAGAAGCTAAAAACTGCATTGGTATAGTGGCTTGGTTTAGGCCATCCTAACTATGGCCCTGATTCCCTGCTATGCAAATATAAAAGCCTTAGCTTTGGTGATGAAGCAACCCAGCTATACTAGAATGATCTTTCCATGGTAAGAGAGATTGGTTTTAGGGTCAGTATGTCAGCAACATAGCCCAGAGTAACAATAAAACATGGAAAACTGACCTGTAACGGCATGTGACATAATCCTAATCTCTCAGCAAGTTTCCTAATTCCTAGACTAACAACTGAGTAAAGTGTACTCAAGTATTCATTCCATGTGTGGCAGGGAAACTACCATACATTCCATTATTAGTCAGCTGCTGCTGTTTCTTAGATGCAAGTTAAGGGTGCAAATTTGTATGAACTGTAGTGAAAGTACAGAAACTTATTTCAAATTCATTTAAAATAATTTTTAACTCAGTGTATCAGTGTTCTTTTAAGTCTTGTAGTGGTTTTATTTACTCCAGTAACTTGCTGTCCATATCTTGCCAAATTCTACGCAGCTGTCATAGAAGCTATCATGCTTGATATTTGGAGTTAGAATCTGAATTACCCTTTTTTCCCCAGTAGATATAAGAATCTAATATCTTACAATGTAGACTCTTTTCTGTAATGCAGATAACTGAGTCACTAATATAATATGGAACAATTGCAAGTTCATTTTAATTCCATAAATTATTAATAATTTGGTACATGGAATCATACTAGTTATATAATTAGTAATGTTCTTTACTACTTTTCTAATGGCAATTTCCTGTTGTAACAATCTCAATTTATAATAAAAATAACATGAATATGTAGCAGCAAACACCACTCATTACTAGGGTGACCGTACTACTTTTAAGGAAATCCAGGGTGGGAGCTGGGGCAGGGGAACACACATACACGCACACAGACAGATGTACCCATACCCACTTCCTCCTCCTGCCCAGTACATAGCACATACAGGGAAGTTGCTGTGCTGCCAGGCTGTCAGGCCATCCTTTGCCCTGTAACATCTGCTGCCTCCCCAATTTCATTTGTTAAAGGAAAAAAATATTCTTAATTTTTTGCATAGCTAAAATAAAATATTTCTTCATGAAACAGTGGCTCAATTTTTATAATAATTGGTCTGATTTGTCTATTAGTTAATATATGGTTAATTGTGATTTCACACAAAGATGCATGTTTTAAAATTTGCAGTTAAATGGAGAGCACTGCACAGTAACTTTTTTTCCTCTTAACTAGGGAAAACGATGCACTAATCAGAAATCCAAAAGTAAGTATTTTGATGTCTGAAGAGATGTCATGTCTTGTTTTCTGTATGCTTAAAAATTCAGTGTTTGTCTGGGGAGGTACCCTTATCAATTATCATACTGAGAAAATTACATAAAAATTCTATGGAAGCGAAGAGTTCATGTGCGTATTTGATTTGATTTTGAAAATTAGCTGAATAAGCATGTGCGCGCTAGTATAATATATTTTTGGATGGAGAAAAATATTGAATTTCTTCTCCCCCACCCATAAGCAGGGAGACTGAAAAATCCATTTGTGAAGGTAGAAGACAGAAGCTGGTAAGTACTATTTGTTATGTCTGTGTGTGTTCTATTAGTGTACTCTATAATGTGCTCAACAAAGTTGGTTTTTGAAAACATAGTAAATCTGCATGTGGCTAGGCAAGCATTTAAAGCGCTCCAGATATCCCAACTTTCCCAGCACTTTAAAGTGCCTGCAGAAGCATGCACTACTCTCCAAAATGGGGAAAAGAAAGTTTATGGTCAGTTTAACGATCTACGTGTTCACTCGTCCATCTCCTTTAGAGTTGATTCATTTTCCCTTGTTAAAATTGAGAAATGTACAAAGATATAAAATTGCAGAGAAACCGATGTTTTGGTATTTAGAAGTGTTGCTGTGTCCTGTTTAAGAATATGGATATGCTTATCGGAGTAGTTTTTAGATTTACAGCTTATTTCAGCCAACTTCCAAGGCTACATGCAGGGGAGGGACAGAATCAGTTCATGTGATTTTTTGTGCACAGTATAGCTATAGACATGTCTGCGGTGCCACATACCACTCATTCTATTGTTCTCCGTGCTGCAAAGGAGAAGTGCAGAAGGATTTTTTGACTGTGGATATCCAGGGTCAAAAAAACCCACAGAAAAAAAGTAGAGCTAAACACACAGTGGCAACAGTATGCTGCCTGAAGCTGGAGCCTGGGTGGCCAGAGCCACACTCCCACACAGCAAGATCACCACTACTGCAGTCCCAGGAGGCCCCCAGCCTCCCCCTCCCTTCCTGGGGTAACTTGCTGCACACTAGCGCACATAGCACGGGTGTTACCTGGAGACAACTAGTGACAATGCAAGGTGCAACACTGCCAGTTGTCCTTAAGGGACCAAACATCCACACACATCTGGACATGGCAACTGGAGAGAAGTCCTATATAAGAAAACAAATTCAGAGGCAAGGAAAAAGTAAAATCTCACATACTCCCATGATGGCTAACTGTTTGATATTCACTTTGAAGTCAAGGTTATAGTTAATTTACTCTAAATGACTTTTAATTTCTTTATTTCATATATGGTAGTTATAGTGCTTATATTGTCTTGTCTAATACAGCCACTACAGACCATTTTATCTGCAGTTATCCAGCTTTCCAGTTCTCAACTATTCTGCTCCAAAACCTTATAGTCCATTTGAGGCAGATAAGAAGACTAATGCCAGCCAAAAGCAAATTCAGTCTAAACAAAGGTTTGTTAATAACTTAGTTTAAGGTTAAAACATTTTAAATTGTTTTTCAGTTTTTAAAGAAATTGACCCTCTTTTATATTGAATTACACAATATTTGATACTAATAACTAACTGTCTTGTTTGGTAGATTAACTGGACTAGTAACCGTCAGTGTGTCCATCTCTCTCTCTACCTTTTTATCTTTTCTTTATGTCCTTTCTTGGATGTACAGATGCAAGTATCCATAAATGCATCCCTCTGCTATAGCTGTTGTTCAGTACAGGATATGACAGACTTTTTCCTCTGTCTGCTACTGACTGCTTCATTCTATCCTCTTCCTGGATGCTGTCCAGTAAGTACATCAAGATAAATGAATGAGCTTGCCTCCAGAACTGTTCATTTAAACTTTTTATTGGCATGTAACAAAGAGGTTACATTTGTTTATTAAAATTATCATCCTAATTCATAATGATCATCATGATACTGTTTTACATATAAACTTAAATGTGGTCAAACAGAAAAACATACCCAAGCACCACCGTAATAAAGCTTGAAGTCATTTCTCCTTGAGAGATGCTCTAAATACTTCCTGTATGAGCTCGTAAGCAATAACAGTATCTTTGCTTGTACTTACGTGGAGGGTGTACTTCAGTGCCATATTTTGGGTTCAGGCTTCATTTTGAGCACTCTTCTTCAGAGTTACGCAATTTGCCAAAAGGCATGTGGTTTCTGCCTTAAATACCTACATGGCACTTTAGGGTCAGGAGCAAAGGTTGATTCTTTATATTTACTAATTACAGCATTAACTTTCTAACACAGGTGTTTATAACATAAACAGTATTAAACCTAGAGATGGTTGGTAGAAAAAGTAACTTCACAATAGCACCCTTTTCCTACATTTGGAAACTCTCATAATGTTCTTTGGGCAGAAATGTAGTGTGTCGTACCTTACCCTTTTAATATAATAGTTTCTGTACTTCCCCTTTCCATAACTGATTACACAGTTGGTGACTATCTATTGATATCATCATGGCACCTTATTAGTCTTGATTTGTAGTACATGTGGTTATAGGAGAAAATGAAAAATATAATGCAACAGGATATTGTAGAAGCACTACACGAGTCCCATCTTGTAGATCAGTACTAAAGATGTAGAATGCATTAGAATCTGCCTTGGATTTACAAATTCCCTTTATATGGCCCACTCCCCTTCTGAGCTCTCCCAACTACTTAAATTAGAAATAATTACCTTCTTAACCTGTAAACCAGGGGTGTCAAAGATATGGCCTGCAGGCCTGATCCATTCTGCAGAGCCCTATCATCTGGCCTGCAGCGCTGCATGTGGGGCTCTAGCATGCAATGTGCAAAGTCAGTCTGGTGCCAATGCCAGACTGGCCCTGTACGCTGGGTCCATGGCTGGTTGGATCAGTTCCACAGGCCAGCTGCATGTTTTGGATCCAGCCTACAAGACCAGTCCAGAGTGGGTGCCACATGTAATTGCATGCTACAAGCAACATGCAGGGCCAATTCAGGGTACGCACCGAATGGAGCCAGGCTGTAGCTGGCATGTGGGGTTAGTCTGAAGGTCCAGTCCAGCCCACAGATCAGCAAGGCATTCCTCATCCAGCCATTGAACTTGACACCTCTTCTGTAAATGAAATAGTTTCAGGGTTTGTTTGGTTGGGGAGTGGGGGGTGACATCTGCATTTTGAACTATTTGGGGTGCTTTCAGAACAATCTTGCATGTAACAGGTTGTAATCAAGATTTATAGTTACAAATACGAGTTTCTGTAGTGTAGTATGAATTAGTAAGAAGGTGGTTATTCTGTCTACAAATGGACATGATGGCACTTCTTTGATGTAAAGATGTCAAGCTTGATGCTATTATCTTATTGCTAAGACAATATCTTTGTCCCACCTGCATCCCAACATGTTCTTATAGCAGATGTTAAAGAAAGCACTGTAGAACACCAGTCAGGGTTTCTTGAAATAGGGGAAACAAAGTTGCTGAAAACCTCCTACATGTAAGAGAAAGATCAAGGATATATTAGGGCATTTCCTTTCATACAGGCAGCTTCTTAAAAGCAGAATTGGAATATTCAGCCAGTAGAATAGAGGCCACAGGGAGATTCACCTGGGTGAAGATGGTTGTCTTGCTTGCTTTCAGCCAAATGGAGCTTGCTTTAACAAACAAGTGATCTCTGCCTTTTGCTGGCCTGACTGAAATGATCAGAAATACTAGCAGCAAATAGGCAGACTATTATTAGGATTAGGATTTTTTTCCAAGTTTATGGGCTTGCTTAGTAGAATTCTTTGTTGACTTTCATGTACAGATGTCTACCTTTACATATTCATGAATTACAGTGAATACTTTGACATCACTATTTGAGCCACATAATGATTATAGTAGCATGGAAAATAATTTGTTTTATCCTTTTGCATTATTCCTTTGATTCTGTCAATTGCCCAGTAGTAAATTCTCATCTCTGAAGCTTTTTAAAATAACACCTTTACTAACTTCACTGTTTCATTTGCTTATAAAATATATCAAGCCTATATTTTTGAGCAAGTTGGTAACATTTTTTTCTTTGTTCTGGTTGGAGTGATTTCTTAAGGTGTTTGATTCTCTTAACATTTTTGATCATTTTGTAACAAGCAGAATTAAGGCCTCACTCCCTGTAGACCCACCACATGTGCTCAGCATGGCATGTGAGGCCATTTTCCTTGGCACGTGTTGGAGCCAGGGCTGGGGTGGGGAAGCAGCAGATGTTTGCAGCCTCCCAGCTGCAGCGGGTCCCAGCTCTGAGTAGCTGCCGCCAGCAGGCAGCTGGGAGGCTGCAAGCCCTGCTGCAAGCAGCCTGGGCTCCATGGCTTGCAGCAGCTACCCCAGAGCCTGGGCCAGCTGCAGCCAGGAGGCTGCAAACAGCTGCTGCCTCCTGGCCCCAATGGGCACAGTGCCGGCATCTGCTACCTGCTCAGAACCTAGAGCCAGGAGACAGCAACTGTTTGCAGCCTTCTGGCTGCAGCCGGCCCAGGTTTTGGGTAGCTCCTGATAGCTATGGAGCCTAGGCTGCCCAAAGCCTGGGCCAGCTGCACCCAGGAGGCTGCAAACAACTGCTGCCTCCCCACCTGGGCCCCAGCCTTTGCCCCAGCTGCATCCCAGCCCCAGGCTCCAGGGAGGCAGCAGATGCCAGCGATACTCCCCACTGCGCTGCACTCGCCGCCACTTATACAGAGCGGTGTGTGTAACCCAGCGAGGCAGGGCACAGCGGGGGTGCAGAAAACTGCCTGCCACTCCAGGCTCCCCACTGCCCTGGCCACACTTTACCTGTCGGGAAGGACAGTAGCTAGAGGCACAACCCTGTATGCTGCCCATGGTGCTCCCATGCACGCAGGGGAAATGTGACCCGGACAGTGTGGAGCTTGCAGCAGCAGGTAGGGGCATGAGCAGGGCTGGGGGGCAGGGTCTTTGGGTGTGGGGCAAGGGGCATGAGCAGGGCTGGGGGGCAGGGGCTTTGGGTGTGGGGCAAGGGACACGAACAGGGCTGGGGGGCTGTTGTGGGAGGACCTACACAAAATGAATACACAAGATCAAAGGGAGTATCAGAAGTTTTATTTATTGTCACTAGGTGTACAATTTTTAGAAAATCTGGTATTTACTGTTAAAAAAAAAAAAAGAAGAAAGGGCATCATTTATGATTATTAACTATACTAATATACAGTGATTTCTGCCATGTACCCACTGCCCTCATTTTGTTTTTCTAGCGTGCTGGCACTCCAGCACCTTCCAAGGTAGACATAGTGAGGTTTTTTGGCACGCCGGCCAAAAAATATTGCCTATCCCTGCTGTAGATGAATCATTTAGATTCTTTATTTATCTTTTCTGCTAACAGAAATAAAACAAATAGTGACAAAGACTGTGGTGGCATTCCCGTGCAACTCCCTCTAAAGGGCAAGAAAAAGAGAGGGTATTGTGAATGCTGTGTGAAGAAATTCGAAGATCTCCAAACTGTAAGTGAAATAGTGAGAGAGAATGCTCAGAGCACTCTTCTATGTATGGCATCAGGAACTTTTTTTAATTGGTATTCTTGACATCACTTTTGGTGGAAATATATACATAGACATTTTGTTGAATATGAGTACCTGCAGTATTGGATGCTTCTCCTGACTTTTTTAAATTTTTCAGCACCTGGAAAGTGAACAGCACCAAAACTTTGCACAAAGTACCCAGTATCAAGTTGTGGATGATATCATTTCCAAATTTGTTTATGACTTTGTGGAATATGGAAATGAAACACAGAAAAGTAAAAGGTAATTTACATTTACAAACCTAAAAAAAAACTTTAGCTAACCTCTACTTTTGGAGATTTAATGATACAACTCAGAGACTACAAGTCTAGTAAAGGACTACTCACAAATCACTGACATGTATTTCTATTACCTTTTCTTTTAAAATAGTCTGCTGTGTATAAATCTGGTATATAGCAACAATTGTTTCTGTTTCACAGGATTTGCCAAATATTAACAAGGTGGAAAGAGAGCTAAGGGGTACCGTTTTAACTGATATAAGCTATTTGAGTATTAACCCTATTTATTTATTTATTTAGCTTTTTAAATTTATAACAAATTTGAACTTTATATTTAAAAATCCACCTATTCTATCATTTTTGATAATTACAGAAAAATAATCTAGTCTGTAGTCTGTAAAATTCAGTACTCAAAAGAAAATCAATCTCCATCAAGCCATTCTTCCTCCAAGCTTTGGTGAGATTTGCTGCACGTCTAATCTGGTTCAGCTCAAATTAAAATTCAAGTTCTAAAATGAACAGCCTCCCAGAAAATGTACTCTTGTCAGCACCATGTCCCTTCACACAAGGGAACTATATGGCAGTTTTAGATTGCTCTGTAGTGTTTCCAGAGGATTTTAGATGTTGAAATCCTCCTTTTTTAATTTTTTTTTTTCTAAAAAATGTAACAGGGAACCAAGCTATTCCCAGTGAAGTTGATTAAAAAAAAGTGTAGTTAAAGTGTAAATAAAACCAGAAATCGGCCACTGATGTCTGTCAGGACAGATTTATCTCTCTTTGCCCCTCTCCCTGACTGCCACCAACATCTGTGCCTTTTACTTTGCAATTTAAGAATAGTTATGTTAAGTTAAGGTTGTTTATCAAAAATGCTAAATCTGATTAAACTGAAAGGTTACCTTATTTAAGTGCCTTTAAAAATATTGCCATTCTACATAATATTTATTTTAATGGAGTAACTTATATACCTTTTAATGTGATGAATTTCATTTTTTGTAGAAAGTAAATTTGAATATTTTACTTCCGAGTAGTTTAAAACCATAACAATCTGCAGAAGCCAGCATAAATATGCATTTTCCAGTCCTGTGAAAGGGGGGTAACTATAGCAAATAAATTCTTTTAACCACCAAACAAAAACTGTTTTGTTATTTTTATTGCTTTCTTAGATATGTTCCTAAAGTTGTCTGCTATATAATCTGTTTCCTTCAGTTTTTAATGTTATAACCTGTTTAATTTTAGGACAAAATGTAGTATGGGATGCTTTTCTCCTATTACCGGAAATGTAACTAATACAGGTGAACTAAAAGATCAGCTGAAAAGGCAGAACATTTCTTTGAAGCATTACTCCTGGAAAGATAAAAAAATACAGACACTAAAGCAAGATCATAAACATATATCCTCAAGTTTTGTACAAAAACATACTTCTTGTTCTGAATCAGCATGTCAGATTCCTGCATGTCATCTAACTTGTGTTTCAGAAGTAGTAAGTAAATTCAGAAATGATGATGAAAATGGTAAAGTGAAAGGTTCCTATACTACAGCCTCAAAAAAGACTGATTTATCGCCAGATTTTGTGCAGCTATCTCCCCACAGAGACAATGCAACATATGTAGAGAACTTACCTGAAGCTTATGAACATTGTAGTAATGAAGCATTTGAAACTGAAGTAAATTTAGGTAGAAAGAATTTACAAAGTGTACAGGCAGATATACCTACATTATGTACTCATGCCCAAGGCACTGATTTTAGTGAAAAAGACAAAAATACATCACAGGCAAAACGCAAATTAAATAACACTGTTATTTTACCAGCAAAATGTTTGAAGAAAACAAGTGCCACTTCATCATTTAACAAAAAATATATTGATTTTGTTGATGATCCCCTGCAGACAGAGCATTCTATAGGTCTGAAGACAAAGCTACCACATACTGTTACAGATAAAGAACTTAATGAACTAGCTGTTAATTGTGCACACAGCTCACCTTCTGGAAAGCTACATAGAAAAGTAAAATTTTCCTCAGGAAGACATAAAAGAGGAAATCAGAAACTGGGATTGTGTGTTAAGCAAGCTGAAGAATTGTCTGTTAAAGAAATGAAAGACCACTGTTTGCCTGTGCAGACTCTTTGGGAATTATTTCAGACAAGTGAAGGGAATTCAGATTTTGTAGGTTTTATTAGTTATTCTGAGAACAAAGATTCAGCTGACATGAAAGAGATTTGCGAGGCACAAAATACCAATACACTGTGGTCGTTTTTTTCACCTTCCTCTTCTTCCTCATCCACATTTATTGGATTTTAATGTTTCTTTATTTAAAACAGCAGCTTCTGAATAAACTCAAACTGATAACGATTTATTCATGGAGTCTTTAATGTATTTTAAATTATGTACAGATGTTCTTTGTGTTCAGTTTCTGTATACTGTGTGTGCATGCAAAACCTTATGCCTATAAATATGAAGAATAAAGGTAATACGGAGATTTTTTTTCTTTAAAAATTACTAGAGGTGGTAAAAAGGATATGACTTAGAGATACTGTATTTACATTAACTACTAAGCAAGATCAATACACTTCATATAGTAACCTTTTTGTTAATTTTGAAACCACTGTTGGATGTGAATAATTACTTCTGTATTATAAATTGCTGAAAGTTGTCCTCTTGTTCCTAGAGTTCTCTTCTTTTTATTAGAAAACTGAAACAATATTTTATGCTTTTCTCTTACTTCTGCTGGAATTCTCATAGGGAAGCTGTACAGTCAAAATACAGAAGAAACCACAGGTCTGATAGGTCAATTAATGCTATTCAGGTTTGTAATGGAAGCTTATTTGATTTGGATCTCCAGAGTCTCATCAGAATTGAAGGCATTGTTAACATTTGATCTTTGCACAGGCCCTCCCATTAAGGTGACAGTAAAACAGAAGATGGTCACAAGAGAATTCTTGAAATTACTGCAAAAGCTGAGATTTATTTTTTTAGATCAAGTGACGATTATGCAGTGACAGCATTCTGTCTTGATATCTTTACCTGATGAATGTACTGTTGCAGTAGCTACTACTTCAATATTGACTTGGTGCATATGTGCTGACAAAGTACTAGCTGTATATTTCAGGCAATAAGAAACAAACTTTCTTGTAAATATATTTATTTTATATTATTTTTCACTTTTTTATCAAAGCAGTTGGTTTCTGATTGACTGTTTGTTTGGGTGGGTTATTTTTGTTTTTATTTACTGGTTTGACAGTAAATGGATATCCAATATGCTTAAAGTACATAGTTGGGAGGTCTGAATTTGTTTGGGGTTTTTTGTCTTTGGACTTCCTACTGACTTGACTTTGCACAGACTCTCCGTTTCTCCTAAATATGTGATGGACATGATGTAATAATAGCAGTGATGCTCAGTCTATCTGGCCCCATGGGCCTCATCCAGCATAAGGTTATTCTACATGTGCAGTCTGCTGCACTGACCTGACCTTGGCTTGATTCTGGGAGCAATTAATGCTGCCACACTTTTCCTGCTGCCAAATTTTTGGGCCTATGTGGGGAGCTACAGGGGCCATAGGTTTGGGACCTGTGAATAATATAGCCTCAACAGGGATCTTTACAAGGTTTTAGCTTACTATTGTATATGCCTTAAGGCCTACAGACAGTGTATGCATTTAAAATTACTATTAATACATTTTGTAAAAAAGTCACTTCAATATTTTATCTAAAACATTTTGTAAAGTCTGTTTAAGATGTGACCTCCTGGTTAGTACTTTCAGTATCTGGGAGGTTATTTTTCATCATTAGAGAGGCATTGTTTGATCAGACTTATAGCGGGGTTGGGTTACTTTTAGGAGGTGGTGTAGTGCGATATGCTTGCTTTCTTCATTTTGCTTTTGCCCAAACTAGGTTGAGTTTTCAAAGCTTTATGGCTAAAGTGGCTCCTTGCATAGGAGTAACAGTTGCCTTGCCATCATTTTCTGCAGGTTAACTTTGACTCTTCATAGTCTGATACCATCTCATTTGAAGAGGTACAAAAATTGCCATTGTAGCCATCTATTCAGTGTGCAATTCTTGCCTGTTTTATGATGCTTTGGAGAAGAGATTTGTAGCAAGAAAATATTGGAAGGTATAGTTAGAGTTTAGATATGGAACAGAGTAAACAAAACAAACTTTTGGGGTTTGGTATGTGTCTGTGTGCTTTTTTCATGTACATGCCCTACACTATATTTTTGTTAGCTTGCTGATAAAGTCTCATGAATTGAACTATAAAGTAAAACTTACTGGTAAGTAATTTGTATATGGGCCCACTAATATTCATAATAACAGACTTTAGCTACAAGCCACAGGTTTTAAATGTAATTTTTTTCTAGGTTTAAATGTTTTTTACCCATTTTTCTCTTAACAATCACAGCCAAAATTCCTAAGTTCAAAGTCAGTTTGGAAGTGTGTACCTCCCTGTTTTAACTTGTGTTTGTAGACAAAAATATAATTAAACTATGAGTCTGCTTGCCTGATGCCTTCTGCTGAAACCTAAATAGAGAATATCTTTGTAGGTAAGTATATGCAAAATATTAAATTAATGGAGTGCTAAAATGAGAGAGAGAAGCTCTCATATGAGTGTTGCCATTTTTATATGAAATACAATATGTTCTCCTAGTACATGATTATATATTATATTTACTCTCATACCCCACACATGCCCTTTTCCCCTGAATAAGCCCTTCTTAATTGAGGTGCATGTCTTAAGTGGGGAAGCTGAGTTTTTTCTTTGGAGTAGAAGCAGGAAGGGATAGATTGTGCTGTAATGTGTCAAGATGGCCACCACTTCTCTCTAACCCCAGCAAGCAGAAGAAACAGAGTCCTATGTTAACCTCAACTGCAGTAACTTTTGGCTGAGCACTGCAGCCTGTGCCTAAAGTAAAATCAAGCTGGCTTAGGGCAAGTCAGCTGCTGCATGCCTGTGGTATGGAAACACTACAGAAACTCAAAACAGAGTCACTGGTGCAACTGAGCACTCATGGTGCTCAGGTGAGGTTACAGAAGACTGGAAAGGGGCCAGTGTGTGGTCCCTATTTTCAAGAAGAGGAGGAAGGAGGATCCAGGTAACTACAGAGCAGTTAAGCTCACCTCTATCCTTGGGAAAACCCTTGAAAAAATTATCAAGGGTCACATTTGTAAGAGTCCAACGGGTAATATAATGCTGACGGGCAACCAGCAGAGGTTCATAGCAAGTAGATCCTGCCTGACTAACCTTATTTCTTTCTATGACTAGGTCACTAAATGCTTAGATGCAGGAGTCGAGGTAAATGTCATCTTCTTGGACTTTAAGAAGGCCTTCAACATGGTATCCCAGCCTATTCTCATAAATTAAACAGTGGTTGTGCCATAGACCAATTACACAGGCGTGTGGGTGGCAAATTGGTTTGAGGGTTGTACCCAGAGAGTAGTGGTGGATGGGTTGGTTTGACCTCTAAAGTTGTGGACAGCGGGGTCCTTCAAGGCTAAGTCCCTGGAGTGGTACTGTTCAATATCTTCATCAGCATCCTGGATGAGGGCATGGAAAGCACTCTTCAAATTTGCAGGCGACACCAAACCATGGAGTGAAGCAAACACTGACTGGAAGAAACCGAGTCCAGGCTGACCTGGACAACTTAGAGAAGTGAGCAGAGAACAATAGGATGTAGTTCAACAGGGGCAAGTGCAAAGCGCTGCACCTGGGGAGAGGGAATCACGAGCACCCCTATAGGGTGGGGAATGACCTCAGCAGTAGAAAGAGATCTTGGAGTTCTTGTTAACTCCAAGATGAATACAAGTCAATGTGATGAAGTAATTAGAGCTAACTGCATTTTGTCATGCATTAGTAGGTGTATCGTAGACAGGTCCAGGGAGGTGATGCTCCCCCTCTGTGGCACTGGTCAGGCTGCAGCTAGAGTACTGTATCCATTTCTGGGTGCTGCAATTCAAGAAGGTTGTGGACAAGTTTGAGGGTCCAGAGGAGGGCTATTCATAGAGTTAGAGGCCTGCAGGGAAGGCCTTGCAAGGAAAGGCTGAGGGACCTGGACCTTGTCAGCCTCCGCAAGAGAAAGCTGAGGGGGGATCTTGTGGCAGTATACAAATTAATTGGGGGAGGGGGGTAGCAGGGAATAGGTGATGCTCTGTTTACCAGAGCACCCCTCAAACAACAGCCATGAGCTGACAGTAGACATCAGAAAGGACTTCATGGTTAGGGTAGTCAGAATCTTGAATGGGCTTCCAAGGGAGGTGGTACTGTCTCATACCTTGGGGGTCTTCAAGAGAAGACCAGACAAGCACTTGGCTGGGGTCCCATGACGCCAGCACTTTTTCCACTGGGGCCATTAGGAGGGGTTCGGACTCGATGATCCATTGAGGTCCCTTCTAACCCTAGCATCTGTGTATATTTGTATATGTGTATATAACCTATACTAAAAAAGTAACAGTCTTCCTACTGCTCTTATGAAGGTCTAGGGCCTCCCCTTGTTGCTGTTCTGCCATGCCAGGAAATTCCTACTGCCTCACCCAGACAGTCTCCTAGTGTCCAGGAAGTCTGGTATCCTGTTTCCAAAAAGACTTATTTTGTGACTGTTGGCAGATGATAATTTACTTATCCAATTAGGATCAGGCAAATTTTATGATGGATCCCAAAAGTTTCATGTCCTGCCACGCTACACATTCATGGCAGGATACACAGTTTTTAGGATCTAGCATAAAAATAATTGGATCCCAATCATGTAACAGCTTTCAAGATATTTAAAGTCCTTGGGTGTCAGGACCTAAAAGTGAAGAGGAGACCCAGGGCTCCCCTGTGCTGGACAGCCATGCTGTAGGTGTATTCTTTAAGGCTGCCTATACATGAGCATGGTAGGGGGCACTTCAATTAGAGAAGTTCCTGAACAGCCACTCTAACTTAAACTGCTCACCACTGTCGCAGCACCGAAGCCTTAATTCCAGCAGACCCCAGGAGCGAGTCAAATTGGACTCTAGCTTATTCCGTGCTAGCTTCTGGTTTCCCCTTAATTAAGCTGCTAGATAGATCAGATTTCGCGAGATCGCTGAGATGGGGTGAGAATACTTACAGCAGTTTGTTGTTAGAAGCTATTTATTGTAGACCGTGTTACAGCAGTCAGTGATTGATTACCGAAAGGAGGGGGAGGATTCTGGGGTCTCGGGCTCTGCTGCAGCTCTTCACTATGGTTTTAGTGAGCAAGCTTTTAGCAGGGACCCTGTATCTGACCTCTCAATGACCACGAGCCGCGGATTGCAAGATGGAGAGCTCTGTCTGTTTCAGCTATGGGCAGGATTATATACTCAGAGCTAGCCTATGAAATTCATTGTTTTCATTCTATTCCTTTTATGGTATGAAGCTGGCCTCAGACACTACTACTGGGGGTTTGGCTTGCTACAGGGGTTTGGCTTGTTAGGTGGTGTCATGGATCACAGCCTACAATGCAATTTGCACATGCCCCCTTGACCATGGCACCACCTAGACAGTGTTGTTGTCATAGATGGCAACCTGGTCCTCAAGGCTGTAAGGATCGCCATGGTCGGGGAGTTGGGTGTATACAAAGGCAAACCGTTGCTCAATTTTCTTTCGGACACAGGTAATAGCGCCGCATATTATGCAAAGCAGGATTAGGAAAGGAAGGACAAGGGTGAGGATGGGGGTGAGAATTTTCATGAATAAGCTAGAAAAGTTAAGCCCTAGGCCCTTGAAAAGGTTGGCAAGCCAACCTTGGGCCATTCTACCGGCCTCGTTCGCTTTTTTAGCAGCATCTGTTAACCTAGCGACTTACTCTTGTAGGGGGAGGGTGACATTTGGGATAACAAGGCAACATTGGTCAGTGGAGAGGTTGAGAAACTGACAAACTCCCCCATCGTGTAACTGGAGAGCATCTAAGGTGAGATGGTTTTGAAGGGCCATTTGGGAGGTAGCTTGCAGTTGCGTGTTGTTAAATAAAGCGGCGAGTGGCATTGAAGCTTTGATCTGTGGCTTCACAGAGCAGCGTGAGAGAGTTGGAGAGTTGCATGGACGTAAGGCTGGGTGCAAAAAATAAACTAACAGAGTATTGGAGGACGGTTTTAAACTGTTTCCAGTGGGGATTTTCAGTCCATGGAGCGGGTGTGTCTTTTGTGGTACGTGGCATGAGGCAGTATAAGGTTACAGGGTTGTGAGAGGAGTTTTGAGCAAGAGGTGGACACAGGTCTACTTCAGCTAGAAAGCACTGCATCTGGGTGAGAGTGGCCGGTAGTGCGGAGTACAGTAAACTGTCACTACAGGCCCAAGAGTAGCCGGGCATCAGTGTGGTGGATAATGTGTTGCAGGGATATTAGGTGGTGTTTGCGTTGTTTCTAGGGGGAATGGAGGATGTAGGGAACTGGCTATTGCTGACCTTGGGCATTGAGATATTATGACATAGGAGACTGAGGAAATAAGCTCGGAGATAAGGCACTAGGATGGGGTAAGTAGGAGGGCCAGTGAGGATTAGTGTGGTGGAATTCCATCTGCTGGGTGCCTTACAGTTGTTTAACAGAGATGGGATGACGAAGGGGAAGGAGGAGTAATCAGAAGAGGTTTCTGTCCAGGAAGGTAGGTTAAGTAAAAATGGGGGAGGAACAGGGAGCATGTCGGGATCCTATGAGAGGGTGACTATGGGGTTCTCAGTGGCATCTGGGAAGAACCCTTGGCCTGAAAACAGTCCCCACTCAACAGCGGAGCAATTAAGGGTGAAGCTGCTGGAGGATGGGGGTCCCATGATAAGGGATGTGGTATTGCACCGAGAATTACGGTTATAAAAATGACTGGTCAAGTTTAGCGGGGTTCTCCAGGAACTGGTAACTTGTTGTGGGCGTCCGTCAGGTCCGTGACATGTCCGCGTGAAGCTCCCAGGCTTTCGGGTCAGGGCAAGGAGCCATTGGGTCGAGTTCAGTGGGATGACGTTGATTTTTAGAGGGTTATGCGCTGCATTCCTTGGCTTGGGGAAGCAGGCAGTGAGGCCTTCTGGGTGAGGTCTCATGGCGTTGGCCCAGTCGAGCACGGCTCTGAGTACGGTGTTCTGTAGGAAGGGGTCCTCGGGTTGTTGGCCTGCGGTGAACAGCGTGATGATCATGAGGGCTTGCAGGGAGATCTTCATGGTTCCAACGGAGGTCTACCTGAAACGACAAAACTTGGTAAAATTTAAGACAGATGCTTTGGTCTATGCCTGCGAGAGAGCCAATTGTGGTGTACTAAGATGGACTTCAGTGGTTGATCTGCGTTGTCGCCGTTGTCTAGCATGATAGTGTACGTGTTAGGGTACACTTCTGGTCTCACGATGATGCCCGGGGACGGTGTGGGGTGTCGTTGTGTGTGGTTAGGGATTGTGACCCATACTGAGGCATGAGGAGAGAATTTTGCAGTCCATTTGGGGGCCTCTTCAGCAGGCCTTTCAGTCCACAGACTTTTGCTGTCATTTAGAGATAGAAGAGCGTTGGGGAGATGTTTCGTCCAGTTCTTGTAAGTTCCGGCCCCTAGAAGGCGCAGCTTTTCCTTCAGGAGTCCAATGTGTCTTTCCACAACTCCGTTGGACTGAGGGTGGTAGGGGAGATGGAGGTGGTGGCTGATGTTGTCTTCTGCGAAGAAGTGGTCGAGAGTTGACGAATTGAATAGTGGGCTGCCATCTGTGTGGATAGCAGCAGGTATCCCCCAAGAAATGAAGGCATGAGTTAGCGTGTTTATGAGGGCGACTGCGGTGGTCTTCCTCATGGGGAAGGCATTAATATGGCGAGAGCCTAGGTCAACGATCACAAGTCCCTTATTCGGGATCCCACTTGATGGCAAGCGACCCATGAAGTCTGTTTGCCAAACTGACCCCAGTGTGAAATAAGCTGGGTCGAGCGCCCCTCATTGGTGGTGATGAGGGTGGGGTTTTTCTTTTGCGCATGGAAGGCACACTTGTGTAGTGAGAGTCCATTTTGCGTGGGTCCCATATTTTGTCTCAGATCCGCTAGTTTCGCAGATCCAGCGTTGTGTAGCAGCTTTTGGACCTGGGTGTCCCCACCATGCGTGCAGCCATTGCAAGAAGGGGTCAGTCGTTATATGCTGTTCAGGCGGGTCGACCGTTAAGACCCCGAGGTTAACTCATCTAAGTCGACGTCGCTCCTCAGTGGGTCTTCTAACAGCTTGTCGACAGCTTCGTGGACCAGGTCAGCGTCTTTGCGGCAGGACTTAGTGTGTTTGATGAGGGGATGGGTGATCATTCGGCGGAACACCTTCCAAACCTCCTCCCACACTTGAGTGTTTTCAGTTGGTGTTGTTTGCCCGGTGACGATCTTGTAGATATATTGGGAGTCGATAGCAATCACTGGACTGGGTAGGGTGTTATGTGTTTGAGGCAGTGTGTTAGTACCTTAAGGAATCCGCAGAGCTCGAGAAGTTGGGCAGACTCCGGGCTTTCACTGGGGTTTGTCTCTAAGTCCGACAGCTTACAAGGTACGCAGACAAATCCATAACTTCCTTGCCCTCTTGACATCCCGTCGGAGGCTATCCATGCGGGACCGGTTGTACTGTACAGTTGTGGGGCTTGATTGCGCGGTATGATGGGAGGCGTCAGTATGGCTTGTAGTTGCCAATGGGCCCAGCGGTACTGGAAAGTTAGGACGAGGGTTGCCCAGGTGGCTGGTTCACCCGGGAAGGACGGACAGGGGTTCTCTGGCTGAAGTTGAAGGAATAAAGTCGCTCCCGGTGCTTGCAGGGTGCCGTTTCCACAGCTTAGGGTCTTTCCTAGTTCGGTCGCTAGTAGGACTTTGGCTATGGTGTCATACCGGTGTTCGGGTCCTTAAAGGGTACGATGTGCCGAGAAGACTGTCTGATCGTCCTCATTTTTGGCTGTGAACCAGAGGTGAGTGTCAGTGTAGCTAGCAGTGGCCACAAGCGGCGCTGCGAGATCGATGGCAGCGAGTGCTGTGTTTTCTACTGCGAAGAGGAGGCTGTTGAAGTTCTTCTTATCAGCCTCAGTCCATGGTGTTCTAAGCCTCGCCTTTTCGCGGATGCGTCGCTGAACAGCGGCAAGCACTGGCAACCGTTCAGGCTTGATGTAGTGTCGGTACCAGTTGAGGTGTCCCAGCAGTTGTTGGACCCTTTAGATCTGTGGGAGGCGTGAGGGTGTTATCCAGGTCTGGTGTGACGAACGGGGTTTTGTCTTTCGCCATGGGCTTTTGAATCCCTCAGGCAAAATGAGTTCCCAGGAATGTTATGTCTTGGCTCGGGGTGAGTTGCGACATGGCTTTGTTCACGGTCCATCCCTCTCACTCGAGAAGGTCTGCTAAGTCTTTGGCAGCATAAGCAACTTCAGTTGGGGTAGTGTCCCATGATGGCAATATCATCGACATACGAC
The DNA here is from genome assembly GCA_030014935.1 of Caiman crocodilus. Taxonomy (NCBI): domain Eukaryota; kingdom Metazoa; phylum Chordata; order Crocodylia; family Alligatoridae; genus Caiman; species Caiman crocodilus. The sequence goes on along the minus strand of JAGPOW010000261.1, from coordinate 225,437,261 downwards.
CAAACTTGGAGCGTTGTAGAATGGGGCTTTAAGAGCTGTAAGGAATTGTTGGGCGCGGTTGTGGTAAGAGCTGGCGAATTGCGGTACCCCTGGGGGCACACATTCCACTTGTACATGATACCGCCAACGCACATGTTTAGAATCCCCTTACAGTCTTGGATGGGGATGGAAAAGAACATGTCCTTTAGATCAAGTGTCACTCCCCACCATGGACGCGCCTGGTATCTC
>JAGPOW010000261.1:225402062-225436933 GCA_030014935.1 Caiman crocodilus | reverse complement strand
TGTTTAGAATCCCCTTACAGTCTTGGATGGGGATGGAAAAGAACATGTCCTTTAGATCAAGTGTCACTCCCCACCATGGACGCGCCTGGTATCTCGCCACGTCGACCAAAATGTCCGGGAGGTTACGAGGGTGGGGTTGTGTAAGAAGGGTGCAGCGTTTGTCTGCTTCTCGGTAGTCGATGACTAACCTGGCCTCTGTTGGGCAGCCTGGCTTCTGAATTCCCCAACCCGGTGACAAGTATGTGCTGCTCTGGACTCGCTGTACACAGCCTTTTGCTTCCAGGGTCTCGAGCAGGCGTTGGAATAAGGTAAAATGAGGTCCTTTGGTCTCTATTGGTCGGTATCTCCACTGAGTGGGGTTAGTCACTGTGGGAGTATGTTGGTCCTGGAGGGGGATAGACACAGGGAGGGCTGCGAGCACTTGAGTCTTCAGATTGAGGGCTTTGATCCCTGGGATTCCTAGGAGGTTGTAGTTACCCTTGACAGCGGTGAGTGGCCACCAGTACCCATTTGCGTAGAAGCGCACGACCGGTGCATCAGTGACAGAGTTGAGTCCCTGGATTTTAATGACACGGCGAGTGAGGTTGTGTGGAGTGTCTGGCGTCACCACATTGACTTGTGCCCCGGTGTCTAATAAGCGAACAGTCTTACCGTGATTTGGCTGGCAGTGGGCATGAATCACTAGGGTAGCATAGGGGCGTAGCTCTTCAGAAGTGGACGAGTTGTTTGTGAAGGCCTGCTCAGGCGCTCGAGGCGGGTCTAGGCCGCCAGCTTCCGTGCCGGTGGCCGTCACTCGTTTTTTGGCTTGTCTTGCTGAAAAACAAATCCAAGGCTTTTAGCCAGAGCTATTTGGCCTTCATCCCCTAACCTCCTGTTTTGGGGCTTCGTTAGCCCAGAGTGATTGAGTAGAAACCCAAATTGTGCTTGCTCCTCAAGGGTGCAGGTGGGTGCTGTCACAGCTATTCCCTTTGGGTTGCGGGGACCGCCTCAGGTGAGCCCTGGCTGGTCCGGCATCACCGGGTAGCAGGACACTCACTTTTTTGTCCCTGTGACCACTGGTTCCATGGCTAGGACGAGCTTTTGTTCCTTTACCAGGAGCGCAGTAAGATTTTTTTCCTGGCGATAAGCTCAGGAGTGCAGTGATGGCTCCTTGTTGGGGGCCTTTGACATACACTTCTATAGTTGCTTCTAAAGTTTCTGCCTGTAGGGTGATGGACCCTGCATTCGGCAAAAACTTGTGGGGCCATTCGGCCATGACATGACGTCCTGGCAGGTTACAGGGGTCAGTGAGGGAATCCCATGTTAGGTATTGTAAGCCTACTATCGCACGCAGGAAGGCAGTACCGCTCGTCGGTTCGCTTCCTTTCCCCTGGTGCCATACGTGTGGTTTATGTAGAAGCATGGCGGCCGCTCAGGCAGGGAGGGGAATCGGCCAATCAGTATTGCCATGAATCGTGGGGACGTGGGTAGGGACCCCTCCTCCCCAGGATGAGTGTCGTGCCAGGTATGTGCTCTTTTTGAAGTCAAGGAGATCGGCGCTGTTTTCTATACACAATCTCCCTAGCCACTGAACTGGAGTCTTGTCTGGCGTGCGGCAGGTGCTCTCAAAAATGTCCTTCATCTCGGCAGCTGTGCAGGAGCGCAGGGTAACCATCTCCTGTATGTGTTGGGCTGGTTGAGCCCCCGCTTGTGGTCGGGTGCCGGACCACTTGGTGACTTGGACGGGGAAGGCTTGAGCCTGTGGTTGACCTTGGTTGTGCCCGCGGCAGTTGGCCTCCAGATCCTCCTCCACCGGGAGGGAGGGGTAGAAGCACAGGGGTTCGGGCGGCTTTGGTGCCACCTCACTCCCAGTCTGACTTGACAGGGAAAAGGGCAGGGCCAATGCGTAAGGGGGAGGCGGGGCAGAGGGTGGTACTTGCACATCAGCGGTTCTAGGAAGTTCGTCGGCATGCCTCCGGTTCCCCTTCTTGGCGCCATGTTTGGGCGGCAGCTCGTCCGACTGGTAGCCTCTGGTGTCTTTTGCCTGCGTAGTGGCCATCTCCAGCTGCCTCTCCCAATTTTCGAGCGAGCGTGCGGCGTGAAACAGTCTGCGCATTAGTATATTGACCATTTTCCCTTGGTTCCACTTATACCTCCCCAGTTTATTCCGGTGGCGGGACTCGGTTTCTAACTCATCCCATATCTTGCGCAGCAGCGCATGGCCTGCTCCCCCTTGCCTGAGCCTGGGTGTGTTGAATTGGTCCGTGGGAGTGGGTTCTCCCCCTTGTGGGCATAGTGGACATAGGCCCTGAGGTCCTGCGCTGCCATGGATGTCCCCTCCTTGTTCAGCTGTACTCTATGGAGGGTAGCCGCACCAGCTGTGTCCTCGGGGCGGAAAAGCACCCTGGGGTTGGAGGATAATAAGCAGCCCAAAGCAGCTGGGTGTAGGCCGGAGACTGTCCACTCCTTTGAGTGGGTCTCGGGGTTACCAGTGTCGCCTATCACTCGTCTCAGCTTTCTTATCCCCTCTGTGCCAAGGACAGGCTTCTAGCAGCATGTTAACCGTCCAAGAGCATCCTGTTCATGACGCCATGTCGCAGCACCAGAGCCTTAATTCTGGCAGACCCCGGGAGCGAGTTGAGTTGGACTCTAGCTTATTCCATGCTAGCTTCTGGTTTCCCCTTAATTAGGCTGTTAGATCAGATTTCACGAGATCGCTGAGATGGGGTGAGAATACTTACAGCAGTTTGTTGTTAGAAGCTGTTTATTGCAGACCGTGTTGCAGCAGTCAGTGATTGATTATTGAAGGGAGGGGGAGGATTCTGGGGTCTTGGGCTCTGCTGCAGCTCTTCACTATGGTTTTAGCGAGCAAGCTTTTAGCAGGGACCCTGTATCTGACCTCTCAATGACCACGAGCCGTGGATCGCGAGATGGAGAGCTCTGTCTGTTTCAGCTATGGACAGGGTTATATACTCAGAGTTAGCCTATGAAATTCATTGTTTTCATTCTATTCCTTTTATGGTATGAAGCTGGCCTCAGACACTACTACTGGGGGTTTGGCTTACTACAGGGGTTTGGCTTGTTAGGTGGTGTCATGGATCACCGCCTACAATGTAATTTGCACAACCACCATATGTATTGAACCCCAACATGTTTTAAAAAGGTCATGGGATACTTTATCTAAAGCACATTTAATCAGGTTTAGATAAAGCACCCCATGGCCGTTTTAAGACATGCAGGGGCTTAATACACATGATGGTGAGGCAATGCTGAAGTGTTTTAATTAGAATGTGAATAAGAACATCTATAGGCTGCCTAAAAGTCCTCATGAGCCAAGAACTAGAGACCAGGGAGTTTCTCCCAAGTGTCTGGGTCAGGGTATCCAAGGAGAATTTAAAAGTAGGCAAGCTTTTTAAAAATCCCTGCATGCTGGACCTCCCCAGCTGCCACTTCAACAGGTGCTAGGCATGTAAACAAGCAGGCATGTAGCTGTGACTCCTAGCTGCAAGTCTGCTTTTTAAAGATGCAGAGCACTTTGAACCTGACATCAGAGACAAAGTTCTTGGTGTCAGGCTCATGGAACCTCCCACACACACCCATCTGTCTCCAAGGATTGAGCTTGTGACTGTTAGGACTGTCTGGCTGCCCCATGCTGGATCCCTATGCTCAGCTGAGCAGTGGAATCTGACATGGGGAAGCTGGCACACAGTCAATTTAAATTGTGATGCAAACATGTTATATGAGGAACATCTTTGTAGCTTGTTTGTTATAGTGCCACAAATTGCTTTTTTTACTGTGTAAAACCCATAAGCTTGCTTAAAATGTTTTCCCCCAACTATTTAAGTTGGTCTTGTTTCAGGCGGCCGGAGCCATCCAGAGGATCGCTAATTTAATCAGACATCAGGCAGCCAGCGATGTAGAGGCGAGACAGCTTATTGGTTTTAAAAAATTATTTTACTTACGCCACGTGGAGTGGCAGCGCAGGCCTCGAGGTAGCTTGCTTGCGTTGTCATGGTTAAGTAAACGAGTTGCTAGTAAACGAGTTGTTAAATGAAAAGGAACCTGCAGATAACGATGGTACATCAAAAGGACCCGGTGATGGGGAGATATTGGTGGGTGATCAGTCCACCAAGTTTCCTCAATCACGCTACAGAGCTCTCCATGGTTACTCTATCACGTGCTCAGAGGTCTCTGACTGGGGCGGAAACTGCATGAACTTTTATATGTCTGGAGTGGACAATAATGGACTGCTAGGTAGGAATAACTAATTAAGCAGAACGTGACCAAATTTGGGGTAATGGCTTTGTGTGGTCTATTGTGACTTGGACACTCAACTGATTTGGTTATGACAGGTCTAATAAAAGATATCAGATTCACTCAAAGAACCTTGTCTATTTACTGTGCTGCACTTGTTATTTATTGTGTGATTTACATGATAATCATGCCATAAATGCAACCTCTGTCAGGGCCATGTCACATCATCTGCTGTAACTCTGGAAAAATCTCCACATTCTACTTTCCACAGACAAAGCATGTATCTTATTTGGGGACATGTTGCATGTGAGCAAGTACCATAATGTGCAACAATAAGGAAGTTTATATGCAAGATGTAGCCTATACGTAAAGTGGAAGCACAGTTTGGAATCTTCAGAAAGTTTCTGGAGCCTCCTTAGCAAACATTTTAAGCATACATGCAGTAATGCAAAATGCTATATGTTGTGTATGTAATTTTGTAACTTTAAAGGTATGTTCTGAAAACTGGCAAAATATAAAGGCCCTTAGTATAAAATCAGTCTCAAATGTGATTTAGAATGGTTGTAATTTTTTTGGTATACGAAACTTTAGTATTGCTAACTCTAAGAAAAATGATAAACCTGATGAACAATATACTGTAACTTAATTTCAATCCCAAATTTATTCAGATAAACTAATACATATATAGTTTTTAAAGGACTTCTTTAAGAATATAAGAAGTGCTGCAGTGGGTCTGACTAGTGACCCATTGACCCTCATATCCTGTCTCTGACAGTAGCAAGTGGTAGATGCTTTAGAGAGAAGAGTACATAGAGCATGTTTAGTGTAATTCCTCCACTGCCATGCCTTCCTTGGCATCAACCATCATTGGTTTTAGAAAACTATCTATAACTAAGTCTCCTTCTAATTGTGACTGCTAATTTGGAGCTTCGTGTATGTATAGTTAAGGTGTTCTGCTCCTCCCCCACCCCCGGGGCATTACTTTGTACTTGTTAACTTTTGAAGTTCATCTGCCACATTTTTGCCTACTTGCTTAATTTTAAGACCTTTTCCTGTAGCTTTTTAAAAACACTTCCCAGTTTTACTGGCTGGAATAATTTAATATAATCTGAAAAATTTCAGCTTGCACTGTGCATTCCCCTTTATGAGAGCATTGAACAGAAACGGCCCAGGTTTGTGGGGGACCCCACTACTGGAGTTCCAAGTGTCAAGATGTGAAATCATCTGTTTTCAAGGAAGCTAAAATGAAAGTATTGAGTTTTTCAAAAGATAATTTTGGGGAAAGAGAGAGGAAGGACAAATCTTAATATTTTCACCTCATTTTCTCTCTCCAATATACAAATAAGCTGATGGTTGCATGCTTACAATCTATACTCCCTAACAAAGCCTTAAGTTTATGTTGAAAGTTTGTTAAGGGGCACTTCAACCTGACTGAGAATAGGATTGTTCTCTTGTGTATAGCTATGCCATAATGGCATTTATACATAAAAGTATGAACACACTCTTCATTAGAGACAGAAATTCTGTAGCTGTGTCAATGTATTTCAGTCTTGGATCTTCAGCCACTTTTAAAAAGACTTGATGCTGGCCCTAGACAACAGCAGGAAAACTTCCCCTTGTATTTTAAGGGTAGACAATTTGTATCTAGTTTTCACATTTATTGTGTCATTAAACGGTGCATCTCTCTCAGGCAGTGGATAGACATTCATTTGTAGTGTTACAAGTGCCTCATCACTTACAGCACAGCAAATACTGAGGTCTCTGAAGGATGCACATCTATTTTCAATCATCTTGTTGAAGTGCTGCAAAGTTACCATAAAGCTATGTTCTCTGGTGGGAGTAATAGAGGGTTGCTCCTTTGCCTTCTACCTGTTCCCCTGTCCTTCCACCTGTGAACCTTAGCAATGGGTGTTATCATTGACAACCTACCCTCTCCTCCACTAGGGGAGGGGGGGATCACAGGGCAGGCTGTCAGCCTGACAGCTCACCACTGGAACAGCAACATCTTGTTTAACAGCTCACTGCCTTCAGCCCCCACCCCCCGTGATAGCAGCAACAGCTATTTCTGTTGCTGCTGCTGGGGTACCAGCTGTCTTTGCTGTTAAAGCATCAGTCCCATCACAAACAGGCCAACAGAGCTGTAGCCCTTAGTCTTGGACAGATATTGCATGTACTACTACAAAATGTATTGTTACAGGAAAATTCCTGCTTCATACAGGAACACTGCTATAGCAGTTGCACTGTTTTTGTAGCAGTGTTCTGGGGCCTACAAATCTGCCCCCTCAATTTCTTTTTTTGTATTACTGCAAAAATAATGTCTATTCATAGCCTCAGGCAATCTCTTCCCCCTTCCACCCATCCTACCCCAAGATCTAGCTGTTCTATCCAAAGAATGGGCTAGTTGTCATCTTCTGAAATAACATTCATGTTGTCAGAGCTAAATGGCTAAGAGATGCCTCAGCACAGCTGTGTGTTAGCACATTGCGAGTCCCCGGTGCAGGGATTTTCCCTTGCAGTGGGAAAAAGTCCTTGGTGCAAAATCAGCTCCCGCCAAAAGCTTGCAGCTGCACCATTGAGTGCACGCTTTCGATTGGCTCGGTGTAAATTGTGGCAGCTAGCAATTGGCTCACTAACCATATAAAAGGCTTGGGACATTTCCGCCCAAGTTGGAGGAGAGCTTGGATGCGCATAGGGAGAGATCCCCACGTGTACCTCAGAGGGGCCTGATCAACCACCAACGACACCCCATCACAGTTACTATGACGTACCCCATATCCTGCATGAGTGTGAACGTCGGTGTGCTTGTTTACAGTTTTCTTTTTGTTGCTGTCTATGGAGTTTGCCTACACTGCATACCTTGCTGTATCACAGCCTGTAAGTGAAGCTTTTCTGTTGCAACCACTATGCCTCCTGTACCTAATTACACTCCATTGGCGGCCCCATTCTGCCGGCGTTTCTCGGCCCCCACACGTGACTTCTGCTTTCTCAGCGAATGGCATGAGAATATTAAGTAAAGTTGTCAGGTTCTATTTTAATGATCACATCTAAGATCACTTTGTTCTCTTCTGTTCAACCCCTTGGTGATGATACTCAGATAGCCATGGTTACCCAATTGGCCAAAGCCAGAGTATAATTTATTAATATGGAATTTATCTAAACAGACTTTTAACTTTGACACCAAAATATAAATGATTACTTTTCATATATAGCTGAGTCCCAAACTATCTGTCCAAGGAGATTGTATATACAGGGTCTTAACTGTAATTGGCTTGGAAGAATACTAAATACTTTCAGCATCTATAGCACCCAAAAATAGGTAGAAGATTAATATTGCAGAAGAAGATGGTGGGTGGGTATCAATCTTCTGTACTTTCTGTAAATGCAGTTGCCTGGCTTCTAATATTCAACAACTTGTTTCCTGTACAAAGAGACAGTTCTCCACAATGTGTTTTTGTAAGTAGATGCTCGGTCCCCTTCTCTGGGTATAACTGCAATTTTGAAAAAGTTAGGATTTTAGCATGGGGCCAGGGCCCCGGATTTGTAGTTACCTTGGTATCTCTCTACCTTTGTCTACCATGTAGGCATTACTGCCATTCTCAAAATCACTACAGAGTTGCTAACCCCATCAGTTCCTAGCATCCACAGGCACTTAATTTTCTGGGAATGAGTGTGTTCAAAGCCATCCAAGCACTGATAGTCAGCCACTGCTTATAAGCTTCTTAGAGCATTAGTTCAAATTGACCTATTGCCACCCGACCAAGACAGCTCTGGAGTTTATTCCAGTGTAGGGAGCAGCTTCCCCCGCTCAAGGACCAGGGCTGTTTCTGGAGCCCATCCCCTTATTGGGACCTTGAAAGGGCAGGTGGCAGTCTCGGACTCAAGAGCAGCTCCTTAGTCCCGGGATGTTCACTTGCCCTTAAAGATCCAGGTGTGTGGGCAGCCTGGGATTCAGCTATGCTGCTAGCAGACAAGTCTAGGCCATAGGCCTTTTAAGTTTCATAGCACCTGAACAGTCCAAGATGTTTCCTGGGCCTCAGGCTGCTTGCACACTGGGCATTAGCAAGGATGGACAGGCAGCCCTGGGACCCTGGACCAGTTCCCCAGTCCCATGCTGTTCATGCACCCTTGCGTCCCAAACCTGAAGGCTCCCAGCTCAAAGACAGCTTCCCTTTCTTTATCCTGCTGGTCAGTGGGATCAGGCAGGGATAGACCCCAGGCATTATAAGGATACATGGGCAGCCCAAGATTAAGGCTGCTTGCAAGATGTCAGGGCTGGAAAAGACTGATTGGGGGGGAAGGGGGTTCTGCTCCCCGATTGGCCCCTGTTGCCATCACAGATGCCCTGTCCCCTTTAATGCTAGGCTTCTTACAAGCCTCCCTGATAGTTTGCCACTTGGACCAGCTAAGTAAGATGCCACATATTCAAATTAAGGATGGATGTATAATGAGAAACTTGAAGCTGATTTGCCCTTTTTTGTGTAACAAACTGTGAACATCTGTCATGTTACCATTGTATAAGCAAAATATCTTGGTTACACAATAAATGTAACATTTACCTAGAGTCTCAGGTAATCACCTGGGACATGGGAATCTGAGTTTCAAATACCTGGTAGTGGGTTCAGGGCTGAGGTTCCTAATCAGAGGTGGTCACCTGACTGGCTAAAGCTAAACATCAGATTCCTGTCCCTTCCCCATGCATTTCACTAATGGCTAGATAGGGAGCCTTCTTACTCAGTTTCTGAAGATCTCTTCTTAAGGTCCCCAACTTTCCAATGAGCAGCTGGGGAGAGTGAGTGCATACACTAGGGATGAGGACTCCAGCAGTTGGCAAGGTGCCTCTTCATTCCAAGATCCAAGTATCTTTGAGACTCTAGCCCAGAGGCTCTTGCACTGATGTAATGGTATGTTACCAGAAAAGGAAGAAGGCACGTGCATATGTTATAGATGTTTGAAGGTTTACATATTCCTTGTTTCTTGTCCTCAAAGACATTGTTCTGTGCACTCACAGGGGATTTTCTTCGTGGGAAATGATTCAAAACACTTCTCATATAATACAACGGAGCTAAATGTTTTGGATTTCTTTATATACATTTAATTTAGTATTTTTGAGTTCTAGGTGGAATCATGAACTGCTAGTGACATTTGAGTGACTTGTTCATGCCATTTGGATTTAGTGGGAATGTAGGAATTATCATACTGGATCAGACCCATGGTCCAACTAATTCAGTATCTCATCTCCAGCAATGAAGTGCTCCAGAGAGAGGTGCCAGAAATTGAGCAGTCATTAGACATGGGTTTATCTGTCTTCTCATGAGCACTTTCAGAATTCCTTCTAATGAGATGGGTTTAATGAGGCTTTATATCCCTTTCAACATGTGTAGCATTAAGTTTAACTTTGAATATTTGTGTAATCCATAAATTTAATCTTGCAAAGTTCTTGGCCTCAAGAACATCTTGTGACAAAGCCCCCCCCCCCCCGATGTAATTACATGCATGCAAATGTTTTTCCGTTATCATTTTTGAATGGGCTTTTTTTATTTTTTTTTTTGGGGGGGGGGGGGGAAGAGAGGTGCCTCTTATTCCTGCGCTCAGAGAATGGAAGGTCTGAATCTACTTCCTCTCTGCTATTTGTTATTGTGACATCTCTTATTCGTCTCCCTTCTAAAATAAACAGTGTTGCCATCCTTTAATCTCTCTTCATATGAGAGTTCTCCAACCCACTAAGCATGTTTATCACCTTTGTTTGAATCCACTGAAATCCCTCCTTTTTGAGGTGGAGTAACCAGTGCAACATTCCAGATCAGGTTACACCATTGATTTAATTTCAGAATGCAATCTTGCACTATATTTAGATGACAATTTCAGTATGTTTCCTGTTTGGGGTAATAGCCATATCCTGGATAACCTCAAGGTCAAAATCTGAGAAGTTTATTAGCCACAAACAAAAACCCTTCAGTTATTTTAAGACCAACCATACATGTATTGGATGTTATTAATATGATATTGCTGACAATCAAATAAAGCTTCACATGTCGAGAAATGATATATTTCATAATGTGCTCAACACTAGTTTTATTAAATAAGAAATATGCAAAAGAATATACTTGACAGGTTAATAGCTATCAAAATGAATAGTGGCAATGCAGTGAAAAATGCAGAACAATCATACTGCTCAAATTCTATGTCACATCAGGAAGTAGCCTTAGCAGCTTTTCTAATTTACTAAATAAATCATGACTGAATATTGATTACTTGAAATGTGTGCTTGCATTTGTTAAAATGTCTTAGGCTTGCATTATAATACACTATAAATTGACTTTACATTGTGTACTATTCTGTAGTTGAGCTAAACATTACAATTTTTTTCTAGTGTCCTCAAACACATGCTCCCCCAAAATACTTTACTTTAAAGAGAGCAAAGCTGGAATCTTGTATCAAAAGTTAAAAATTGCAAATAAGTATGTAATTAAGTTTAGTATCACTAGTAAGTTTTTAAATGTTAAGGATACAAAAAGAATGTTTTAACTGATTCACCAGCCTCACTTTAGCTTAAAGATACTTTAAAACCGAAGCGTAACTTGACTACTGAGCACCCCAGGAGGAACACAGGGCTGCATCAGTAGTTATGTTGCTGGCAGCTGGACCACTAGTGCAGCTGCTGTTATTTCTGTGTCCTTGCTCCCCAGGGTCAGTGCATGGGGCTTGTTCCTCTGGTTGCCCACCCTTTGTTACACCGCAGCTTTAAATTTATGATTTACAACTAATGCTAAAAGTTCTTAATTCAAAGTCTTTATCCTAAAATTAATAAATCTTCTAGTAAGATGGAATTTAAAAACACACAAAACAAACCAATCCCCCATCCCCCCCCCCAAAAAAAAACTTAAGTAATCCCAAACCTTTATTGTGATCATTATAAACATTTTTTGCACTATATGGTGAATCCTGGGTATGTTCAGGTGAGTACAGAATTGAGATTATTTGTTGTTTGGGTCAACACTAGTAAACTCTGTATCACTACTGTGACTTCAGCAGATGCCAGTTCTTTAACTGATTTGTGGGTAATACTTTCTTCTCATGATGTTTATGCTATGCAATTTTAATATTTTTTGATAGAAGAAAGGAAATAAAGCTTAAAACATCAGATCTAAAACTATTAAAAATAACTTAAAATTCATTCAAATTAAAAAATAGTATCTATGTTTGGTGCAAATCAATGACCCTTTTTAAATCAGGTTGATTACATAGTCTATGTTTCCCTATTGCCCTGTCCAGTAATGGCATTGACAGATATTTTAAATTTTTATATCTCCTGGTTCTATGTGGATATGTTGAATATGTTCATCTTATTATGGGTGATCCACAGATGTGTCGTAACTTGGAGGAGCATATATTAATTTAGGTTTATATGAAAAGATTTGATTTGTATGCTCCTTTTCAACCTAATTCAGAAAAATGTTTGTATGGTTTTGGCCAACTATCAAGACAATTGAACAGTTTAACAGAGTTATATAAAAATGGATCTAGTAGGAACGGATCCCTTCTCTTTCCTTGGAGGAATCTACATCCATGTCCAGCTATGAGATACAAGGATAGCTTGGAGATGGAAGGACTTAATTCATACCTTTGAATAGCTTCAAAGAGCACCAGCAACCAATAATGCAAGACAAACATGTAAACATGGAAAGAAAGTCCTGGCTAACTTAAAAATAAATCAGGGTACAGAACTGTAAGTAGACACAACAGATGGGGTTGGGTTGGTGCTTCTGCTCTTTCCTCTCAGTACATAAAAAACCATGAGTTCACCGGTGTAGGCAGGGGATCTGTATCTCCTTCACTAGCAGCGAATATGCTTCAAGATATTTCTATATATTTTTTCTTAAACTTCATCTTTGTTGCATAGCTACTTCTTCTTAATCTGGTTTAGGAAGTGCCCCCTTCATTTTGTTTTGATTATACCTTTTAAATACTAAACACTGTTCTTAAAGGGATGTAGAGGTTTGACTCCTAAATTAAAGGACCTACTGTATTTACTCAATTCTATGACAAGGTTTTCCCACCTATTTAACATGAGGGAAAAAGCCCTTAATCTTAGAATCGTGTACCAGGGTGGTGTTTGGGGGCAGAAGGCAAGTGACTGCTGTACCTCTAACTCTAGCCCCCAGTCAGGGGGCCAAAGTTGCAGCTCCTGCCTGCCCCCCCACTTCACTGCCTCTGCACCCTACCATCTCCCCCTGCAGCCTCTTCCCTCCCTCACATCTCTCCCTCCCACGAAGCCTCTGCTCCCTCATGTGCCCTTCTCCCTCCCACCACTTACCTCTGCTCTTTGCTGGTAGATTCTATGCACATTGAACACAGCCCCAGTCTGGCCCTATAGCAGTAGTGCGCATAGCCTGCATCCCTGCTGTGGGGGGGCTGGCCTGGGCCTGTGCTCAGTGCCCCAGGCTAAATGGGGATGGAGCCTGCTGATGCGGTGCAAGGAGAAGGGAGGGGAGCAGATTTATTAATTCTCCATGGATAGAATCTAATTATTGGGGGGGGGTCATCTTACATTTAGAGTTATCTTAGATTTGAGTAAATAGGGAGTTGGTCTGCCAAGGGAAAGGTGGGGTGTATGTATTACCTCATTACCTGTTTTGATGTAGCCCTAGCAAAGCTAAAACAATGTTTTTTGTAGCAATTACTACAAAAAACTCACATTTTGTATTGAAGCTGGTTTGGTGAACCTGCATGTGGAGTCAATTTAATTTGCACGCAACCTGAATAAAATGTCGTATTTTAGGGTAAATGCAACTGGAGAGAGAAACTGCTGGATCAGTACAATCCAAAAGCTTGGGCATCTTATTCTGATAGTAGCCAGTACCAGATACTTCAAAGGGATAGAAATTATGATGCAGGAAGTTGTGAAATATGCTATCCTTAGGGAAAATTTCTCCTTAACCCCAATAAATTAGTAAATTATTTTCTCAAACATGAGGGTTATAACCCCCCAAGGTATATAATATTTAATTCTTACTTTATATCTCTCAGTTTTTCTCAATGGATACAAATATCCTTCTTTTTTTTAACTCCACCAACCTCTTGGTATCCATGGTACCTTGTTACATTAGTCCCACAAGCTAATTGTGTGTTATGTGAAACTAGCATGTGCTTTCAGTGAATGTTCACCTGTGTCTGGTAAGTGTGGGCAGAGCCATGTCATCAGTGCAGCTGTGTGGCCATGCAACTTGCCACATAACTGGCCCTTTCTTCCCCTTAGAGTGGCATATATGGAAATACATGCATTAACTATCTGCAAAAATGCTTGCTTTGCTGATGCTCAATTTTTTACCTCTATTTTGCCTGCCACCTCTTTGTCTGTGTATTGGCTTGTTTCTTTCCCAGAAAGGGAATTTCATTGGGTTTTCTTCACCTCCTCCCTTACAGTTACTCTTAAGTGTCAGTGAGATCTCTTGAAATTCAAGACCACAGCACTGATTTTGTGATAAGCAACCACATGCTGAGAAGGCCAAAGCAGTTACTAAGTCCCTTCACTTTATCTGCTAAGGTATTGTAGGAGAGCCTGTGGGAGGAAGTATGGCAGGCTTAAGTGTCTGGAAGAACAGAAGGCAGTGACATCAGGTGCATCTCCTCAGTCTCACTGGTGTATGGCAGTGTACTATTGATCAGTATAACTATTGCATTCTTCATACATCCGCCTGTTTTGTTTTTTTGTCTGACTACTTAGGGAGCAGTTTTCTTTGAACTCACCATAATGACCTCATTCTTTGTCTAGATTGCTGCTTTCAAACCCCATGATATGTACCAGTAGTTCAAAATCTGCCTTCCTATTTGTGTTATTTTGCATTGGTTACCAGTGAATTTTGTCTGCTATTGTGTTGCCCATTTACCTACCTTGATTAGGTCTCTAAGGTTCTTCTTTAGTTTAAATGAACGTCATATCACCTTAATGGCACCCCACTGTCCTGTCTTCTGGCAAGCTGAAATTGCTGGTTTTTCTTTTCCTCCCCATATTTCTAATCCTGACCAGCTCTGAAAAATAAATACAATTGAAGACTGTCAAACCAATCATTCTGAAATAATGCCATACTGCCCTATAATTCCCAGTAGGTGGGAGTGTAGAGAGTGAGTCACGTATGTAGAGGCTTCTCTGCTATGGAAAGAGATTTTCCAAGGAGCACATGGCTTATGCTATGGGGAATTCCTTATGTCTTTCTGTCTTGCCTTTGCCCTGAGGTTCCTTGTAGCATGTGGTAACTTGAAACATACTTGTGTGTATGGAAATTTTAAAATTCTTTTCTCATGCTCTGCAGGAGAGGGATGTTAGCAGGGAGGAAGAGAGAAGAGATTAAAAAGGGGGAGCGGGGCAGAACAAGAGGAAAGACAAGAATAGTTGTAAGGGGCAAAAGTTAACAGGTTTAGGGGGAGAATAGGAAGAAAGAAAGTGATTGTGAACAGCAGTACAACAGAGGTCCTGCTTACTTCAGCATCTCTGGACAAGGAAGGGGCATCTGGAGTTGCCCCCCAGATGGCAGGTTGGGGTGGTGCAGGCCCCTGGGGGTCTTCAAAAGGAGGCTGGATGCACACCTTTCTGGGGTTATCGGACCTCAGTTGTCTTCCCTGGCTAGGGCAGAGGGGCTGGACCTTATGACCTCAAGTGGTCCTCTCCAGTCCTCAACTTGTGTGAATCTGTGAATCCTCCTCTATCAAGAACAGGACAAATGAAATAGGCCAGTGTGTGGGAAGGGTTTTACTTTTGATTCCTTCTACCTAAGGATTCCCAGCCGCTGACCGGCTTGAGGAGAAGGAGCAAATGGGGGTGCGGGAGCATCAGTCATGGGAGGAGCGGGGGGGTTGCTGCGCCCACTCCTCCTGCCGCAAGTCCGTCCTTACAGCCAGCTCTCGGATCCCCTCCGCGCTGTCGGTTGAAGCGCGGGCTCCCTAACTACATTTCCCGGGTGCCCGCACTCGCCCATCTTCCCTTTCCCAGCGGGGCTGGCCCGGGGGATCCTGCGGGGAGCCGAGCCGGCTCTCCAGACATCTGCTCGAGGACCAGGCTCTGCATGTGGATGAGGAGGGAGGGGAGGAGCCAGGATCACTTAGCTACGGCAAACCACCCAATGCAGTAAAAGCTCCCGGAGGCGAAGGGAAGGCAGCGGAGCACAATGCAGCACTGAGGCGGCGGCGGCAGAAGGCGCAGGGCAGGGGCAGAGGGCTCCGCGTCGCCGCCTCCCACCATGCGCGCCCGCAGCTGAGGCTCCGCCGCGGCCGCGAAGGACGCAGCCATGCAGCCGGCTGCCTCGCTGCTCTCCTTGGTGCTCTGTGCCTGGGGCACCTTCTCCCTGGCCCCGCGCAGGCTGGCAGGTAGGCTCCCCGCCGCCCCTTGCAGCGCGCGGGCGGGCGGGGGGTGCACAGCGCCGCGTGCTGCCGGGTCCCTGCTGCCGGGCGCGGGCGCGGGCCGGGGGGAGCGGCTCGGGCCCGGGCTGACAGTCCGCGTTTCCCCCCGAGGAGACGCCTTGTTGACGGACATGGAGAGAGGGGCCGGGCAGCGCTTCATGGAGCGGCAGAACATCAAACCCCTGCGCCTTGTCTCCGGCCCAGGCCACGGCAGACGGAGCGGGCGCGCCGCGCTCACCACCCGCGTCAGGGGCAGCGCGGCCGGGCAGCAGGTAGGGCCGGGGCCGGGGCCGCGTTGGGTCGGGTCGGGCCGGGGTGGCTGGAGCCCGGCGCGCGGAGCCTCGTTGCCCCGGCGACGCCTTCCCCGCGCGAGCCGCGCGCTGTCCGCCGGGCGGGGCCGCCAGCCGCGGGGCTTTGCGGGCCCGGCTGCAGCCGCAGCGCCCTCCGCTGGGGCCGGCACGGCCGCCGCGGCACCTCCTGGGCCAGGGGGCTCCCAGCGACGCCCCCTTGGCTTCAGCGAGGACCCGGCGACTGCAGGGCCCTGTGTGCCAGGAGGAGCGCGCCTTCCGCGAGCTCTGCCTCCTTAGGCATCCATTTGCTTTGAAGGACACAGATGTGCTTAGTGGGGGAGTTTCTCACCAAAAAAAAAAGAAAAAAGGGAGCTTTCTGTCTCCATCGAGAATGTCCCTGGGACTGGTGTTAGCCCCTGCGTTATGAGGGCCTGGGTGCAAAAAGTCATGTGGTGAGAAACTAGGTTGAAAAAGGGGGTTGCTGTCCTCAGGGGAAGATGCCAGGCATATCCTGCAATGCCAGCATGCATCTTAATGTGTTTTCATTGCCAGCAGTTGATCTCCTTTCCCAAGGGGCTCAGCAGGCATCCCCAGGTTGGTTCAGGTCCATGCAATGCCACTTCTACCACCCCTGCTTGAGCTGCTCCTTCCACTTCTCAGAGCTTGGGGTCTGCACTTTTTTTGGTTTTTTGGAAAAAGTATGTGGGGACGCTTATGAAATGGCTGGTGGAGATTTAAAAAACAGTCCTCAAAAAGGGAAGAACATAATTTATTTGTAGTTTTTTAGGAAATTGCAGTGCAATCTCAGGGTTTAAGCCAAATGTGTTTTGTTTTATGGGCATCAATGTTTCAGGTTTTTTTGTTTTTTTTAAATAAAACTCAAAATGGAAAAAAAAAAAAAAATCAACAAAACAAGCCTGCAATATAAACCATTTCAAACCTGGTATAAGTGTTCACTGCGTAGGTACTAGTGTACAAATGGATGGTGGGTGACGGAGAGGGAAGTGGAGAGAGAGAGAAATAAACTTCTCTTATACATTTCTGTTAAATGGTAATAATTTTATTCCACTTAAGTCTATTTCAGTATATTGCCTATTTTGGTATAAACTGATGTTCAGCATGGTAGCAGTATGCTATACTTAATCTAACAGAAAGTTATGACAGCATTGATGTGATAGTCTATTACAATCCAAGATCAATATTGCACTTCCTTTTCCATGTAAATGTATGGTATATAGCCCTACCTGGAAGGGACCTCCAGGGCTATCTGGTTCAACCCCGCTACATTAATGCAGGAATGCTTCACCTAAATCAGGTATCCAGGTTGTAGCCTAAGTCACCCCTTTCAAATGCTTATCCAGATTGCTGTTGAAAACTTCCACTGAAGGCAATCATAAAGGAGATTCTCTGAATCACTAGAGGAAAAAAAAGCCCTCTCTCTTATTTTATCATCAGCCTTGAAGGAATTGTTGACAATTTGTGTATTTTCCCCCTCTTTTGTATGATTCAGTAACACATGATACCTTCACATTTTATTAAATTACTTGTATACTTAACTTTCTTTGTGAGTTTGCTGAGAGATCAGTCTTTCTGGTTCAGTCCAAGACAGTAAGCTATTTACAACTTCGAATATTTTCAAAATGTGCGCGATTTATAAAAAACAACAGAAACAAAACAGATAACCTTGAAATACTGAGATGTAATTATCTGAAGATCCCTGAAACACTCACATAGTGTAATAACATAAGCTATAATGTTAAAATTTGAGGTCAGCTGCAGCTTTATAACTCAAACTTCTATAACCTGTGCATATGCTGGAGGTTAACATGCTTCCCTAGTTTCTTGAATGTACTCTATTGTTGTAAACAGCTCAGATCATTTATTTACCAATTCAGATGCTTGCAAAAACTTTCAAGTTACAGTTTGTCTCTGTTAAGGGTTCAAAAGAGAACCAATCACTGACTGCATAACAAGATAAATTATAGTTATTTCAGAGGAGTTTCCCCTCTAAGCTTTACTATAACATTATATTCTTCCCCCCTCCCCCTCCCCCCAAAAATAAGGTGCTTCCTCTGTTTCTCTGGTCCTGATTACTAAAAGTTCTGTGAGCAACTAGAAGCTTTCCTCCTCAAAGTTTATTCCTGCTACTCAATACACTTGCATGGTTGTTAGCCCACTGAAGGAATCAGTAGGTTTAGAAGGAAGAGTAATGCATGGTGCAAGCAGGGCAGAAACAATGGATCTGCACTTATTTTACTTGCACTTCATATAGAAGAATGTTTGCCTCTTAACAGTGAAAGATATTGCACTGCCTCATCCCAGAGTTGTAAGTCACCTTGACAGTAAATGGTCTACAGCACTACTATATTTGCTAAAGCAAAGCTTTTAGAAACTGCATCATTGGAAGGTATTATTGCAGCAATAATATAAAGTTTCAAAAGTACATTTTTGCACTTAAGTAACTTAAGATGCTGACTATTAAAATATAGCACTCCACAGTAAGTGTTTACTGCTGCCAAAATAGCTCTATTGGCTACAGCTTTCATAGCTAACTTTTGGATTTATTTTTACCTAGGGACTCAATGAAAGTTTTATAAAACTTCTGTTCCCAGAATGCTTATGCTACTCTAGAATGTTGTTTATATGTACAGAAATGTGCACATGCCAAGACAAAGAACACAAGTGATATATAATGGTAAGGGAACATAGGGACAATCAGAATAAATGCAATTTGTGTTCATATTCTTTGGTTTTGTTAATATACATTAAGTCTTTCCTCCTAAATCTGTTCAATATTAGTTGGTTGTTTGGGGGTGAAGTCATGGAGAAATGTGGAGCTCCAGTAGGAACTGCAAGTAGAATAATAAGTGTATGGATCAAGTCAGTAAGGATGCTCCCTGGAGACAGGGTAGTCTTCAAGAAGGCACAAAGATGGCTAGGAGAGAAGTACTTATTGGTAGGAAATGATGTAGCAAAGGGACAATTTGGATAGGAGGAATATGTCAAGAAAAATAGATAGCAAGGGTGATTTTAGGAGCTGTGATTTGAATGGACTGGAGATAGAAGAAGGGGTGAGGACAGAGAGACATCAGAGGAATTGTTAAATCAAAAAGGTGTGGCTGAGATTAGATGTACAAACAGGCTATGGAGAGAAGGAAGCTAGAAATGATATTAGAGGGGATTCAGCTGTGGTTTGGAGGCAGGGAAATGGACAGTAGCTGAGAGGCTGATGGAATGTGTTAGCGAGACTAAAGCAGTGTGATTGGGCCAGGTGAGAGTAAGGAATCGTCATGGAGGTAGAATAAGGAAGTGAGAAAAAACAGGCAGCTTGGAAAGGAATGGGGACAGATTTTCAGTTTTGCAGAGTTTTCTAAATACCTAATTTCTGGAGCATTTTGTGTTTTTATTCAGCTCCTTAGGGTTTTCTTGACTCTAGACCTCAGTGTAACAATAGAATGACTTCTAAATAAGTATGTTCTACTAATAAAATAAAATAATTATCTACTCCACAGAAACCCCTATGCCTAATCTCTTAAATACTACAATCAAGATGTCCACAGTTAGGATCTGTGGTTCAGTTATTATGAGTGTTTACAATTGTTGGCCTTTGCTGGCTAGTACAATGCAATTACAGTCAAAATGCTGTCATTTTGACCATAAAGCTAGATGGACCCCAAGATAATATAAAAATCTATGTTCGTATATAGTACTGAGCACCATGGCAGTCATATATTGAAACAGCATATGTTATAGGGTACAAAACTGCATGTTAAGAAATATGGGTTCTGTTCTTTAGTCCATCACTGACACACTACAAGAATTCATTGCATTTATTTTGTTTCTTCATATGCAAAATGAAGACCATAATACTGGACTACTCTATGGAGCTTAATTTATTAATGCTGGTAAAATGCTTGACTTCCTTGAATGATAAGCACAATAGAGATTGCTACATATTATTAATGAACCCTAATGCCACAGCAAGGGACACTTAATAAATTATTAAATAAAAGTAATAAGAAAGTGTTCTTCCTGCAGCAGCAAGACATCATTGTATCAATACAGTCTTAAATTAAGATTTTAATTGAGCCTTTATCTTTTAACAGGAAATAGAAGGAGCCTTATTTTGACTTGTGTAAGTTTCCTTTTGATATGCTGGGAGGCTCCAGGGAAATTATGAGTTCCTTATACTATGCACAGATGCAAAAAGATTAAAATGCAGAGTTAACAAAAGAGTAACAACTATTCCCTGCCCCTCAAATTTGCTTTGACCAAGCTTTACAAAGTAGAGAGGTAGTTAGCCCTGTTAGTCTGAAGTCATACAGAAAGCAGGAGAGATTTAAACCTTATAAACTAATAAAATCAAAGTTTCATAGCATAAGATTGTAACCAGAGGAGTAAGCCTGCTGCTTATGAAAGCCTTATGCTATACATCTGTGCTTTAGTTAGTCTACAGGGTGAAAACCTACCCCACCTTCTGCTTCAAGAAGTAAATCATACTGCAGAAAATGTCTTCAGTTAGGAATGAGAGCTTATTAAAACTTTACATTTAGAATGTAAAGGACATCCTGGTCATTTTAGATGCAAAGGATATTTAAAATTCTACTGCTTTGGTCTGTGCATAGCAACAAAACATGGCATCATTTGGTGTCTCATTGTGTTTTCACTGCACCTGTAGCTTGTGAAAGGTCTTTGCAAAATTATAGAAGAAACATGAAGACCAAATTTGAAATTCACTTCACCCACATAAAAGCCTGAATATTTGGCCTCCAAATGGATGGAATATGATTGCTGAAGAAATTAAACTCACTTTCAGTCTGATACTGGAGTATCAGGCTCCTATAGGTGTTCTCTGGGAGCTTACTCTATCAGCTAGGTAAGAGAAATAGGTGCTGCAGCTGCTGCACCAGATGTGGGAGTGATAGGCATGGCACTCTCTCTTTAAAGGCAGACTCAGAGTACCATTCCTATTGTGGCCTCCAAACTGACCTGTGTAGCAGAGATTATATATCCCTGGGGCTCATAAAGGATCTTCTTGGTAGCTAATCCATCTGCTGTTTTCCAGGTAAGAGCCCTGAACCATATGATGGTGAAAATTTAATTCTCACCATTCAGAGAATACATTTAGATCAGTCAAATGAGAACTTCTATCCAAGTGGTCATACCAGTAGAAGATTACAGTTTCTTATCCAACCAATGTTTGGTTGTGATAACAGTGGCTGTAAAGGTAAATTCTCAGATGTGACAGACAATCCCATTTTAAAACTTCCGTAGAATTACAGCTTTTGACAACTGCAACCTGTACTCAACTGAGAGAAAAGTTGTTGCACCTTTGTTACATTCTGCATAAAAATGCAGAGTTATTTGTACAGTGATGATGCAGAAACATATTAGGGAACTCATGAGTTCTTGAGCCTCCTAACATATCAAAAAGACCCTCATATCAGATTTCTTCTGTTTCCAGTTAGAAGATATTGTTATATTAATGTCCAATCAAGCCCTACGTTTAGGCAGCTTACTAAAATCTGAAAGGTTTCCTCCCAACTTCAGAAGGAGCAAGATTATGTCTTAATGATTTACTGCAGAAACAGATTGGTCGCTTACAGCCTACCATGTAAAGCTTGCTTGTCCAAGTTACCTTGTCCTCTCCAGTCCTGTCTCACCCAGTCCTTGTTGCTTGTCTAAAACCTGCCACTGGAGAAGCAATGGCTTCTCATATACAAAGGCTACCACAATTATGCCCCAATTCTCAGTATCATCCAAGATTTGCATTATAAGAGCACCTAATCGCTTATAATCAAAGCCGAGTGAATGATATGCAGCAAATAATATCTTTGTCTTCCTCTGCCACCCCCTATGAATTGTGAGCAGATCCTGTAATTCACAAGTTTTTGTTCAAAGTGATTCTAGAGTTTCTTATAGGATCAGTTGTTGGTATAATCAGAAGCGATTTGCTCCGTTCTGCTAGAAACTTATAAAACATACCCTATTCAGTCTTCAGTCAGAAGCAGATACATTTTTCACTGGTTTCTCAGGTGTGCCTGATCTTGGCTTCTGCAATGTCTTCATCTCTCTCATCTCTGAATGTGGCATCCTGGGGTGGATCTGGAATTTTGAGAAGGGAGCTGCAGATGGTGTTGGTGTTGTCACATAAAAACACAATACATATTTTTCTCCAGTTAAAGAGAAACTAGAAGCTTTACTAATATACTAGGGACCAAGTATTATATTATTCCACTTAACACCAAAGCAAAAATAAATCACTTTATTGGAACGTGCACTAAATTTGCTAGATGATCTATTCAGTTAAAAAAAAAAAAAAGACACACACTAACAACTAGGCAAAAAATGGTCAAAGTATTAAAAAAAACCCAACAAAATTATATCATTAGTCCTGCAGTCAAAATAGTTAAAATGTACATCTTTTTTCAAATTTGTAAAACAAAATCTAGTCTTCTTGATCTCCTTGACAGTGTCTCCAATACTTCCCCATCAGTCATTTCTACACCTTAGTTAATATTACCACACACAAGTTAAGATTTTTAGCTGGTGCTAAAAACAGTCTGCAGAGCTGTGAAATAGAAAAGAGAGACATTATCAGGAATGGCTAACAGGCTTCAAACATTTCAGTAGAGAGGATAGTTGGAACAGTAGAACATCAAGACCATCAAAAAGGAGAAGGTCATTAACATCTATGGGATAAAGAAACATTTTCTGCAATATTGTAGATTAGCCCTGAAGTCAATTGGCTCTCTCAGCACTGTTGAATAGAAATTACACTGCCCTTCCTATGCAGTTGATTTTAAAAGTTTGGGTAGAACTGGAATCGGAGTGGGTGCAACTTCCACTACTGCATTCCTATCATATCTGCCCCTGCTTGTTTGCTCCCCAACTTGTCAGTTTGGCATAAATCTCTTCTGTTTTTGATTCTGACGTTGTCAAACTGTTTTGGGTTGTGTCATTTTTCATGGCAAGTAGCTCTAATGAGTGGTTCATAACACTTAGTAATTGACTGAGTATGGAATGGGCTGAGGCAGCAAAGCAGGATTCTGGGAATGAGAGGAGAGGACTGCTCAAAGGAGACAGTTGGTGAAAAATCGTCCGATTTCTTCACTTTCTATTGTCTCCTTCAGCATACATGCAAGTAATTGATGACTCTGATAGAAAAATGGGACAAGAAATCTATCATGAAGTATAGGACAAAAAGAAAAGAGGCTGAAGTCTGTTGAGATCAAGAAGTATGTCTATTCAGTTTGCTGCCAGTTTGAGCTGCTTTCCTCCCCTGCCCCATAAGACAAAGTTTAGTGTATATTTTTGCCAAAAAAAGTGCAGTACTTCAGTGTTTTTAGACTGCAGTGGAGTTCCTTAGCATTCATGTAACAACAGCAGACTCACAGTAACTTTCTATTTTCATGAATACACAAATGACATTTAATTAAAATATCAATGCCCTGTTTAGGTGCAAATCCTGCCTTTATGAAAGAAAGAGTGCTGAAGCCAAACTTTGTTATAGATCACAGCACATGGCAAAGGCAGCACAACTGCAGCAAGATTCTGCCCTGAATGTAAGATGATCCCCAATAATTAGATTCTACATATGGAAAATGTGTACATTTGTTAGATTGCCTTGGAAATGATAATTATGAGAGGTGTAGCAGTGGGAAGGGGACAAATTCAAGATACAGTAGGAAAAAATAGAATAGGAATAAATCTGGGGGGAGAGGGGAATCAGGTGGCCTACTTGCCATCTCACAACTTCTTCCCCTTGCAGCCTTTTCCTCTTCCTTATTGTCAGACCCTGCTCTCCCTGAGCACATGCAAGTGGAAGCAAATTTGAAAACACTGAATGAAATATCTATAGTAATTTGCATATAGGTAAATTACTGTGGGTACTCTAGACTTGGTTCTTCCAGATGCAGCACTTTCAAAATGGGTAAAATGTATCACAAGTTTTAGCATAAGTAAATCACAAATACTTTTGAGTAGCTTGCATGATATTAGTACAGAAGCCAAAAGGCTTTACCAGATAGCTCATCAAGCTGGGTCCTACCAGCATCAACAGCATTTCAAGCCATGGTGACCCCCACAGCTCAGCATTGATCAGTACTCCAGATACCCCACACAAACAATCCATAGAACTGGGTATTCTTGTCATGAATCCTGGGATCCTTCGAGAATGTATTTACAGAGGAGGTGCAGAGCACCCTGGTTTAGCTCCACCTCATGAAAAGCAGGGCCATGCTAGTCATGCAACAGGCTGAAAAAAGAGGGTGACAGGGATTCAGGGTGAACTGTTTGGGTCCCTACTTGGTAATGTTTGCCAGACATTTAAGGCTGGTGAAGAAACAGAAATAATTGGAAATGGGGTGGGGGAGTATAGCTCAATTGTGGAGTGAAGAAGTTGAACTGTATTCAGTGTAATGGCCCACCATGACTTGGAAAAAAAAGTTGGCATTGAGGGGGACTGAGCACAAAATGTGCAATACAACCAGCACGAATACAACATAAGGTACTTACCAATCTTTGTGGGAGGTTCCAATCAGCATGAGCTCAGCCTTTTAGTTAAGATAAAGCATTTGTGAGACCAAGGGTTGGGTATCAGGGCTGGTTTTAGTCATCCTGGTGCTAGCCTGGTATTGTAATACCTCCAGGCCCAGCACTAGTTCCCTGTGGAGAAAAGGCCAGCCCCTTTTTTTAACACCAACCTTTTGGCTATGATCAAGCATTTTGGGGACCAAGGGGAGGGTGTTAGGGATGGCTGTGGCTCTCCTGGTGTCAGTCTGGTACTGATGTACCCCCAGGCCTGGAGCCAGTTTCATAGACATTAGGGCCAGAAGGGACCTTGGAAGATTGAGTCTAGCCCCCTGCCCAAAGGGCAGGAAGTCAGCTGGGGCCATAGGATCCCAGCAAGATAAGCATCCAGTTTCATCTTGAAGGTACCCTGTGGTGGTGGTGGTGTCGTGCCAAAAATAAAAAGGTTACTATTGCTCACTATGGTTGCCTAATATGGGCCATCTGTTTTATAGCCATACTTAGTCTTGTCTGCATTTAATCAACTTCATAGTTGGTTTCCATTATTGAGCACATGCTGCTTTTGGCAAAAGTTTAATGATAGACAGGGTATTTTAAGATGTTTTCTTGTATACAAATTTAAGACAAGGAACTCCCACCTCCCCCCCCCCATGTTGTTTGGGAAAAACCTTGCCTTATATACAAGTATAAAAACTAGGCAAAAATAATTAAAATGTTGTTTCATTAGTTCTGTAGTCATTAGAATTAAATGTACATCCATTTCCTGTTTTCAGATTCATAAAACCAAATCTAATGTTCTTGAACATGTTGATGGTGCATCTAGTGCTTCACTGAAAGTTATTTCCACACCTGAGTTAATGTTCACATGATTTAGGGTGTTAGGTCTATGTTGTGTCAGGGTCAACAGTAATCTTACATAGAGTTGAAATTATGGTTGTATGAGACAGTTTGAAGACAGATGATTCTGCCTCAGACAGGGGTTGGACTAGATGACCTCTGGAGGTCCCTTCCAGCCCCACTTCTCTATGTTTTTAACTCTAGCTAAAAACATTAAGTCTGGAAATGTCAGTCTCCAGGGCTGTGAAGAGAGGAGCTACATTTACCAGGACCAGCTAACAGGCACCAGAAGAAAGGATGGTTTGATTAGTGGAACATGAGCACTAGGAAGGAAAAAGGGTTATTTAAAACCTGTGGAATGAAGAGTTTAGGAGGAGTCACTTAGATTATAATGAGCCACAAAGTTAAGTGACTGTCTCACATTTGGTTTTAAACTTTGAGTGGACTAGGAATCAAATTGTTGGGGGGTGCAATTGCTCCACTGCACCTTCCTAGATTCTTCCTTGGCTGTTACCCATAATATGGGTGGGGTAGGGGCAAAGTGTAGAGCAAATATTGAAATCCAAAGGGCCACCACAAAGCCACTTAAGAAATTGATATAGCAGGATCTTGTAGATTGTACATTGCTCCTGCTTCTTCTTGGGTTTCTCAAGATGTGTACCCAGTCTCTTGTGTCAACCAGATAATAAGCCAGACATAAGGAAAGCTGTTAAATTAAACTCTGCAGTTCACTTGTCATTTTCTGCAGTTGCTTGCTGGGCTCTAGTGCAAAATTCAGGTCCTGCTGCCTAGCAGTTATAGCCTTAAAAAGGAGAAAGACCTCAGTGTCTCCTTTTAAGATTTCGGCTTTTGCTGTTTGCTACAGGGTGCAGCAGTCAGGACTTTCTCTCTGGCTGGTATGAAGAGAGAGAAAGCACAAGCCCCTTCCCTGGAATTCTGTGGATACTAAATAGGAGCCAACATACTTCTTTTTACTTGTCCTAACTGATGGAGTACGCTCCACTTCATAAGATTTACCACTCAACAGGTACTATTGGATGAATTTGGTTATCCAGTGTGGTCACCAGCCCCAGCCAAAAATCCATCAGTTGGAGCTGGATAAATTGGCACAGTTACTGCCAATCCAAACTCCTTAAGAGTTGCTGACCCCAAGAAACTGGATGCTAAGATTTTCAATTTTGTATATTCCCCTCATTTGCATGCTGAAATTAGATTATTTTGATTGTTCCCAATTGACCTTTTCCTGCATGTTGTTGCTTATAGACTGCAATTACCAGCAAATATTGGGCCAACAGATGCTGTGTGTGGATACAACAAAATGGAAAAGATCCAATAAGCTCATGTCTAATAGAATTGGTATCCGAGGCTTGTCAAACCATGTCCTTTCATATGCTAACAAACAGATCTTCAATTAGAGTGAGCCATGCTAGATAGTTCTATGTTGAGTGTCACAGGGCATCCTGCAGGGAGGGCTGTGATCTCCCCGAGGTCCCACCCACCATATCAAGGCCAGCCCAAGGGCACCCTCTTATTCTCACCCACCATGTCTTTGATGTTCAGTATACGTTGAGAGGCTGCCTTATGCCTCCTTGGGCATAGCTAGTCAGGACCTCTGTCCCTGTGATTTCCCAGACTCTCTCTGGGATCTCCCTGTATAACAGGTGCTCCACAGGCACCCCAGCCTTGTGGGCTATGCGTGGCTCCTACCAATCCCCAAGCCTTGCAGATGTACTGACGTTGGTCTGTCAAAATACACGCCTGCTCTCCCAGGCTCCCATGTAATCTAGCCTGCTCAGGCCTTCTCCACAAGTCTCTGGTAGTGCCCCCTCCTGGGCTGTCTAGTACACTGCCCCTCTCTGGGACTTGCAATGCCCACTCTAGGCCTTCTCTAAAATAGTCTAGCCCACTCTGGGACTTCCTATTGAGCCTCCGGTTTTTTAGGCCCACCACACTGCTACCCTTTCTTTTCTGGGCTCACCGCACTGCTGTCCCCTTTTCCCAGGGACCACTGCAGCACCCTGCCTCTGTCTGAGGCTTATTGCAGTACTAGCCTACCACTGGGCTCACTACACCCATCTTGGACTTCTCAATAGTCCTCCTTCTCTGGGACTTCATGCCCACGCTGGGCTTCCTAATCCTGGCCCTCTCCTAGGGCTCATTGTGCCCCCACCTGGGCTTCTCAAATATTGCCCCTCTTGGGCTCACTGTGCCCATGCTAGGGCTCCTCAGTAATACTGCCCCCTCTTTGGGGGCTTGCTATACCCACTCTTGGGTTTCTCCAAATGTTGTCCCCTTCTAGGGCTCACCACACCCATGCTAGGGCTTCTTAAAATGCTACCCCCTGTCTGGGGCTCACCATGCCTATGCCTGGGCTCTTCAAATGCCCTTCTCTGGGGTCTACACACCCTGTGTTGCTGCACTCTCACTGGCACTAGACTGCACTTTCCCTGGCACTAGGGCCCCACACCCTGTGGGCCCCTATGAGGCCTCCTCCAACCCCTTATAGCCTTACCCAAGCCACCAGTTCCAAACACTAACAAAACAAACACAAACCTCTGGCTATAACTGAAACATAAGGCACTTGGCCATAACAACATTGCTTCCCTGACTCAGAGCTGCTATCCTTCAGTCTGCTCAAGTGGTACTTACCTCTTTCCTCCAAAAAAAACTCCTGTCTCCAACTACTAATAGGGAACTGCCAGCCTGGCCTTGGCTGTGGGCTTTATAAGAGCCAGGCCCTGCCCCCTTAGGATCAGCTGACTCTCATTAGTTGTTCTGGCAACTTGCAGCTGTGCCCCTTCTCCAGGCTAGGGCTTTTCCCCAGGAGCTTTTCCTTTCTTTAGGAGTGGGGAAGTGAGGTGCTTTGTGACATTGAGTATCATCTCTTCTGTTTTCAATCTCCACATCTTTATCCTATTCAAATATGATGTCAGTTTGCCAGGCATGCTGGTGGAAAGCTTCCTATTCAGGAAACAATTTTGTTAGCTTGCTTTTTCCTCAGAGTTTTTCAGTGTCTTCCAGGACAGCTTGTCGTACTGCTGGAGAAACTGTTGTGGACCATGTGAAGGGGGCACAAAAGGTAGATATAAAGGATGAGGCTGTGTTTTTTGTGGTCACAACTGTTTCTTGCTGGTACTTTTCTGACATGATATTTGCCTGCTTTTATTCTGAAGAAAGGGAATCATTAGTATGTGCACAGAGAAATTTGCCCTTTTAAAGAAATTGAATGAGCAGTGGTGGCTGTGATGAACCCAATGGAAGTAAAAGTTGGCTTCCACAGTAGAGGCAAAGAGGCATCCATAGAGGTGCAGACACTAGCACAAGGAAGATTGTGCTGCACAGACTTTTGAGTCTGGGATTGGGAGGATTTATTTGGGGAAATTAACTCTTTTACTCCACCCCACCTCCCTCTAAAACTTATAGTGAGACAATTGAGGCAAAAAGCTGAGCATTGTTATACCAGTACAAACAAACCAAAGTAGATCTTTCTAATTGATAATATGCACTCATGGTGATGTGAAATATTTTTCTAATAAAGTTGTTAGAAAAGTAATTTATATATGGGACTTTTGTGCTGGAAATTGAAGTTAAAATGAAAAAAAACTGTATCTTTTTCATTAATGCTAATAGTTAAACTTGTGATACATTGTATGTAGAGAGCAAAGAAAATAGCTAGTGAGAGACAAAGAGCAGTTTGGCTATTGAGTAAGCGGTGGAACAACTTGTAAACTGGATCCAATTGAGGAAAGTTAAGATACTGGGCAAAGCTGGTGAGAATCAGCAATAGACAGTGAATTTGATGACCTTCATGGCAATTTTACTGGCTCAGACTTGCTAGTCACCCACAAAACATGGCTGTGTAGTCTACAGGACATTCCTCATTCATTGAGAGTTGTGCTTCATTTCAATGGAACTATTTGTGGAGTAGAGCATTCCTCAGTGTGAATAAGTGAATCGAGACTTGGCCAAAAGTTGACTTCATGGTCTGCAAGCAAGTGCCATTCTGCAGGAATGGTACACTACATTCAACATGCCTTGATACTGTTAGTTTTATTTATGTATTATTATTGCAGAAGTGTGAAGGGAATGACCATGATTTATGATGAGAAAAACAATCCAGGAATAGCAATGATTAGAAATTTATCTTATTATTTGTTTATTTATGTATTCTTAAAATATTTTAATCTCTCAGAATTTCACGATAATGAAAAATTCTATCATATCTTTTAAATAAAGTTGTTGATTTATCTTGACCTTGTTGGCCATATCTAGAATAGGTTGTTTAAAAGTGTTCTAGATCTTTCACACAGTTTTAAACAAGTTTTTGCCTTTAGTGTAGGGAGAGTGAGCTATGATTAAAAGCTTATTTTGTCTGGTTGAGTTCAGACTCAGTGGTTGTTGAGCAATTTATTTACATCTGTAAGAGTCTGCAAGACTTTGGGTTTAGTGTACAATTGTGACAGTCAAATTTTAGCTGTTCATCTCATTGGTTTGCTAATCATGTAATAGTCTCTGGGTCATATAGTGGTTAGTGTTGGGGACTTTTTTCTGATTTAATTTCTATAAATGCTAAACTGTCTAGAAATAACCATAGAAAAATCTGCAGAAGTATATTTATGAAATAATATGGGATCATATTATTAAAGAATATTTTATTCAGTAATACGTCCATGCAGAGGAGCAAATTAAGGTGGGTTCAGCCCTATCGTTCACATTTTCGGGCTTTTAAATGATTTACTGCAAGGATGGCCAATCAGTAGCACATATACCACAAGTGGCAGGGCAACCT
Organism: Caiman crocodilus; assembly: GCA_030014935.1. Taxonomy (NCBI): domain Eukaryota; kingdom Metazoa; phylum Chordata; order Crocodylia; family Alligatoridae; genus Caiman; species Caiman crocodilus. The sequence continues at coordinate 225,406,858 of JAGPOW010000261.1, read as the reverse complement.
CTGTGGGTGCTGATACAGGTAATGTTTTGTTGTGCTATTGGCCACTGTAAGTGCTGTACACAGGTAATGTTTTGTTGTGCTATTGGCCACTGTAAGTGCTACACTGAAAGTGCTGTACAGTTGTGTACTGACAGGAGTGCACAGCTGCAGAGCACTTAAAAAAATGCCTGGTCATGCCACAGTCTGAACCGTCATTACGTGAGGGTTCAGATGAAGGCACTCTAAAGCAAAATGCAGCCCAGCCTCACTTTGGGCACTGTCTTCAGAATGAGACGGGGAGAAGGGAGAAGAGCGAGTTGGGCCTGGGGGTTGCCCAGCCAGTGCTGGAGAGTGGGGCAGATAGATTGGAGTATGCCCCCCGCACTCCAGAGCAGGCTGGGGAAACACCAGAATGGACCTCCATACCTTCCCTTTCCTCTCTTCCGTCTTGAGAGAGCGTGGAAGCTTGGAAATAGGGCGGGACTAGGGGACAGGTGCTGCAGACATGCAGCCTCTCTCCCTGGATCAGTTTCCAAGTGGAGCTCGATCACCCACCTCCTGATGCAACAGTTAATGTTTGTTGGATCAGGAGGATTGGTCTAATTTATGACACTTTCTGTAAAGTACTATGAGTGAGATTGGGGAGCTGCATCTGTCAATGCCCTGTATGTGGCACACCACAGATCAGAGAGGGGACAGGCAGATTTGGCAGGGGGTAGAAAGCAGAACAGCAGATTGGGTAAGGGAGTGGCATCTACTGACTGGCTCCTTTTGATTTATGGTAGCGCCTAAAGTTGTGTTAGTGTAGGAAGTGTGCCAGTTTCCTAACCTGTAAATTCTTATCCTTATTTCTAAATTCCACTAGAGTTAATTAAGAAAGTAACTTTGTTATCAACATTATAGATCTCTTTCTATAACTTCTAAAATCTGTATATATCCCAAAGGGTCATCCTCCTCAGTAAGAATAATACGAAGTCCATTACCTTTTTCTTGCATCTTACATTTAACAAATATGGTCTCTTTCTACTTGCTGTCCCAAGACAATACTGCCCTTCCTGAAGCAGGTAACACAGATGGGCTCATACTCAAGTACCGTCTACAGTAACTACATTGCCTTTCTTGGTTTGTATTCTGTCCCTCTGCTCACTCAGTATACTGTATTTTGCCTTCTGTACTGAAGCTGTGCCTGGTGGCTGTTTGTTTGAATTATTTATATACTTTAAAATGCCAAATATTCTCTAGACGAGTGTCCTGAATGAGTACCTGATAAACAGAACATTCTCCTAGATTGATTTCTTACTTTCAGATTTCACATTTCTCTGCTTTGAAACAGATTACCATCTATTTGCACAGTTTAATCCTTTTAAAATCATGTTACATAATGAAGAACAAAGCATCTGATCATGTGAGGAGCTTAACATCCATGACTATCACAAAATTCAATAGAAACTGGAGTAGCAGCACTTCACAGGATCATGCCCCATTAGTTCTGCCTTCAGTTCTGCTGTCTCAGAAAGCTTATCTTCAGTGGTAGCCAATTAGTTTATATTAATGTAATTGTGACAAAATTGTATTTTGATCTTGAAAAGTTTTCAGTTATCACTTTTCTTTATTTCCTGTCCTTAGTCCAATATTTTGTTCATTGCCCTAATAATCTTCTATTTAATGATTCTTTACTCTGCCATTAGTTTTTTTTTTTTTTTTTTTTTAATGTGAAACTTTGTAAAACCTAAGGATACAGCATCCATTGAGTTTTCCCTTATCTGTCCTGGCCATAATATATTCAAAGAACTCCTGCAGATTAATTAAACAGGACCAATCTCATACATGTATTCCTATTACAACACTGCACTGAATATGTTCAGATAGCTTGTCAACAAAAATAATTTTACTATAGGAAAAAAAAAGATCATTACTGGCTTTCCAGTGGGACAAACAGTATTGTCTTCCAGCTCTGGCTCATTAATATTGTGAGGATTGTATGAAGAAAATCTATTTTAGGTCTTGTTTACAATTTGAAACCAAATCTTCTGATGTAAATTGTCAAGGTTCTGGTGAAGTCAGTGGAGCTATGTCAGTAGGACCTAGCTGATAATATTTATCTTTCTCTATGATTCTCCAGAGTAATATACAAATAAAAAATGTAGCAGAGTATTAAGCAACCAACAGTCTTTTCAGTAAACTTTCTGTTTTTTCATTTGTGGCATATTTGCCTTGCATGCCACATCCTAAATTTATACCTATAACACTCCAACATTACGTTCACTCTTTCTGCAGTTGTGTGTGGAGCCTTCTAAAGAAATTACCGCATGTACTTAGATATAGGTGTAGGTGATTATAAAGAGAGAGCTTCTTGAAAGATGACTAAAGAAGTGGTGAATGTAAATATAACGTCTATAAATATTTCAAAAGGTAAATTGATATAGAAGGTGAGAATGAGCTAGAACTGATGGTTCTTTAGTAAGTTAATTAATTATGGTGTTAGATGTGAATCCAGTAATTTTACCAGATTCAACTTTTGAATGGCTGAGCATTTTAATGAAAATTAGATTAATGAACTGGCCAACATATCAGTGTTTCCTAAGAAACCACAGCTTCTTGCCTTTCTTTCCATTTTTTAAGCTGTGCATCTCTTAAGATTAATTTTTTTCATTAATGACATAAGCAAGGTCTCTGAAATTTGACCATGTAAGGAAACTTTCAGAGCAGTTACAGTATAATGGATCAAATTCTCATCTCAGTTATACCAGTGAAATATGCGAGTTTATATGTGATTTACAGGCAGTCCTCGACTTACAACATTTCAAGTTACAACGTTTTGCACTTACAACGTTTATAAATTGACGTCCTATTTCAACTTTATGACATCAGTTTTGACTTTACAACACTTGATCCAATGTGACGCCACACCAGCGAACAAGTTCACTGTGTTGTTCATTTCCCTGGAGAGCATCTGTCCAGACTTCTTGGATACTTTCTTTAAGAAAGCAGACAAGACTCTAGAAAACCTGCAGCCAAGACTCCTGAGAAGACTCCAGCCAAGAACCCTTCAAAAAGTCCCGCAAAGTCACTTCAAAGAAGTCCTTCCAAATCAATATGATTGCTATTTACAATATAAATACATTAATGTAACATATTACTCATCTATAAATCAATCAAGTACAAAATTCTGGGGTATTTTTGATGAAAGTAGGGCCTTGGTGCAGAAATCAATCCCCCTGTAACAGGGGGCCTGCTTGGGTCCATTCTCAGAGTGGCCTACCCACCTGTTCTTGGCCCAACTGCCTGCGTTCTCACCCACCATACCTTGATGTTAATTGATTAATAGAGATGTTAATAAGTGGGAGGCTGCCCATTTCCTGCCCCAATGCCAGGGGGCACTATTTGTGGCTCCATTCCTCCCCTACACTTCAGCCCAAGCCTCGCAGATGGCATCTTGATGTTCCTTTAATCACCAGCCCTCTCATACTGGGCCCCAGAATCCTCCTATTGAACCCCACCTGGATTCATCCCTTCAGGCGGCCTCTTCTGCCATCATATGAGGCAGCATAGCTCCCTGAGCTGGTTCCCCTTCATATGTGGTCTCCACACTGAGCCCTTCAGCTCATCTAGCGCTGGCCCACCTCCAGGCCAGTTGGGACCCCAGGCCTTCGGCTCTTGGGCATCCCTCGTGGTGGGCCCCCAGCCCTTCCAGTCCTGGCCCCAGCATGGGCCAGTTGGGAAGCTCAGACAGGCCTGAGTCTATGGCCCTTTTCTCTCTCCAAGGGTCCACCCTCTGGGCCCTCCAAACAAGGGGTAATCCACCCAGTTGTGGGGGCTAGCAGTTAAGGTGCCCCAACCTGCCTTTCACCAGGGTGGTAACTGGCCTGGCATTTCCTGGGGGCTCCTGCACCACTGGGAGCCCCACCAAGACCACCTACTTCCAGCAGGGTGCAGTTTTAGGTTCTTGCCCAGGACCAGGAACCTCCTTACTATCCCCTACAGCTCCTCCCTTACCTCCAGATGATACCAGCAGCTCTCCAGCTAAGCAATATTGTTGCCTGGCCTTTAGCAGCCAAGCTGCCCTGTTTATATGGGCAGGCCCAGATCCCAAAATGGCTACCCTCATCAGGCACCTGGCAGCTGCCAGCTCCAGGCCCTCAAAGTGGCAGGCACAACCAGTGCCTTGCCACACCTCCATTTATAGCATTGTTTCTTATGAGAAAATTGGTTCTGAGTTACAATGTTTCGACTTGATGTGGTTTTCAGGTACCAGTTGTGTTGTAAGTCCGAGGACTGCCTGTATTCTGATGCAACTAGGACCAGAAATTGACTCGTATGTAGTGGACACTAGACTGGAAAATAGCATCTTAGCACTCTAATACACTGATAGTAGGCCATCATAAACCTAAATTTGAGCTTTTAGTTTATCACTGCATATTTCGAAAACCTTTGCTGTAGTTCTGTGATGAATCTTGGTATATTTTGATAGAATTTTGATAGAACCTTCCCCCCAGTTAACCTTTTTGTAATAGTCTTTTTTTATTACAAACCTGCACTGAATGTTAAGAAATGCCAATAATTATTTTTATACATGATCACAGTCAGAGGAAGACAACACTCTTAGGTCACTCTCCCCATGATCCACATTTATACCTTGGAGAGCTGTTTGCACAGATCCTGAGGTGCTGCCTACAGCTTCTATTTTTACCTTAAATTTCTATGCTATTTTCTTATATACTGTATTTTGAAAACTATATATAAATAATATTTATTGTGGTTTGTATCTTGTATAGAATATTTGATTACAATCTTTACTGTCCTGTCAAGTATAATAT
>JAGPOW010000261.1:225388059-225401962 GCA_030014935.1 Caiman crocodilus | reverse complement strand
ATATATATATAATATATAATATAATATAATAATATAATATAATATATATACTATAAATGGCACACAAGGCCTAAAATCATTAGGATCAAAGGGCAAGCAGAACTTTTGAAATGTTTGATAGGAATGGATTTTACCTAAACCAACATACTTTGTAAAAATGTTCTTTTTGGGATTCTTAAAAAAAATTGTAATGTGTCATAAAAATCTATAAATTATCATCTTTACTTGAGTACCAAATTCAGATTTTCCTCAAATATTGTCCCCCAAGTTTGGGGTATATGTCATAAGCAAGAATCCTGGTTTTCTCTGTTTAAAAATTACAAATTACCTGATAAAAATTGCAAATTCTCTGATTAAAACCCCCCAAATCCAAAAATGAAATGCCACTATGTACATAGGTATCAATTGAACACAATATTTTATTGATATATTTACAGTTTTAAAGCAAATTGGAAGCTTACCAGTACCTTGACTATTACAATAAAATAAATTTTAAGTGCCTAAACATTTTGATATTTGATTTTGAGTTTCTTATCATGGAAAATCACAGCTTCCCCTGCCCACTTTGCTCACCAGGATGCAAGTTCAGGCCCCTCACTCCCCGCCCACACCCCCCTGGCTCTGCTGGTGCCCCTTACTCCCCACCCATAACCCCCTGCCTCCCCCAGCTCTGTTGCAGGGGGCCTCCAGCTGCCAGGGCTACAGAGCCAGGGACCTGGGTTTGCAGCCCCTTGCCTCCTGCAGGAGTGCCCGAGCCCCAGCTGCCACCTGCAAGAGGCGGCAGAGCAGAACACAGATCCCAGTTTCCTCTCCCCTCTGGGTGGCCCAGCCAGAGCAGAGCCTAGGTGTGTATTGGGATGGATGCGGGCTGCCCATTGCAGGTTTGGGGCCCCCCGCCCTGTTGGCACCTGCAGTCCAGCAGCGTAGGGTTCAACAAAGAAGCTCATTGCCACTTCTGAGAGCTCTGTGCCACCCTGGAGTGGCACCCCTACCCGCATGGCAGATGACCCCACCTGGTCCTGTCGGGTGGGCAGGGGGTGTTTTGCCAGGGGGCCACAGGGCTTGAAGCAGCAAGGAGTTCCCCCACTCCTCTCTGCCTTGCTGCAACAAGTCCCATCCACTGGGCTGCAGAGGTCCCAGGGGGAGGGCAGCAGTGCAGGAAGCACAGAGCCTGCAGCAGGCAGCCTGTACCCAACCCTGCCTCACACACAGATCAGGTGGAATGTGCCCCCTGTGACCCACCCCCCCTTGGGAGTGACGGGGAGCCAGCCCTACCTTCCTGCCCCATCACCCAGATGACATGAGCCACCTGTGGCTCTGTTCCACTCCCTGCTGGGGCCCTGTGGCCATGCATTCTGGCCCTAGGCCCCAAGCCCTACACATCACCCTGGCTGGGCAGCAGCCCCAGCCCCATCCCTGCCCAACTCACTCTTTTCCTCCCTCCATCTTTCCCTCCCTCACTATGGGGGCCTCAGTCCCCTCTTCCCCCTACCAGACTTACCTGTGGGAGCTGCTGTCCAAGCTGCCTGGCAGCCATGTGCATGGCTGAGTGTGCACATGCACATGGTGTCTCCTGCCTGCCTGCCCTCCTCCCACTTAGCCCAGCCCTTTGCAGGCTGGAACTCTGCCTGTAGAGAGCTTTTTGCAAAACTGGAAGATCCATGTGTTTATCCACTAAAATGAGAAATCCATGCTTTTCTCAGTTAAAAATGAAAATCTGTGGTGTTTTTCTGTTTTCCCCCAGGAAAAGGAAAACCCAGATCTCTGGTCAGAAGTAGGGAAGCTGACCTTCTCTGCCAAGAACAGAAGCACTGAGATGCAGTGAGATGGCTGCTGATTCTTTCTTTTCTCTTCCTTTCAGCAGCTGTATATATGGAGCAGGACAAGAGTCCAGCAAGGACAGATTAAGGCGCAGGCACTGTTGCATTCCCCTTTGTTTCTTGCTTCATCCAAAGTTTAATACCAACTGCTTGAGGGCAGTCGTGGCATTTATATTCAGGCAGCGCTGAGGGAATCAGTTGCGTTAATGGCTTATTATATTATAGCTCATTCCTGCTAATCATTCTTCATTTCACAGGTGTTAAGGGCCTCCTTTTTAAAGGCCTTTATGTTCTACTAACCAAGCTATCCTTTTTTCTGCAGTTTTACTGTCTCTTAGCTACTCCTAGTCTCTGAGTTCACAGCCAACTGCCAAAGAATTGGATTCAAATTTTTCTCTTAATGATTTTAATGGGCTATTGAAATATTGTTGAAACATAGTATCTTAACAGCTTCCCCCTATTCAACATTAGCTCCTTTGGAATATGCATTTTTGCAAAGAGATTCATAAGTTAACTTGATAGAAAGAGGCAAATGGTTGGATTCAGTTTGAAACTTAAGAGCATTAACAGTCACTTAATTGCCTGTCCTCAGATCATTTATTTTAAAAAAGGCTTTGAAGTCACTATCTAGATAATGTTATTGGTTTCCTAGGAGTAATAAAGTTTACATATCTTGCCATTTTAAACTGTATAGGCCAGAGGTAGGCAAAATATGGTCTGCATCTTGAATCTGGCCTGCAAAGGCATTTTATCTGGCCCAGGCATGGGGGACAGCTCAGGCCCTCACACATATGGCTGGTCTTGCTGCTGCCAGGCATGCTGCAGAGCTGGGCAAGTGCAGTGGCCAGACTCCATTTCCCTGCAGCCCCAGTGGTAGCTCCTTCTGGCTGCCTCTGCTGGATGTAGTCCTGCTGCCATGCACCCCACACCTATCACCAGGGGCAGGACCTGTGTGGACAAGGCATATGGATGGGGCCAGGGGAAGGTGGAAAACAGCATACGGGAATGGAATGGGCAGGTAAGACCAGGATCATGGGGCAGTGACAATGCAGGGCTGGGGCCTAAGGCAAAGCTGCGATCCATTCCCCACATTCTGCTACTGCAGAACCAGTGCCCGTCGCAGGGACATGAGGGCAGTGGATTGTGGCTGTGCTCCAGTCCCTGACCCAGTGCTGTCATCACACCATGATCCTGATCCTTGGCACCAGCCTGCCTGTCCAACTCCTAGACTCTACTACCTGCCCACCCCTGGCCCCATCCCATCCACACCGAGTTGGGGCCATGGGCAGGTGGGGAGTGGCATCTAGGAGAGGGGCAGAGTCAGGACTGGCACTGGGATCGGAATCACGGTGTGGTGACAGTGTGGGTCTGGGGCCCAGGGCAGAGCTGCAATCTACTCCCTGCATGCCCCTGCGACGGGCATTGTTTCCTTGGGCAGGGGTATGCGAGGAGCAGATTGCAGTTCTGTCTTAGGTCCCATGCTTTCATTGCCTAGTGATCCTGGGGTCTCCTTGGCTGGGACCCACATAAGGGCCATTTAGGGATTTTTGGTGAGCTGTTACATGGGGGCGGGGGTGCTGACCTGGCTCACTAAAACTCCCTAAATGGTTCTCTGGCCAAAGTAGTTGCCTACTCCTGGTGTAAGCTATCCATGATAACCCTAGTAAGTTTCAGATGCCCTTAAATGAAAGTCTTTTGGCCCTTAAATGAAAGTCCCATGAATTGTTTCAGTTATCTATGATACATTGTAAGCAAACTTGCTACTGGATGCTGTACTTCAACAAGGATGTGGGAAAGCTTGGCAGAGTCTAGAGAAGAGCCACCTGTATGATTGATCAGAAACTTGTGAGGCAAGCCATACAAGGAAGGGCTGAGGGACTTGGGGCTCTTTAGCTTAAAAAAGAGAAGGCTGAGAGGGGACTTGGTAGCAGCTTACCACTACATCAGGGGAATACATCAAGGGCTTGGTGAACAACTGTTTGCCAGGGCACCCTTGAGGAAATACAGGAGTAATAGACACAAACTGGAAGACCGTTTTATGTTTAATACTAGAAAAAACTTCTTCATGATCAGGGTGCCCATCCAGACTGTAGAATAAAGTTCTTCCAGAAGTTGTACAATCACCTACCCTGAAGGACTTCAAGAGGATACTGGATGGTCACCTCACTGGGGTCACCTGACCCCCGTTGTCTTTCCTGCCTAGTGCTGGGGGTGTGGACTCTTCTCTTGCAAGGTCCCTTCTAGCCCCTAACAATCTATGAATCTATGATTTTAGGTGTCAAATAGTTTTGACTGTAGTAAATACTGAGTCCAGGCTGCTGAGAAGAGACAGAGACCAGAGCTTTTGGGGGTGAAGGGCCAGGTGTGATTGCATTTAATTACATGCCAAGTATTGACATTATGGTTCCAGGAGTTCTAGATCACTCTTGATTTTGGAACAAAATTATTTTCTCATTATATTTGCATAATAACTCTTGTTCATATGTTTTATAGAGTCCTCCTTTCCTCTGCCTATGGAACAGCTTTTTTATAATTCAGTTGTCAAGTATCAGTGCATTAACTCTATGGCTATTAAAAATGTTTAGGTTTTCTCAAAGGAAATATTGGCTTGAAAACTAATGATATAATTGATTTTCTTGCTTCAGTATGTGGTTGAGAAGGGTCTTTGCAGGTGTCTTTCCAGTTACTTCTGCTTGAATTATTTAGCATAAAAAGCATGTTGATTACATTCCTTTTTTTCCTTTTGTTGTCATATATCTGTAATCCTTGAATTCATTTTTTGTTTTCCATCTTCTATAGTCTATTAACATCTGGGTTGTTAAAATAATTAGATTGTAAATTTAGTATTTACAAATATTGTAAAGGCAAATTTTTATTTTCATGTACTTTGCTGAAATATTTAGGATAATTTTTAGCCTATAGTTAGATGAAGTACAGAGAAAAATCTTCATATCAGTTCTGCTCATTGATAATTGGGGATGATATACCATATTTCATTTTTTTTACCACAACAAACTCTGTCTCCTAAACTATCAACCCTTTAAGGGAGACCTCTTCCTTTCCTGTCTATTAGAGGTAAGACTCCATCCTGAATCCTGTGTTTAAGTTTATGAATATTCATCAGCTGGACTGAAATATGTTTCCTGTGCATCTCTGCAGTTAAGAGCTGGTCAGTGTTTTTGAACTGAATAACTTCTTTGGACTTTTAAAACAAGACTGAAAACCTTGATTTTTTAAAATATTTTTCACGATTAACAGAATTTTTTTATCAAATCATGATCAAAATAGGATCAGACTTTTTACGCCCCTCTAACCTTTTTAAGGTCAATGGAAAGTCCTGACTGTTGATAACCTAGGAGAAGTAGGAAAGCATGCACTGGTATTGCAAAGGCTTTGGAGAAACTTGGGAGCAAGTGCTGTTTTGTACTTCAAGCAAAGATTTTTTGTCACACATGCAAAATTGAACAATACCTTTCATAAAGTTACAAAACTTGCCTTTGAGTACAAAATGAATCTTCTGAGCATTTACAAGTATGTTTGTTCAGTAATTAAAAATTGTTTAAGACAGGGTTGTCCAACTGGCAGCCTGTTGGCCACATCTGGCCCCCCAGGGGTTAACCTCTGGCTCTTGGACTCCCTGTCCAAGTGCTGTCCTCCCTATCACTCCTGGTGCTGCCACCTGAGTTTTCAGGCTTCCTCTTCCTTCTTCTGCTTCTGCTTCCTGCCTCCCCCTGTCTGCCCCTCACTACAGGTTGACATGGTGCAGGCTGAGGGCTGAGGAAGGACTTCAGAGAGACTTTTCAATATTCACCAGAACAGTCTTCAAGCATCCCATTTAATTAAAACTCATTGCAGTTCTGTGCATGACTGTTTGAGCACCTATGTGTGTCTCTTGTGTTTAATCACCATGTTTTCCTGTTTATTACTGAGAGGATCTCTTGCATCAGAAACTTTAACACTGGACTCTAGTGACAACATCCAACAAGCATAAAATGTTGTTTGTAGCTGTGACTGTGTAGGAAATGAGAGAAGCAAGGGATTTTGTTGGTAATATTTTTTTATTGGACCAACTGTATAATTGGGAGATACGTTAGGCCTTTGGGCATAATGCACTGTCAGTGGAAGAGCATAACAACTCTCTCAATTATGCAGTTGGCCAAACAAATGATATCACTAAAGAAACCCCCTTGTTTCTTACAATTATGCTGTAATGCTTAAATAAAATGTATCATTATTATTATTATTATTATTATTATTTTATTTTTTTATTTTTTTTACACAATGCTCTTCTCTTCCTCCTGGCATGAAGACAATATAGAATTAAATTGCCTAGTAAAGTCAGATCTTTCTGTAATGAAGCAAGTGGTGAGGAAATACCCATTACTCCTAAAAATAAATTATTCAGCAGTAGCCCATGTACAGTGATATTCAACAATACTTGAAGTTTTGGAGTTCTGTAGCAGGGAAGGTCTCAGGTTGTTTGGTTGCGGTAATTGTGCCTTTCTATTTTTATGTTTAAACTTCAGGGTGAGTTTCCTGGGTTTATAATATTTTTGATAACTACATCTGTTTAATATGTCTACCATAAATTATTGATATGTACTCACACACTTAATTCCCTTTTAACAGTTTTTTTGGAGAATAACAGAGGTCTAGGGTCACCTGCAGTATCCATTAGCATAATAATTGTACATCACTAGTATATATTTGGGGAGAGAATTTTCCAGACAGGATCAATGTGGTGCAATATGCTTAATAGTCAAGAACCTTATGCCTCTTAGACCTGCACTCTCATTACTATCTAAGCAATGGCTGCTGTCATTTCTGATTACATATTTAGATTCATCAGTTATGTTATGTAGACAGATCATAAATAGTATGTAAGTTAGCTTGTTGTTAAGGGCATGAAATACCGTGCTCCAAAATGCTCACTGCATTCAATAAATGTATTGATATACAGTATAGCCAATGACTGTTTCCACATACATTTTTGTGCATTAGTTAGGTGTTGGTGTGTAAACAAGCTCAAAAAGACTGACTAATTTGCTGAAGTGAGAGGTTTACTGAACAAACTGGTATTTGCTAATGGATAAACAAAAAATGATTGAGAAGAAAATGTTTGCATTTGTTGATTAAATAGGAGGTTGTTAAACCATTGTATTATTTTCACTGAGAAGCTGTCAAAAAGAAATGGGAAATCTAACTGGGGAAGAAAGAATTAGGAACTCAAATCAGGAGCACACACTGCTTGCTGCCTTAGATCTGAGAAAGAAAGACCAACATTGTTGATTTGTGGGAAGATAGTCTTGATAGACTCCATGCTTTACTGGCAGTTTCAGTGAAGATCACCCCAGATGTGCACATCTCTCAAACCTCCTAGGTTTTGTCCTGGGAACTGCACGTGTAAATGGTGGACGGTTGATCTGAAAGTGAAATACAAATGGGGGTGGGAGGGAGGGGTGCTGCATGGGCATCACTGGAAACCCTAAGAATATTAACTTTGCTCCCATATTCTCTATATTCAAGGGTCCTGAGTGTTACTTAAAAATGATACCACCATTTTAGTATTATGTCACAGCAAAACTAAGAAGATTTTGAACAAGTTTTTCTGCATGCAGAGGGAGTAGAGGCTTCAAGAATAATATCCTTAGAACACCATAATTTTAAGGTATTAGAGTGATACTTTTCTGGTATTAATTGACTAATTAAATTGTAACTCTTTGTATTTTCTTGAATAGCTAAATTTGCAAAATTGAGAGTGGGGGAAGAGAATTTGGATGCACAGAACATTTTTAACAGTGAGGAAATGAACCACTGGAACTTAGCTATGAAACTTCCCTGTTACTTTGAAGTGTCTGAAATAGAAGCTCACTGAGAAGTTACATGCTTCACTTAGTGAAATTCTATGGCTAGTGTGCAGGCATCTAAAAGAGGATATGCAACCTGAGCTTTCTCTAATGCTTCCACTAGATTCAGCAAGACATTTTATTTTCTCAGTACTGAAAATCGCTATTTTTAAAACGTGTGCTTGTGACTTAAATTTTGTTTGGGATACTTAACAATGTTCTACTGTTCATTATTACTTTCCTTTACACTTTGTACTGAAAGTTTACTGAACAGCCTTTTTCTTACCAAACAACCTTCCAGCTCCTTACTACACTCAATAAAATTCTGTGAACACTTTCATTTTGGTGATTATTCTCACAGGCATTTTTGTGGAAGTGATGTATCAATGGACCTTGCAGAATGGATTTTTAGGATAAATGTCCTAATATCTTAATTGCCATTTTAAAAAAAATAAGGTTTCATTGGTCCCAGTTCTCCAGCTGGCTCAAACTGCTGCATGCTGCCCTAATGGCACACAGTAACTACAGAACTGAATTACCTGACCCTATCAGGATTCCAGCTGTACAGTGTGATCACTGGGTGGTACAGTTATGGCATATGTTCCTAGGTCACAACATCTTGGCGATCGGCCCTGGGCATGTGAGGGTTAGTTCTGAGAGAAAGGGTGTGTAGCTGAGACACCCATATCTAACAGGAACAAGGAGCAGCTGGCCATAAGTTAGGGCATAGCTGACACAGATGATTGAGTTATTTTGAATTTAACAGTATAAACTGGAGAGCTCAGTCTTTTTAGAGTGGTGGGAGGGGTAATTATGACCAGGTTGCATTCCCCTCTGGTGGGAGGTAAAGTGAAATGGCTTCCAATGTCAGAGAGGAGAGAAAGAGAATGAGAGCATACCTTTTTTAAGCAGTGCCTGCTGTACGCTTGGATCAATCCAGGATTGGGGCAAGGAGGAAATAGCCACACCGTCTGGCTGTGTTCTCTGAGCTCACCAGCATGGCTCCTGCCAGAGGTGATCTTTCTTAAATAACTAGCTGACTGGGACAGGCTCTTTTCAGAGGCCCTGCTTTTACATGGCTAGGTGAAAGTCTACAAATGCCTCCAAATGCAAGGATCTAGGCTACACAATTTATTATGATGTGGGAATTCTCTTGGGCTTTTGCTGTACATTGCTCCTTCAACCTTTTGGCTAGAGGCAAGCGAGAGTAGGGGGCATCTGAACTCCCAGGCCTCTGGGCTTGCACATAGGATGTCTGCCATGGATTTGGGAGTTTCTGACGCCACAGGTTGAAGGGTCTGGGAGGTAGGATACTTGCTGGTGGTAGCACCACACAGACTTGAACAACTGAGCTCTGCTCAGTCAATAGAATTTAGATCTGATTTGGGTGATTTGGTCCAAAACATGAAATTAAAAAAAAAAAGTGGGTGTCGAGCCTAGGGGTGAATACTATTTTCCCCTTCCCCCTCGCCCCCACAAGAGTTCAGCATCAGGAGAAAAAAGGGGGAAAGTGGTGGTGGTGCTCATACCATCAGTCTCAGGAGTTGTGTAAAATCAGGGGCTCTGGCTATAGCCTGTGCTGAGCAGCTGCTAAGCTCAGAGAGGCCATGGCATATATGGACCTGTGGCAGGAGTTGAGTTGACATGCTGGTGAGCTGAGAGAGCTCACTGTACACATACTACACAGGTGGAGGGGCAGGGGTAACCACATGGCAACAGTTCTTCTGGATCTATCCCTGGCCAGAGGGAAGTGTGCATGTGGGGGTGGGGAAGAGGCAACTGGCGACCAGTTTCCTAGCACAAGAGAGGCAACGGGCCAGATCAGACAGAGTTAGTCAGGGAAAGCTGCCTTGTGTTTTACATTCTTACACAGAATGTGAATTCCAGAGAAAGGAACTGTGGACTACAGGTCCTGTGTTTCAATGTGGAGATGATATACAAGAGGTAGAACCCCAGTTAGTTACCATTCAAAGAGAATTCCTCTCTGGAGAAGCTAATTCTGAGAATGGCTTGTAAAGTTAAGATTATTATAATGCAGTTATTCTCTTTTTATTTGTTTTTGGTCATCCTGCTGCAATAAAAGCAGATGTTATAATAAGAATAGTAGCCTAAGGAAAAAATACATTTGCTCAGTACAATTTGACACTGTTATGTCATTTCAGTTAGAATTCTGATTGGCTAATGGTACTTCGATGTTTAGCAAATATATGTATTTCTGGCTTTATTATGTTTAACAATCTATATGGTACAGTTTGGACCTAAACACTAATTTCTTCTAACCTTTTTGATATTGCAGTCCACTCACATTGCTCGAGCCAGCTTCCAGGTTGATGCTTTTGGGTTATCGTTCATTCTCGATGTAACGCTAAACCAGTAAGTACTGTCCATCTTTCTTCCTACATTTATACAGTGTGGCGCCAGTCCTCATAGGGGTCCCCAAGCACTATGATATCACACACACAATTTCCATGTATCTGACTGTATTCTGTGTATTCTGTAATTTGAAATACTGTATAACCTCATAAATCCATATACCAAAAATCCAGAATTATCAAAACTCCAGCATTTCGCCCTGCTGCTCTGGGACCAGCCACTACCCCACCACTGCCCCCACCCTTCTGGATGCGGAGGGAGAAGCTTGCACGTGGCGGCTGCCACTGCCATTTGCCAACCCACACTGCCGCTGCGTGTGTGGCCTGCTCTGGGACCAGCCTCTGCTACCCTTGGCCCCCTGTGCTCCACAACTGGCTGTCATGCTGGTTTCAAAAATCCATCATTTTCAAATTTCTGGCAAGTGCTCAGTCCCATGCACACCAGATTTATGAGGTTATACTGTAGTGCATTTTTCTTGTTTGGTCACATCTCTCTGTATAGTTGGATATTTTCCAATATTGCTACTCGCTAACAATCTTAGTGTTAATTACAGTTTGCAAGAGCTACATTTTATTATTTAGACTGCAGTCTTGCAAATCATAGTGTGCAGGCAAATTGCTGTGCCCATGTGGAGGCCCACTGAATGTAAAAACAAGGAGCTACTGAAAATTGGTTGCTGTATGCTTTTTAATTCCCCCATATATTGTATTAGTGATCCACTAATTACATTTACAGCTAGCTGTCAAAAAAAAATAAGGTGACTGTTTGAGAGTGAAGTTTCTGTGAATAAATTTGTTTTGAGAACAGAGAGACATTGTAAGACCTCAAATATAATGCATTTTAGCCTTATATATTAAATTAATATATCGTATTTCATTTACAAGCTTATCAGTATTCAATAACAGTGATAAACTTATCAACTGGGATTCTGGTTTTTTCTGTTTAAAAATGCCAAATCCTGTGATAAAAAAAATTCCCAAATTCTCAGATTAAAAAACTCAAAATCCATGTTTTTCTGTGTTTAATATGAAATGCCACTATATATATATATATATATATATATATAAAAGTATCAGTAGAACACAATGTTTTATTGGTATATTTACAATTTTAAAGCAGTATGGAAGCTTAACAGTACCTTGATCGTTATAATTAAATAAATTCTAAATACCTTTATATTTTAGCATTTGATTTTAATTTTTTATCACAGAAAATCAGAGTTCTCTCTGTCCCCTTTGCTCACCAGGATGTGAGTACAGCTGTGGCTGTCTTCCCCTCCCCTCCTTCCCCTCACTGCTTTGTGGTACTGAGCAGCCCTGATATACTGGTGCCCTGCCCCTGGCGTTGCCCCTCATCACCAAGCCAAAGCCTCCCCCCAGCCCTGCCAATGCCCCTCACTCCCAACCCTCAGTGGTGCCCCTCACTCCTGATGCGTTGCCCCCAGGCCCTAGCCTTCCAGTGTGTAAGGAAAGGGGTAGGTGTTTGGGGAAGGGGGTGTGTGGGTACAGGTGACCCGCTGAGGGGCAGCAGGATATGTAGTCCCCCAGATTTCTGTACCCACAGCGGGGCATGGAGTGCAGGGCTACAGCATGACCAGAGCAGCTCCATACAGGAGCCACCTCCACAGCCCAGCAGGTGGGACCTAGTGTGGATGGGAGTGCTGTAGTTGCCATGGCCATCTAGATGAGGTGTGGCAGTGATGGTGGTTGTGACTACAGCTGTGGTGCAGAGTTGTGCTTCGCACTGCACTGCTGCCAGGCGGGCAGAGGGCACCTCAGTTTTGTGGCCATGACAGTGTAGTGCTCCCTGCTGCACCAGGTCCTGCCTGCTGGGCTGTAGAGGCAGCTCCTGCCCAGAGCTGATTGAAGCCCTGTGCCCTGTATCCTGGGCACAGAAATCAGGGGGTGCCCCCACTGTATTGCCTGTGCCTCTGTCTCTCCTCCCTGCCCCTACAGACTTACCTAGAAGTAGCTGGTTTCTGCCACACTGCCTTGCTGCCATGTGCACATGCGTATGCGTATGGGCATGTGCACATAGTGCCCCCTGTGTCCCACTCCCTCCAGCTCTAAGCAGCCCCTTGGAGGCTGGAACTCTGTAAGCCTGCAAAGGGAAACTCACGGCTTCCCAGGTTTTTCTCCTTTAAAGTTGAAAATCTGTGTTTTTCCACATTTTTTGCAGCAAACTGAAAATGCAGATCCCTGCTTATCAATTGAATACGATATTTAATTTTTAATATCCAGCCTTTAAAATAAGGAACTTTGTCTAGCAAAGCCAATTTAAGATAGAAATTACTTTTACTTTTCCTGTTGTAATATACAAAGTGAAAATTTACAGTATATATAAAAGAATGTATTCTGGGATGATCTATAAGAAATGGTGCTCAACTTCTCTAGCCCTGTGGACTAGATGGATGGTGCTGGACTGGTTTGTGGTCCTGATCTTCCATGTGGGGTTGGTCCGCAGGCCTCATCCAGCATGGGGTGATATATGGGGTCAGTCCGTGGGCATGATCAGGCCTGCTGGATCCTGTCATGGCATGACCTTGAACACTGGCTTGAGCTTCTTTGCTGGATCTCACCAAAGAGCAACCATGAGCTGGCCTGATCTGGTGTGTGGAACTGGGTCATCTGGACTGTGAAGCGCCCCATGGGTCTGGAAATTTGGAAGTGGGGGGAGTGCTGGCAGTTGCTGCCACTCCCCTGTCACTGGATGGGTGGGCTGGGTATTCAGGGCAAAATGGAAGCAGTGATTTTCTGTTTGCATTCGAAAACACATGGCCGTCACCAGCAGCTGCTTTTTTTTTTTACCCTCTGCACCTGCCCTCCAAATCAGTGTCCAGAGTGGTTGCCCTCTTCCCTCAGTTACGTCACTTTTAATTAATGTAAACTGGCCTATTTGAAGTCAGTGGGGCCAGGCTGATTTATACCAGATTGAGGACTGAACTCTTAAAAGAAATTTTAAATCATAGAATCATAGAAGTAGGGTTGGAAAAGACCTTGTAGACCTTTAAGTCCAACCGCCTGCTTGGGCAGGAGGAAAACTGGGCCCAAATGATCCCAGTCAGGTAGGCATCAAGCTGCTTCTTAAAGACCCCTAGGGTAGGAGCCACACCACTTCCCTTGGAAGTTGGTTCCAGATCCTAGCCACCCTAACTGTGAAGTAGTTCCTATGGATAGCTAATCTGAACCTACTCTCCAACAACTTGTGGCCATTATTCCTTGTTATCCCAGGGGGCACTTGGGGAATCAAGGTCTCCCCCAAACCCTTCTGGTCCCCCCTAGTGAGTTTATAGATGGTCACCAGGTCCCCCCTCAGCCTTTTCTTGTGAAGGCTGAACAGGTTCAGGTTCCATAGCCTTTCATTGTAGGGTCTCCCTGCTGTCCCCGGATCATGCAGGTGGCCCTCCTCTGGACCCTCTCTATGTTGTTCGCATCCCTCTTGAAGTGGGGTGCCCAGAACTGGATACAGTACTCCAGCTGTGGCCTGACCAGTGTCTCACAGAGGGGGAGAATCACCTCCTTGGCCCTACTTGAGATGCACCTGTGGATGCACAGTAGGGTCCGGTTAGCCCTGCCGGCTGTGATCTTGCATTGTTGGCCCATGTTCATCTTGGAGTCAATAATGACTCCAAGATCCCTTTCTGCCTCTGTGCTCTCAAGAAGGGAGTTTCCCATCTTATAAGTGTGTTACCGGTTACTACTGCCCAAGTGCAGAACCCTGCACTTGTTAGTATTGAAACGCATCCTGTTTTTGTTAGCCCACCCTTGCAACCTATCCAGGTCTTGCTGCAGTCTTTCTCTCCCTACTAGCATGCCCACCTCACCCCAAATTTTGGTATCATCAGCAAATTTGAACAGGTTGCTT
>JAGPOW010000261.1:225365966-225386675 GCA_030014935.1 Caiman crocodilus | reverse complement strand
TGTGACCCCAGCACTTGTTTCCTGCCATTGGCAGGGGGTCAGACTAGATGGCCTGCTCTAGGCCCCTTCTGACCCTAGTTACTATGAAACTATGATAGCTGTATTTTGGGTCAGGAAGGAATTTATCTTGTAGTCAGATTGATGTGGACTGTGGGACCACATCCAGATGAGCATAGACATTTGTTTCCTTGGGGACAAATAGCAGTGGCACACCTTGTGCTACTGTTTGTCCCCAGGGAACGCCTGTGCTGCACATGCTCTGGCATGTGGCAAGTTACCCTGGGTGGGGTAGAGGAGGTCAGAGACAGCAACTGTGCAGGCCCCAGCAGCCTTACCTGGAGCCCTGGGGGCCTTGGGGAGCTGTAGCCATGGTGGTCCTGCAGCTGGGAGCCTGGCTGGCAGCTGGAGTGTGGCTCTACCCAGCCAGGCTCTGGTTTTGGGCAGCCCACACTGCCCCACTTCATTTTTCTTGACTCTGGGATCCCTTGGGGTTATGAACCACAGTTCCCCCTCCCCCCCCCCGCGTGCTGCAAAGTAGCAGTGTGGGGAACGCCTGCATGTGCAGTGTGTGGTGCTGCAGACAGGTCTGTGGCACCACATAGTACATTTCCATGCTTGTCTGGATGCAGCCTTGAGTTTTTTATCTTTCTTCATAGTAGAGGGCAAGGCTTTCTACTTGGGATCTCGCGAGTATGTAATAACAACTTTTTGCAGCAACAGGACATTTCCTGTTATGGTCCTCCTGCTCTACCTGTGTCAGGTTAAGGCGTTATGTTTTGTGTTATGTCAGGGCTAAGAGTAGTTTTACTAAGTGATAGAGGTGCATGGATACATTGGCCCATATTAAATCAGCACTGATAAAAGGGAATACATTGTCGGCAATCAGATTTTTGGATGATGTGGCTAATAATGTCGCCGATAAATGCTGCACAAGTGGCTGCAGCCACAGCATGCACGTGACCAGGAGTGGAGCCTGGCAGCTTGGAGAGCAGCATCTGGCCAGTTAGTTTGTGGGTGGAAGGGGAAGTGGCATGGCAGGGACAGATTGAGGCCCCCAGAGTGAGGGAGGGAGTGGGGCTGGGCAGGAGTAGGCACTGCCCAGCCAGGTTGGGGCAGGACACAGGACAGAGCTATAAGCGGCTCATCGGGGGGGGCTGGGGGGGTATGAAGGCTCTCACTGCTGTGCACTTCCCTGGGGGAGGCATGGGGGGCACATGCCCCCTGGATCTGTGTGTGTGGTGAGGGGGGGCCACTGCTCTACACTAAGGGCTAGGGGCAGTCCTGGGCTTTTCTCAATGGGGATGTTGGGCTAGGGCTGCACTTGGGGTGGGTGGTGGTGGTGCTGGGAGAGAGGGGCCATGAGTTGGGCTACTGTCACCTGAAAATTTGCCATAGCCCCCCCTCCCAGCACTGCTGCCCGCCACCCCAAGCACAGCCTTGGCCTAATGCCCTGGCTGGGAATAGTGCAGCTTTGACCTCAGTCTGCAGCAGCATCCTGCCCTTGGCCCAGGCACAGATCAGGGGGGCATGTGCCCCCCATGCCTCTCCTGAGGGTGTGTGGAGTGGTGGGAGCTGTCTTCCCCATCTTCTCGTGCCCCGCAGATGAGCTGATTGCCTCTCTGTCCTGTGCCCTACCCTTCTCTAACCTGGGCTGCACCTATCACTGTCCCTGCCCAGCCCTATTCCTTCCCTCCTTCACCATGGGGGCCTTGTCTCCCCCACATGCTCCTTCCTTTTCCCCCAATAGACTTACCAGCCGGATGCTACTCTCCAAGCTGCCGAGCTTGCAAAGCAGTAATCAGATTGGTATCGGCCAATATGGCTCGTTAATAATTGGCCATAGGTACTGGCCCAAAAAATCTTTTATCAGTGCATCCCTACTAAGAGATTAGATTATGGAATTGTATGCAATGGTTTCAATAGGGATGATCCTGCCTCAGGCATATGGTTAGACTAGTTGTCCTTTGGAGGTTCCTTCTAGCCCTACTTCCCTATAATTTGTATGATTGAGTTACCCCATTTGAAGTAGCTCAAAAGAGAAATTGGATTAGATGCGGGTGGCAGGGAAGAGGTTGTGCAGTCATTCGCACTACCTTGGTGGTTCCTTTTCCCAAACAGATTTAGACCATATTCCATCCTGTCTTTCAAAAACTTCAAAGCCAACAGCTTTCTGTTACAAAGCCCTAAAGAGCCTTGATTGGCTTTAGCATGTCTCATAAGTAACCTTTGATTTCTAGAATAAACAATTACTGGTTCAACTTTCAACTTTATAGATTGCTTTCTATTTTGAACGTGCTCTCTGCAATGTGAAGGGATAGACGCACAATTTAAAAAAACCCCAGGATTTAGCACCAACACCTCAGAGGCTGCTAAAATCAGTGGCATTGGATGAGCATGTTTTGGCTAGTTCTGTTGGCAGGTAGATGGAGCAGAAATAATTTTTAAGTGTTTTCTTATAAAGTGTCAGTTTGTTTAAATATGATAGGTTATGCATATATTCTTATTTATTATGGATCTGAAGCAGTTTTAAATTAATTTTTACTCTTATTTTAATAAATGTGCACATGAAATAAATTGAATTTTATGAACTGTTTTTTGGGGTGAAGAAAAGCAGAATTTTTAGATTCCTTTTCATGAGCAGTGTTGGGTTTTTATATATTTGTATACCTTTTCTCATTACAAAAAAAAGTTTTAATGGTGTCTCTACAATAAGCTGTAATAAAGTACAGGGAGGGTTTCTGTTTCAACCTTTTTGTTCAACTAACTAAAGTATTTATAGAGAAGCTTTCAGGGCAAACTGTTGGTGTATTTAAAAGGTTCAGTCCCTCTGGCCAAGTTTTGGGATGCATTAGATGCATCAGTGTTTTATGATACCATTGCTGCTTATGCAGTTATATTTAATGCGTTCACATCTTTGTATAATGGATTTATGTTTTCCATGGTCATCTCCATTATTGCATTCTTCAGCACTAGCACAGCTAATGGTGAATTCTGAGATTTGCTATGAGAGGGCTGCTTGCTTCCCTACTTCACAACACGTCCAAATCTGGCAATGGCTCCAGAATAATGCATGAGTTGCATAGTAATCAAATGTGCTTGTTTTTTTTTTTTTTTTCCCACTTGAAGTTTTTGAAGCTCCAACAGCATCTGTGACTCAGTAAATGGGTATTTCTTAATTTATGCAGACTTTCAATTTAAGTGATGTCACATGGCCGCTTTCATTTTAGTTTGTATTTATAGCATTAAATAGGACAGACTGACTAGGAAATTCAACATATTTGTTAAAGTCTCTTTCAGATATTTCTCTTTCTGTGCCTTAGGAGAACTGGGCCATAATGTGTCCATCTGTTTGTGTAGCTCTGATAGTTACAGAATATTTCATAGATTTCATAGACTTTTGGCCTGGAAGGGACCCTGATGTATCATCGAGCCCAGTCCCCTGCCCCAGGGGCAGGAAGTCAGCATGGATCATAGGATCCCAGCAAGATAAACATCCAAATGTGTCTTGAAGGTGTTCAAAGTAGGTGCTTGAACCACCTCTGTCAGCAGTCTATTTTAAACCTTGGGGACTTGGACAGTAAAGAAATTCTTCCTTATGTCCAGCCTGAATCGGTCACAGCAAAGTTTGTGACTGTTCCATCTTGTCATCCCTTGGGGTGCTCTGAGGACCAGATATTCTCCCAGATCCTGGTGAACACCCCTGATAAAGTTATAGATGGCCACCAGATCGCCCCTGAGTCTGTGCTTTTCCAGGTTGAAAAGCCCTATGACTCTCAGTCTCTTATCATAAGGTCTGTTTTCCTGACCTCTGATCATGCGCATGGGTCTCCTCTGCACTCTCTCAAGCTTCTCCACATCCTTTTTGAATTGTGGAGCCCAAAACTGGATGCAGTACTCCAGCTGCGACCTCTCCAAAGCTGAGTACAATGAAAGGATGACGTCCCAGGATTTACTTGAAGAGCATCTATGGATGCAAGCCAGTGTTTTGCTTGGTTTACTAGCCACAGCATCACATTGAAGGCTCATGTTTATCTTGTGGTCAATCATGAGCCCCAAGTCCCTTTTATCTGTAGTGCTAACCAGCATAGTACTGGTGAGCCTATAAGGATGTTGCAGGTTTTTCCTCCCAAGGTGGAGAACCTTTTATTTTTCGATGTTAAACACCATTAGGTTCTCATCTGCCCATTTCATGAGCCTGTCGAGATCTGCCTGGATCACCCTCCTGTCCTCAGGTGTGGATGCTTTGGTGTCATCGGCGAACTTGGCTAGTCTACTTCTGACACTAATGTCCACATCACCTGATGACGATGTTAAAACGTATAGGCCAAGATCAGAGCCTTGAGGGACTCCATTGGTCATGGTGTACCATGACGATTGACTTCCATCAACCACCACGCTCTGGGTCCTACCGTGGTGCCAATTCCCCAGCCAGTCAGATTGTGGTGTGGTCAAGGCAACAGTTAGCCAGTTTTGCCAAGGGGTGATCATGGGATACTAGGTCAAAGGCTTTTTTAAAGTAAAGATATATGACATCAATCTCTTCCCCCTTGTCCAGGTGATAGGTCACCTGGTCATAGAAGGAGATGAGATTTGGTCAAGCAAGACCTACCTGCAACAAACCAGTGCTGGGTATCCCTCAGGATATTGCTGTCAGCTAGTCTGTTAAGGATGGCCTCTTTGATAATCTTTTCCAAGACCTTCCCCAGGATAGAAGTCAGGCTGATGTGCTTGTAGTTTGCCAGATCTACTTTTCTCCCTTTCTTGAAGATAGGAAACCACATTGGCTTTCTTCCAATCTTCAGGCACTTTGCCAGAGCTCTAGGGGTTCTCAAAGATCTGTGCCAGGGGCTGAGCTATGATGCTTGCCAGCTCCTTGAGTACCCTTGGGTGTGAACCATCAGGGCTGGCTGACTTGAAGGTATCCAGCCTCTCAAGATGTTCCTTCATGAGGTCAGCTTTGATGGATGGTAAGGAATCTCCCTCACCCGGGCCTCCCTGACCCACAGTGGGCAGGGCCGTCCCCTGGGACTGGTGAAAAACTGACGCAAAGTACCCATTTAGGAAGTTTGCTTTTTCATGAGTATTGGTTGTCAGTTGTCCCATCTGGTTTAGCAGGGGTTCACTGTTGCCCTTGCCTTTCCTCCAGCTCCCTACATATCTGAAAAAGGACTTTTTATTGTCCTTGATAGTTGTAGCTGGCTGGAGTTCCAGTGCAGCCTTGGCTTTCCTGGTTTGCTCTCTGCAGGTCTGGACCATAGCAGAGTATTCCTCCTTGGTGGTAGTTCCACTCCTCCATCCTTTGTAGGTCTTCCTTTCAATATGCAGGAGGTCTGCTAGTTCCCTGGAGAGCCAAGGGGGCTGTTGTGACCTTTTGCTGCCTTTCCTCTGAGATGGGATGGACTTTGCTTGTGCATCCAGGATTGCTCCCTTGACGAGCAGCCACTCATCTTCAACTCCTCTTCCCTTTGGGTTGTGACCCTTTAGGGCCTCACTGACAGGCCTCCCTAGCTTGTCAAAGTCAGCTTTCCTGAAGCTGAGGACTTCTGTATTACTGACTGACTTGCCAGCTTTATGGCAGATGGTGAAAGTGATCAGCTCATGGTCACTGTCATCCAGCCTCCCTTTTATCAATAGGTCACTGATTAGGTCATCCCCAGAGCAGTGCTTTACCTCTCGTCAGCCTGTAGACTTCCTGCATCAGATAGAGGTCATCCATGCACAAGAAAAAGTTTTGCAACCTGTTGGATTTGGCTGAGTGCTCCTCCCATGAGATGTCTGGGTAGTTGAAGTCTCCCATGACAACCATACACCGGAAGCGTGCAGCCTCAGCCAATTCTCTCGCAAACTCCTGGTCAAAGTCTTGACCCTGGGTAGGGAGTCTGTAGTAGAAACCTACCATAGTATCCCCTGTGCCATGTTCCCCATGGATTTTAACCCAGAGGGTCTCAAGTCATCCACCATGGGTGCCAATTTTGGCTTGCAGGGATGTGTAGTTTTCCTTGAAATAGAGAGCTACACCTCTGCCCCTCTTGTCCATTGGATCCCACTTGTATAGGGTATAACCATCTATAACTGTGGCCCAGTCATGGGTGGAATCCTGCCAGGTTTCTGGTATCCCTATGACATCATAATTATTTGCGTTTAGCAGAAGGATAAGTTCCTCCTGTTTATTCCCCAAGCTCCTGACATTTGTGTATAGGCACGGAAGTGTCTCCTTGGGGGCCCTAGTGTTGCCTACAGTTCATTCCAGGGCTGGGGAAGGGGTAGGTTTCCTTATGTGCCTTGGACTCCTGGCTTTGCAAGGGTTGCTCAGCGGGACAGCAATGTCAGTAGTCCCCCCCATCCCCCGGCAGGCTTAGTTTAAAGCCTGGTGGAGCAGGTCAGCCAGTCTGGCTGAGAAGAGCCTCCTCCCCATTAGAGAGAGGTGGAGGCCGTCCCTTCCCAACAGCTTACTGCCTCTCTTGCCAAAGAGCGGGCTAAAGCCAAAGCATTCCTGATGACACCAGCACCACATCAGTCTTTGGTTAATTACCTGGATCCTCCTCTTTCCGCTCAGCCCGTATCCCAAGACTGGGAGGATCAAAGAAAACATCACCTGCACTTCCAGACCCTTTAGCCCCGCTCCCAAATCCCTGTAGTGCTTCATGACCTGGCTGGGAGTGCTCCCAGCCATGTCATTGGTGCCCACGTGGATGAGGATGGTGCCCACATGGATGGAATAGTTCAAAGAAAGCTCATTACTTTATTTGATTGGTAGGATATAATTATCAGATTGTTCTACATACAGTAAATAGGACTATCTGTAGCAAGAACAGTTATTGAAAGTTGAAAGTATATGAAGTACAGGAGACCCTCGCCATTTGTGGGGGATTCGTTCTAGAGATCCCCACAAATGGGGAAATCCATGAATATGCTAGGATAAGCAGGCTGGAGATACATAAATGGTGTGGGCCCCTGGTGGCTGTGGGAGCATAGCCGAGCTGATGGTGGCTGGAGGCCAGTGGCAGTAAGCTGGGAGTTCCTGCAGCTGCCGGCAGCACTGTCGGCAGGAGGTTGGGGTGGTGGTGGGGGAGACAGACTTTTTTCTTAATGTATCACACAGTGGACTCGTTAATACTGTACATTTTATCTACCAAGGCTGCACTAAGTCCACTTGCAAGCTTACTGAATGTAAAAGTATCACGAGAGCGCACTGCAAATCCATGAATAGTGAGGGTTTCCAGTAAATTTTCTAGGAGCAAGGATGGAAGTATGTGTGGCAGGCTGAGAAAAGGAAGAAGACAATTTTCTTTTGTTTACAAAAAGGGGGTGGGAGAGGAATTAATAATATTTTTCTAACTCCACCTTCGATATTCATAGAAATGCAAAATAACAACGCATTGGGAGTTTTATAAAGTAGGGGAGGAAGAACTAAGAACTAAAGTGGCAAGGAGCACCTTCTGAAGCCATGGTGGACTCCCTGAAGAGCAGATAGTACGTGAGCATGCTTACAGGAAGCTGTCTCCTCTCTGCCATTTCCTCCTCTTTGTGACACTGGGGTGCACCAAGGCACATATTTCTCTGTTTTCACAAACATGAGGACTGCAAGAGATTTATTACCTTTCGGTAGGTAGTGCAGGATACATGAAGGGAGAGGATTCTGCATTGCTGAACTCACTCCATGCATCACATAGTGTAGTTTTACTACCTTCCTTTAAATCTGTGTAGAGGTCCAGAACTTCAGGGTTTAGATTTTACTTTAGATTTTTAATCAAATCAAAGGGGATCTGGGCCTCAGTGACTAAAATCAGAAGGCTATGTGTAACAGTGCAGAATTTTACCCTGAAACTAACTTGGATCAGTTATATGGTTGGGCTATAAGCACAGTCTTTACCTTCCCCTACCACAGACTTCTTGTGTGACGTTGGTCAAATCATGCTTCAGTTCCTTACCTGTAATGTGTGGACTTAGGGACATTGTGAGGCTGAGTACTCTAAAAGTGTGTGAGCTTAGATGGAACAGTGTTTGGGGCTCACAGAATTACTTTAGATGCATATGTAGAGTGCACTTAATGCTATAATAGGCAGCAGTGATAGCTGAAACAAGAAAAATGGTCTGTTGCTCACTAACCCTCATGAAGTACTTGAAGGTGCTGCAGCTGAGCATGGTAAGCTTGCCATATAAACATACTCCATATCCCCACTCTTGATTCTTGTGTTCCAGCTCATCACCTACAGTATGGTGAATTAAACTATTTGAAATGATGTACTATAGTTCATGCCTGGATGCCTTACCGAGGGCACCAAAACTGTTCTGATGCAAGTGTTGGGTCAAATTCTATTCCCTACTACATGGCTACAAATCTAGGCTGCTGTTGATTGGCCTGATCCTACAGAATTGCTTAGTTGTGCTCAGGAGAGGTATGATGCAACAAAGTTGAATATAAAACAGCCTTTATTTGCGTGGAAGCTGTTCCGGTCCTCCTAAGGCTGCTTTAATGAATCCTAGTCTGCATTTAGTCCCAAATGAAGTAGCTGAGACTTGCTAGGTTACGGGGATTCAAGCTATATCCACTTTTCTTGTTCATACTTCCTTCATGAATCGTTATGGGTTAGATTCTCTAGCTTCATAACTGCTCTGCACAGATCAGAGCTGAGAATCTGTCCCCACAATATGGTGCTTGAGTGGCAATTTACCTTTATAATAAGGTAAATTACGTCAAGCTTAATGGTATGAAGGAAACTTGAAAGCATGTGTAAATTTAATTCACCTCTACTTTAAGGTACCTTTACGTTACCAGAACAGTATAAATAGGTTTTAGTATAAATGAGAATTGGGGACTTCAGGTATGATATTGGACTAAATGTTTTACCCTGTTTTTTGTAATTACTACTTTATGATTTCTGTACAAAGCAGTTTTACTTGCAGTAAGAACTCTCACTGGATAATTCGAATTGTCATTTCATAATGACATCTTACAAAGTATTTCAACACACACTATCCTTTATGCATATGAATATAACAATATTTGTAAATCAGTGGTATCAAATACTAGTTTGATATCTAATTAAAACTTCATATTTCTTTTCTTAAAACTTTCCAAAAATATCAGCTGTGCAGCAGTTTGGTGATTGGTGCTAATTCTATTTTTGGGACATGAAACCAAATCCAAAAGTTTACTTATAGGTCATTTCACTAATTAAAAGGACATAACCAGGTCACTGTGGCCATGGAGTCTAATTTAACTGCAGAGACCACAGGGTTCACCTTGATTAACTCAGTTATAAATTAGAGTGTATCTTTTAGAAAAACATCCAATTGATTTAAAAAAAAAAATCCAGTAATACTGAGTCTGTCACAAGTGTTGTCCAATAGTTCCAAGGGTTAATTATTGTTTAATGCTCTTGTTTGTTAAACTAAATGGATTGAACTCCTAGGGAATTTTGCTGTAAGGCAAACCTTTTCAACCCTGAAGTCTCCCTGTGACATTTTATAAATCCTCTCTAGTTTACTGGCATCCCTCCTGTCTTTTGTGTACACCAAAATTAGGCACAGTATTCTATCAGTGGTTACACCAAAGTTAAATATGGAAGTAATGTGATTTCCCTATTGTTTTTTCATATATTTGTTTATACATGCAAGGATTGGCTCAAATCCTGTTTTATAACAGCCCTGCTCTAGAAGTTCATGTTAGCTGATTATCTAACATTATGGTATGCTTCTCGGAATGAAGTCCCCATCCCAGAAATAAGGTCCATATTCTTTGTTCCTCGATTTAAAATTCTGTCTTTCCTCATAATTTAATTAATACTATTGTTTTGCACCTAACTTACCATGTGATCCAGATCTCACTTTATCAGCGAACTCCTGCTCTGTTATATATAATACTGTTACCATCTTTGCTTCATTTGTAAACATTTTCAGTAATGATTTTATATTCTTCTAGGCAATTGATAGAACTATTGAATAATGGTGCGAGTATAAATGCTTAGATTGCTATCTATGGGACAGGGATCAAACCTAGTAAATTCTAGGCTTGTTAACCTGGCTTCATGAAAGTCAATGGGAATTTTACCCATTGACTGCACCAAGAAATAACCTAGACCTGGCATTTTTGAGCAACTGATGTCTTTAGGGTGATCTGATTTATTAGTCTCATTGCAGCCAATAGAAGTTTTATTGCTGATTTCACTGGAACCATGATGAACTATTGTGTTTCATGTATAATTATACAGCATAATTACACGGGTAGCTACATAGATGTTTGAAAGCATTTATTTAGAATACTGTTTGAACTGAAAAAGAAACCAAGTTAATTCACTTTTTGTAATGCATCTTGTATTGGTTGACAAGGTTCTTTGGGTAAATCTGATATCTTTTATTAGACCAATTCAAATAGTTGAAAAATGTATTCTTAGCAAGCTTTTGGGTTTAAATACCCTTTGTCAGCCTGAGGAAGCATCTGCAGTTGGTCTTTGCTCTTTCTGGATGGAATGAATAGTAAAGAAGCAAGAGGCTGATATACATGCAAGAAAGGCAGTCAGTGACGATGTAAATTGAGGAGTCAGTGGGTGAGAGATGGGCTGGGGGGAGAGGCAGAGGGGGAGAAGGAGAGGAAGGAGGAGGGCAGTGGGAATGAATGTAATTGGTAAATAGTGGAGAAATACCTGGGGAGTTAGATGTCAGGCAGGTTACAGTGTGTTATAAATCCAATGTCTATATTTAGTCCATGATTTTTTGTATCTCCTTTTCACCTTGAAACTCAAAAATACCATCAAATCATTTCCATCAGAACTACAAGGAAAACTACAGACCTTGATCCCCCTACTACTTAATCAGGAACTTTTACATGTTCCCTAAAATCCACAAACAAGGGAACCCTGGCAGACCTGTTACATCCAACCATGGAACCCTAATTGAGGAAATATCAGGTTTCATTGAATCAGTCTTAAAACCGCTTGTCACAAAGAGCGAGTTTTGTCCAAGACACTACAGATTTTCTATGAAAACTTAAAAACATAGACCACCTTTCCAGCAATACCCTCCTAGCCACCTTGGATGTTACCAGCTTATATACCAATATTGCACAACAGGATGGCATCCAGGCCTACCTTACATACCTAGAAGAGCAAGATTTACATCCTCAATTTACATCTTTACTGACTGCCTTTCTTGCATGCATATCAGCTTTTGGCCTTTTTACTATTTATTCCATCCAGGAATAGCATGCACCAACTGCAGATGCTTCCCGACAAAGGGTGTTTATACCTGAAAGCTAGCTAAGAATAATTTTTCCAACTATTTGAGTCGGTCTAATAAAAGATTTCAGATTTACCCAAAGAACCTTGTCTACCTGTGTCCTTAGACCAACATGGCTACAACCTATACTCCTATATTGTTTGTGTGTTTATAGTCCCTCCCTTTAAGACAATTTTAAGTACCTGGATAAGAATTCCTCTAATGCTTTGGACATACCACTTAAAGCCGAATGGTCTGTGATACCTAATAGAAAATAACATTTATATGGGTATATAATATCTGTGTATCCTCTCTTTCTGGGGGAAATTTACTAAATAATAAACCAAAAATATGGTTTGCTGAAAAGGTCAAACTTTGGTTTTCAATAACAGTAACTTTATATTTTTTGCTTTGCTGATTTTAGGTAATTGCAAACATTGGAGGTAATATGTGTTGGTTTACAGTGCAGTGATTGAAGCAGATGTTGGAAATGGAATCATCAGCATTTAGTGTTTGTATTGTTGAGGGTGCTAAGTTATTTCTGTCAGAAATGTAGCTAAAGTTAAAACTAAATAAACATTTTAAGCTTTAATATTAAATTACTGAAAGACACTGTGGCATTTTACTTCTATAATATTTTTATTGCTTTTCCCATATTTACTCTTGTTACTTGTGAGCTGCATATCTCAAATATACAAAGATAAATCCTGAATTACTGTTATGGCCTTCTTTATAATAAAATGGTTCAACCAGAAAGACCAGTTCAATTGGCTGACATATTTCTTTCCCTGTGGGCACATCTACACATGCAAATGCTGCTAGATAGGTTTACTCCAGAGTAATTTGCTCTGGAGCAAACTCACTCTGGGCAGGCACCTACATGTGCACCAAAACTGGACAGTCCGCAGCCAGCTCCAGGCTGCATGTGCAGACTGTGGCTGGTTTGGAACTGTTCTGGTCTGGGGCAGGTCCCAGCTAGCTTCAGGCTAAGTGGGGAACTCTCCCTGTTCAATTATGGAGCTGGGGCAGGGAGCAGTCTTCCTACTGCTGGGGCAGAGGGACATCCCGGTCCAGGCTCCGATGGAACAGCCTACACTGGCAGCAGGTAGCTCCTGGGGACAGGGAGCAATCTCCCACCCTTTGCTGCCTGGCTGACCAAAAGCAAATTTGCTCCCAGTCAGCTGTTTACACATACCTTACTGCTGAGTAAAGCAAATTACTGCACAATGAGGTTCTGCATGTGCACAGTTACTATGCAGTAATTTGCTCTACTATGCAGTAAAGCATCTTGTGCATACATGCCCTGTGAAAAACCCAATCCTGTAATATGCTGAGCTTCTTTGAAGTTCCACTGATTTCGACAGTAGCAAGTACACTCTGAGTATGTGGGATGTGTTTTCTTAAGAAAAAAAACTTGCTTTTAGATTTAACTATCATACTGAAATGTGGATTGCCTAGGCAACATTTTATTTATGGACTTGTCCTTAAAAATGAAATTTCAGCCCTTTATGTGGTTAGTGAATTTAAACACTATATCCTCTATGCAAATCCCTTGACAGGAGTGTATGGAATACAACAGTTTCTCCATGGATTGTTGCTTATGTATACTGGTTGCAGTAAGAAATTCCAAAAACATTGTGGTAATCATCAAAGTGGTTGTGTCACAATACCAAGCCCTGTTCATACCTCCTACAATTGTGTGTTGTAGTTTACAGTTCTCTGTGGCTCAGCTGTTTCCTATCCTCTGGTAACTGTTCCTCTAGTACTGCATCCCCCAGCCACTCTTTCTTCTGCTCCTTTCATGGAACTTCTTTGGCATTGTGACTTTTTTCCTGCATTCCTTGTCTTCCCTGATTCTCATCTCCTCCCACTCTTCAAAATGAGTTCTTTCACCATTTCTTGTGCTCAGTCTGTGAAATTGTTCTTCTAGGGTACCGGCTGCTTAGATTCTTCTAAAGCTCAGAATCTATTCTGCAAATTTTCATGAGTGGCTTCTAATGTTGGTGCTTTAGAATCCTGGGTAGTCTGGTTGTGCTAAACACTTAAGACCTGCCTTCATTAAAGTTTTTTGCATGGATATAATCATATATGGATAAAGCCCCTGTAGTTGTTGAGTGTCAGTCAGTTTTTCTACACTGGTTGTTTTAACCAGAATAGCTACAGTGCTACATGTAATAGGGGCTCAGACAGGTGCCCTGTTGCTAAGACAAGTTTCAGGCAAGAGTGACTTGACTATGACAGTGCCAGGTGAAGGGAATTGCACACCGGGGAGCAAGATAGGGTGATCAAGGCACCATGGTGAAGATATAGCAATGATGGGGAATACAGTATTCGCCTTTGGGCACAAGAAGAAAAAAGACGAGGCATGAAGGACCAGGAAGACAGGGAGACTATGCAGTTGGAGAGAGCCTGGAATACTGTGACGGGAACGACTCAACATTTAGAATTAAGATAGGAAACGCACTCTAAAATCAGGCATCTCTGGTGAGTGGGGAAAGCCGGGTCTCCAGAGGATAGACTGATAAGGGAGCCCTGAGTGAAGAGGGTTCCCCTTTTTGAGAAAGTGGGGGCAAGAGGAGGGCTTCTGAGCCCCGAGCACCTGAAAACTTCCCTGGTGCCCAAAAGCAGCGGCGGAGCTGCCATTGTCGCTCTTAAAGAGACAGTGCCATTTAACGTGGGGATGGCATCTCCTGGACAAGATAACTAACTGTAAAATAATAATGGTTGTAAAATAATTGGAAAAGCTTGTGGGCCATATGAGTTCCTTCTCATCGCTAATGAGGTAATTAGTGGGACCATGGTGGCAATTTACTCTCTTGTAAAGAAATAAAGCCCATTATTCTAAGTTAACCATGGAGTGCAGGGAGTGCTTTTTAACCCTGTAAGATCACTGAAACACTCTTTTCTTCTTAACATCCAAGTCGTGGCAGGCGAGTCTTGAGGGAAACCCCATTGGGAACCTTCACACTCCTGCAGTACACACAACCACTAAGGTGGACAGGTCCTTAGAGGTATAGGTGCTCATCACTTTTGACAACTCATATTTCTGAAGCAAGGACCCAAAATTAGAGGAGTTGTACTTTGTACCTTGTACTTTTCAGTTAATGATTAAAACCATTCACATTTTTTTACATAAAAGTAAAAGGCTGCTGGAATAAATTGCCATTGAATCCAGTGAAGTCAACTTTAAGTGACTACACAAGAATATAAGTTAAATAGCAAAAACATTCATTACTGTTGTGCTGGCTTTTATTGTCTTACTTTTCATATAAAAGAGCTCAATTCAAAATGCTCTATTCTTAATACATTGTAATCTAAAATGTTTGCTAGTAATGACCTTGTATGTTTCTAAGGGTCACTATTTCAGAAAAGGCAGAGTAGGCAACATAAATGGCTCTGGAAGGTGCTATGTACCTTTAACTTGCCATAAACCAGTCTCCTTCAATAGGAATTGAGACTGTTCTGCATTTCTGTTTTGCGTTTTGCCCTCAAATGAACGGTGAGGTCAGCATTGATGACATATTGGAGGAAATCTGTGAAGCCTTTTTTGGGGAGGGAGAATCTTAAATGGAGACATGAGGAAATAAAAATAGAAATTCTCAGGATTCTAGGAGGGAACCAGTGAATTCAAAATGACCTTGATTGAAAGTAATGTGTGTCTGAGAGCAAAGTTAAAGGCAAAGTACCACATTTTCTTTTTGGAATTTGGGGATATGATAGAAATACGATGATTAATTTTGCAATATACATGACTATCGCATATTGAAATAATGAATATTTTATTAGAAATGAAGAGTCTTTTTACAAAGGTTGAGCTGGAGGAAAGTTCATTTTTATTTTTCAAGTCTAATATTCAACACAGAGTATTAAAATTCTATATGGATAGAATACAGTATGTATCAGCTGACATGCAGCAAGTCTGGACTCTTCTGCACACATATTGTATTGTTTTATCAAAACAATAGATTCTGTTGCTTTCATTATGATTTCTATTACAAATATAAAGGACTATTTATAAACTATAAAGGCAGTTGTTTCAGTAGCTGTATGAAATTTGTAGTCTTAGTTTTTAATTTATTTTTGCTAACAATGTTCATCATTAGTGCTTTCAGATTCTTATATAGTTTGTCAGTCATTTACCACTTGTTGTGCTCTGGATTAATGACATCAAATATCAATTTGTTTTTCTAATTGATCTTATTTGGGTGAGGATCAGTTTGCAAGCTGTTTATTTTCCCAGTTAAAAATACTTCTCAATTTAAAAAAAAATCAAAGCAATCTTTTTAATATATGTTAATTTTTACACACACCATAGCATCTGATGCACTTTCAAGTTGTAGTAGCAACAGAAACATCTCTAGCACAATGTTTCTGTCCACTACTTAATGGAAAATTCTTCCTCCCATTCCCAGATGTGCACAAGAACAGGACCATGGCTAGGTGTTGGTGCAAGATATATTCTTGTTCCAGTGTACTATGAGTTCCCCTAAGTTTCTGCAATCCTGCAGAAATTTAACAATAAAGCTTTCATTTTTGTCCATTTTCTGATTTGAACAATATAATATCAGGATACAATGTAAATATATGTATCTAAATCAGTGGGAGACAACCTTTTGGCAGGCATGCCACAAATTAATCCCCATGCCTTTCCCAGTGCCATTCCAATTCCTTTCACCCTGTCTAGTCTTGTTGCTCTGCTTTCTGTTCTCTGCCTGGAATGCTGTTCTGTTTTCTGCAGCCTGCCGCTACCTAATCTGCTGTGTGCCACACACACAGGTTGTCTATGCTACTTGTGGCATGTGTGTCAGGCTGGCCATTTCTGTTCTAAATTATACCAGATATCTTTTTCCCTAGTTTATTTCATTTATTGTCTATCTTCTGTTATTGAAAGGTAGTAAATGAACCAAAAAATCAAGTACAGAAAACAAGTTCCTCATTTGTAGTGCATGTCAAATTAAGGCATTAAATCCAAGGTTGACTTCTGCCATTAAAATATGTAACAATTTGTATTATGTGACTGCATCAACACCTTTGATAGTTGAAGAAGTGTGCCACAATATAATCCTTACTAATAAAGTTGAACCAGTTGACTGTTTTATGATATATTGTTGAAGAGGATTATTTTCCTCTTCTAAATGTCTTAACCAAGGAAATGGGGTCTCGCCTCAACGTTCAAGTGCCTTCATGTGGAGACAAAAAGAGCCACTTACCAACTGAATAAAATACTATCACATGAGAATAGTTATGTATCTTTTAAAAAATACATACCAAAACTGTTTTAGAGGGTATTTGTCTTGTGCCCTCATCGTGTTCCATTTACTTTATTTCGTGCATCCCAAAGAAAACAGAATACTGCTGTTTGGTGTGATTCGCTGTGAGGTAAAGTAACAGATGCATTTTGTACTTTCTTTAAGGGTAACCTATAGGGGGATATTTTTCTAAATTGAGCTTCTTGCCCTTCTTAAATATGTGCAGAGGGACAGAAAAGTTTTTCCTCATTCCATTCCCCTTTCTTCCCCTCCCCCCTAATAAACATTCACTTTTTTACTCCTATAAATTTTTTCTTTACCTTTAAAAGCATCAGGAACGTCAAATCCTATCTTCCTTGATTTTACTTAGGACCTGTTGGGAAGGGTGGGGATTGGAGTTAATGTGTGGATAGTGCGAAGGTGTTTCAGAGCAAGAGTATTGTGGGTTCTTGCACTTTGCATGCATCCCCTGGGCAATTTTAAAGGTGCACTTCTCTGTCTTTTGTTACTGATGTCAGTGGGAGTCAGGGAGTGCTTTGTACCTCAGGAGGTGCTTGGTTTTGTGCAGGATCAAGTCCTTTGTAGCCTGGCAATGTAGAATTTAGAAAATCATTAGTTACATTTAGTAGGAGCTAATTTCCTCAATGTTGATTTAAGAATATATGCACAATAATGCAAAACGGACTTCTGCCAGACCCAGAAGGAAAATGTACTATACAAAAGAAATTCACACAATCTATAAATGTTAGCCATCTCTGTTGTAATGATGATGTATTGGCAAAGAAAGTTACAATACCCTTTTCGTAAATAGTAACCTTAATACTTTGCAAGTTGATTTTATAAGCTGTAGCTATCTGTTCCCAAAAATAAAGCTCACATTATGATAGGTAAGAAAACACTTAATATTAACCTAAAAAATCAACCTGGCTTCAGGACAACCCAGGGAGATAATTTCAGGTTTAAAGGGCACAATCGATTTTTATTTTTTGGCTGCATACTACCAAATACTTTGTAGAGTAGGACCTAAGATTCTTGATCACTGTTTTATGAAGTCAAGAGATCACTTAAGTACATGGATCTATATAATTTAAAAGTCTCTAACAACTATCCTGTATTGGAAGAGTGTTTATTTCTTGTTGTTAGTATTTTCTTAAGCACATCCAAACAAAAAAAAATGCAAATCTTTAAACATGTCTTGTACAAAGTGGTTCAGTTAAAGAAAAACTGCAAATATATGGGTCAGGTTTCAATGCCCTATTGATGTAAATTACTGTATTTTCTAGCAAACAGGACACCCCCGTATATCATAGAAAATTAGGGTTGGATGGGGTCTCAGGAGGTCATTTAATCCAATCCCATGCTCAATGCAGGGCCATCCCCGACTAAATCATCCCAGCCAAGTCTTTGTCTAGCTGGGTCTTAAACTTCCAAGGATGAAGAGCTCACAACTTCTCTAGGGAACTTGTTCCAACATTTTACTACCCTCCTAGTCATAAACATCTTGTGTCCCTGGCGGTTGTGGGGGCATGGCAGTGGCAGGAGCATGGCAGTGGTAAGCAGGGGAGCTCCTGCAGCTGCTGCTGGCACTGGTGGCAGTGGGGGAGGGGAGAGTGGTGAGCACCATCCAAAGGTTGGTGACCACCCATGATGGCAGCGGCCAGCAGGGATTGTGAACAGCCCGCAGACGCTGCTGATGGCACCAGTGGCAGGGTGGCAAGTGGTGACCTCCCACAGGTGCCACTGGCAGGGTCTGCGGCTTTTTTGAAGGGGGTGCACTGCCATGCGCAGGGAGTACGCAGGCACCCATCTGCATCCCCTACGCGTCGCCCCAGCTCCTAGTTAGAAAGCCCTTCCTAATATCTAATCTAAACTTTCTTTGCTGAAACTTGTGACTGTTGCTTCTTGTTCTGCCATCTGCCACCACTGAGAACAGTCTAGCTCCATTCTCTTTGGAACCACCCTTCAGGTAGTTGAAGGCTGCTATTAAATCCCCTTTTAGTCTTCTCTTTAGACTAAATAAGCCCAGTTATCAAGTCACTGATTACTACCATCTGAGCTTGTTGCTCCAGCCAGTTTTCTATCTCCCTTACAGTCCATTCATCCAGCCCATACTTGCTTAGTTTACCTGTGAGAATGTTGTGGGAAAGCATATCAAAAGCATTGCTAAAATCAAGGTACACCACATCCACCAGTCTCCCACCATCCACAGAGCTAGTCATCTCATCACAGAAGGCAGTCAGGTTGGTCAGGCATGACTTGCCCTTAGTGAATCCATGCTGACAATTCCTAATCACCTTTTTCTCTTCCAAGTGCTTAGAAATAGATTCCTTGAGGATCTGCTCCATGATTTTCCTAGGGACTGCAGTGAGGCTCCTTTTTCCTTTTCTTAAATATGGGCATTATGATTGCCCCTTTTCAATCATCTGGGACCTCTCCTGATCACCATGAATTTTCGAAGATGATGGCCAGCAGCTCTGCAGTCACATCAGCCAACTCAGCACCCTTGGGTACATCCCATCAGGTCCTATGGACTTGTATATGCCCAGCTTTCCTAAATAGTCCCTAACATGTTTTTTACCACTGTTGGCTGCTCACCTCCTCCCAAACTGTGCTGCCAGGTGCAGTAGTTTGGGAGCTGACCTTGCCTTTGAAAACCTGAGGTAGAAAAGTCATTGAGTACTTTAGTCTTTTCTGCATCTTCTATCACAAGGTTGCCTCCCTTACTCAGTAAGGTACTCACACTTTCCCTGATTCTCCTCTTGTTACTGACATACTTGCAGAAACGCTTCTTGTTACCCTTCACATCCCTTGCTAGCTGCATCTCCAATTATGCTTTGGCCTTCCTGATTTTATCCCTGCATGCCCAAGGAATGCTGTTACACTCCTCCCTAGTTGTTTGTCCAAGTTTCCACTTCTTATAAGCTTCCTTTTGGTGATTTAGTTTACTGAAGAGTTCCCTGCTAAGCCAAGCTGGTCTTCTGCCACACCTGCTAGTCTTCCTGCACATCAGGATGGTTTGTTCCTGCATGCTCAGAAGGCTTCTTTAAGGTACAGCCAGCTCTCCTGGATTCCTCTCCCCTTCAGGTTGGCTTCCCAGGGGATCCTGTCCTTGAGTTCCTTAAGCGAGTTGAAGTCTACTATCTGAAGTCCAGCGTCCTTACTCTGCTACTCTCCTTCCTTTCTTTCCTTGGGATCTTGAACTCAGTCATCTCATGGTTGCTGCTGCCCAAGTTGCCGTCTTCTAGTACATCTCCCACCAATTCTTCCATGCTTGTGAGCAGCAGGTCAAAAAGAGCATGGCCCGTAGTTGGCTGCTCCAGCATTTGCTCCAACAACTTGTCCCCAACACTGTTCAAAAAATTCCTGGATTGCCTGCTTACTGCTGTATTGACCTCATAGATTCATAGATTGTAGAGTTGAAAGGGAACACAATGGATCATCGTGTCCAACCCCCTGGCAGGAAAGAGGACTGAGGTCAGATGACCCCAGCCAGGTGAGTATCTAGCCTCCTCTTGAAGATCTCCAAGCTAGGTGATAGCACCATCTCTCTTGGAAGCCCATTCCAGGTCCTGGCCACCCTTACTGTGAAAAATTTCTTCCTAATATCTAACCTAAATCCCCTCTCAACTAGTTTACACCCGTTATTCCTAGTCACTTCCTGGGGTGCCTTAGTAAACAGTGCTTCCTCTGTTCCCCATTGACCTCCCCTCAGCCACAAGATCCCCCCTCAGCCGTCTCTTGTGAAGGCTGAAGAGATTCAGCTCTCTCAACCTCCCCCACTAGGGTCTATCACGAAGGCCACTAATCATGCGAGTAGCCTTCCTCTGAACCCTCTCGAGATTCCACACGTCCTTCTTGAAGTGCAGCGCCCAAAACTGGACACAGTACTCCAACTGTGGCCTGACTAGAGCCGTATAGAGAGGAAGCATCACCTCCTTTGTTCTATTAGTCATGCACCTGCTAATGCATAACAAGATGCGATTGGCCTTGTCGATGGCCTCATTACACTGCTGGCTTACGTTCATCTCGGAGTCAGTTATGACTCCAAGATCCCTCTCTGCCTCCGGGCTGCTGAGAAGGACACTCCCTAACCTATAGGTGTGCTTGGGGTTCCTCCTTCCCAGGTGGAGTACCTTGCATTTATCTTTATTCATAGTTTCATAGTAACTAGGGTCAGAAGGGGCCTAGAGCAGGCCATCTAGTCTGACCCCCTGCCAATGGCAGGAAACAAGTGCTGGGGTCA
>JAGPOW010000261.1:225333831-225365866 GCA_030014935.1 Caiman crocodilus | reverse complement strand
ATAGTATGCCTCCCTCTTTGCCCTCAGGGCCCCCCGAATATCCCTATTTAGCCACAGGGGCTTTCGGGCACCTTTGCCCCTCTTGTATCGGGTAGGAAAATTGCAGAATTGCATTCTGTTTCTCTCAGACCATTGATCCAACCTGTCCAGGTCAGCTTGAATCTGCTCCATGCCCTCCGGTGTACTAAGTTGGTATCATCAGCGAACTTGGAGAGGGTGCTCTCCACGCCCTCGTCCAAATCGCTGATG
This sequence comes from Caiman crocodilus, assembly GCA_030014935.1. Lineage (NCBI taxonomy): Eukaryota > Metazoa > Chordata > Crocodylia > Alligatoridae > Caiman > Caiman crocodilus. The sequence goes on along the minus strand of JAGPOW010000261.1, from coordinate 225,365,617 downwards.
AAGATATTGAAAAATATCGGTCCAAGGACCGAACCCTGCGGGACCCCACTGCCCACCTCCCTCCTGAAGTTCCCTGTTCAGCCAAGGAGGCTTTTTTGCCCCCTTACCTCCCTTTCTATGTAATGGGATAGATTCCTTTTGAGCCCCAAGGATCACTCCCTTGAGATACCTCAAACCCTCCTGGACCCCCATATGCTCTGTGTTCTTGAGTTGTATCCCCTCACTAATTGGCCTTCTAAGCTTGCTAAAGTTGGCCCTTCTGAAGTCCAACATCTTAGCCCCACTAGTTACTCTACTCACCCTTTGCTGGATAGTGAAATCGACCAAGTGATGGTCACTATCTCCCAGGCTACCATGAACTTGCTTATTCCCCATGAGATCACCCCCTATTGCTAAGAGCAGGTCAAGCAAGGCACTACCCCTGGTGGGACTAGACATCACCTGGGTTAGGTGGAGGTCCTGCACACAGTGTAAGAATCTCCATGAGTGGCTTGTTTTGGCTGTCTGCTCCTCCCAGCAGATGTCTGGGTAGTTTAGATCTGCCATGACCACTGCCTCCCTTACCTGTGTGGCGTCTGCTAGCTGCCCAGAGAATACATCGTCTAGCTCTTGATCCTGATGAGGAGGCCTGTAGTAGACCCCCCACAACCAAGTCCTTTTCCCCTGGCCCCACCTTGGATTCTGACCCACAATGCCTTGGTGTTCCCCTTCTCCACCCCCACCTTAGTGGTGGAAGACATATACTGCTCCTTAAGATAGATTGCTACCCCCCCACCTTTTTTCCCCACTCTGTCACGTCTATACAACCTATACCCCTCAATGCCTACCGCCCAGTTGTGTAGACTCTCCCAGCAGATGTCTGAGTGACTGAAGTTTCTCTTGAGAATGAGGGCCTATGGTTGGGAAATGTCTACTAGCTGTTTGAAGAAAGCCACATCCAGCACTTCTTCCTGACATTACCCTTGTTGCTGTCTCCTCTGACCCTAACCCAGAGACTTTTGACAGGCTGATCTCCAGTTTCATACTTGAGGTCTTGGCAATCATATGGCTCTTTTACATAAAATGCGACTCCTCCTCCTCTTCTCCCCTGCCTGTCCTTCCTGAACAGATTATACCCATCCATGACAGGGTTGCAGACATGCGACCTATCCTACCAAGTCTCTGTTGTTCCAGTCATGTCATAGTTCTGTGATTGTGCAAGGACTTCTAACTCTTCCTCTTTGTTTCCCAGGCTCTGTGCATTTGTGTACAGGCACCTAAGGTAACTAGTCAATTGCCCTGATTTCTCAAGAAGAATGAGAACACTTCCCTTGTTGCCCCTTCCTTGTCTTCCTGCTTTTCCTTCAGGTCATCCACTTCCCCACTTACCTCAGGGGTAAGTTTGCTCTCCATCTCCTGGCAAACCTAGTTTAAAGCCCTCCTCACTAGGTTACTGAGCCTGTTTGGAAAGGCACTCTTCCCTCTCTTCATCAGGTGGATCCTATCTCTTCCTAGCAATGCTTCTTGAAATGTCATCCTGTGGTTAAAGAAGCCCAAACCCAGGTCGTGACACCACATGCACAGCCATGCATTGATCTGTAGGATGCACCTGCTCCTGCCTGGGCCCTTTCCCTTCACTGAAAAGATTGAAGAGAATACTACCTGAGCCCTCGTCCCCTTCACCCTTGCACTCAGAGTCCTGTAGTCACTTTTGATCTGCTGAGGATCACTCCTGGCAGTATCATTGGTGCCCACATGGATTTTTGGTGGTGGTAGTCTCAATCCTTCCCATCTTGGGGAGGCCTGTCCTGTCTTTCTCCACCAATGGAATGTTTCTTGCCTTCTGTTGCTAGGGCTGCATATCTGTTTTCTAGATGAACTGCTGCAGGTGGAGATGAAGATTTCTGCTTGCTACCAGAGGTTACAAGCTTCCAGCCACCTTCCCAGGAGTCTATGTTGTCTTCCTTCTCTAGCACTACCTCTGGTAGTTCTTCCTCCGCATTCCTGGAGGTCTCCTTCAGCACTGAACTGATGAACTCCTCATGGCAGAGGATGCTTCAGAACCTCACTACCTCCTCCTGTATCTCTCTTGCCTGTTCCCTGAGACACACCACCAGGAAGCATTGCTTACTCCCACACCTGGTTGTCACCAGAAAGAACTTGCAAGCTGCAGTCCCCACACCACCAAACCTGGATCTGGGTGGAAGCCTTGATGATGAACAGTTCTGCCTGGACAGAAACCTCACAAATGCAAGGAGAGCCAATGGCCGTGGCTCTGGCATTGTGATGTCCTCCAGCCATTTCCCCGGGCCTCTTAATTTGCATCCTGTCTCTTACTGCCCTTCTTCCAAACACACCTTTCCTAGAGAACTTGCCTGAAAGCTGGCCTGTTTACTGATCCTTGGTCCCAAAGGGTTTCTTTTCCCCTGTTTCCTCACACCAGACAAAGGCTCTCCCTCAAAGAGTGGGCGAAGGGGGAGGGGAGAGGTGGGGGACAAACGGACCTGTGAACAGCCTGCAAACTACTTGACCTGTTTGCTGCTTCCTGGTTGCTCAGGAAGTCTCCTTTTATACTGCTGGGCCTGGGCTGGCTCCGTCACCTCATTAGGGCTTTTGTTGGGCCCAGGCAGCAATCACTCAGCAAACAATAATCACTTAGCCAGCAACACTCCCAGCTTCTCATTGCACATGTCCAACATGCACAGAGCCCACCAAGCAAACACTCGGCAAGCCAAAGACACAGGCAGCCCTGGATCACTTATCTTCACTGGACAGGATCTGGTGTTTGGTGCCTGGCTTCTCTTTGCCTTCTCTCCCTTATTCTTGTAAAGGAATTTTGCTGTTTCACCCTCAATTTCCAGACTTGCAGTATAATTCTAGATATATAAATTGGGCTAGTTTCAGCCCTGAGGAAACTTCAAAGCAATTAGTCCAGGAATAAAGTTGGTGTTTATACTTTACTCTCTCAAATTATTCAACAAAAAGCTGCAGTCACAAAATGAGAAGCTGCAGAGATAACAACAAGAAAATCAAGTTGAAGAGATTAATATAAATAGATTCTATTGTCAATGAGGAAACATTGCTGGATTTCTGGATTCATATTTTTGGTGCTTTTATTTTGGTACGAATAAAGAGGGTTTCTTCTTTTCTTGCAAGAATTGTTAAACCTCAAATTACATTGTATTGCTGGGAGAGTTGGCTGATCTTTTAGCCTTACTGATCCATAATTGTTCTTTGATTTCTTTCATGGTATTAGAGAATGTATTTTTTTTTGGTGGATTGCCAGAAATCTCTGTTAATGGATTTCTGGCATGTTTCAGATTTTACATTTGGAACAGCTTGCAGCAGTGTTCAAATGCTCTGAGGACATATAGATGTACTGTTACTTAAACTAGGCACTTCTCAAGCACTGCCATTCTCTTTACAGGTCTTACTAGATATGCTGGGAATTGGAGAGACCCAATTCAACGCCTCTTATGAAATTTATTTTACTCCTTGAATGGTATGACCAGGATAGTCTGTAGATGGGAATCTGAACTCAGCTGGGGGTGTAAGAAGCACCCTGTTCAAATTCACAGGTGACACTAAGATGTGGGGAGAAGTGGGCACACTAGAAGGGAGGAATAGGCTGCAATTGGACCTGGACAGGTTACAGGGGTGGGCAGTTAAGAACAGGATGGGTTTCAACACTGACAAGTGTAAGGTACTGCACCTGGGGAGGAAGAACCAGCAGCATACCTGCAGGCTGGGGAACTTCCTTCTCATCAGTGCAGAGGCAGACAAGGATCTTGGAGTTATTATTGATGCCAAAATGAACATGGGCTGATAGTGTGGGGACACAGTCAGGAAGGCCAACGGTACCTTGCCATGCATCCATAGATGCATCTCAGGCAGATCCAAGGAGGTGGTCCTCCCTCTCTATGTGACACTGGTTAGGTTGCATTTGGAGTACTGTGTCCAGTTCTGGGTGCTGCACTTGAGGAGGGATGTGGACAACACGGAGAGGGTCCGGAGGAGGACCACTCACACGATCAGGGGTCAGCAGGGCAGGCCCTATGAGGAGAGGCTAAGGGACCTTAACCTGTTCAGCCTCCACAAGAGAAGGCTGAGGGGGAGGACCTAGTGGCCTGTTACAAACTAGTCAGAGGGGACCGGCAGACATTGGGAGAGTCCCTGTTCCCCCGAGCACTCCCAAGAGTGACTAGAAATAACGGTCACAAGCTGGCAGAGGGTAGACTTAGGCTAGATATCATGAGGTGCTACTTCACTGTCAGGGCAGCTAGGATCTGGAACCAGCTCCCGAGAGAAGTGGTGCTGGCTCCTACCCTGGGGGTCTTTAAAAGGAGGCTGGATGAACACCTTTCTGGGGTGGTTTGACCCCAGTACTCTTTCCTGCCATGGCAGAGGGTTGGACTTGATGATCTTCTCAGGTCTCTCCCGACCCTACCAATTATGAAGCTATGACAAAAGGCTGAGATTAGTGAATTTTCACCATTCCCTGTTTTGATCAGTTAATGACAGAAGTCATTTGCCCACGTAGCAAAGTAACATATGAGCATAGAGAAGTAGTTAGCCATGTTAGTCTGAAGTCAGGGTAAAGGTGTACGTTGTTAGTTGGTAAGATATACCTGTACCCTGACTTCTGCAATATACAAGTTCACTTTTTGTTTCAATCTTGCTTCATTTTAGTAACAATGATGAAGTACTTGATACCAAAATTCACAGGTGTGCTGGCTGCTGCTGTTTCTTACTTCCCATTAAAGTCTGATTTAGATTAAATCAGAAGGATTTATTCTTTTCAGTGAAGCCTTCCCAGACTCTGGTACTGAGTGTTAGATTTAATATGATAGGTACTTTGTCAGTAATAATAATTAGTTTATTTATCACTTAAATAGTTAAGCTTTCATGCTTAGTTGCTGCATTAATATGAGAAATAGGAGCGTGGATTTGGCCAGAAGAGGATCTCTTGGCTTTGAGAGTGGCATTACATTATAGGTTGATGCCTTTAGAGATTATCACATATGACAGACGTAGGAACCAGATTTCAAGGAAAATATAAGGAAGAAGCCATGTGGTAGAATGAACTTGTTTGAAAAGAAAGACATTAATATCCTATGTAAGTTGAAGAAAAAAGGAAGAAAATTTAAGTTCCTAGAGCTGTTTTCTGTTTTTCTCCCCAAGACAGAGTGATTCCTTGAAATGCCTGGGAATTTGCTTCCCTGTGCGTCCTTTGGACATAGAAGGGTGGGAGCTGCTTAACTCTTCCTGTGGCAGCCCTCAAGGAAAATGCCTGGTGAATTGCTAGGATTGCCTCAGTGAATTTTATTTCCTCTCAGTCCCCTTCCTCCTGAGCTTTTCTTGGAAAAGGAGAATGTTCTGATCTAAGATGAGTTCACTCAGTTGTCAGAGGAGCCTAACAACATAGTGTTTGACTTGGATGAAGTGCTGTATAGAAAGTAGGATGTTAGGACTCTAAGCATATGTGTTCATACACGTGTGCATGTTCTTTCATCATTTAAAGATGTTTTGATCTCCTAAAGACGACAAGGTCTACACTGTGCAGGATATCATTACTTCTCCATCTGAGCTAGGTTTTGCTTTACTCAAACCTAATATTTAGTTTCAATCATGCATTTCATGTTTTCTCTGCATCAGACTTATATATAGCATAAAATAAATGCTATAGATCAAATTGTTCTCTTAGACACAGATATGTGATTTCAGTTGAGTGGGTGCTACAGGCAGACATCCAAGAAAAAAATTGGGCCCCATATTTAAAATCCCCTTTGTGCCTTTATTATCTAGTTATTAATTGTAGCACACCTCTTATACCTATCAAAGTACATCCATTATAAGTAGGCCTCTTGAGTCTCATTATTGAAACAAAGAAGAGGGTTGGGGCTAGATCAACAATGGTATATAGGTACAATTTAGGGCCCTAATTCCAATATTTAGGCATGACTGAGATTCTTAATGTCCCAGCTAAGATGCTGCTTAACCCTGTGTGTGCCTAAAATTTTGCTGGTAGACATATGTACAAACGTCCAAGTCCTGAGAGCTGACCTTAGAGCAGACTTGCACTGCCTTTTCTACATGCCAGTTCAGTGCCCTAATCACTGGGTTGCAAAGTTGACCTCTCGCTCAAAGAATCTTGCAATTATTTATAAAAAAGTGAAACTGCTTCAACACTAGAGATGGAGAATAGCCAGTAGATATGTGGATTAGATTACCCTTCTGAGATGACAGACTTGAGTTCAAGTCTTAATCACAAGGATATTTGGTAGAAAAGAAGGAAATCTGTCTTCATGAGAAGGCTGCCTTGGTTTTGGGGGTTGACTGTGGTTCATTTCTCCAGCCTAGTGGTAGGACCCTACCTACTTTTGAGGCAAGTGGCACTGGCCCCATGACTCCCCTCACTGTTGCCTATTTTGTCTTGGCCAGCACTTTACTTGTCTAACTGGCTTCTAAGTATACCCATTCATTGTATGGGGAGTGAGGGTACCTAACTTTGGACTGTGACTTCTACTGGTTGGTAGAATGCTGTGTCTTGCACCCTAAGGCATCCTTTTTCTTAAATGTACACAAGAAGACAGGTTTAAACTGTTGTATTCTGTGGCATATCCTTAGGCATCTATTAAAGGTTTTAGGCTGTGTTATAAAGGTGAATATTGGATGAATGTGAGGTTGAAGCATCCAGTACAGACATTATGACAGCTGCTCAAAGCTGAAACTACTAATGACTGTTCCCTCCCATCAGAAAAAAAAAAAAGATTCATTACCACAGTGACTAAGAAAAGTTGCATTAAAATAACTTGTACGTAGACATCATAATTTTCTGTTTCTGAATTGCTACTTCTCTTTCTATCACTGTCCTCATGGATATCTTGTTGAATTGCCTTTGCAGATTCCCAGTGATACAACAGACATGACTTGAGTTCTCTAATCCAGTCAGTAATCTGTAGATGAGGTGCTAGGTATTCATTTTGATCTTTCCACCTAATTAAATAATTCTCAGTAACTGCATCAGGGTGTTGACTATAAACGACCAACTCGCAGGATCATTATAAAATTCTAGTTTATTAGTTGGATGCAAAAGTCAGATCATAAACCTTGGGGCTTATTACCTCAAACACACACACACACTCAGAGTAGCTAGCTATGAATACTAAGCACCAGTGTCAAGATATACCTATCCCCCAGTGCTGGAGTCTGATGTTGATGGCCAGTTGAGGCTTCTTTCAGTGTGATGTTGCTTCAGAAGGGGGTTGTTGGCAGGGTGCTGGCCAGGTCAAAGAGGGTGCCATTGGGGGTTATTCTTCACTGCCTTTCATCCTTCTCTGGAAGACTTTGGTGACTCCCCAGTTTTCGAGCTTATCCAATCCAGGGGTCATCGACCTCATGGGATTTCCCCCTTGCTGTAGCTGGATGGCAGCTATCAGCCCCAGGAGTCGCATCCTCAGGTATGTGCAGTCTCCAGAGTCCGTTGATGAAGTTTGATTAATTTACTGCCATGGTGAATAGGGCTGTAGAAGCAGTTGATGAGGGAAGGAGGGAAAAGTATTCAGATCCCAGAGTCGGTCTTAGTCATTGATTAGTTCAAACCGGGGCTTCTGTACCTTTAAAAGTGACATTTCAGAGAGTTTCTGGCTCTGTATTGATCCTTTCCTCTTGTTCTCTGTGGTTTTGTAGGTGTTAATTGCTACTGATTATCTTGTTATCCTGGCTAGCTACTGTGTTACGCAATCAGTCATGATTCATTCAGGGACCTGCTCAATACAGAGAAGCTATGGTTCGATTCCCACCCTTGCTAACATTGTTACATGGTACAACTTACTTTTAATCTTTAAGTACATTTGTTACAAAGTTAAAAAGCACAGAATATAAAACATAAAAGGGTGAAATGCCATGGTACATACAACTAATGGACCAAATACAATGGAGGAGGGGATGACATACTGATGCAGAATACTATTTTATACTCATAAAAGCATCTACGAACTTTATTTTTATTACAAGTACACATTATATTCTATAATAATAATAATTATTATTATATCATAAAAGAAAAAGAGGGAGGAAGGAAGAAAAGGTATAAAATAGAAAGCATCCCCAAAAGGGGGCAAATACTGCAAAAGAGGCTTTTGCCATATGGAGGGGCTTCACATTGGAGTGGGGGGCAGGCAAAAAAAAAGGTTTCTTGCTATAAGGGGAAAGAAGCTAATAATAAAAAAACCATGACACATACTTTTGCAACCACTGCCACAGATCATGCAAATCTCTTGAATGATCTATACCTAAACAGATACAATTACGAGACCAAATACTCCTGATTGTAAAAATGTAAGTCCCACCCTTACACTATGTTCACTTGTGCCTTACACTGTTCACTTTTGATCTGAATAATTCATGTTGTGGAAAGCACAGGATTATAATAAAGGGACATATGAACCCCACACAAAGGACCAAAAGTACTTTTATATTCCTCTTAAGCCCATGGGGCTTCTGCTGGCCTTATATACAGCAACATATTTTATCCTAAAGTCTTATTAACCCAATACAATTTTAGAGAAATTGAATGTCTTCTTTAGTCTGTGAGAGATAGTGGAGCCAGTGACATAGATGGTTTGCAGTGTCTTGTGTGACTAAATAATCCAATCTGAGATTTGCATGATCTGTGTCAGTGGTATGTTTTGCTTTTTTTATTATTAGCGTCTTTCCCCTTGTAGCACAAAAACGTTTTTTTTGCCTGCCTCCTGCTCCAATGTGAAGCCCCTCCACATGGCAAAAGCCCCTTTTGCAGTATTTGCCCCCTTTTGGGGATGCTTTCTCTTTTCTACCTTTTTCTTCCTTCCTCCCTCCCTCTTCTTTTTTTATTATATTATTGTTATTTTTATAGAATATAAGGCGTGTTTATAAGAAAAATATAATTTGTAGATGTTTTTATGGGTATAAAATAGTATTCTGCATCAGTGTGTCCCTCCCATTTTATTTGGTCTATTTGTTATATGTGCCATGGCATTTCACCCTTTTCTGTTTTATATTCTATGCTTTTTAACTTTGTAACAAATGTACTTTAAGTTTAAAAGTAGGTTGTATGGTGTCACATCCCATTCTCATAAAAAAAACTAAGCAACTGTGATTTAGATGATTTTACAGTGAGGTGGGTGGTGAATTGGCTAATAGGATGCACCCAGAGAATGATGGTAGATGGGTTGGTATTGACTTGGAAAGATGTGGGCAGTGGGGTCCCCCCAGGCTCAGTCATTGGACCAGTCCTGTTCAATATCTTTATCAGTGACTGGGATGGTGGCGTGGAGAGCACACCATCCAAATTTGCAGATGACACCAAATTATGGGGCAAAGTAAACCCACTGAAGGGCAGGGAACGGATTTGGGCAGATTTGAACAGGTGGAAAAGTGGACAGAATAAAATAGGATGCACTTTAACAAAGATAAGTGCACAGTATTGCACCTAGGGAAAAGGAATCACCAACACACTTACAGATTAGGAGATGACCCTCTAAGCAGCACAGCAGCAGAAAGGGATCTCGGAATCATAGTTGATTCAAAGATGAACATGAGTTGACAATGTGATGAAGTGATTAATAGAGCTAGCTGCACTCTATTGTGTATTAACAGGTGCATCATGAACAGGTCTAAGGAGGTGATACTTTTCCTCTGTTGGTCAGGCCGCAGCTGGAATACTGCGTCTAATTTTGGGCACCGCATTTCAAGACGGATGTGAATACTTTGAGAGGGTCCAGAGGAGTGCCACTTGTATGGTTAAGAGCCTGCAGGAAAGGTCCTACGAGGAGAGATTGAGGTATCTGGATCTCTTCAGCCTCCATAAGAGAAGGCTGAGAGGTGATCTAGTGGCTGTCTACAAATTTGTTGTGGGGGCAGCAAGGATAGGATATACTCTGTTTACCAAGATGCCTCTTGTAGTAACTAGAAACAACAGCCACAAACTGACAGAGAGCAGATTTAGACTAGACATCAGGAAGAACTTCCAGAGTCTGGAATTGGCTTCCAAGGGAGGTGGTGATCTCCTCTACCTTGGGGGGTCTTTAAGAGAAGGCTGGAAAACACCTGGCTGGGGTCATCTGACTCCAGCACTCTTTCCTGCCCAGGGCAAGGGGTCGGACTTGATGATCTATTGAGGTCCCTTCCTATGTAAAAAAATCTCTCTCAGGAATTAATATAAGCAGGATTCCATTCTTAAATTAATTTGCAAGGATTTGCTTAGGTTTAGTTATATGTGTCAGGAGAAAATATTATTTGGGAGGGCTGGGGGAGGTGCAGTGGGTGGTGTGGAGTGCCTTGCCTGACCCTCCAACCCTCCCTCCTGCATAGCTGTAGCGGGGCCAGCATGTGAGACTGCTGTACACAGCGTAGGAGTGTGCGGTGGGGGTGCTGGGTGTGGTGCTGCGGTGGCAGGGCATAGCAGTGGTATGACTGGAGCTGTGTTCAGTGGGGATAAGCCCCATTAGTCCCAGCCTTCAGCCTCCTATGGGTTTAATCAAGTTATATTATCTTTTGAGGATCTGGAAGAATCATCTTATAGATCTGAATGATTTATTATTTGTTGCAGCGTTTGATTATAACCATTATAACTTCAAACCATGTTTGAAGTATACAGATTTACCTTGCCTCCAGACTCTTAGAAAGTTTTGATCAATTTTTCATGTTCTGAGCTGGACATATGTTTTTGGATACAGCAGACTACCTAAAATCAGTGTAGGAGAAAAATTTACCCACAGGTTTAATACTCTTACAATTTTGAAATATTCTGCATTTTGACAGCTGTAAAATTGATATTGCAACCATAGTTAGAAATTGGTGTCACACATCAAAATGAACTACTGTTTATCTGTATGGAATATTACCTGAGAGAGCTTTTTCTTCTTCTTGTGTAATACAATCAAAATGATGCTGGAAAGTCAGTAATATTCAACAATCTCCAGTTATAATCCTCTTTTCTTTTTTTGTGGCTGTTTTAATCATACATTGCAAAAGATATGATTTTCAGAGGGTGGAGTCTCAGCAATTTTTGTAACGCAGACTTCCTTAAGATGTCTGTTTGGGCATCCAAAAAGTGGAGCAACAAAAAGTACTAGCTATATCCAACTTTTGGAAATGTTTTCTTCTGCAATTCAATCAATATCTATGTCCAGAATTAATAGCATCTTCTAATATCAGCTGAATTTCATCTGCCCTTAAGAAAGAATGAATCATAGAAAATTAGGGTCGGAAGGGACCTCAGGAGGTCATCTAGTCCAACCACCTTCTCCCAAAAGAACTGTTCCAAACTAGATCATTCCAGTCAAGGAATTGTCTAGCCAGGTCTTGAAAGCCTTTAAGGATGGAGATTCTACTACCTCTCTATTCTAGTGTTTAGTACCCTCTACAGGATAAAGTTTTTCCTAATATCTAACCTAAAATCTTTTACTGCAGCTTGAGACCATTGATCTTTGTCCAGTTATCTGCTACCACTGGTGTATCTGCAGATGCTTTAGATCTGGGAGCAGTTTATGCTACCAGGCAGGTACCCACATGCACAGGGAAACAGGAGCAGGTTTGCTGCTAATGGCAGCCAACTGATCCCACTTCCTGAGGCCCTGCAATGGGCCCCTGCCACTACCAGGGGGAGCTCTAGGCCCCCCATTGGTGCTTGCCCAGGGCTAGCTGGGACATTGCATCCTGCCCCAGGGGGTTGCCTGCTGCCAGGGTGGGGACAATGTGCTTCTGCCCCAGCAGCAGGGAGCTGCTGGCCTTGGCTCCCCAATCAGGGTCACAGGGATTGCCAAGAGCTGCAGAGGAGGGACAGGTCCCAGCTTCCTGCCCTGATCTGGCTTTAGTGCTGCTAAAGAGATTTAGTGCTGCCGGCAGATTGTGGCAGGGGGCTGGTACGTACCCCACCCCTACAGTTCTTTCCAAGCCCTGCGCCTTGATCACCCAGTGCTGGCCTTGCAACTGTGGAGCTGGTAGTGAGAGAGTAGGATCTCCCAGCCCCCTGTTCCCTCATTGCAATCTTGGAATAGGGAACTTGGTGCTCCCTAGTGTCGGTGCAGGGGAACACAGTCCCTGCCTGGGCTCTGGTGTTGGAGTTGGCTCAGCAGCTGAAAGCTCCTGAGGGCAAGGAGCTATTTCCCGCCCCCTGGTGGCTGCCTGACTGGGAGCAGATTTGTTCCTAATCAGGCAGCTACATGAGTGTGACTATGCAGTTATTAATCACAAGTATATTTGCTACTTGCATTTGCAGGTAACAAATTTACTAGTGATTAGTGAGGTTTACTGTGCATTAAGCGTGTGCATGTGTAGAAACACATGCTTACTGAGTAAATTACGTTACTGCGCAGTAGCGTGTCTCATGTAGATGCAGCACTGAGAACAGTCTAGCTCTTTGGAACCACCTGTCAGGCAGTTGAAGGCTACAGTTAAATCTCTCCCCTCAGTCTTCCCTTCTCCTGACTAAATAAGCCTAATTCCCTCAGCCTCTCTCTTCATAAGTCATGCTTCACCTAACCATTTTCATTGCCTCCCACTGGACTCTCTTCAATTTTTCTACATCCTTTCTGTAGTGTGTGTGTGTGCATGTGCACGCAGGTGTCCAAAACTGGACACAGTACTCCAGATGTTGCCCCATCAGTGCTCAATAGAGGGGAAGAATCACTTCACTGAATCTGCTGGTAATGCTTCTACGAATGCAGCCCAATGTGCCATTAGCCTTCTTCATATCAAGGGCATGCTGTTGGCTTATATTCATCTTATTGTCCTCTGTAACCCCCAGGTCCATTTCTGCAGAGCTGCTGTTTAGTGAGTCAGTTCCCAGCATGTACCAGTGTATGGGATTGTTCCATTCTAAGTGCAGGACTTTGCACTTGTCCTTATTAAACCTCATGAGATTTCTTTTAGGCCAATCCTCCAATTTGTTGAGGTGCCTCTGAATCTAGCCCTACCCTCCAGTGTATCTACTACTTCCTCTGAATTGGTGTCATTGCTGAGGGTGCACTCCATCACATCTTCCAAGTCATTGTTGAAAATAGTGAAAAGATTCAGGGGCACTCCACTTGATATCGTTTGACAGCTAGACATAGAGCCATTGATTACTACCCTCTGAGCCTGACAATCCAGCCAGTTTTCTATCCACCTTGCAGTCCATTCATTCAGCCCATACACCATTAGCCTGTGAGAATGTTCTGGGAGACTGTATCAAAAGCCTTGCAAAAATTAAGGCATACCACATCCACTGGTCTTTCTGTATACACAGAGCCAGTCATCTCATCATAGAAGGCAGTCAGGTTGGTCAGGCATAACTTGCCCGTGGTGAATCCATGCTGACTGTTCCTAATCACTTTCTTTTCCTTCACGTGGTTAGAAACAGATTCCTCTTAGAAACAGGTTTCTTGAGGATCTGCTCCATGATTTTTCCAGGGACTCTCATTAGGCTTACTGATCTGTAGTTGTCCAGATCTTCCTTCTTCCCTTTCTTAAAGATGGGCGCTATATTTGAACTTTTCCAATCATCCAAAACCTCTTTCAGTTGCCACATGTTTTCAAAGATAATGGCCAATGGCTCTGCAGTCACATTGGCCAACTCCCTCAGCACCTTTTGGTGCATTGCGTCCAGCCCCATTTATGGTCTCAAAAGTCACAAAAAACTCAAACCCTTCTGGTGGGTGTCCATGACAGCAGCAACATCTGAATTCCATAAGTTATTTTCTTCTTCCTCTTTCATACATTTGATCAAATTTGGTGTGTTGGGTCATGATCATTCCTGGCCCTTTTTCTTTTCTGTGCCACTTGACTAACTTCATAGCATGACAGCCTGGTCTTCTCCAGTGTTCCTCCTCCAATGTTTCTTTCTTTTTCTCTGATGATGATACCCAAATGAAAGCCTGTTTTATGATCCTTGCATTCTCTATCTTGACTGCTTGACCAAGTTATCTCATTTGCCCATGGGATAGCAGTCTGGATATTGACTTTTCAACAGTTGTCTTCCTTACTTCTACTTTTGAAACCTTGTCATCCTATACATGGGTTTCCTGACCTTCAGCAGGTGGCTATGGTCCCTTATGAGCATCTCATCTGGTCTTCATAAACAAAATAGTCTTAGGTAACAAGCATAAGGCAACAAAACAAACCCTTCTGTTTTGTCCCAGTCACTTGAGGAGGGGCCCTTTGGCTCTGGCTCCTAGTGCAGCAGCTTGGCCTCCTCCTGTAGCAGGCAGTTGTAGTCACTGCTTGCTTTCTTTTCTCAAACTGTCCTTTCACATCTTGTGTCCCAGCTCTCTCCTCTCTGGTTTTTAAATTCCTGGGGGACCATTCCCTCATTATCCTGTTATACATCCCAGTGCACTTCCACAAAGTTTCAAAGTGACCAATTACCAGACTCAAGTACTGTTCATCATTCCTTTTCAGCACCCACATTTGTTTCCTTGTGATACAAAAAGATACTGACAACTACCACAGAAGTGTAAGGGTGCAACGTGGACAGCAACAACATCTGGTTAACACTGTGATTGTGTTTGCTTGGCTGCTGGCATCAGCCACTTTTTTTTGCTCACGCCCACAAGTTGGCACCCAGGATGGTTGCCCCTTTCACACTGTCCTAGTTATGTCACTGAACTACTGTTGTATATCCTTGTCTTTGGGTTTTTTTTGGTGATATTGATTCTGTAGATCTTGTCAAGCCTTAATAGTACAAGTTATCTTCAGTATCATTATCTCAATCCATTACTAGCTATTACTGCTAATGGTGTTTTACAACTAGTACAGTTTTTCAGCCTATTTCAGGTCCTCATTTTAATCTTTTCATTTAGTCTGTCTGCATCCCTAACATCACCTTGGACTTCACAAGGACCTTCATTTCAGAAGATACTGCTACCTTTACCAGTTTGTCTGTCATCTACCATGTTTGCAAGTAAAATACAGGTCATATAGCCCATATGGTCTTATCTATAATATTCCTGCATTGTTTCCGTTACTTATGTCTTTTGTTACCTGATCCCTGATGTGGGGGCCAAGAAATGCCGACGGAATGGGGCCGCCAGTGGAGTGGAATTAGGTGTGGGAGGTATAGCGGTTGTAACAAAAAAACTTTACTTACAGGCTGCGATACAACAAGGTATGCAGTGTAGGTACATTCCATAGACAAACAGCAAACGAAAACTGTAGACAAGCACACCGACGTTCACACTCACGCAGGGTACGGGGTACGTTGTGGTAACCGCAATGAGGAGTCGTTTGTGGTTGATCAGGTCCCTCCGTGGGTCTGAGGTACACGTGGGGATCTCTCCCTACGCACATCTGAGGTCTCCTCTGTGCCCCTGGGCTCTCCTCCGTGTATCTGGGCTCTTCGTGCTCTCTGTGCACCTGGGCGGATACTTTCCAAGCCTTTCGTATGGCCAGCGAGCCAATTGCTGACCGCCACGTGTGCATAATTTACACTGAGCCAATCGAAAGCATGCACTCGATGGTGCAGCAGCAAGATTTTGGCGGGCTCTGATTTTGCACCAAGGACTCTTTCCCACCTTACAGGAGAAATCCCTGCACCAGGGACTCACCATGTGCTAACACACAGCTGTGCCGAGGCATCTCTTAACCATTTAGCTCTGACACCTGACAGAAAAAAATTAAGATAGGATGTACTCTTAATTAAAAAGCATTTTGAATTCTGATATTCCAGACACTTCATTGACATTTCACTCAAAGGAAGTACTTGGTTCTTGCAATTCTACCTATTCCTAAAACTTCCTGGTGTTCTCCAAGAGCTTTCTTACTTCTTCCTTTGATTCTTTCCAGCATACTCATTGCGATTGCCTTACTTGATAGTCATAGTGGAGTAACACCTTTCCAGTTCCACATTTCTTAAGTCACCCTTCTTTGGTAGTATCAGTACTGTTCCTCTGCACCAGTTTTGAAGGACCTACTCACTGTCTCAGATTCTACATGCCAGCAATGTTAGCTTTCACATGTTTCATTGTGGCATTTTTATTTTGTACTATGTGGTACTATCTAAGTTCACATCAAAAATGAATGAGTCATCCACTAAATTACAGCAGAGCTGTCAGGAAGTGGGTAGCTGAGTAAGTTGCCGGGGGTTGTTTTTTGTTTTTGTTTTGTTTGTATGTTTATTTGTTTTGCTCTTTCCAGAAGTTTACCATTTTCACTTTTTATGTTGTTTCTGCAATTCATGATTTTGTCTTATAATAACTCCATATGCTTTATATGTAGTATTTCAGCTCTGTTTCTAAAGGTGCTCTTCTTGTCACTTATTAAACTTACATTTATTTCCTTTTTTTTACTTCATGCATATTTTGTGTTAGTATTTCCCTTTCCTTCACCCTGGCTAGGTACAGACATTAAAAAAGCCCGAGGCAGACTTAATCTAAGTTATGTGGTTTTCTGTAAACTGTGGCATTTAGACAGATAGCAAACAGAACACACATTCACCCTTTGGTTGGGGTGGTGGGAAGGGGAAGTGGAAGGGGAAGCAAATCTTACATCAGGATCTGTCATTTTTAAACCAGTCTGTGTCTGTGCCATTCTGTTATGGGTATGTGCCATTTTGTTCTGTTACAGGTATAGACCGGTTTCTGATCACTGATATTGATAAAAGTGTAATGTCTGTACCTGACCCCTGTGCTTTTATGGTCTACCAAGTCCTGGATGTGTCTGCCTATCCACAATAATCATGTTTGTTTGTTTGTTTAAGGCATTCTGTACAGGTATTCACAATGTTTTCTTTGCATGTCTCACAGCCACTCCTCTTCCATATCGTCTAAACCAGTGCTTTCCGAACTGTGATCTGTGGACCATTGTAGTCTGTGAAACCATGATGACTGGTCCAGCAAATGAACTGCATCTGCTCTTTTCAATTTAAACATTTTACGATAACAGTGTGTCTGTGTGCATGCATATGCATGTGTGTGTGTGTGTGTGTGTGTGTGTGTGTGTGTGTGTGTGTGTTTGGGAACCACTTCTCTAAGCAATGAGTGCTGAGAAGCAGCCTCCAACAGTTGTTTGAAATAATATATCTTGCTGGGATTAAACAACTTTTCCATGTCATAACTTTGTAATCTTATAATTGGAGTCTTCCTAACACACTCCTTTAACTTCATGTTCTGCAGTTCACTAACTAGCTGATGGTCACAGGGCATATCTGCTCCCTTCCAGGCTCTAACATTTCTGTACAGATCTTGCTCATGTACCATTCACCAAAATGTGGTGGATCACATGTTTATACCTACCTATCTAGGGATTTCCAGGTCATCTTGTGAATAGTTTTAATGTAGAAAATTTCATTCCTTCTATTACCAAATCCTTGGCCATCACATTCTCCCATAACAATAGTAAAATTATGCATAGGGATGGTAGCCAGCTTACTATGAATTTGGTTGGTTTGTTCTTATACACTTTCTTTGCTAGTGCGTAAACTTACATAACCTTGGTGTGGTTACCTTGGTGTGGTTACCTTGCAATCAAACCCATGTTATTCTGTCAGTGAGTGATGTATGTATAGACCAGGGGTGGCTAACCTGTGACTTCCTTGCCACATGTGACATGGGCAGCTGCTGTGTCTGGTATGTGGCAGATCAGGAAGGAGGTGGGGATCTGCATGGCACTTGTTGAGTGGATGGAGCTTAATTTCTGGCATGCTTGATCTAAATTAGAGGCATGCCTGCCAAAAAATATTGGCCATCACTGGTCAACAATAGGTTCCTTATTTATTCTTGATCTATATCATTGCTCTTTTCTGAATCCATAACCATAACATCCTTTTTTGCTGGCTTCCCACTTTCAACCCAGTGCATTTCACTATTTCCAGTGACCTCAATTCCTTCATGTCTCTGAAGTTCCTTGCCAACTCCTTGAGTTTCCAAGCTTCATAAAGAGCGCATTCTGACTCTGCTTTTGTGCTTTGCAGTGAACAAACATCCCTTCAACTGAATGGCATCTCGATGGCTTTGAAAACCTGCCATCAGTCATCCTTTACAGGATGTTATGCCCTCACTTACATTTTGGATTATTCTGGTACTTGTGATTGTGGATTCTGTAACCAGGGATTTTCCACAAAACTAGCTAGTTAGCTTTGTATGCAACCAGGGGTGGAACCAGAGTGGGTGTAGTGGTATAGCTGCACCCAACTTTGAGATTGAAACACAACCTGGGAGCCCTGGGGGCCTTTTTTAAAGTCTCCAAAGCATGTAAAAATCCCCCTGCCTCCTCTTCCTGCTCAGAGGCAGGTCTCTTCCCCTCCCCTTGTTTCCCCACACTCCTACCTGCTGCTTTTCCTACTGTCCTGGGGGCTAGGAAAGCTTCAAAGCTGTTCCTGTCCACTCTAGCCAGGTTGCACAAAGGGGTAGCTCAGCTGGGAATAGTGACAGATGCAGAGGTGTCAGATTGGGGGGGAAAGGGGGAGATTCTCCCTTTCTGTGTCTGCTCCTGGGGAGACCAGGGGGGTGAGGGAATGCACCCCTACCCATCTCCACTGCTGCTGCTGTCCCTGTCCCAGCTGAGCCTAGCCCTCTCTTAGCCTAACTGAAGCTGGCAGGAGGGGCTTTGAAGCTTTCCTGGCTTGGGACAGCAGAGAGAGCAGTAGCAGCAGGCAGGAGAATGAAAAGAGCATGAAGGGGAACAGGGGGGATTCTTAATTGCTTTGAGACTTCAAAAAAAGTCCCTAGAGGCTTCTGCATGCATCATGGTCTGCCCACACTGGTGGGTGCGGAGGGGGAGGAGGCAAGGGTGCCTGCTTCTGAATCCCCCTTTGCCAAATCCTGGATCTGTGTCTTCTACTTTCGGGATGGGGAAGCAGAATGGGAGGAAGAGGGAAGGAAATTTTTCACATCATTATTTCTGGGGTTGTTGATCCAGAGATGTTTTGGGACCAAGGAAGATTTGAGAAGCCTGTGTTACCAATACTGAGTACTCCTAAGAAATAAATTAAGTAAGTGTTAATAGCAATTTTAATATTAAAATACAAATAGTATATGAATAATATCGCAATACAAATTAGGCATAACAAGAATAAAATTAAATATGTACAAGGGATCATAAACCTAAAGGAAAGAAAGGAACATGAATACCTGAAACAGGACATTTAAAATTTTAAATCTGTTAAGTTCTAAAGTTTCAAAAATGACTAACAGGTAACTGATCTCTCAGGGCAAAAAACCCTGATCTTGAGTCATCTGTAGCTGGGCAGTTAAGCAAGGACAGAAGTTCATGGCAGAAGAGCAAAAATTCTGAAATGGGCTTGAGTCTTTACTTTTTACTTGCCTGACTTAAAAACTGTGTTAAATTTATTAAAGACATTATTATTTATTATAAATAAATACATTATTATTAAAAATATTCATATTGTTAAACAAAGCTAGCAGATATAAGAATTTGCCTAATATGCCATCTCATTATAAATATAGTTACTCTTTCTAATATGGCAAGTGACTGTACCTTTTTTATCAGCCAAGAAAAATGCCTATTTCCAGAACTGGTATAAAATTATCTTTGTAGCAAGACCAGATCTTGGGTTATATGTTTAATACATTCGCTCTCTTTTTTTTAAATAAAAATATACTTGTATACATAGAGAAAGTCACTTAAGATCCCTCTCCTTCTGATGCACAAAAGCACTTTGCCAGAATTTAGGCACTGGGTTCTTGGGTCACAGGCTACAGACATGCCCTTGAAAAGTCCTGGTTCATGGGTGTGCAGGACCAGATTAGGGGGCAGCTGTGTCCCGGACATGGGAGCTGCCTCTCTGTGGTCCCACTGATCAAAGGAGATCAGGTTGTGTTTTCTAAAGCTGAGCTGTGTGGTGTACCTTGTAACTTTCTGGCATGCAGGGAACTCAAGATTGCAATCCCGAGCTTCATGCTTGCAAGTGCAGCATGCCATCAGGGAACTGATAACTTGATGCTAGGCTGCCTGGCAGGTATGCAGGGAGCCTGGGCTCAGGGACTGAGACCCCAGTTTTGGGCTTCTCAAGTTCCATCAGGTTGAAAGGGTGCTGTGAGAAGTGTGGCATCAAGGGCTGGTTCCCAATCCAGTGCTTTCCACTGCACCTTTTGAAAGTCCAGGTGTGTGGGGAATCCAAGATCATATACCAGGTCTCTGATCCCTTGTTTCCCATGAACTGCCAGACATATGATGAGATCTGATTAATTTTATCCTGGATCCACAGAATTGCTCATTTTGTATGCCTGTCTGGCCACTTTCTTTCATTTTGCATCACAGTTATTGAATGAAATGCAAAGGCTGTGGTTGGGGTGAGTCCAGGGATGCAGGGACTGGAATTCATCACTGCCACCCATCTGGGGGCAGTCTTCATCACTGGGTCACAGAGTCTGGCTCCTTCTTGCATAATCCCTCTCTGGCCCTATAAATCTTACATTGTTAACTGTATAGAACAGTGGGTTTAGTAGAATGGGTGGAACTATAGCCTTACAGTTAAGGCAATTTCCTGGGGAGTGGGAAACGTGGATTTGAAACTCGTTTGGCTGTGAGGTGCCTAAAGCCCAGGTATTCCACTTCCTGGATGGGTTGTATAGCTGGTAGCTTATTATAAGAAAGGTAGACAGTGGTACTACTATTGCTGGCTATGTTTTAAAAAAAAGTGTCAGATATCTGAAACAGAGGAGTGACTTCTGGAAGGGTTTCAGGTTATGAATCCCAAACTTGTATAGGATCATAAGCATTGGCAGATGCAGGATCTTGGTAATAGGGGTGTGGCTACATCCTCTTTGGTTATGTGGGCATTGTGAGTTCATCGGGCACGTGCCACCCCACCCAAGGAGGTGTGACCACAGCCTCTTGCTGTGATCCTGGATGCTAGTGAGCAGTCAGAACTTGCCACATGTCAGCACAGCTCTGCATGTGCTTTTATGGAGCCCAGGGCTACCACTTGCCTTCTACCACTTTACCTTCTGCTGATAAGCATATAGTGCTCAACTGAAAGGGGTGCCTCCATGCTGCTGTTGCAGCATCCCCTCTAGATCTGCTCCTGGCTCTAAGTCAGGGAAGGAGGAAGGATTTTAGACCTATCCCTTTCTTCACTGGTTCCTATTGGCTAGTTTCAGCATCCCCACACCTAGCATGCTGAGTGCTGTGAATCCCGTTCTCAGCTATATACACTGTATAAGGAACTTCAGTGTCTAGCTGAGGTTTCTGAATTCCATTGCAGAACCAGCTGCCTAAAAGTTAGGCATAGTGAATCTGAGCGTTGTGAATCAGGGCATTAATCTCCATGTGCCTTTATTCTCATCTGTAAAATGGGATAATGCCATATCCTTACTTACACATGGGTATTGTGAGGATAAGCACATTAAAGATTGTAAAAAGCTCATGTGCTGGCCACCTTCTCGGCTGATACACAAAGGACTTAGCCAGGAACCTCCAGAGCTAAATGCTTGACCTAAAGAGCTGTGACTCTTTAAATGAACTCTCATGTTCTCTGCATTGATGAGTGTAGCATGCAGTGGGTCACTTTTGGATAGTAAGATATAGTGAGGATTATATCAGTATCTAAGCTACGCAGTAAATTTAAAAGGAAATGAGAAGAGCTTGTGGTGCCTCACATGGTGAAATTAGCTGAGAGGCTTTGGGCTTGATACACTTTACATTTTTCTATTGCAAGATAGAGCTATTTTTAACCTGGCATCTTTTTAATAATGCATACGTTAACAATAGATACTTAAAGGACTGGAAAAGTATGCTGAAATAGAACATCACATTCAAAGTGCTTTAGTAAGGAGTTCTGAGGGAGGGAAAAACATGTCTGTCTCTAGTTTCCAGGTTTCTGCCCACAGGTTACTATTTTAGCTGATTCTCTTTTTTAAAATCAAAATGTTCATTTTTTAAAGCCCCTTTCCAGATAACATTGTTTGAAAAATCACTGAATTAATACCATGTCTAAGAAGGACGTGACCTTAAGACTAGGGACAGACATTCAAAAAGCCTGAGCCTGAATTAATTCAATCTTTGTAGGTTAGTCTAACCTGCCTAGACTGAATCAATTTGTAACTGCAAAGACATCCCCTCTGGATTGAGAAAATGCTGGCACATGCATATAGTGGCTCAGGGTAGAAGCCAGGGGGAGCGGGGTGCTAGAGCCCTCCCTTCCTTTCCACAGTTCTGAGCAATGTGGGGTGGGGGCATGGCCAGGCCCTGGCAGGATGTTCTGATTAGGGAGGTATTCTCTGCCTACACTCATTGATCAGTGAGGAAGCCAGCACCCCATCAGCAAAACAAAAGGATCTCTCATTAGTTCAAGCTCTTCTTTAAACAACTTTTTCCAAGGAAGGAGGGACATTACCAGCTACCTGTTGATTAGCTCCAAAGAGCCCTAATTCGCTGTCCTTTGTCCCATCTCCCACATCACGGACATAGCCAGCATGTGGTATGCTAGCTAATGCTGAGAGATGTCTGTGTAAGGCAGAGAGGTGGGGGGATCCCAGCTTGAGCAGGGAGTGGTGAGGTGTGGAGGTCAAGAGCAGGAGGAAACCAGGCAGACCCAGCTGTACCTGCACTCTCTGCCAGAGCTGCAGCCAGGGAGCAGAGGGGAGGGGCCAGCCCTGCTGGGCTGGAGCAAAAAGCAGAGCCCTGCCCAGGGCTGCAAAGTGTCTGGGATTCTGGGGGACTTTGATTTAGCTTGTACCAGAAAGGGGTCTGGGACAGATACTGCACAAACTGCAAGTAAGTCTGATACTACATTATCTCAAACTGGTTTTGGCCATTTTCAAACCGGCTTATGTGCACTGAACATCTGTTCTGTTATAGGTTTAAACCAGTTTCTGATCACTTAAACCAGTTTGTGTCATGTCTGTCCCTAGCCTAAATGTACCATATATGTTGAGTTAAGGAAGCCTATGCTTGTGAATAATAGGAGGAAAAACAGTACTTGATTTTTGGCTCTCATTGGGTGCATCTACATGTGCCATTAAGGCAACATGATAAATTCTGGCATAGTTCGTGCTGGAGAAAACTGCTCAGGACTGCCACACTTTGAGCCTGGACTGGCAGGGCCCCCAGGGGATTAGCCCGAGGCTCTAGGTAGTGGTGTTGGGTGGTGGAGAGGCTGGCTGGGGCACAAGAGTGCAGGGCTAGGCAGCAGGCAGCCCCTACAGTTCAGCACCCGTGTGGCCCAGCCAGCTCGTCACTGTCTACGCTTGTGTTTCAGTGGAGTAAATGACTCTGGCATAGGATAGTACTGTCCCCAACAGTACTGTCCTACGGTGGAGTTAATTTACTGACCCCTTGTACTGACGCATGGGTAGACTGTGATGCTTTACTGTGGAGCTGATTAGTCTACTCCACAGTAAAGCCCAGGTGTAGATGCAACCATTATGTGTGAACCTCAATCTCCATATCAAAGCCGAAAGGAAACAACACTGTATAAGTATTTGAGAATTGTTGTTTAGCTCTGCCACTTTGATTTGATTTGATTTAGACATGGTTCAAAATTGTAAAGTTAAGGATTGTGCTGATCAGGGATTTGTGTTCTGGCCTATATTTCATGGGAACTAGATCTAGTATTATACTGAAACATCTCAGTCAACAAAAAAACACACCTATTATATCCAACAATGATTAAATTCCATGTTTTCCTAAATGGTGAATTTGTAGACAGTCTTACAATTCTAGTTATTGCCAGAGGTGTGGCGATACACAATTTGCAAATTTGAGGAGCACAAAACTAAATCATACAATTCTTTCAAATTACCAAGAATCAGGTTTTAAACTGACATGCATTGCAGACACTAATATTAAATATTCATGCAGACTGAAAGATAGCTAGCACATTTAGTTTTGTTTTTCTAGCACATTTGGAAATAAATTCCACTGGTTGTGTGAATTATGATACTTTTTTGTTTTCTGACACACATTATTTTCATACTTTGTATAATATTTTGGGTAAAACTGAATGTGTGGGAAAATGTTAATTCTCTTAGATTTTTCCCCCTCTTTTCAAATTTCCAAGAATCCTCAATGGGGAAATGTTTACTGCAGATGGTTTTTAAATGGGAATATTTAAGAATTGTCTGCAGTTATTCCATACTAATTAATTAGCGGGTAATCTTACCAATACATTCTTCACAGTCCACTGATTGCTAGTAATAAGAAAAAAACAAGCTAAATTTACCATATCTAGCGCCACGCTAAAAAGGAAAATGTTTCCGCTCCTTGGGTTCTTTCAGTTGATTGACTTCCCCACTTTCCCTCCACTCCCCAGTGAAGATCCATGATTTCTGGTTAAATATGTAACTGTCATAAGAAACAGTGATGTTTTGGGTACATTGTGATTTTGTCTTCCTTCTGCAGAAATGATAATGTCCTTGTGGGTGGAATTGTACATATGCTTTCTAGTCTTCGTTTTGCCAGTTCTTTTGATCCTACTATGACTGGTGTTTACTTGATCTAAATACCAATCCACACAGTACCACTGCAGCCAATCTATTTAAAATACTGCCTCTTATGGCTAATATGCTGCCATTCACATTTACTGATTTGATTTTCACTGTAAGGATTAATATCAAAATGGAAACGTGGCCCAGAAGTCACATTAAATGCATGTGATTGACCACTTGATCTTTGATGCAAGTGAAGTCTTAGACACCGGGAAAAGAGTTAATATCAACAGCTGCAGCAGCAACATCTAGCTGCATTTCTTTCTTTCTTTTCTTGTACTCTCCTTGCTTCTAGTACTTGTTGTACAATGGAGGCAAAAAGAGGACATATTGTATCTAAATTTCATGTGGATGAAAATTTGAGCATAAGTGTTTTTTTCCCCCCACATGTTTCTAAGGTAAAAATTGCCCCAACATTTCTCAGTCGAACAAAATTTCAAAGACAAGAAGTTACCCAAAATGAATTGGGAGATTTTTAGAATAAAACTTCATTCTACAAACTTCATAACATTTGCATAGTTCTGTGTTATTTTATTGTGCTGACTTGAGGGATCAAATCTGCTCATCTCAAAAAAGTGTCTGCATAGGCAAGTTTCATGTGCTAACACTGTTCATGGCTATAGTTTTGTTCACTTGTCAGTATAAAAAGAAGATTGAGGGGTTATTAAAGGCATGTTGGAAAATAAAATTGAAATAGGAGATGATGTTTCCATTCTAAGCTCTCTTTCACTGGCAGTGTCCCAAAAGCATTATACTTTTGTATAGAGTGGTGAAGATTGTCCACAACTTACTGCATATTGCATTCCATTGTCTAAAACATGAATAAATAGGATGTAATACATGATGCTGTATGCTCTCAGATATGTGTTAAAACTGCAGCATCCTTCAAATCTGTAAACAACTGGAAATAAATTTATA
Organism: Caiman crocodilus; assembly: GCA_030014935.1. NCBI lineage: Eukaryota > Metazoa > Chordata > Crocodylia > Alligatoridae > Caiman > Caiman crocodilus. Next base: position 225,340,313 of record JAGPOW010000261.1, on the reverse strand, counting down.
TTTTGGTTTCTGTAATATCAGACAAAAATGACTACCTTTTGAATGCCTATTACTCCTGTAATGCTCAAGGTGAACATGGGATTTAATAATGGACACTAATCATAGGCTCATAGAATATTAGGGTAGGGATGGACCTCAGGAGGTCCCCTGCTAAAAGCAGTTCCATCCCCAACCAGATCATCTCAGCCAAGGCTTTGCCTAACGGGGTCTTCAACGTCTTTAAGGATGGAGAGTCCACAACCATCACTGAAAACAGTCTTGCTCCATCTTCTTTCTAACCATCCTTCAGGCTGTTATTAAGTCTCCCTTCTCTAGACTAAATTAGTCTAGTTCCCTCAGCCTCTCCTCATAAATATATATCCAGCTCTCTAACTATTTCCATTGTCCTCTGCTGGACTCTCTCCAATTTGTCCACATTTTCTAATCTTTCTATTCCATGTGACATCAAAATACCAGGACTGCCGATATGCATCTGCAGTATTTTTGTGTGTATCTATGTGATAGTAAACTACACAACCACCTAGAATATTTGCCTTTCCTACCCATGAAGCTATATCCTCTTGAGGCGGTGATGGAATGAGACAGTAGACAGTCCTGCAGATAGTTCTTTTCCTTATAAACTGGATGATTCAGGTTGGGCTCAGATGGGGATTAATTTTGTACCAGTTGCCAGACTCCTGTACGTCCTAGGGGCCACCAGTAGCCCAGTCTTTCCGTAGCCCCACTGCTGTGGTTTGCTGTTGCTTCTGAGGATGCATGTAGAACTAAGAGATGTTTTAAATTAGAGTTCTGCTTACATAGTTGTTGAACAGTTGAAACTGGACTACAGATTTTGCATCCTTTCAGCAGAATGTGTTGCATTATATAGCTAACTACTTTTGGCACATATGTGAACACTGTGCTGTATATAAAGATGATAGGGTTTTAAAAAATATTCAGACAAAACCCCAATTTTTCCATATTTTTCTTTTTTCCCCCCTTTTGTTTCCCTTCTCTCTGTGATTCCCATTTTTCTTTTCTTTTTCTCTTAATGAAAAAAAAATGGGGCAATAAAAGGGAGAAATGAGGAAGAGTAAGGGAAGGAAAAACAAAAACATTCAGTAAAGATATTACAAACATCTTGAAATCTGTTCTTTTCAAAATCCCTGTAAGAAATATTTTAACTTTTGAAATCTTCCCAAATTTATTTTTTAACCAATCTGATATTTCTCTATTACTTTTGTGTATACAAACTTGTATCTTTTACGTTTCATTTGTTTTCTATGTTTAATAAATTCTTGAATAAACCTACTAGTTACCAGTTGCTGTTTTTACTTCATTCACTCTGTAGAGTTCTTCACTTCATATGTGTTGTGCAGTTTGGGATGAATGTGAACATGACATAAGGACTCTTGTGTCCTGTTAGAGAGGGATGAGGTGTTTTTTGTTTTTGTTTTTTAAACTGAACTTGAGTAGTAAAATAGAATTTTCCACATCCTTTTATAAGCAAATTTCTTTAGTACAGATGAAGTATTTGTATCTAGGATTAAATGTAATTTAAAACTAGGGCTAAACTGGCTGAGCAGAAAAGAAGAATTGCTTATTTTGAATTGTTTTTCAACAAGTTACTTGTTCAAGCATGATGAATACGATTCTATTTTGGTAAGTCTCTCATTTAAGTGGCTTTGAAGATTAAAAAAGAAATTGCTTGGGGGAGAAAACCCATTTGAGAAGAAATGTCAGGACTTTTTTATGAATAAGAGGACTGATATTTGTATGCTGACTTAGAACAAAACTAGTGAACTGAACTGTACAGATATAAAATTTGTGTGCTACTTATGGTTCATTAAGTTAATAAAAATGCTGTTTATGAAATGTAACTCTTTGAGATTTGGCTGTACATCTCCCACCTAATCCCGCCCTACCCCGCAAAAAACCAAAACCAACCCCAACCATAAAATGATTTTGGTACTAAGAAGCCTAATGACTTTTGGATTTACTGTGGTATTACCTGAATGATGCTTAAATACAGTATGAACAATTTAATATTTGAATATTGTGCTCAAAATCCCTTACCTACCTAAGCCATGCTGAGTGTGGGTATGGGAGAAGGCTAATCAGATGAACAATCTGAGTGAGCACAGTAAGTTGCTTTGACAATGCAGGCAGCCCACAGATGTATGAAAATGTACTACAGGTAGAAACAGGGGACTGACTGTTCCTTCCTCCAGGAGGTCTCTACTCAGACCTCCCATAAACACCCCAAGTCATTTTGCCCTGAATCAGCAGGCTGTCACTTTGAGGCCATGCTCTACAAGTGAAGGTAGCGGCCAATTCTTCAGCCTCCTGTCCTGTCGAACAGTCTAGTGGAATTCTGCCTTGCTGCTGAAATGTGGGGTTCCTTACTACCTTGCATGCTTGTGCATCCAGGTATTGAATCTGAGTCTGCAGTTTCCATGTAAAAGTCAGCTTTAGGTTTGTTTCATTTTCAGTGAATAAGAATAAAATGCATAGATAGATTTAGGTCTAAATACTCATCTCTGATGCAGACATCAGTCCTCTGCATATAATCTGAAATTAAGTTGGCATTTCTCTGTCCATCTCAAAACCATGGTCCTTTTTATGGTGATGAGTGCCCTTAACTGCTACAAACTTAAATGGAGAATGAACCTTTTTGATATTATGCAGAATCAAGCCCTGAGGACTAAAGTATGAATTCTGTCTCAATGCCACAATATTGCTACCACTGTTATACGAACAATTTCCAGCTAAGGCTTTCTGGAAAGCCTGGAAAAACTCTTTATCTCTGCCATTGGCTTTCCTCACTTGAAGCTTAAAAAGTTTCCTCTCTTCAGGTTACTGTTAATGTTGCTTTACTTGTGATAGTATATACTACTTAACTCTTCAAATTTGTTGTTTAAGCTTATAGAGCATTTCAAGTTGTGAATTGTAAGGATTCAGTGAGATGTCAAAGTAGGATCAACCCTAAAGCTTATTTTTTATTTTATTATATTTTTTAAATGCAACACAAAAATCAGAAATACATAAATATCAGCTATACATGCCAACCTCAACTACATGCATATCTGTTACAAAAAATAAATGATAAAGAAGAAAAGAAAAAAAGGAGGAGGGAGCAGGGAGGGATAGAATAAAAGTGTGCAAGAATAATAATTTAGTTACCAAAATAGTCTAAGATTTTTTTTCAACCTAAAGAAATTTTTATTAAAGATAACAACTCCCCAGTTTTTCTTCTTCTTGGGCATCTGAAGTAAGAAAATTTGAAAAAAATACTGTTGTAACACATGTTTGAAACTACAAAAAGATGTAGTTTGAAACTTGCATCTGCAGTTAAATTGAACTTTATTTAGTGAAAATTAAGACCAATGCCTTGATATCAATTTAAAAAATATTTGGAATATTTCTAGGCAATTGTTATTACTTAACCAAGGAAGGCAGCAGTATACATTGTTCCAAAGTGCAATATGCTTCACAAATATTTAAGTGAACTACTTTGTTCATTTAGGACACTTTTACACATGCTCTAAGGATGGACGGGAAGGTGGCACTTTAATTAGAATGGATCCAAGAGCAGCTTTAATTGAAGTGCCACAGCATCTCATGTATTAGTGTCCCTGGGCTTAAACATGGCAGTGGGGGCACTTGAACTAAAGCTCATCAAACGAGCTTTAGTTCAAGCACCTCGCCAACATTTTTAAGCGTGGGGGTGCGAATGCATGAGTTGTAGGAGGCTGCCCGAGTGCAGTAATTGCCATGCTCCAGCATGTAATTGCAGTGCATCAGAGCAGCCTCTGTGCTCATGTACAGGCACCCTTAGATAGGTAGGCATGCTTTCTTATTTATAAATTGGAGGGATTATGCCCATAAATGATGAGAAAGCTAGTTATGTTTTTATAAAAAAAACCCGTCTGTTAAATTTTACTCTTTAAAATACTTCACAAATGGAAGCTGTAATGAGCATAGAGCTCTAGACAACTACTCCTGCATTTTAGCAGAAAAAGCAGCAGAACTTTATCAATATAAGCTGCAATTTTTAGTTCTTGAATACTGCCTGTGGAAGAAGGATCCAAAAACCAATATGTTGGAAAACTCAGTTTTCTCTCCAGCATTCCTGTTCATAGTTGCATCTGACCTCCAGTTTTGAAACTTCCACATTTTGAGTATCTCCTAGAATATATTTTTGATTCAGTTTTTCAAAATCAAGTGCTTGCATCCTCATTTAGATAACTCAGAAGGAACAGATTGGTTAGTGGATTGATTTTTTTTTTCAAAAGCACAGAAATCTCTCATTAATTTCAAATGATACAAAGAAAAGATAGACATTTGAAAAGTGCTTATCACACTGATGTAGGGGTCAGAATCTCTTCAGGGAAAGACACCAATTGCAGTACAGAGACAATATAATTAAGAATACAAGTGGGGACTCAGATTTGGGTTTCTCACATCCCAGAGGAGTGCTCTGACCCTCGGGCTCCGGAGTCAGTCTCTTGCTCTCTTTCTCTGGATCAGCATATATTTAACCATTTCCTACAAAATGGAGCAGCTCCAGTAGGAGAGACTGAGGGACCTATTGCAGAATAATCAGCTGAAAGATTGCTAGGGCACTCCCATGTACTCTGGAAGGCTGATATTCAAATACTAGCAAATTGTCTGTCAAGAATCACGAGGGGGGTGGGTGAGGACATAGTGCCACCACTCACCCACCACCTGGCGTCACTGCTGCATGTGAAGTGCTGTAGGGGGAGGGAAGCCGCCACCACTTCCCTGCACTGGACCACTCCCCAACTCCATGTCAAGCCCCATGCCGCCCACCCCCCGCCTGCACTGCCGCCATCTCCCAGGAGCAGGGGCGAGGGGGGGAAGGTTACATGTGGCCTGGATTTAGACGTGGCAGTGAAGGGCAGTGGGTGGCAGTGGCGACAGCCACCATGTACAAACTTTCCGCTCCTGCTAGATTGCCGCTGTGTCCTCGCCCATCCCACCTGTCATTCTTGATGGGTATTCTTGAAACAGCATGGGCTGGAGCCATGCCTCCCAAGAGCATCATGGACAAACAGACACACAGACAAAGTATTTTATATATATATAGATGTGGTGTGAATCAAGAAGACCATGAACTGCTGTTTCATGGGAGATGTAAGTGCCCAACCTTTTGGATCTCTGCCTGGGTCTGACCAGTTTTATCGTGGAATGAAGAAACATTTCCTGATAAAAGTTTAGTTTAAATGAATATTGTCCTTAGAAAAATATTGGCTGTGATTAATTAGCATTTTCTGATTAAATAGTTGGAAAATTCCTGACTGGCATTCATTGAGATCACATTCTTAGGGCATCTGAGGTATCCCAGACATCTAGTTCTTTCTTTTTATGCTCTAGTTCTCTGAATGCTTTGGGCCATAGTCATCTCCATCTCATCATAATATTGGTTTGTAAAGGAAACAAGGAGAATCACAGTTATTAACAGGAAAATGTGTTTATTCCTATTAAGGCTTCTCTTAGTTTTCCCCAGCAATTTAACACATTTTCCTTCAAATAACTGTTTGCTAAAAGCAGGCTATATAGGGAAGTGTCATTTTCAAGAACATTGCACCTTCTCAAAATTGTTAACTGTATGTAGTTGATGGGAGGAAAATCCATTTCTGCTGAAGAAATGGGTACCAATTTTATATGTTTATAATTTAAGAGAGCTATATTTATTTAGCTGTAATGCTCATGTTAGGACTGGCATCCCAATGATACAATACAGGATTCTATAAACTTTAGTTTTACTGGAAATCCCTAATTCACAGGAATAGACTCAGAGATCTCTCTGGCACGCCTTGTGAATAAGGCTTAACAGAATTGAGTGTGAAGAAACAATTCTGTAAATATAACTCTATATTTTTTAGTGAATGAGAATAAAATGTATGTTCCAGGTTACAGGGATGTATTTGGTAGCTATGTTATCCTGAGACAAAAAGAAATGCAAAACTCTAGAGGCGCGCCCACATGAGTGTGCACGTGCCTCTTGCCCATCTCAAACCCCTTTAAGATGGGGCAACAAGCATGTGGGGGAACAAAAAAAATGCAGTGGGGGGAGAAAATTAGACCCCAAGGGTCTAAAAAAAGCAAAGTTTAAAAAAGCAGTGCAGGGCACGGTCAGGGACCATCCCCAACCATGCCCTGAGGCTACCAGAGGCTGGGTTCTTCATAGAGATGCTCTGGTGCCAGAGCATCTCTGTGGTTGCCCCTCGCCCTGGTGCTGAGACACATGGCTGGCCAGCTCGCCTGTTTCAGCACCAAGGCTCTGGTGCTGGTGAGTAAGGAGTGGGGGAGGGGACTGTATGGGGGGACTCGCGATGACCCCACCCACTCCCCAGTCCCCCTCACTCCGTCAGCTCCCTTTTAGGCTATACAGGAGGGACAGGATAGGAAGGAAAGGTGGGGGAGTGGCACTCTACATCAAGGAGGAATACACCTCCTGGTCAATTAGCAAGGGAGGG
>JAGPOW010000261.1:225319743-225333731 GCA_030014935.1 Caiman crocodilus | reverse complement strand
GCTGGGGGTTGCTTCTCCCCAGATGCATCACCCTGCACTTGTCCACATTGAATCCCATCCTGTTCTTGTCCACCCACTCTTGCAGTAGGCCCAGATCCCACTGCAGCCTCTCCCTCTCCTCTGGTGTTCTCACCTCAGCCCACAGTCTGGTATCATCAGCAAACTTGGATAGCTTGCTTTCCACCCCCTTATCCAAGTCAGTGACGAAGATGTTAAACAGCGCAGGCCCAAGGACCGAGCCCAAGGACCGAACCTGTCAAGGCTGGCCTCTCCCCTGCCAGGCCCCCCGAACTCCCTGAGCCCTGCCACAACTGGCCCTTCTCCCTGAGCCTCCTGACTCCTCTTGGGGCTGGTTCCTCCCCCTGCTAGTCCCCCCAAACCCCCTGAGCCCTGCCAGATGACACAAGGGGTAGTGTCCCAGGTACCAACTGGCTGGGCAGAAGCTCCTGAGAGCTAGTAGGCCTGAACTACTTGCCAGGGCGGCTTTTTATACTGCTGGGGTCAGGACAGAGCAGCTTTTTATACTGTTGGAGACAGCACAGGTGCTGGTCCCAGGTTCTAGCTCCCCTGGCTGAAGATCCAGGACGAGCCGGGCAGGGTTATTTTGCCCCTAGTGGCACAATTTGCTCCACAACAAAGTGCATGTCTGAGCACATGTGCTGAGGCAAAAAGCCCTGGCTCAAATTTGCACTGCTTCTATTTGAGCTGTTGCAAACGCACGCGCTTGCACATGTGGACGTGCCCTAGAACTCTTGGCTCAGAAATGATACCTTTTATTAGACAAATTAAGAAATTGCAAAAAAAATGATCTTTTTTTGCAAGCTTTTGGGCACATGTGCCTTTCTTCAGGTTGAGGACAAATCCAAGATTGTAAAAATCCTCTTCGGTAGAAAATAAACTTCACCTTTGCACAGGGGAATTTTGAGGCTGGATGTTCCAGGTTAGACATTTGTAGCACAAGGAAGAAACTTTCATCTCCCTGCAGTGTTCCCTATTTATTTAAAAATATTTTAATGTTATTAACACCTTTGGAGTTTGGTTTATATACATTTTTATTTCAGCTTAGCATTACATTTTTATAACTAATGTAAGACTTTTGGAAGGCTTTTTCTTGTTCTAAAAGCCACATTAGGCTCCCCTGTGCTTGACTGTCAGAAATGTCATACTACAGAATCACTGAATCCTCAGTTCTTTTACTATAAATAGCACAAGCATATTAGAGGGGCTTTTTTTAGAAACATAAATCGTTTAGAAATATTGATGGAGATTCCAGAGATGTATAGTAATGAGATACTCTTGATGTAGTTAAGGAGTGAAGAGAATAATAAGATCTTCAAGGACTCCTATACTTGTTGGTTTGGAAAAAAAAAAAGTATCTAATGTACCATTAGACATGATAAGCTGTGATGTGATAGAAGAGGATTCAATGAGCTGCTGGTTTAAGTTCTGTCATCAAAATCAGGAAAAAGTAAAAATGGTTCATGAAGTGAGCTTCAGACCACGAAAGCTTGTGCTATCTACACCCACACACTTTGGTTAGTCTGTAAGGGGCTGATCTACCCTGCCTTTCCCCTTGCCTCTTACAGATTTCTGTCCCAACAGTTTGAAGCAAAGTTACCTCTGAAATGTAATGTTACACATGTGATAAGGACAAGGTGAGGAATTTGGAATTCCCTCTTTAAAACACTGGTAAATATCACTGAGATTCAAAGCAAAGATATCCAGGAATAAGTCAACTTTAGAAGTAAGGACTGCAAAGAGGAAAAGAGAACTGTGCCCACATTGTGGCATCGTTTCCTTTGCAGACTCCCATACCAGTACAATATATGAATGAACTGCATCTAGAGGTACCAAGTATGTGGGAGTCCAAGGGCCCAGGCCCTCCCTGGGAAGAGGGCTGTCACCTGAAATGCATAAAACTTTCCACATGTCCATCATCTTAGCCCCTCCTCCCAGCAAAAATAAAAGTTGTCCTTTCTACACCTTTTCCACATCCTCCTTTCTACACCTTTAGAGGTGCATGTGCAATTTTATTACTGTTTGTGTTAGGTGAATGATTGTTTAATGAAAGACTGCTATAGTGTTTTAGAATAAGGCAGATATAAGCCTGCTAGGGAAAATGATCTCTAAGAGGAGAATTTAGCCATCAGTTAGGAGCAATCTTGACTAAAGTCTCTCTGAGGGGAAAATAAACTATATCACATAAGATTTGCTGATAAAAGATAATAGGTTACTGGAACCCGGAAAAAATTAAAAGTCAAACCAAATCCTGTACTTGTTGAAGGTGCTTGTATGGTAGCATGTTTTAACTCTTTTCCTGCAAGACAAATTTGGCAGTCATTAAAATACCTTGCAACATCATCACACATAATAATTTGATGATACCGGTGAGACTTTTTTTTTTAGTGTCTTGGAAGCTGAGCTTGCAGGAGTTGAGACAGTCCTAAATGAAATGGAACAGATAATAACCTCTGAGTGAATATATAGCATAGTGTGAAGACATGGAGAAGATCCTCTTATATGTTGAAGGGAAATACTGACTAAAATCTTGGAGACCTAATCCACATGTAGGCAGTGGACAGATTATGCTTTTGTGGAGAGTTTTATGGCTGTGAGGGAAGGGGGCAGTCAAGGAAATAATTGTTGCAATACTTTATCACATGAAGGAAAGAGGATTCCAGTCTTTCCAGGGTGGTTGCAGAGGTGTAAACAAAAGGTGTTGTTTCACCTAAAGCACTAGACATTGCTGGAAGGAACTTGATGGTAGCCATATGGATTATCAGTAGGGATAGGCATGGGAACAGGGTTCGAAAATACGTACCAGGGAAAGAATAGTGTATTTGGGGACATAAATTGCCATTGGCTTTGCCTTAGTCTGTTTGTCTTTGGTGTTCCTGCTAGAAAAAAACATTTGGTGCTCCTGCTAGAATAACATTTGTGTGGCCATTTGTTTGCAAACTTAAGCCTCTGCTTAGATTACAGTCTGAAAAGTTACAGGTATGGGCCAGTATAAAATGTGCTCCCCAAATGCCTTAGAAGAACTTAGTATTACAACAAGTATTTAGCATACTTGTAAACATGTTGGAAAATGCAGTTTGGTGGGTTTTTTATATAAAAAAGATGTCCTCTAAATTTAAGAATGTTGTAAAAAACAGAGTTCTTCAAATGAGGCAAAGGGATTAATTCTAATTCCATATTACATTCAGTACATGCCAAGAATAAATTAATGGGATAAAGCAAATACTAAACACAATGGAGAAAAAAAAATATTAGCAGTAGTGTATGGCAAAAATAAAGGACCTGAAAAGAGGATGAAAAGGGAGCAGGAAAAGCCATGTAATCTTATTTATTAATATTTATTTAATTATAGTATTGTTGAAGCACATCCCCCCTTAGCCACACTGAACCTGTGCATAGGTTCAGTTGCATCAGATCACCAAGCATAATTGTGTGAATAGGGGAAGTGACTGTAAGATTGTGTGTGCACCTTTTGTCCCCCAGTGAGACATAATTTATTGAAATGCATCTGTTTTGGATATTGGATATTCTAGTATATTTGTTATATGCAAGTTGTTATGGGCATAAGCATATCTAACAATCCATATATTTTGATGACACAATTCAGTGCCCTGAGAGAACAGTTGATTAGGGGGCTGTCCTTTATAATGTAAGTCATAATCTGCACCTGGCTATCTCTGCATTTAAAATTGTCCCCAATTTTACTCCAACTCCATCTGTGTCTGCTGGCAGCTTACTGGCATTGACCAACATGGAAATGTTTCAGTAATGTCAATTTGTCTCAATGGTATTTAGACAAAAGTGTATTTGTTGACTTGTATGGTTTTCAACAAAAGAGTGCTTAGTCATTGCTAACAGGGACCATTCTCTATCAGCAAAGTGCCACTGAGAAGTCACAGTATAGCAAAGCTGGTCATAGATGTTAGGAGTTAAGGTGATCTGGAGTATGGTTCAAGGGATCCCCAGGAAGACCAGGAGGTCAGGTGAGCCTTTGACTTTTGCAAATATTTTGACTGAAGTGTCTTTCTGACTGATGAGTGGCAGAGAGTGATAATGCTTTGCATGGACAACGGTGGTAGAAGTGCAGACCTTTGAGTCCTTAATATGGTACTTGGGTTGGCACAGAGCTGCATGTGACCAAGCTAATGTGGGATATGTAGGCCCACACAGGAGAGTGATGTTGTTGCCAGAAGTAGAGACCTAGAGAAAGTGTCAGAAGAGTGAGTATTGGATCTCCAGTTAGTTTGCCAAGTAGATTGAAATGATTCTCAGTTTTGGCAGACAGTTTTTATCAAATGGTCATAGTGAGTCATAGTGAGGCCTATAAAGAGCTACACTTGTGAGCCAGATATAGATTGTGTTTTAGTGAGCACTTATTAAGAGAGACATTCAGTTTTTGAGTCTCAGAGGTATGGTGGAGGTAGAAAATGCCCAAAATTGTGCTAAAGCATTCTGCCATAAGTACCAGTTGCATTGATATCTAGATATAACTAATGGATTACAATCTACAGTGTCCTCAAGGTCAGAAAAGACCCAGAATTGGGTCGAAGTCATGACTTGAACGAAGTCATGAGTGCAGATTAACTTGCCGACTAAGTGAATCTTTGCTATGCAAACTAAAAAAAACTGGCACTGGTGCAAAAGTTCTTAGGTAGGCTGTTGAGTTGGAGTTTTCTTCAATAGAATGTGACATTCATGTGGACCCTGGAATGGTGATCATGTAAAAAGGCACATAGCATAAGCAAATCAATTGGGGAACATTTTAGATAATTCTGCTAGCAAACCAGTGTACTGGTTTAGAAAGAACTGTTTAGAACTGTTTTAGAAAGGAGTCTTCAGCCTTTTGGACAGCTATTTTCACTATGAATTTTCAGTTCAAGAATTTGATTTCAGTTGCTGCTACTGTGGTGAAAACCTGCTCACTCTACAATTAGAAGACTGTTCAATGTTGGTGACATGTTCCTGCTCGTGTTTGAATCATAGCAGAATAGGGCTGGAAGTTACCTACTTCTTCAAGTCTGTTCCCCTGCTCAAGACAGGATCACCCCTATCTAAACCATTGCAGACAAGTCATTAACTAAAATGCACTTAAAAACTCCTGATGACTGAGATTCCATAATTTCTCTAGGTAATCTGGTTCCAGTATTTAACTACTGTCGTAGGGAGAAAGATTTTCTTAGTATCCATCCTAAATTTGCTTTGTTGCAGTTTAAGCCCATTACTTCTTGTCCCGTTCTCTCTGGACACAGAGAACAATTTATTATTGTGCTCTTTATAACAACACATTTTATTTTGAAGACTGCTCTCAAATCCCTCCCCCAGTCTTTTTCCCACCCCCCCAGACTAAATAATCCTAGTTCCTCCAACCTTTCCTTGTCTGTTATGTTTTCTACACCTCCGCTCATTTCTGTTGCCGTTTTCTAGATTCTTTTTAAAGTGTCCAATCTTCCTTGAACTATAATGCCCCAAACTGGGTATATTAGTCTAAATGAGGCCCCACCAGTGCTAAAGACAGTGGAATAATCACTTTACACTCCTGTTAATATAGCCCAGTATGCTGTTGGCTTTTTTGCACCAGCATTACACTGTTTTCATATGCAGCTTGTGCTCCACTAAAAACTTTAGTTGCTTTTCTGCAGTAGTGCATCATAGCCAATTGTTTCCCCGTTTGTATTGTAGCTCTTGATTGTTTTCATCTAAGTGTAGTGCTTTGTACTTGTCCTTATTGAATTTAATCTATTTCAGACCATTTTCAAAGCATTTCTGCTATTCCTATCCTCCAAGATGCCTGAAGGGTCAAACATTCCAGTACCTGGTAGCAAACACTGAGCAACAATATAGGATGATAGTTGGTTGCATAGCATAGATATATACTTAGTTTTAACAAGATGATGATCTTTGGCTCACAACACAGGAAGCTTATCTTTATGAAGTATTCTTTTGTGGCATTGTGCAAGCTAAAAGTTGAATGTAAAGACAAAGAATGCTTCAGGAACTCAGTAAACTGTTGTTGTGACTGGGTCAGATCCTTTAGCGCTTATATTGTTTGTTCCCTGTGGTGGCTTCAGGGTAGTTTCAGCTATGTTCTTTTTTAAAGGAACTGTCACCATTTGTCAAGTATGTGCTGCTTTGTTCCCTTGTCCAGGGGAACTTTTCTGATTTTAAGTAGAGGAGTTGCAACCTGGGTTAGGTGTTACCTGGTGTATCTACACATTCATTAATGTGCTATAATTACAGCACATTAAGTTTAGTACCTGTAATGACAATTTTTTGTAATTTTTTGTAATGACCTGTAATGCTAAGTTAATGTACCATAACTGGTGCTACTACTTTTTAGCATAGATGGATGCTTTTTTAGTGATGTTAAGGTGTATTAGACTAAATCTTCTGTGCATTAGAATGGGCTTTGCCCACCACACTAACGTGCAGTAGATTTAGTCTAATACACCCAAAGCATCTCGTGTAGAGTGCCCGCTATCAATTGGCTCTGAGTTAGAAACCTCCAGGTCTGTGAATAAAAGTCCAGTCTCTGGGTTGATTTTGTAATGTGTAGCTTGAATAATATTTCTCTCCAATTTTCTGTAGTGGGCAGCATTAAGCAATTCTATCAGATGATTACCAACTCCTGAGTCTTCTTGTTCTGCATCCTTGTGAAGCAGCAGCGTGTATTTTACATTCGGACAGGACATTTACACTGGGTAGAAGCTGCAGGGGATGGACCTTCATACAGTTTTGAGTACAGCATCATAAAATGGGCTGTGAGTCTTTTTAATAGGGATATTACAAAGAGAGCGAGCCATGGTTCTAAATTTTTAGAGTACATATTCCAATTTACCTTAGTAGAATTCCTTTTGGGCTTTGAGGTGTTCTTAATCAACAGAAGGTGGACACCAGTATGGACCAATAGCACTTGATGTTGACTATGGAAATATAGTAAGGATTGTATTTGAAGCTAACAAGGGATGAACCTCACCTGAGGTGATACAACAAGGATTAGGAGAAAAATCACATGACCATCCAGCTGACCAAATGGACTATGTTGCTTGGAGTCCTGGATAAGCACCAGATCAATACATATGGCTCAATCTACAAGAATTGCCTTCTAGCTTTGATTCACCATCTCTCAGGTTCGTGTGGGGACTGGTAAAGTTGGCAGCATATACTATGCAAGCAAGGTTCTTTGAGGAGTTATGATATCTTTTATTAGACCAACTGAGTAGTTGAAAAAAGTTCTTAGCAAGCGTTCGGGTGCAGTCACCTTCCTTCAGGCATAGGAAGTCTCTGCTGTTCTGAAACTCAAAGAAATGAGAGAAGCTGAAAGTGTGGCAGACTGTCAAACCCAGTCAGCATACACCACACACCTGAGTAATGCAAATGCACAGGTCAGAGAACTGGGATTTGAAGTGTTTTATTTTGGTTCCATTGGGTTGGAGGATCATTGGCTTCTTTAGTGGATGGGCTGTTTGGGCCAGGCACTCACGGGAGGCTCAGTGGGAATGCTGAGATAAAACCTCCCAAATCAAGATTGATGAATGTAGTCTAAGGAATTGTGGTTACCTTCTGTAGTTCGTGGTTAAATTATTAGTGTTGTTTTGGTTTCTAGTTACTTTGGATTCTGTGTTAAGCAACTGCTGTCATCCTTGTTCACTCATTCGATTTTAAGATCAGCTGTAGCCTTTATTTCTCATTTTTTCTATTACTATTATTAATATTATTATTATTACTATTATTAATATTACTATTATAATGTCTAGAGCAAACATTTTATGGGGTCTTATTGCTCCCCTGTGATGTGGAATGCTCCTTCAACTGACACATTTTGCATTGTTGCATATTAACCTTAGCTATCATCTTCTAGCAAGAAAACTTTCTATGCTATTAAGACTAAAGCCCTTTTTGAAGGCAAAAAATAATATTACAGCAGGTGCATTTCATTTCAGTTTGCTTGGTGAATGTGCTTTCCTCCCTTTTTGTCCAATATCATAGCCATTCTACACTATATGAATATATTTTTGTACAGAAACTTTTCACTACATGAATAATTTCTCTAAAACCTCCACTTTTAATAGTTTCTTACTAAAAGCTCATGCAGTGCAAAACCTCTCTCTACCCCCTCAAAGTTCATATGTATGGCTTCTTTTAAATTTGTTTTAAGAATGTGCCATTTTTACATCAAAATTTCCAATGTAAAATACATCTTTTGAACATACAACTAAATACAGTTATCCTTGTAAGACCATTTGTCTCATTTCACCTCTGAAAAACTTCAAGTACCAGTATTTTCACAGTCAGTAAATATACTATACTAACATTAATAAGGATAAATTTCTGCACAAGTTGAAGGATTATATTTTCTCTATTCTTGTAGGTTAATGTATAGGATTTTTTTAACAAATGCTCTATACACAAGAACATATATTTTGATTCTTTGCTTTGACCTCCTAGTGACTACTGAGAAGATCTAGCATGCTGTAAATGTTATAGTTGGTAATGCCACCTATTGTTAAGATTTTCTAGTGTTTTCCCTTATAAGACCTTGGCTTTCAGTTGTTTATTGCTATAATGTTTTGAGCTCAAATTTTCCATATCAGGGGCCTGCTTAGGCTGCATTTATATATATATAATATATTTCAGCTAAAATAGTCCAGCTGTTTCCAAGAACAAGATTAAGAAGAAAGGTATGTCTTCCCTCATGTTAAAATATATCTTATTGTTTTGTCATTGAGAGAATTAGGACTGCCCTGGCTTGGACCAGAGACCTAAGATTTGGCAAAACAGTTGCTATAAGTGTCAGGCATGCGAGTACGGTTATCCCTGTGAAAATTTGGCCAAAATATAAGCTTTTTGGAAATCTCTGCACCTACTCAGCAGAAAAATGTTTACGTTTGACACAAATATTCTCTGAAGATTTAATCTGCATTATGTATGTCCCATTCACTAAAAACTGACTGGATTGCTCCTGTTTCATCCCCCAGAGCAAATGAGCATGTTTTGTCTCAGGGCTTATCTATATCATGAGGTAAGAACATAGAATCCTTCTCTCTTTTATGTTCTCTATGTTCATACTGCTGCTCTTCAAGCAACATGAGGAAAAAAGGAGGTAGCCACACTGGAATGCAGAGTGGTGAGAAATGGGAAAGGATTGCAAAGTGGCAGTAGGAGAATAAGGAGATGGAGGGAGGAGAAGCCAGAAAGTAGGAGGCTAGGAAGGATGAATAGCAGGGAGGCAGGTCTTGTGACGATCTAAAGTGGGGGCGTTTAATGTGTGGCACACATGAAAAAAGTGGCATGGGCTGTCTCTGTGTGTTCTGTGTGGCAGATTGGGGAAGGGACAAATTAGCAAGTTAGTTTGACATGCTGTAGAAAAGGTTGGTCTCCACTGGTCTAGCATGTTAGAGTGCCATAGGGGCAGGAAGTCAGCTAGGGTCAAAGGATCCCAGCAAGATAAACATCCAAATGTTTCTTGAAAGAGTCCAGAGTTGGTGCCTGTACCACTTCTGGAGAGAGTCTATTCCAGGCCTTGGGGGCTCAGATCAGATTTTTCCTTATGTCCAGCCTAAAATGGTCACGGAGAAGTTTATGGCCATTGGTCCTTGTTATCCCTTGGGGTGCTCTGGTAAACAGAGGTCTTTCATTACAAAAGCATGGGGTTTTTTTTACCAATAGAATGGACGGTTCTCATGGGAGTGAAAGTTGTGAAGTGATAAGGCTGCTTTCTGTAGCACCATGTCTCATTTGTTTCATAAATTGGACAGCAAGGCAGGAGGTTTCAGAATCAGAATGATCTCATGGTTAGGGCAGCTGAATGCTTTGCTAGAGAACAGGACTCTGTATCTACGTCTGCTATAGCATTCCCCTGTGATGATGAGCAAGTCACATAAAGTAAAATGCCTCACAGTTGCTATCTAACTGTGTTGCTCATTGACTGACTACTCAGGGTGAGTGCAAAACGTCTTAGACCACATTTTCAGAAGTCCTGAGCACTCTCAGCTCTTACTGAAGTCAGTGGAATGTGGCCTTTGAACTTTTAGGCCAAGGACAGAAATTATACATTGGTATAAGTGATCAAAAACTGGTTCAAATCTGTAACCCAACAGAAGTTCAGTGTACATAAGCTGATTTCAAAACAGCTGAAACTGGTTTAAGTCTGATTGGATATAGTATCAGACTTAACTGATTTAGGTAGAATGGGTTTGTGGAACTTCTGTCCCAGACCCTTCCAGATTCAAGTTAATTCACAGTCCCCCAGCATCCCAGGATGCTTTGCATTCCCCCCACAAGTAATCCCCTCACAGGGTGGGTGGGCTAGCCTTGGCCCAAGCTGTCTGCTCCAGTGAGCAGGCTGGTGTGCTCTATTGCTTCGCAGCTTCTGACCTGGGCTACTGCAGGTATGTTGCTGCATTTCCAGAATCAGAAGTGAATATCTATTCACTTGCTTATCAGTTTAATATATGCAGCTTAGATTAAACTGCCAAGATTGAATTGATTCAGACTTTGGCTGTTTGACTGTCTGTACTTAGCCTTAAAGTATGATATAGTGATATCATTGGAAACCTGTGTTAGACAGATACATTTTAAATGTTTATGAAATACTCAGATGCTATTCTGAAGGCATCAAAGAAGTGCCCAGGAAGTGAATATGTCTGCTGGATTAGTATGATGTGCAATAAGGTCAGGGCTACACATTGAGTGGAGAAGATAAAAACAAGCACATTGAATGGAGAGGATAAAAAGAAGTATTGATGAATATAGACTGTGATCATGGAATTAGTTTGTACCATAATGTGCGTCCATGAGAAGAACATATTAAGGCTGCACAGAAAATTTTAAGTGTAGTATTTCCAAACTTTTGAGTGCTTAACTTTGCAGCCTTAACTATCTCTCAGCAAAGGGTTTTTGGATGCAATTTCATATACTGAGTTCAATATAGTTCCTGACTGAATTGTGTTTGATTCTTGAGAACAAAGACAATCCCCTCATGGTGCAGGATCTGGGGCAAATCAGCCTGCGCAGGGCCCTTCTCCCTGTCCTATGGCACACACACAACGGGGAGTGAAAGCCGTGGCACACTGGACATGGTGGCAGGGGTGACGGCCAGAACTTCCAGCCAGAACAGGCAGAATGTCCAACCCACCGGGCAAGAGAGCGGGCTACCCTTCAAATGCGGCAGTCGCGGCCTGTCCATCTGGCTCTGCAGAGCCCCCCAAGGTGCAGGGCCTGGGTCAGTTGCCCTGATTCGCCCTCCCTAAGAACAGCCCTGCATGAGAAGGCAGATTGGCACTGGATGGAAATGTAGTACTGGAGGTGATGTGTTTGATAACTATAGAGCGGTTTCAGTAATGAAGATTCAGGTTTACAATGACATAAGTTTGACTCAATAAGACTTTCCATATTACAAAATCACAACCTGAAAGCAATCTCTATTGTTTTCAGGTTGTATATTCCTTTAGTGAATTGTATCACTAAAGGAATATACAGGACTTGATTTATTAGCCTCTACCTATGTGCTTGTTTCCTACCAGGTAGGAGGAAATACACCATTTTCTCAATACCAAAATGAACTATGTTATTCAGACTTCAAAGTAAAAAAGGCCAAGATTGACGCACAGACAGAATACCGTTGAGAAAGCTCTTTGCTTTGTAGTAGTAATGCAAGCACAGTCTAAAAATATCTGTTTTAATAGGCTTCCCTTAGTATTTCTGTAAAAAAATAAAAATGCATTAGATATAGGTCTGTAAATTATTCATAGGCAAAACCAGCATGAAGCTTTATTGACAATTATGCTGGCTTTGTTCCTGTACTGCAAACTAAGGGAAAGGGAACAAGATAGTATCTTAATCAGACTATTTTCAACTTCTTTGTCATGGGATCAAAAAGGTTAAATGATAAAAATCCTTTTTCATCCCTGTTCTAATAAAGGTTATTAACTATAGCCATCTTAAGCACTTATCTTGGATATTATCTAACTAACTCTATGGTGTAGTTTCATAGTATCTCCAGTAGCAAAACCTCCTGGGCTAAGTTTAGAGGGTTAAAAAGCCGAAGGCTGAATTGATTCCATCTTTGCAGATTTCTCTAAACTGCCTAGATTGAACCAATAAGCAAGTAAACTGATGTTTACTTTTCAAACTGGAAAACACCCAGACCACTGCAGTGGTCCATACTAGTAGCTGGGGGTGATATACCATACCACAGTCTGCTGGCCACTAAAGAGAGCCAGGAGCCAGGCAATTCCCCCAGCCATGCCCTTCCTCAGCCACCAGCTGGCTGAGGAAGGGACATGGAGGAACTCCCTCTGTACCAGACCCCCCAGTCAGGGTCTCCCCAAGAAGGATGGAAGGGGAGAGGTGGGGAAGCTCCCAACCGGGCATTTTTCCCTCTCTCCCCCTCTGCGCTGACAGCCAGGAGTTGGGGCAATCACCCGGCCACACCCCCTCCTTGGCCAGTGGGCCAGCTAAGAAGTTGGGGGGAAAAACTGTCCTATTCTAAGTAGGAAGCAGGTTGGCTGAGGAAGGAATGTGGGGGCAAAATGCCCCCCTTGCCTGGCTCTGCATCCCCTGGCTCTCCACTCAGCTATCCATCACCATTGCTTCCAGGCAGAAGCATATTCCCAAGTAGCTCGGATAGTAGTAGCAGCTCAAGAAAAGGGTGTGTAGGGGGGAGAATCATTGCTAACCATGTTTGTGACCTGAGGAATGGATTGGGACACAGTTTCAGCACTAGCGGAAATGTTTATACAAATACTCCCAACCACAGTGCCAAAGATACCATCTGAGAACATTAACAAAAACGATAGAGTTAATGAAGAACTTTAATGACTGTGAATGAGTCTCCAGGAACGGGGAGGAAGGATGCACCTTGAGAACAGAGAACTGAACAGGCTTGAGGTAAAGCCTGGCCAGGGGGAACAAAGCTATACTTACAAGAATTTCTCCCTGCCCGAGCCTGGAGCTGGCTGGGAGGAGGAATTGACCCTTTTCCTGGCTGTGGAGATAGGAAAGCCCCCATGGACAGCTGGGAGCAGGGCCAGCCCTGCTCTGAAGTAGAGAGCACAGCACAGGGCTGCACAGCATCCTGGAATCTGGAGGACTGTGAAGTAACTTGAATTAGGAGGGGATCTGGGACAAAAGTTCCATAAATAGGTTTGACCTAAATCAATGAAGTCTGATACTGCATCCATCCAGGTTTATCTTAAACCAGTTTCTGCCATTTTGAAAGTGGTTTAAGTGTACTGAACTTCTATTCTGTTCCGAATTTAAACCAGTTCCTAATCATTTCAACTGGTTTATGTGTAACTTCTGTCCCTAGCCCTGTTGGCTACTGCAAAATATCTCTGCCTGAGACTACAAATTCAAAATGATTCATAGATTCATAGATGCTAGGGTTGGAAGGGACCTCAATAGATCATCGAGTCCGACCCCCTGCATAGGCAGGAAAGAATGCTGGGTCCAGATGACCCTAGCTAGTTGGCTATCTTACCTTCTCTTGAAGATCACCAGAGTAGGGGAGAGCACCACCTCCCTTGGGAGCCCATTCCAGACCTTGGCCACTCTAACTGCGAAGTTCTTCCTAATGTCCAGTCTAAATCTGCTCTCTGCTAGCTTGTGGCCATTATTTCTTGTAACCCCCGGGGGCGCCTTGGTTAGTAAAGCCTCACCAATTCCCTTCTGTGCCCATGATGAACTTATAGGCAGCCACAGGGTCACCTCTCAACCTTCTCCTGCGGAGGCTGAAGAGGTCCAGGTGCCCCAGTCTCTCCTCATAGGGCTTGGCCTGCAAGCCCTTGATCATACGAGTGGCGCTTCTCTGGACCCTTTCCAGGTTATCCACATCTCTCTTGAAGTGTGGTGCCCAAAACCGCACGCAGTATTCCAACTGCGGTCTGACCAGCGCCCGATAGAGGGGAAGTATCACCTCCTTGGATCTGTTTGTCATGCATCTGCTGATGCATGATAAAGTGCCATTAGCT
>JAGPOW010000261.1:225188585-225307008 GCA_030014935.1 Caiman crocodilus | reverse complement strand
TTTGTGATTAAAAAAAAATTTTTTCTTTTGTTGGTGTCGTGTGTGGGAGGTGGGGGGGTGGGTGGGGGGTGGGCGGGGGGGGGGGGGGGGGGGGGGGCCCAGACCAAAGCCCCCCAGCAGTGAGGGAGGGAGGGGGTGAGACTGGGGCAGGGACAGATTTTGCCCAGCCAGGCTAGGGCAGGATGAGGCATGGAACAGAGCTACAGCTTGTCCAGTGGGGACTGAACAGCTCCCGCCTCTGCATGCACCCTGGGAGGGCATGAGGGGGTGCGTATGCCCCTTGGATCTGCATGGGGTGGAGTGGGCTGCAACTGCAGGCTGGGATCAGGACTGCACTGGGCTCTTAGTTGGGGCTGGGCTCGGGTCAGGCAGCAGCAGCATTGGGAGGTGGCTGTGGGGGTGGGCTGCAGCCACCCCTGATTTTACCGCACCTCCCCCCCAGTGCACCCTCCCAGTGCTGCCATCACCCTGCCCGGTGCAACCCGCGATTCAACCCCTGCTTCCACCCATGCATTGGGAAGAGCTGGGGCTGTGCTGGGCGGGCAGTGACAGCGCTGGAAGGGAGGGTTGCAGGGGCTGTGGCACCCCCTGCCCCCATAGCTCCCTGCCAGTGCCACTGCTGCTGGCAGCTGCAGTGCAGCTGCAGCCCACCTGCCCCCCCCCACAGATCCAGAGGGCATAGCCACCCCCCCCCCCGCACCCAGCTGAGCAGCTCCTACCCGAGCCCCTGTCCCACTTTGTCCTGCAGCACCGGGAGCATTAATTTGTCCATCCACACCCCTTTCCTCCCTCTCCTCTTCCATTGCAATGAACTTACCAGCTGCATGCAGCTTTCCAAGCTGCCGGGCTGCGCTCCTTGCTGCCTGTCTCCTGTGCTGCAGCTGCACGCATGCACGGGCATTTATCGGCCAAATTGTCGGCCACATCGGGCCAATTTCTGATACACACAGTCTTCTTTATACCGGTGCCGATCCAATATCGGACCGATGTATTGTTGCACCTCTAGGCTTTACCTATCCTGTTAATTTGAGTTCACTTTTCCAGTGCATGTAAGTATTATGATTTTGTTTTCTTCTTGCTATAACATTGCTCTTTCAGGCGTCTGCTAGAGGCAGTTGCCATCTTTTCCAGTTTAGATACAACCTGTTATAGCAGTGATTCGTAGAAGGTTTACTTATATTCTTTTTATTGTTCTCTCTCAATGCAAAATAGAAAAGTCACTTAGATTGAAAGTGTATAATTGCCTTTTTTGTATGGAAAAATATAGCTGTCACAGCCTTTCTACTGCCTCACATAGCAGTTACTTTTCAGTAACTGTTATGTGAGGCATTGAATCTAAAAGGCTCAGCCAATTTATCTCACCTTTTATTATGGAAAGTTAATTTAGTCCATAAGGTGTGACTCTGCAGTAGCTGATTGTTTCAGTGATTTTGTGAACATTTTCAGACATGTATCCTGCAGGTTTTTGCCCTTTTCAAATGCAAATGTTTAATCAGTTCTCAGTGAGATATAGTTCCAAAATGCATGTACTATACACTCATGGCTTCTTTTCTATTCTTGCAGTGATCTGTTATCTTCTGAGTATCTTGAGAGGCATATCGAGAATGGAGGAAAGACAGTTGAAGTTAAAGTAAGAAAGTTTGTCTGTTTGTTTTTTTTCCCCTTTCCTCCCAATTTTTAAATGCTTTCTTTTTGGCTTAATGGAAATTAACCTCATTTTCTTATCGCAATGGAATTCTGATTTTAAGGCAATTTGAAGAATGAATTGCTTTTGTGATTCAGCTAAATATTGTGTCATGTAATTGTTATATATGTACATTCTTAGAACACATAATATGATTAACAGATCAACATAGACTAATGAGTTATAGCTATTTGTACCAATAAATACAATTTCTATATATTCTAATATGTGCGCTCTGAAGAAAAATACAGCAATGACAATCTTACAGTCTACAGGTAAGGCTTGTAAAAGGTCAGATTTGTGGCTTTTAATGGATTTTCTTATAAGGATAGTTGTTTTTGATATAAGATTTTTTCATAGTCAAACCAAATATCTACCAATCTGTTGATATAGGAGGCTTATTTTTTAGAAAGTTTGTAGTAGCTGCCTCATAAGAAATTGTTGAGATTATGCAATCTGTGTTTCAAGGTATTTCCATATTCTAATGCTATCTATGTTTCTGTTTAATCTGAGATATTTTTCAAAACCACAAACTTTCACTAACAGTAAAGCTAAATCCATTTTTGCATGCAACAACAAAGTTGATGGGAAATAACCTTCTGTTTGCAAAGATAATACGTTGTGAAAAAGCAACAATAAAAGTAATGTAGAATGCATGATGCAATGATGCAGCATGTATAGCAGAAAGGGTGGGAAACAAATAGTTTCAAAAAATACTGCCAAGTCTAGCTAAACCCCAAAATTGAATTTTCTAAGAATAACCTTTTACTAAATTGAAGGCTACCTAAATGGACTCCAAAAAAATGAAATATTTCTGTACTACATCAGGAAATGGTCAAAGCAGACATTTTATTAAGGCCCCAGACAGATGCTAATCATAGAAAATCAGGGTTGAAAGGGAGCTCAGGAGGTCATTTACTCCAAACCCCTGGACAAAGCACGACCATCCCAGCCAAGGCTTTGTCTAACTGGGTATTAAAAACCTCCAAGGATGGAGAGTCCACAACCTCTCTGGATAGCCTATTCCAGTGTTCTACTACCCTCCTCATGAGAGAGTTTTTCCTAATATCTAACCTAAAATGCCCTTGCTGCAACTTGAAACCATTGCTCATTGTTCTGTCATCTGCCACCACTGAGAACAGTCTAGCTCCATCCTCTCTGAACCACCCTTTATGTAGCTGAAGGCTGCTGTTAAATCTCCCTCAGTCTTCTCTTCTATGGACTAAATAAGCCCAGTTCCTTCAGCCTCTCCTCATAAGTCATGTTCCCCAGCCCTCTTAACCATTTTGGTTACCCTCTGCTGGACTCTTTCCAATTTGTCCACATCTTTTCTGTAGCAGGGGGCCCAAAATTGGTCACAGTACTCCAGATGTGTCTTCACCAGTGCTGAATAGAGGGAAAGAATCACTTCCCTCAGTCTGCTGGTAACACTCCTACTAATGCATCCCAGTATTAGCCTTCTTCGCAACAAGGGCACACTGCTGGCTCATATTCATTTTATTGTTCCCTGTAACACCCTGGTTCTTTTCTTCAGAGCTGCTGCCCAGCCAGTTGATTCCCAACCAGTACTGATGAATGGAATTGTTCCATCTTAAGTGCAGGACTTTGCATTTGTCCTTATTGAACATCATGAGATTTTTTTTATTTAGTTCATTCCTCCAATTTGTTGAGGTCTCTCTGAATCCTAGCTCTACCCTCCAGTGTCTCTACTACTCCCTTCAGCTTGGTGTCATCTGCAGACTTGCTAAGGGTGCACTCCATCCCATCTTCCAGATTGTTGATGAAGATATTAAAAAAAACTGGCCACAGGACCACCCCCTGGGGCACTCCACTTACTAGAGGCGGCCAATGAGACATCAAGCCATTGATTACTACCTTACGGGCTTGATGGTCTGGTCAGTTTTCTATCCATCGTACAGTCCATTCATCCAGCCCATACTTCTGTAGTTTGCGTGTATGAACATTATGGGAAACTGTATCAAAAGCCTTGCTAAAGTCAAGATGCATCACATCCACTGCTCTTCCTGCATCCAGAGAGCTAGTCATCTCATCATAGAAGGCAATCACATTGATCAGGCATGACTTCTCTTGATGAATTGATGCTGACTGTTCCTAATCATCCTCTAAGTACTTAGAGATGGATTCCTTGAGGACCTGCTCCATGATTTTTCCAGGGATTTAGGTGAGGCTGACTGGTGTGTAGTTCATTAATCCTCCTTCTTCCCTTTCTTAAAAATGGCACTAAATTTCCCCTTTTCCAGTTGTCCAGGATCTCTCCTGATTGCTGTGAGTTTTCAAAGCTAATGGCCAGTGTCTCTACAATCACCTCACTCAACTCTTTCAGCACCCTTGGGTGCATCGCATCTTGCCCTATGGACTTGTACACATCCAGTTTTTCTAAACAGTTCTGAAGTTGTTCTTTTGCCATTGTTGGCTGCTCACCTCCACCCCAAACTGTACTGCCAGGTGGAGTAGTTTGGCAACTGACCTTGCCTGTGAAGACTGAGGTAAGAAAAGGTCACTAGGTTGCCTTCCCCATTTAGTAAGGGACCCACACTTTTTATGATCTTCTTTTTGTTGCTGACAAATTTGTATAAACTCTTTTTGTTACCCTTCTCATCCCAAGTCTATGTTAATGTGAAGTTATGATGGGATCTGGTGCAGGATCCCAACAATTTTCTTCCTGCCATGCTATACTTGATGGCCTGATGTGCAATTGTGGGATCCCACATCAGATCCCATGGCACCATGTTGTCATTGTAGGGGGATTCTGATACTAGGCTCCCCCTGCACTATCTAGTAGCTAGGTTGGCTCCCTGTGCTCCCCTGGCTGGGAGCTTTGATCAGCTGAGGAGTGCTCCCATGTGCTTCAGAGGCTGGGTACTGGCCACGTGCACAATTAAAGGCATAATAGGAACCAGTCACAAAGTTATTACACATATTTTATGTGTATTACACATATTGTATGTAATATTAAAATATGTTAATATTTTATACATTTTATATTACACATATTTTACATAGAGGCAGACACACACACACAGAGTCCCTTCCTACACATGCACACTCCCTCCCACCCTCCTTCCACACCCCTCCACACGCCCTCCCTCCCTCCACTCAACACACACCCTCCCCTCCCTACACACAACACACACCCTTCCTACACACACACACATGCCCCCCCTTATGTGGGTCTCGTGCCCCTGCGGTCCAGCAATGCAGCCAAAAACCATGTGGTGCAGGAAGGCAGAGAATTGGCTCGGGGTGGGGTGGGCCCTGGTTCCTGTCATCTTTGACAGGCATCCAGAAGCAGATACATATTAATTTTCTAAATTTTTTTAGAGGCTCCGTGGGCCAGATAGAATGGCCTGGCAGGACAGATATGGCCCATGGGCAGTATTTTGCCCACTCCCGTGTTAGGTCCTACAAGATGAATAAGCATAAAGCGTCTTCAGTGAGTATGAACTTAGTGTAGCCTTTTTCATTCTAAAAGTCAGATGATCAGACTGGCCAACAACAAGGATACTGTAGAGTTAAATGCAAACCAAAGTTTACTTCTGTTCTACTGTTTTTATACAATAGAAGTGCTTATTACATCAAGTACACGTCCTTGCATGTTACAATTTGCTGATTAAAAAACGTTATAATTACAACATTCCTACGTCTATTATACCAAGTTTTGGTTGTACTTTCCTACATGCTTTTCTTTTCTACTATGGCAGGTCATTGTTTCTGTTTATCTTACAACATTATTGACCAGATTCCAAGAGTTCTGATGTACTCTATTGCTTTTCACAGAATTTCAGATCCGCAGGTTTTAACTCCTACTGCTCCTTGCCTGCCTTGCGGCCTGCAGCAAGTGTGTAGTAGTCAGTTCTGTATTTTATTCTGAACACATTACCAGATAAAATAGACAGACAGACATGTTCAGTTACACTCTAAAGAGAGTTTTCACAGTTAGCCTGAATTACAAGTCAAGAAATCTGATTTGAATCCAAAATTTGACTGTAAACAGAAATAGAAGATGGCAGTTGAAGTTAATATGAACAAAACCATTACTCAGTTTGTCAGGAAATATATACAAATTGGCAAAGTTAAACATTCTTTGGCAGCTGTACCAAATGAGGGAGAGATTCTTCATCCTTTTCCCATGAGTAATTTTTACTCGAGTAAGCAGGATCTTTTGATATCACTGGGATACTTTATAAATAATGACGAGTTGCAAGAGCAGGAAATGGTAGGACTGGGACATTAGGGTGCAGGTTCATAGAATCAATGGACCACATCTCCCTGCAGGATCACTGCAGGTATCTCAGAACCACTTATCTGATTAGTGGTTGCATGGACTGTTTCTCCTTTCATTTGCAGTATGATGTTTCTGTGCAACTACAGCAATTGCTTCCTTAGTCTGCTCAGTGTAAGGTAGAGCACATTGCTCCAGGGAAAGAGGATGGAACTGTAAACATTGCCTGTTCTTTCCCCATCCTCTGTGGGGAAAGGGGCACCAGCCTCCTTCTACATGTGCCTTGCTTCCTTGTCTACCACATACAGCCTCCTTCCCATGTACCTGCCTATAGAATAGAAGTAATTACCTTCAGGGTACTGCTCTTCCCACTTTGATGTAACTGGTAGGCTGGCTCTCCATGGAGTGCACTGAAGTGTAGTATGAAATTTCTGTTAAGTTTTAGGTTTTTTTAAGTACCATTTAATATCTGGAATCAGTGTGATCTGGTGGCCCCATGGCCAAAATTTTCCAAAGAGATCATTAACTACAATTAGTGTCAGATTTTCAAAAGAGCTAAGCTCCCTGTCAGGCATTAAAATAAATAGCTAGATTTTCCAATGAATGCTGCCTACTGGGAGATTTCAGTGCTGAGCGCTGAATGAGACTAATTTCACTGCCTCAACAGGAGCTCTTAAACAATCTGGTCCCACATGACCAGCTAGCTCTGCAGGCCTCCAGCAAGTGTTATTATTGGTCCCTTGAACGCAGTTTGAGAACCACTTCCTTTAGATACTGAAAGAGAAAGGAAAAGGGCAAAAAGTACAGCAAGGTTTAATTTGCGTTTGAGAAGCTAGATTCTGTTTTTGGTTGAAATGCTTCTTAAAAACATATTTTCTGATACCAGCTTTTTATATGATGATAATAGTTCAGTACCTTAAAATGGTGATATTATTGTTTTACTTGTAAAAGCGTTTTGGTGGCTACCTGGTGTTAGTTCCAACAATAAACCAGTCAGAAAACATAAAGGAATGTTCACATGACTTAAATATAAAAAAAAAAAAAAAAGTTAATGGAAGGGACCACACTTCCAAGTAAAACAGTGTGTAATAAAGGCCAAATTGTTGTGTACCACATCCTAAACCAGTGAGGCCCAACCTTTTGGGCAGGCATACCACAAATTAGCCCCACATTGTCCCTGAGCGCCACTGCAATCCCCTTCCTCTGGCCAATCTGCTGCTCTGCTTTCTGCCCTTGCCCCATGCTCCCTGCTTTCTGCTTGCTGCCCCTTCCTCTTTGCCAAGTCTCCTGCTCTGCTTTCTGCTTTTTGTCCTACCTGCTGCCTGTTCCCTCCCTGATCTGCTGCATGCCACATACAGAGACTGCCTGTTGTGGCAGATTTGCCTCAGGTTGGCCATTCCTGTCCTAAATGATTCAGTTCCATTTCTATGTCTGTTATTTACACAGTTAGGAGACTAAGTCTAGTGTTCATTAAAGGCCAAATCGTTTTTCACTCCCTGTAGTTATGGAGGGGCCTAAGCAGCTGCCATAGTCCAGCTGTGTGACAGGAGAACAGACTGAAACTCCCACACATGCAACCCTGTGCATCATAAGAGTTGTTCTCAGTGCAACTGTTACAGAATTACAGAGGAGTTAGTTTTTGGTGGAAGCAGAGATGGAGGGAGGCAGGTCAGGAGGGAGATCTACCTCCATATGCAGATCTCTCTTCCTATTAAAGGAAAAGGCAATAGGACAGGGGTGGGTAAAATGGGACCCATGGGCCAGATGCGGCCCACCAGGCCATTCTGTGCAGCCCACAGGACCCCTAAAAATATAGAAAATTAATATTTATCTGCCCCTGGCTGCCTGTCATGCAGTCCTTAACGACTTTCAAAACTCAGTACGCAGCCTTCCGCCCACAATAATTGCCCACCCCTGCAATAGAATCACTCTCTCTCATCATTGCATTAGGAAAACACAAACCTTGCTGGATGGCAAGCTCAACAAAATGGCCCTGTCAACTCCCTTTCCTTTCCTGTAAATCTCTACTGTGGAATAAATGGATTTTAAAATATTTTTTCCCTGTTATTTCTTAACCTTGAAGTGGTTTTCCTGCTTTTCCTTAATGGCGTGTTGTAAAATACAGTATAAGTAGCGCAGGTATTTGGGCTGGTATCATCAGCCACATGACAAAGAGAAAACTATGGAAATGCAACTGTAGACACAGTCATCATTTAACAATGGTGCAATCATGACCATACCTGGGGAGTGGATACTTGCTCTGCCTTGTACTCAACGTAGAACTGATCTGAAGCACTCTGAACCACAAACCCAGCTTCATGATCTGAAGGAAATGTGCTGGTTTTCTGTATCCATTGATAATGTTTTGGAGATGGGAGTAGGAAAAAAAAAGCAATATTTTATGCAGTTCAAGGAAGGGAAAAAAGTAAAGATGATATAGTTCAAGGTTCCAGTTTCGTGGAATAGCAGATTTTAACAATGACAGGCTCCTCAGTTTAATACCTTCTTTTATAATAAGTTGATTATAAGTTGATTGTTGCGTAGTTAGTTAATAAAGTGAAGCAGTTTCAAAATGAAAAGGACTATTATATTTTATTTCTTCAGTACCACTAGGTGATAGTTGAATGAGGCAGACAGTCTGGCTGCCACACACCCGCTTGAGAAATACATCTGCTGCTTTGCAGCAGTTATGTGGAACTTTTATATATGGGCTCTGAGAGGCAGGGGTGGGAGCTTTTATTAACGTGGCTCTGAGAGCTACACTAATTGGAAGTGCCTGGAGTGTGACATGTACCAGTGCCCCATGCTAACAAATGTCAGCGGGGCACTTTGAAATAAAGCTCATTGAATGAGGTTTAGTTTAAAGTGCACCACCATTTTCCAGTGTGAGGACGTTGATACATGTGATGCTGGAGCATGGTAATTACCATGCTCCAGCAGACTAGATTAATTGAGTCTGCTCTGACACACTGTAATTATAGCGCATCAGCGCAGCCTCCCTACACGAGTGTAGGAGCCCTAAGATATTATTTTTACACAGCAAACAGTGCAACAATATATGTATATACATACATACACACACACACGCACATATATATACATGTAAGTAGAAGAGGTAAAATTTTTTTTTAACTTACACTTCCAGTTGGGTTTCTCTACTGGTTAGCAAAACTTGCATCATTATCCTTAATATCTGAAGACCCTCTCAAAACCCCCCAACTATTAATAAAGAAGTAGAAAGACTCTTCATGTGTTACCTTTTCTTGATTGTGACGGTTCAGATCCTACTCTGCTATTGGCACATAAATACTCAAGTTGCATATGCTTTATATCACTGCGGCCTGTCTTCATGTACTTTTCTCTCTTTTTAGGTTATCGTTCTATCACTAATGCTGTCAGTGAGATGAAAGGCAATATACAGTTAGCGGTGCTGAGTAATCTATAGCACTGGATTTTTCTTCCTTGTATCTATTCAGTGACATTGTCTCCTATTAAATGTTTTCCTTTTTCCTTTGCTTTGCTTTCTTTTCCTTACATTTGAACAATTTATACTCTGTTATCATTTGAATAAAGCTGTCGCACAGTCCTTGAGAACAGCATAAGTACCAGGATTGCCAACCATCCATAAATGTATAAACAGTCAATTTAAAGAAAAGCTAAAAATGCTAGTCTGTAAAGTTCGTTAAAAATGGGCTGTTGATAAAAAAAACAAGAAACTATGAACTTAATTGAATGTCCATCATTGGGTTGAGGATGGATGCAAGTATTGATGGACAGATAGAGTAAAGCAGTACCATTTTGTCTGAGTGGGAGTGCACTTTTGCACCTTGCAGGGAGCTCTCTTTCACGGCTCTGTAGTCCATGGGAGCCTTCTTAGCCCCAGACCTTCCCCTAGCTAAGTTCTTCTGCTACATCCTGTCGGCCATCACCTGCTTGTAGCAGTAGCACCTTGAAAGCAGGAGCACATGGCTCCAGGCAGTCTGAGGCACCAAATATGTAAAAAGTGTATGTCAGTAAAAAAGTTTGATTGGTCAATAAAAAGTTCACAGATCATTAGTTAAAAAAAAATTCTTGGGCTGGCAGCCCTGACAGATGCAGGTATAAACTTAAAAAGAAACACTGTATCGAAAGGTTTTTAAATATCTTTTTTGGTAGAAAGATTAAGTGTAACTGTAGGACACTTTTATTTTTCAGATAATCTAGTAAGCCACAACGTATGTTTCATGTATGTACCTGTATATAGCATATAATATGATATAAATACTATATGCAAAATATTGTTTGCTAAAATGTTCAAACTTCTCTGCCTAAAGTTAGATATTTAGCTTCCTATTTTGATCCCTGAATAAGAGCTCAGACCTGCAAAACTGAAGTCAATGGGAGCTTTCCTATTTAATTGTATGGCAGCAGATTCAATTAGCTTGATTTGTAGAAAAATCAACTGCCTACATCTCCTATTGATTCTGTGTGTGTTCAGCATATCTGACAGTTGGAGAAAATGAGTTCAATACCACATGTGTATTCAGATAACTAACTTTAGACTCAAATATTTTGTGTATGTTATTGCAATTAGAAGTTTGAGATTTTAATACAGAAAACTTTAATTCTCCCTTCTAATTCATGTATGCATTTTAAAATAGTCTTTCGTGATAACATCAGACAACAGGTATGGAATAATAATAAATGTTACATAGAAATCTATATTAATTTGAACAAATTATAATAGCTAATTTTTATTATATTGTTATTAGCTGAATCATGCACAACCTCTTGTAACATTATATTGTTATTAACAGAATATCATGCGCAACCTCATTATAATTTTTAAATTACTTTAATGTAGACAAGCAAGGTGAGAAAGTAAATTGCAGTGAGAACTTGAATACGTGTCTCAACCTTTATGAGATTTAAATCTCAGTCTTAATGTGCCCATAAGACATTTTGATTTTTTTTATGCCATATATATTTAAAGAATTGGACACAAAATTCTAAAAGACCAGGAAAGGATGGGAGATACTGGATGGATCTAGGTGCTGACAATGAGATATATTATTTCTTCTCCCAAGATCACCAGTCCAAATCAGGGGACATTGACCTGCCCATTACCATCCAATGACTGCCATCAAATTTAGTATCATTTGCATCATTAAATTCATTTTTTATTAGGCTTCATGCTAAACCCCTGGTTAGCGTTCCAAAATGTCACAGTAGGATATTTTGATGAATGCTGGCTAATCACAGTTTTATAATAATTTGTGAGGTAGCTGCAAAACTACCCTAAATTACTAACTTAGTCTTAAATTTTAGCATACGAAAGGCTCCCCAGTGGGTCCACCATTTAATTTGTAACAAACCTGTCTACCTGAGTTACGTGTGCTTGCTTGGAGGAATGCAGAGGAGTAGAATCCATCTACAATAAAAGCTGTGTTAAATGGCATTTTACTGACTGGGATACTCTATTAACTAGAATTTCCAATATCCCCCAATACCAGGGGTGGCCCGGATGCGGCCCACCAGGCCATTCTATCTGGCTCGTGGGGTCCCTAAAAATTTAGAAAATGAATACATATCTGCCCCTGGCTGCCTCTCAAGTGGCTCTCGATGGCTTGCCAAAACTCAGTAAGCGGCCATCTGCTTGATATAATTGCCTGCCGCTTCCCAATACCAATCCTCACTTTAGCAATCGGAATCTTTGCCGAGTCTGTCCAGCATGTGCATCGAGTATTTCTGTTGTTTATGTTAGTTAGTGACACTGCCGAGAAAGGAGCTGCCAGGAGTCTGCTGGGGAAGAGGTGGGGGGAAGGGAAAGAGATCTGCACAGAGCAGGGTGGGCTATTGCTGTGGGCTGGGGCTGGTATAACTCTCAGATAACTGGAATTTTTACATAACTGACACCCTTATTACCCCACTCATGCCGGATAACAAAGCTTTTATTGTATTTCTCTTCTTTTTTCAGTAAAAATGCTTTCTCATAACAAAGGCACAAGGTAATACATCTTGGCAGGAAAAATGTATATTAACTGTTCTTTACTGGAAGTGTTTAGACTTTGTTCCCAAAAATGCACTGATTGCTTTGACAGTACAGTCATGTAATATGAACGGTGGAGGGCAGGAGGAGAAGTAGAAATTGGAAGATGGAGAGCCTGAAGGTATGTTCCCTCAGGATTCTGCCTTTTCGAAAATAATTGGCATGTGGCACAAGCTGCTCATACATTCCATGGGGAGTTGGCACTAGAGGGGAGGAGTGCTCCAGTAAGTCATTGGAGCCTGAGTGGTAATGTTCTTTTTGTAGGAACAATATTTGCAGCAACCAGAGAGGAGGCTACCTTATTAGAAAGTAGAAAACCACTCCAATGCTCACTTTAGTTTGGTGGAAGAATTTAAAAAAGAAATACCCATGAGTTATCTGAAGCCTCCCTTTAACGCTGTCTGGAATTCAGCAAAACATTTGATTTTTGGACCATGTTGCAAATTATTAATTAAACTAAAAAAGCTAGGGATTAATAGAACAAATGGAACTGGGTGAAAGGAAGATAACAACTGGGCTTTTTGTAAGGAGAGGTTAGTAGTGGAGTTCCTCAAGAACTGGTCTTTGGATTGATCTTATTTAGTAGTTTCATTAGCTACCTGGATACAATAGGTTGTGTGCTTACAACACAATGTTGGGAACATCACCAAAAGAGAGAAGGAAATACTGTTATACAAGAAAAATGGATGACCCTGGGGAATGGTAAATAGAAATGAAATGAAATTCAGTCGTACAGTATGCCAGGATATAATATAAGAGTTTTAGCTCTAAACTGGGTGATTATCTGTTGGAAATGGCAGATGAATGACATTTGCATTACTCTATCACAGAATAATTATTAGGCACCAGTCTGATATGGCCGTGAAAAAGGCCAGTGCAGTCCTAGGTTATATAATATGCAAGATACTTCTAGAGCAACCAGGGAAGTATTAACATCATCATACATGGCTCTGGCAAGACCTACACCTGAACTCTGTGTGCAGTTCCTGGTCACCAATGTTCAACAAAGGTAAACCTGTCATTTTCATAGGTACTGACTCCTTGCAGGTAGAACAGGTGCAGAGAAGGGCAATTAGGGTTTTCAGGGGAATGAAGACCTTCCTTATGAGAAGACTAAAAGAGTTTGAGTAATTTAGCCAACGAGAGAAAAGAACTAATAAGTATAAACTGACTATGAATAAATTTAGTCTGGAAATTATAAAAATGTGACCAACAGAATAGGTTTTTGAACAGCTCTTCACTAGGAGTAGTGATGTCAAGAACTGAGCAAGATTGGAGCTTTGTAATGTTATGAAAGGCATAATTTGGCATGGTTACTTGACAGCAGGGAGCTAGACTTTATAAGCCAGGAATCCCTATTCATTCTTCTGTTTCTGTTTCCTACTTAGACTTTAGAAGAGTCTCCACCTTTGCCCATGTACATGACACACACACACAATTTTAAAAGAACTTTTGCAGCATGCTTGATTTATTTGAAGCTCACTACACTGAAGCAATCCATTTATTTTGCAGTTGCTGATGAAGCTTTAAAATTTCTGCACATTTTTGGTTTCTCTGGACATTTTTTGCTTTAGACATATGCTGTCATTTAGAATCAATATGGGTCGAGGAAAGTCTCAGTGGACAAGTCTATATGAGATGCTTTAGTGTGGAGTAGACTAATTAGCTATCCAGTAAAGCGTCACCATCTACATATGCAGTGCTATTAGACCGGAGTAAACTAACTAGCTCTACCATAGGCTAGTACTGCCCAACACAAGTACTATCCTACAGCAGAGTTATTTAGTGTGCTGCAACGTATGTACAGACAGTGCCTGGGGCTGGCTGGGGCTCAAGGGTGCTACAATATGGGGGCTGCTTGCTGGCTAGTACTGGCTTGCACTGTAGCACCGTTTTGCCCCCACTAGCCGTTCTGCAGCACACTAAGCCAGGGTGGAGCAGCTCCAGGCTGGCAATTATTGGGCCCCTTGCTAACCAGGGCTGCGCCACCCTGGCTCAACGTGCTGTAATTGGAGTTTGTCTCACACTAGTTTCATGTGTAGATGCACCCAGTATTTCCCATTTTATTTTGTTTGCAATAGGCAATTCCTTTTGGGTTTCAGTAAAATTTACTGCCGTCTATGGGGTACCTGGGACTAATGCAAGACTCCTCTAGCTCAGAACTCATGTATGTTATATCTTTTCAACCTAATGGTCTTGTAGGGTTGCAAGTGGTATTAAAATAGGCTTGTAAAAAATTAGCTGATGCATTATTACTAGTTTAGTTTCTATGTGAATCCTGCTACTGAGAATGTAAAAAATTAAAGGTAACATCCATTGTCAGCAGGAGTCTTTTCTGAGCAAGATTCTAAGTTCATGACTTACATAAGGATAATGCAGGTTTAATTACTTTGTCTTCCCTCTTCTAATAATTGTTCTTCCAAAACCTAGCAGCACCAGAACTGTTTCATTAAGAATTTTTTTTTCATTGTTGTAAAGTCAGACCAAAAAAAGGAAAAGGTAAAAAAAAAATGCTTAAGACTATTTTTTCTCTGACACTGAAAGAAAGCAAATCAAAAAGCTATTTCCTTAGTAAATACTAGTGCAGCTCCCTGGCGAGATGGCAGTGTGCTGACAAATTAAATAGCCATCCACATTCTCCAGCTGAGTACAGAGCATCTTAGCTGTAGCTATTGACCAATAAACACAAAACCTCATTTGAACTCAGAATCTAAAATCTAGTAATAGCACACGTCTGCTGCTGAAAGCGGTTTTTGTAAGCCAGGTATAGGACAGTATTTTCAATGATAGTGCATCTGTGTGCATCACACCTTTTTAGAAGGCAGGGTAGATTGCACTAACCAAAGTTATAGACTAACCAAAGTAGATCTGTAATAACCCCTTTGTCATGCACTTTTAAAAGCATGTACTTATTTTTCTCAAAGAATTGTGCCCACAGCCTTGAAACACATTTTTTAATGCAGAGTTTCAGTGTTGGTGATGCTGTTTCATCCCTAATGTTAGGAATTGTCTTTCTAAGATTGACCTAAGGTCACTCACTTTGATTTCAAATTTCATTAATTCTACGTGAAAGATATTTATTCAAACCTTTACAATACCTGCCTTTCAGGAGCCTAGATTCCAACATAGGCTAAGTCCAGAATCTGCTTTAAGGTGGGGGTAGGGCAGTAGTATCCCAGACATATTTTTCAATTTTACAAGATTTTAATTTGAATCCTTGTTTGTAGTCATTCCCCTTCAAAAATAAACATTTAAATAATCAGAAAATACACAGATATCTGAATGTTTTGTTTTTGTTAGCTCTGGGTTAAAACTTGGAGAGACATCAAGAATTTCTAAATAGCACTGCTTACTGAGAGCAGTAATTTAAATGCCGGTTACCCTGAGATGGCTAGCTCTTTAAAAAGCTAATCATTAGCTGACAGTGGACACATAATAGGCTGGTCATTAGCTGATCCCTAAGGAACTCTCTGCTGTAAAGAAAAGGGAAGTATATTACTGCAAATTGAGGTAGGTTGACAGTTTTCTCTTCCAGATCCTGCACATCCTCTACTCGGGGTGGAGGGCGAGATGCCATTAAAGTCCCTTGCATGGGAGACCTCTGTAACATTTCAGTTGTCACCCATACCTTCCACCTCCTGAGCTGTCTAGACAACCCAGTGAGCACCATTCCTGGTGGTGTCCTGAAAGAAACCACCAAGAGGAGGAGCTCTAGGCTGCTGTCCAAGAATGACTGACTTGGCCATGTTCCTGAGTGGGTTGCTGGAGGGTCAATTTGGGTGAGATGGCAGGGAATGGTGTGGAGCAGATGTCATGCAATGCAGTGCCTCAAGAAACACATTGTCCGCTGTTGAACACTGTGAGAGGAGTGGCAGGAGCTGGGGGTTTTGCTGCTCCCAGCCCCATCTGCCAACTGAATCACAATCATCCCCTGAGTCAGGACCTGCCTGGAGAGCTTCCAGAAAGACTGCTATGTGGGCCGAGTACATCAGTGACCTGAAGGCAAAACCTGGCCAGGGTGAGGTAACCACGTTGTGCCTCACAGAAACTTTATGCACTTCTCAGACTGGTGTTTCATCCATGGGGGCCTTCCAACTGCTTCTTGCTTGATGGCACCATCTGCTACGACTACTGGGATAAGAGGTGCCAGAAGTGCAGCTAGGAGGGTGAGAACCTGCCCTACATCCTGTATAGCTTCAAGCCTCATACAAGAGCATGGCATCTCCATCACAGCACTGTATAGGACTATTTGATGAGGGCCATCTCAGCATTTGTCTTGACAGCTGCTGTGAACCATGTTGTCCCAGGCTATAACAGCCAGCAGCATGTGGACATTGTTGTAGCAGAGGAGGACAACAAAAAGATCCTGATCATTGACATGACCATTCTGTTTGAAACCCAGGAGCAAACTTTCTCTGAAGCTTAAAAATGAAAGCTGTTCAAGTACAGGCTACTGGCTGTTACCCTGAGGAAAAAGGGGTGTATTGTGATGGTGCAGGCACTGATCTTTGGGGCACTTGGAGCATGGGACCCAAGTAATAAGAGCATCCTGTGAGCCTGCAGAGTACCCTGCTGCTGCTCAGAACTGATGAAGTGCGTATGGTATCTGATACCCTCCTGGTTAAATGACATCTTTGTAGAGCATATTACAGGCCATCGCTGGTATGAAGTCCACCTGACAGTAGGAAGAGTGAGGACAGTGCTGGTTAAAACCATTGTCTTAAGAATGGTTTACAGCCTTTCAGCTCTGTACTGATGCAGTTACTGTGCATGGAGTCCTGTCTCTCTCTTCTCCATAACGTTGCATTGAAACGTTTTAACCACTGTACTCTGGGCTAACATAGGCTAACTGCATATCTTACCTTGTGTTAATACCCTTGTGTAAGTACCCATGTAGCTACCATGCAAGAGCCCCTTTCAACTGTAAAAAGCCATGCAGTAATTATATTTTTTAATATTCTTTAGTACTATAACCTAGGCAGTTCAGGATTTTGTAAGTAGTATCAAACTGATGGTAATATGTATAAGCATAGATGTTAGAGCATAACCCCACTCCTGTCAGAATGGTTAATTGTGTTAATTGATCCTGCTGTTGAGCCTTCCTGAGAGCTCTTAACAGAATATTATACTAATTTTCAGTTACCAGAATCAATACATGGTCACCTCCTTCTTGTCCAAATCATCCTTGCAGGTCACAGTGGTGGGTCAACTGCAGGGAACTGCAAGAAGCAGCAGAGGATGGGGACACAGAGCCTGTGGCAGAAAACTTGCCCTGTACTGCATTGGCAATAGCAGGGAGAACGGTTACATTCATATTGGGAAGGCAAAAGAGTTGTTTTTACTTTCCACAATAGTATTAGTCAAGCCTCTTGAAGCATAACTGGTCAGGGTATTTGTGGCATTGTTTGGGAAAGGGCAGGATGTAAAAGTCACCAAAACAGAATTGTCAGTTATTGTCTTTTTATAGTAAGGCCCTAGAAATCAGACTGATCTGACTGACTAGTTTTAGTATTAGAGCAGGGGAAGACAAACATGGTGCTAATTTTCACTCTGTTTTACTAGCTAATGGCATAATTACATCAAGGGAGCTGAATCACTTCATCATCACCAGTAAGCCAGATCCTTGTCCAGTGTGTTGATGAAACCCAAGAAAAAAGTTTGGATTGTTGTTGGGGTATATTAATATTCTTTGGGAAAGCAGGATGATACTGTGGCTGTCTTTAAATAGGAGGTAATTAGGCTTCCCCTAAAAAAGAAGACAAAGAAAGCAAAACAAGTCTGCACAATAAACCTCTTCCCACTGTTTACTGAAATACAGTGTTACCTTTAT
Organism: Caiman crocodilus; assembly: GCA_030014935.1. Taxonomy (NCBI): domain Eukaryota; kingdom Metazoa; phylum Chordata; order Crocodylia; family Alligatoridae; genus Caiman; species Caiman crocodilus. Next base: position 225,289,223 of record JAGPOW010000261.1, on the reverse strand, counting down.
GAAAAATATTAATAATCAAATGCCACCAAAAGATTTTCAAGAATATCTGAATTTCAGGACTTTCCTCAGTTTCTCTCAGTCAGTTTACACATCTGGGTGGAACAGAGTGAGGGACAGAGCACTGATCTTTCTGAGTGTCTCTGTTAAGGGATGAATGTAGATATTCATGCTGATTTATAGGAGTGTTGCCACCAGATTGAGGGAAGTGAATCTTCCCCTCTATTTTGCACTGATGAGGACACATCTGGAGTTCTGTGTCCAATTTTGGGTTCTGCACTTCAGAAAGGATGTAGACAAATTTAAGAGATTTCAGTGGAGGGCTCTGAAAATGGGTAGGGGGCTGGGGCACATGACTTATAAGAAGAGGCTGATGGAACTGAGCTTATTTAGCCTGGAGAAGAGAAGACCGAAGGGGGATTTAATAGTAGCTTTCAACTATCTGAAGGGTGGTCCAAAGAGGATGTAGCTAAACTGTTCTTAGTGGTTAGAAATGACAGAACAATGATGAATGGTCTCAAGTTGCAGCAAGGGCAGTTTAGGTTAGATATTAGGAAAAAGTTTCCCATGAGGAAACTTCCAGTACTTTACTTCCCATGAAGAGGGTAGTAAAGTACTGGAACAGGTTACCCAAAGAGGTTGTGGACTCTGTCCTTGGAGGTTTTCAAGACCTGGCTAGACAGTCTTGGCTGGGATGATCTAGTTGGGGATGGACAAGATGATCTCCTGAAGTCCCTTCCAACCCTAATTTCTATGATTCTATGAGTATGTTAGCTCTTTCAGTAGTCTCTGATGCTATGTTATGTATTCTGTTACGTTAGTTCTTACATTATTATAACATTTTCCATCAAAGCATTTTAGTATTCCTTGCAAGCTGTGATGGTTTGAGACTCAACACTGTTGTAGGGCAAAGGAGAGGAAATTTCTAGCCCAAGGTCACATTCTATCTATCCTTACTGAGTCTAGCCCAACTGTCCTGATTTATACCATTTATTTTTTTAAACAATAGACCAGGGATCCCAAGGTTTACTGGTTCAGGTACAACCACCTTAAAAACATTTTTGAAGTGTACTGATGGAATTGAAACTCAAATTACTACCAGAGGTAGGTGCACCATAGTTTGGAAATTCCTGCACAAACTTTTCTTCCATTTGTACCAATGTGGTGGTAGCCTTGCTGGAATTCCTCTTTATCCTGTGAGACAGTAGGATAAACTGTCAACAACAGGCAGCATTTTGAATAATTACTTTTCCTCCCTGGGCCTTCAAATGCTGAGTGCACACAGTTTCATTTTGCCACATCCTCCTCCATTTTGTCCGTCTCTATGATCATTAAGTGTAATTGTGCCAAGCACTTGGTTGCTGATTTAAGAGAGTCTTGAAGGCAAGGTCTGTCATTTCCATGGATCTTTATAACTAAGGACACATGGGTAACAGGTATTTCCAGGTGCACCTATACATTTATTCAGTCTTCTTTTGGCCTTCTGCATTGTCTCCAAGAATAAGAAGGGAGCCTATCATAAAATTGCCCCTTATATGTTGACATGTGAGGAAGAACATTCTACAGCGGTAAAAAATATGGTTGGAGTCCGGATATCTCAATTCTGTTTATGTTTCTAGCAGAATTTGTTTGACCTTTAGTAAATAAGCAAATTGAATTTCTTGAATTAATAAAATAGAACCTTTACATCCAAGATATGCTCCTTCTAGAAAACACTTGTAAGATTGTTTTCAGCTATTTCTTTCTTTTAGATTTGTAGGTGGAAAGCATATTTCTGTCCACAGATTTGTTATGGTATAATTTTACTGAAGAATTATGAAAACGTTTGGAGTACAATCATGGGACATTTTATTTGATTCTCATAAGGAGATCAAAACACTTTTTTGAGCCATATAATTTATGCAGGCTCAGATATTTTGAATTAAAAATGTTGTTCCTGGTTACATAAATTTCATTTTGTGGAATAAGTAAGCCTCAGGTACCATTGTGGATATATATTCCACTACTTTTTATGAGGCTAAAGCAGTCTTGACTAATTACCAAAATTCCTTTCAGAATTAATCAAAATTCCATTTGGCTCCATTCGTCCCTTCTAGTATTATTCACATACCCACATGCCTGTCCCAGAAATATCTTCAACAAAAAGTGTATTGGAAAGATATTTATGATAAGCTTTTGAAAATTCATTTAGCTAAGTGGTACCCAATCTTTCAGCCCAGTAGGTGAATGAGTAGTTTGGGGTCAGTCTATAGGTAAGATATGGTCTGCAAGTCTGATCCAGCATGTGGCCCCAGCTCTGTGTGCTGCATCAGGCTCTGGTCCTGGCCCCACATGCTGGAATGGCCCTTGCCTTGCATGCCAGATCAGAGTTTTGGCCCAAACACCAGATCGAACCCCAGCCTTATACATTGATCAGGCCCTAGCCCTGGTCCTATGCACAAGATAGCTCTTGCCTGAGACCCTGACCCTATCCACAGCCCCATACCAGTGCTGGATTACACCAATTGCCCTAGCCACATGAGCAGGGCCATGCTGTCTGGCTGGCAGAGCTTGAACATTTGGTGGTTGGGGAGCAGTGACAGTGTTAATTGACACTGCTGCCAAATTTCTGGATGTGTGGTCAACTCAATGGGTCAGACAACATGGCTTTGTAGACTGAATCTAGCCCATGGGCTGGAGGTCAAGCACCAGTGATTTAGCTGATTATTTGTTTGGGTGTTAATGCCTCACTGTTTTTTTTTTCTTTTTTATTACTTATTGCATGAAGGCTCTGAAGGCCTATACACAACTGGTCTCTGTATTATGCCAAGTAATGTACAAACAAAGGAAAAAAAAAGATAATTCCTGCCCATAGTATCTTCACTCATTAAAAAAAGGTGCCACTAGTGGGTATAATAAAAAAAACAGAAGGAATAGAACAGTGGGAATGTGACAAACAGTAACAAGAGCATGCCCTTATATTGGGCAGACATGCACACAGCTAGTTTTAATCCATTCCATTTTATTCTTTTCATAAACTGCAAGATTATAAACAAGATTAATAGCAGTGGTTTCTACTGAATGTGTATCTATTTTGTGTAATGTGGCCATTTCCTGTAGACATCCTATGGAGAACTTGTGTATAGGGTAGCTTTACACAGTATTTTGGTGACCATGCTTCATGCATAAAGGGCATCACAATGGAAAACAGTTGTGAGTGAAACTGGTAGGCAGTGGGGGCAGAGGAAATAAGAGATGGTGTAAAATACAAGAACAAATAGGTATAAAAATGAAGTATAGATGAATTGAAACCTTTTCGTAAGGGTACTCTGCATGAAAAGAAGCAAATCTTCAATCTATCTAATTACGTATTAAGTATTGCTACAGCAGTAACCATCCTAGGAACTGAGGTCTACCTTCAGATATATGGTACAGACAGTTTTAAGGTCTATACCAGGGATAGGCAAAGTATGGCCCACGGGCCAGATGCGGCTCACCAGGCCATTCTATCCAGCCCGTGGGGCCCCTAAAAAATTTAGAAAATTAATATTTCTCTGCCCTTGGTTCCTGTCAAAAATGACAGGAGCCAAGGGCATTAGGACCCAAGGGAAGCCCAGTGGGCCGCTACAACAGCAGGGCCTGCCCGGCCCTGCCCTGCATCCGGAAGCCCCAGTAGGGGCTTCTGGCCTGGGACCACATGGCTGCCCCACACCAGAACATCAGGTAAGTGGGAAGGTTGGGTTGGAAGGGCAGGGGAGGACCCCTGCAGGGAAGGAGCCTGGGAAAAAGTGGCCCAGGGAAAAGCTGAGCACGGGCGGAGAAAGCAGCCCCTTGCCCACTCTGTGGCTGGTGCCCCATGCTGCAGCTGCTCGCAACCCACATGGGGATGCCTTTGCCTGCTCTGGACAGCCCTGCGCAGGCTGTGAGTGGTTGGAGCAGGGAGCACTGGTCATGGGGTGGGGGAAGTTCTGTTTTCCCCGCCCCCCCTTGCTCAACTTTTCCCTGGTCTCCTTCCTTTCTTCTTCCTGGTATGGAGGAAAGTGGCCCTTCCCCACCTCATGGCTGGTGCTTCCTGCTGCAGCCGCTCATAGCCTGTATGAGGCTGTCCTGAGCAGGCATAGGCAGCGCCAGGCAGGCTGCAAGTGGCTGTAGTGCTGGGTGCTGGCCATGGGGTGGGCGAGGAGCTGCTTTTACACCCCTCCTCTCTGCCCCCCACGCACTCAACACCTTGTAACCTGACTCCACTGCCAGCATGTGCCCTGCATGGCTCCGTGCTTGCCCATTGGGACTGCATGTAGCAACAGCAGCTGCGGCTCCCCCACTTGCTGTTTTGGGCAGTGTTTGCCACCTCTGCCTGTGGGCTGCCCAGTGTGCGCTCTGGGCAGGCAGTGGCAGCCAACATTGACTGGTGCAGCATGCTGCTGCTGCTGCGCACAGCTCTGACAGGCGAGCCCAGAGCCGGGTTACAAACCGGTGCCAAGTGTGGGGAAAAGCGGCCCCTCACTCACCCTGCGGCCGGTGCCCCACAAAGCAGCCGCTCATAGCCCGTGTGGCTCTGCCTGTGCCTGCTCACGATAGCCCTGTGTGGGCTATGAGCAGCTGCAGCAGGCAGCGTCAGCCATGGGGCAGTCGAGGGGCCACTTTTCCCCATGCTCAGCACCAGCTTCTTCCCTGCCAGTGAACAGGAGGTTGGGGCTGTGCACTGCCCCTTGCCTGTACTGTGGGGCTGGGGAGCACTGGGAGTGAGCAGGTGCAGGAGCCAGTGGGAGCATGAGGCCCACACTGGTGTCCCAGGGCCTGTGCCAGTGGGGCCCAGAGCAGGGTAGCAGGAGTGCAGGGTCCCAGCCAGCAGGGGCTCTATGGAGCCGGGCCAACTCCCCTCTCTCTGCTGGTGCAGGCCAGCCCAGCTCCACAGACCCCTGCCAGCTTGTGCCCTGCTTTGGGCCCCACTAGTGCTGGACCTGGTACATGGGACCAATGTCCCGATGCCTTGGGATCAAAGACATTGAGACATTGGTCCCAAAATGGTGACCAGGGGGTGGGGCATCTGTCAAGGGGCAGGGCTATCCATGTGACCCTCGACAGCCTGCCAAAACTGGATAAGCATCCCTTCACCCAAAATAATCACCCGCCCCTGGTCTATACCATGGTATCAAGTCTTTGAGTCAAGCAATAAAATATTAAGGAGAAGATTTCTGCAGTGGACTAATGATTTTATATGCCCAGCCTAAGATTGACTTTATTTCTAAAAAGTGCTGAGTACCAGTGTTCTCAAAATCAGGTTCCTGTAAGGCATCTTAAGTCAGCTCCCCAGAAAACTGAACCATCTCAGATCATTAGTCTTTTTAAAAAAAATCTCAATTTGGTTGATCCCATAAAGGAAGACAAAACCAAACCAAAGGAGAGTTTCTTTTCAAACTATATAAAAGATAGTAATTTTTTCTTTTTGACTGAATTTATTGTTTATGAAACAATGCTTTGTATGGTAGAATCTGAGTGCATTTAATTTAACATGTTAATTAATGACTTTCAGCTTTTCCTTAAACTATCACCCAAGTCATGGCTTGCTTGTGAAAATGAAAAGTTATTATGAAATGCTCATAAATATTCCCATGTCTGGTTGTATAGGGGTGAGAGCCCCTCATTGTCACCAGAAGTGATTGTGTGTGTATTTAGTTATGTATTATAGTTTTTAAGAGCCATGGCAAAACCCCTCTGCTGAAGCAGGAGAATGTAGCTGACACAGAACAGACCTGGGTAAGTTAATTAGTTAAATTTTAGGTTAATAATTAATAGTTAATAAGTTAATAATTAATAAGTTGATAATTAGTAGGAATTAATAATAAAAACAAATTCTAGTGGGGGTAGAGTTTTAGCTTGGTTTAGGGACCCAGTTCTGTTTTTCACTGACTTCAGTGGGTATTTGTTGAGTAACAACTGTAGGATTCAGTTCCAATTTGTTCATCTGTATCCATTATTTACGAGAAGGAAGGGGCAGTGTTATGTTTCATTGCTCTCCTTTCTCATTTGATTATACAGTTTCCTTTCAGTTCAGCACACTTGGTATGTTTATGACTCATTCTTTTTTAATTGTTTTCTGTTTTTCTTTTTCTGCAGCAGTTTTCTTTCTCTTGATGCTGAGTGACAGTGAACTTTAGGCACCAAGATGACAGGCTTGGCAACATAATCACTGCAATACCATGACATGCATGTGATGGTTTAGAACATGGTAGTTTCATATTCTCTGTTTTCAATTGCAGGGAGGAGAGCATTGCTATTACCAGGGCCAAATTCGAGGAAATCCTGAATCGTTTGTTGCATTGTCGACATGCCATGGACTTCAGTAAGTTTTCCCAAGTTACTCTTTTAATGGGATGTGCGTATATGTATATGTATAATATACATATATTACGCACACACGCACATGCGCACACACACGTGTTGCTTGAATACCATTTTTGTGTTTAACCACTTAAAAAGATATTTTGCTTTTTTCTATTTACTGTGGTGAGTAGTGTGATATGTCTTTTTTATCATGACTTGTGTTATAAAAGAAAACTTTGTCAGTGAGGTTGTGTTTTTGCTCGCCTTTGTTCACAAAGACACTAGCTGTAGAGATTTACCTGCAGAGCTAGTGCTTAACACATATGAGAAATCGTCTGTAAATCTGAATGATAAGATGAGATCCTAAACAGTAAGTTAAATTTTTGCATCATTTTAATATTAAGTACCATAATGTTGCATTTAATAGCACTTTCCATTTGAGGATCTCACTGAGATAAACTATTTGGGATTTTTAGTATGCTTTTGGACCTGTTTTTAAGATCAGATTTTCAAAGGAACCAAGTAACACCCCCCCTCTTGATTTCATTAGGAATTACAGATTCTCTGAAGCTCCAATACTGAGCCTGTGGCAACAGTCTACAAATAGCCACATTTAAAAACATTTCTATAAGCTGCTCTTTTCCCTCCCATTTTGCTGAAGGGCAGAACTTTTATATGAAGAGGATCTTCACTGATTTGATTATTTTTCATCTCCAACCATTCTTTAATTTTTGTATGACATTTTGAAATATATTATCAGATTTCATATTGTTCCAGTTAAATTTGTTGATTTTTTTAAAGTTTGGTATCTTTGGATTGTAGGTCCAAACTCCTGGTAAATTCCTGGGGACCTAGGCAGAAAAGGGAAAAGAGATTGCAAATGTTTTTTTATGTCCTTTCTTTGGTTCTTCAGGTTCTAAGTTTGTGCATTCTAAAGCAATTACAAGATCAGGGTGATAACAAGTTGTTACTTCTTTCCGCCCCATTTTTTTTTTGTTTTTCATTTTTGAGCCTCACTTTTAGTTTTTTACTGAGGGGTCTTAAAGCAGATAAATATACAAGCAGCTGAGATCAACAGTGAATCACCTTTCATAGAATGTACGGTGTAAATTATGTTGAATAGGCTGGGAGGTTCCAGGATCCTGTATGAGAATGCAGTGTTTTTTAGAGTTGTATTAAGCTCAAATGCTATGATGCTGCATCATCGTCATCATCATCGTCGTAATTAGCTCTTACATGGTGATTTTCCTCAGTGGAGCTCAGATGCCTAATAAGTACTGCAGATTCATGCTAGTGAATACATCTTAATAGCCCCAACCAGTGTCTGTCTGTTGCAAAGGAAACTAGAGATTGTTATCAGTTAGTGAAGACTGTAGGGCCAGAGCTGTTCTTGAGTAGACTTGGGAGGAATAACACTAGAGAAGTTGCATTTAATGGAACAACAAAGTCTGGACAAAGAGCACAGAGAAATGTTAATGCAAGCATTTTTCTTTTCTTCAGCCATCACCCAGGACCCTAGCAGCACCAGTTGTATTATTGATATGATGGGTACAGGTCAGATGTGTGTTTGGTGTCAGAATTGTTTATATAACCTTATCTTGTGATTTCTATAGGTGTTTACATCTGTAGTAGTTTTAGAGGCGTTTGTCTCTGATTAGTTCAATTAAGAAGGTAGCGGAGCATAATAAGAGAATTCTCATACTTATTTTTTTTTCTTTCTCAGTGATTCTGTCAATTAGAGATACAATTTTACAATCTTAACACCAAATTAACTGAGATTTCTTTTCTTTTCTTTTTTTAAACTTGTTTTGGATGTACAGTAGCAACAGCCTTCAGTTGGGTAATGCAGAGATTCAAAAGCAAAACATAGCCTTTTGAAAAAGTCACACATGTTGTTAGAATTACTTTTGTCCATGTATCTCTGCTTGTTCCCTGTTGGGTTTGTTTTTCTTACAATTGTTCAAAAACCCATGGAAATGGGTGTGAAGTACATCACTATTTTCATTTTGTTTCTCTTATTGCAGTCAAATGATGCAAGAGTCTGTCTGTCTGTCTTTCTGTCTGTTTTGGTAATCTGAGAATATAGAAATATGAAAAATATAGGCATCTTTTAACAGTATAAATTTAATGCATGTTTTCAATAATGCATGTCTTTTATCATAGTATTTTTAAAGCAGTGCTGGGTTTTCTTTGTGATGGACAGCAAAAGGCACCTGGATGCTTAATAGCACATCCCAGTTTATTGAAAAATGTATTTTTAATAATATTATAGCATTTTAAACATTCATGTGTATTCTTAAGCCACAGTCCAGCAAATTCCTCTTCTTCCCTCTCGTGAAATCTGTGTTTCTCTATATATAGGAGTTTATTGTACAGTGCACCTAGTAGGATTATGATTTTGGTTTGAAAACTGTTACATATTTTTTGGAAAATGAAGGGCTGTATCAGAATAATTTTAGACATGTCAGGCTTAGGCCTGATTTAAAGTAAGGATTTTATAGCCTATGGTACAAATACCAGATAGGTATTCTTGCTACATTGTGATTTTGCTGCCCACTGGTGGTCAATTTAAAAATAGCAATTTTACGATCAAATTGAATTAAACAGAAATTAACTGTTTCAAATAAATATTCTGAGAGTCTTATATGGTAAAATATTAAAAAATGGTCTGCTAATGGTATGCTCTTGTCTTTATTAAAGAGTGGTTTGATCAGAGATCAAGACTGCATTGTGAAAAAATCTTAATACAAGGCTCTTTCTTTAGAGAAATTCAAATTCTGTCTTTGAACACTGAGGCTTAGGTCGGTCCTGAAGCTCATACTATGTCAAATAATGAAAGGAAGCATTGCTTAATTTTGGTGTGTAGGATGTGTTTCCAAACAGTATTCCATAAAATATGTGTCTTTACCCACTTGTCTATATATGTTAACCTATGCTAATTCTATGAAGACATATATCTGAAACAGACCATTTAGGCAAATAGATAATATGTTAATGAAAATCTGCAAAGCATTGAAAGTTTCACATGGAGTTATGGGCCTTTAAAAATGGGAATTAAATTACATCATTTTATTACTCAATTGGGTATGGTCAGAATGAGATGTGCTGATTATAGGGACAAAAAAGATACAACACTTTTCTATAGAAATATTTTAAAAATCAATGTCCTTTTTGACCTACAAAAAAACCTTGCTCCCTGGCTGAGCTCCTGGCTGAGGTGGTTTAGTGTATGCCAAGTCTGAATATGCAGCTCATATTTATAGCCATATTTAAAACCATTGAAAGGAACATTTTAAAAAGAAATGCTGACTCAACTTACTTTCAGAAACACACAATATGCTGCTATATGGCAAAATTGCAAGAAAGGCAGATTTAGGTAAACATAAAAATGGAGGAGGGATAAGAAATATACTTTTTAAATATACTGTTAATTAACATTTTCTATATCAGGATGTCTGTATGCTTAAGATATCTGGATAGTGTTAGATTTCATTCCTGCTATGTATTTACATGTTAACAGTCATGCATAACAATACAATTTAACTATGGGAGGATGTCTTCATATACCATGATACTTTAAAGCTTGTATTGCTCCCTGTGTTAAAACTGAACTGAGTGTCATCATTTTGGAGCTTTGAATATTGGTGCCCATTCATGTGAAACATATTGATTACTGAGCATGGACAACAGCAGATTTTTCAGGGTATACAGCAGTGTGTCTATAGTGGATGCCCTTAAAGCATCTGTACTTGTCTGAAAGAGACCTGTATATATAATGAGGAGTACCATTAGGGTACATGAAAGCTTTCTGAGTATTTGAAATGCTTAATACATAGAAGATCCTTTTCCTAAATGATCTGAGGCTATGTTGTTCACTCATGAAAAAGACTAGAGATTCCTTTGCAGTTTACCACAGATTGTTCAGCAGCAGGTTTTGTCTTCCTGTGGAATAGCAGGAAGACAAAACCTGAACTCTTAGCCCTTAGGGTGTGCCCTCACACTTCGGTGGAGGCCAGGCTGGAAACTGTCACATAAGAGAGGGAGCACTCTCATATCTGATGTGGGGATTGGTGCAGAAAATTCATGATATGATATTTTATATATTTTTTCCCCTAAAAAACTTGAATAAGTGTATTAACTTCATAGGAGAGAAGAACTTGTTTCCTTTACCTGGTGTATTTGGCAGCACTTAGTTTATATTCACTTTGATTCACAGTCATTTTTACTGTTAAGGGCATGCTAAAAATTGGTAATTATTATGTGGCAGTCCTGTAGCAGCCCACAGGTAGACAGAATTGTGGCACCTAAGAAGTTAAAATATGAGGGTCATTTCAGTTTAATAAGCTTGATATGGGCATGGCAAAGGTATACTTGTATTCCTGAAGCATGTGAAGAGAGAAGCTTCCTAGATAGTTTTCAAGGTGTATTCTCTATCAGGGAGAGAACATCATTCTGTGTTAGAAACTTCATGAAGAGGTCCTGCGGTTCTTGCGTGGGTCTTTCAGGAGGAGAGAAATTACCATTTTGAAATGGGAAAATATGGTTATCAAACGACAAAACTAGCATATGGACTCAGAAACAAATCCCCAAAATGCTTTAACATTTTGTTTTTTGGTTATTTTTCAGTTTCTCAGCCATAACACAAGTTGCTTAAATTGTTTTATATTTTTAGAAATATTTTTAAATCAATGTTTAAATTTCCTGATTTTAACAGTGGGATGTTCTATGATGGGAATCATACTTACCTCATTGAGCCAGATGAAAACTACACATCAAATGTAAGTAGAACTTCAGTTAGCCCTAGGCATGGTCAGAATTAGATGTACTGATTATAGGGACGAATAAGATACAAAAAATCATTAAAAAATGTTTATTGAATGCAAACATTCTGGAGCACAAGGGAAGTAGAAAATACAAGAACCTGCCTCCTTCTCTGCACCTCTTGCTTTGTGACCCAGTACAGCTAGAGTCCTTATCCATTCCTAGAAAGTAGTCCATATAGTGTCCTAGAGGTGTAAAGATTAGGTAATATGTGTTCTGAGAATCCTAAGTACTCTCTCAAGAGAGCAGGAACAGGCTTATAGAAGTTGTTTCTCACAGTTAGTAAATCAAAATATGTTCCTTAGAATTATAGAATCATAGAGAAGCAGGGCCAGAAGGGACCTATAGAGGCCAACCAGTCTAATCCCCAGCATCCTTCTGATCAGTTTAAAGATGGTTCATTAATGATGGGAGATTCCTTACGTCTAAAGCTGCAGATTTATTAAAAACATGCATAAACATATCTACTCTACGCCAACTGCATTCATATTGGTCAGCTTTCTAAGTGTTGGCCCAGCCCGGCCAAGTACTTTAAGTACATGCTTAACTTTAAGTATGTAAGGTAGGCCCATTGAGATCAATGGGGCTGCTCCAGGAGTTGGCAATTATTTCAGCTGGAGGGCCACTTAATGAGTTTTGGTGAGCTGTTGAGAGCTGCAAGGGCAACCCTGCCCCTTGATAAGCACCCTGCCCCCTGGTCACCATCTGGAGCCCAACATCCTACCTCCTAACCCTTGACTTTTGTCACTGGAAATCCCTCCCCTCGACCGCAACAGTACTCCCTTTTAGGAAGGGGGTTTGCCATCTTGGAACCAGAAAAAAAATTATATACTAAAAATCAAACATCCACAATAACATTTTAATTTTATTTTAAAAATATTATTTTTCTGATTTATGTGTGTTTGCATTGTGTATATAGATGTAATTGCATAATAGTGCAAAATGAAGTCTTACCCTTTTATATTATGGGAGGTGTGGGGGATATGGGGTTTGTTGAGGGCTGTGGGTGTGTGTGTTGGATGTGTGTGTATGTGGAGTGTGGGGGAGGGTGTGGGGCACGTGTGAATGTGGGTGGGTGGGAATGTGTGGGGGGGTATGTGGGTGGGCATGGGGTTTGCGAGGGGCTAATGGGTGTGTGGAGTGGGAGGGTGTCTGGGTGCATGTGTGTGGTGGGGTGTGTGCATGTACAAGTGAGCAGGGCTTCCCTAGAGACGCACAGGTATGTGTGTGTATGGGGAGTCATTTCCGGGGGTGTGTGAAGGAGGATGTCGGTGTGTGCTGTCTTTGTGGGGTGTGTGGTTGTGTGTGGGAGAGGGTGTGATTGTGGGATTTGTTGGGGAAGGTTTGAGAGTATGATGGGGTATGGATGGGAGCCCCCGTTTGTGTCCCCATGAGCCAGTCAGCCCCTGCTCCCACCCTGCAACAATCCAGAGCCTGCATGCCCTGTGGCACCTCCCCACCACTGTCAACAGTGCACAGCCCCCAGAGCACCACACTGCCAGGCAGTTCTTGGTGCAGCCAACCAGATCCTTCATACCAGGTCAGAGCTCCACATGTGGTTCCCACCAGTACTATGGGGCTTGGGGCCAGTGGTGGTGGCAGCTAGAAGGAGCCGCCATTGCCTAGGCTGCTTAGAAAGGCAGTCCAGCTGGGGAGCTGTCCCAGCCCCACTGCATGCACGGAGGATGGCAGAACATGCCATGGCCAGGCGGGACCAAAGGACCCGCTGTGGGTTGGACAAATCCCCTCCGCAGACTGTGTTTTCCTCACCTTTGGGCTACTCATATACTTAAAAATCAGTGCATGTGTAATCAGGACATTAATGATCACGTTCTAATTGGGAAGAGTAAGAGAAGAATCTGGAGCATGAAAAAAGGATCCTTGAGGTCTAGTAGCTTGTAGCTTTTCATTACTTCAGCAACACATGACCTTGGTACCTGTCATCCTTTTTGGATGCTCTTCCTAATTCTCATGGCATGGATTATTTTATCTTGGTTCAATGCAACTGTCTGTTTCCTCTTTCAGGACAACTTCCACTCTGTTTACAAGTCAAAGCTATTTGAATTTCCTTTGGATAACCTACCAGCAGGTATGTTTTTTAAAAATAACCTCTTCTTTTGTCTTGTCTTAGTTTAATACCAAATTTGTTAATCATATTTCATGTAGTTAATCTTTTCATTTTCTGTTCAACTAAAAAGTTTTGGAAGAAAAAACAGCAAATCAAACTGCACCTGAACTTTTGTATCACTGAATTTTTAATAAGGTCTTTTAAGTATGGAATATGTTTATGCTATTATACATATAGCAGATGCTTTGCAGTCTAAAATAATTCCCAGTTGCTAGATAGTGATGACCTTTGGTTTCCTCAGCCATTAGAGAGGAGTCATCTGCTGGTCTTTGCATATGTCAAGGTGCAGGACCTTCTAAGTTTTATCCAAGTTCTGATTCTTAATGTCTGTGCCTCAATTTTCATCTCTGTAATTGGCACATACAACAAGGTTTGCATATTTTAAGGCTTACTTGCTTAGTAACGGAAACTGAAAATGGCAGTGTCAACTTTTATTACAAGTGTATCTCCATAAAGACTTTGTATTATGTAAAGAGTTAGATAATGTTTAAAAAATAATGTTTTTTAAAATGAACTCATTAATTGAAGCTACATGCAATAGCTAGGCAGCCTAGGCTAGTACATGTACACTTAATTTCTACTACATACAGTGGATCCTAGATAAATCAGACCTGCCCCACCCTGCTGGTTTCTTAAAGAAATAAATTGTCCAGTGTTGGTGTTCTACAATATTGAGATACAGGAGCTATAAAGACTGGGGCCTTCTTGTGCTGAATATTCCATGGACATAGATGAGTCTTGGTGGGCAGTGTTCTTTTGCTCATCGATTTGTGGGAGAAGTTGCAATATTTATAACACCAGTGAACTTCCATCACAGACTGTAATGATTTAGTTCCCATATTCCCCTACTTTGTAAAAGTTTTTTTCTAAATAAAAGGTGCTCTTGGTAGATTTGCTCATGTACTGATGGCTAGCAGTGTAAGGGGGATGACTAGCTCAGAACGCAGTTGAAAAATCATTATGAAACTGACGATACACATGCATCAAAGGTAGTTACTCTCTTCAGTTGTGGGGAAAGATGGCTTTATAAACCAAGCAGCATATCCAATATGAGGCCAAATAATGGAGTGCACTCTTGTGTGGGATCTGTTTGGCAGGATGTCCTCTAACAGAGCCAAAGATAGGGTGACTGCTGAATTTGAAAGGAGTCTTTCTAAAGGGGTTACTAGAGCATGAGACATATTGGAATTAGACTTGGGTGTCCTCTGGACAAATGGATTTCCCTGTGGGAAACATTGTTTTTTCACGTATTTGGGGAAAAATAAATATCAATTTTTATTTTTTTATGATTTTGAGAAGCAATTTTTTGCAAGCGGCAACCTGTTATCTTCAAACAAAGTGTCACATAAGTCTTGCCACCTGTGACATTTTCACAGAAATCATGATTTGCTTATATTTTACTGATTTTTGTCATCAAAACTAGAACATGGCTAGCTTTACCACCAAAACCCCCATGTATGCAATCTGAGATAAGGAAGGGCTGCCAATTGATCAACTTGTGGAATATGAATGAAAATATCTTTTGTATACACATACTTTGCCATGAATATGACACTAGTCTCATGCCCGCTCATGGTACTTTAGGATCTCACATATAAACAAATTAAAGCAAGAGAATTTCATAACAACATGTTATAGATTCTGTTAAACTCTCTATCTGCCCTTTCTGCATTCACACACAATGTTGAACACCTGCCCTGAATTTCAGACGAAAGATTTAACAGTTGTAGAAGAGTTAGGATGGGCTGGAAGGCTTGCTGTCCTGAGTGATAGTCAGGGAAGCAGAGGTGGATGTAATGGGGTGGAGTTATAAAGTTCTGGGTTATCATTTGGGGAGTCTGTTGTTATTTCTTATTTTGTGGTTGTTTGTCTTTTATTGTAAGCTTCCCTGAGCCTTTCTGAATAGGGTGGAATATAAATCTAAGTGCTATGTCTACTGCCATAGCTACTAATTTTATGTTCACAGAATGCCCCAACATTTTTTCATTTTCTGTTGTTTATGTTGATTATGTTTTAATCAACAATATATAATAAATATGTATGTGTAACTTCCATTGCCTGATATGCATCTGTGGGCAACACCAATGAACAATTTAAGGGTAAAATTGTGATCCTATTAAAATCAATAGCAAAGTTCTTCTGGACTTGAATGGAGCCAGAATTTTAAAAACAGGAGCTTTTCTGTCCTTATTTCCTTTACCTGGTATAGTACATTTGCAGTTAGAAGTATACAATATTTATGACTTTTTGTCTTCTTTAAATTACTGTAACTGGACTATTTGTCTAATCCTGTCCTAGAATTAGGATGAATATTATACAAAAAAAGCATATTGCCATGTTCTTTATATCACTAGTATTTCTCTTATTATTATTGATCTCGTTTGTGGAACTTACATTCCCTGAGAAGTTTTATCTTTAATGTCAGGATTTTGTTCTCATCCTTTTTGAGTTCTGTGCCTCAGCTAAGATTTTCAGTCATAGCTACATTGTGAATGCACATTGATATATCAAGAGCCTTTTATGCTGGCAGTAATAAGCTAACTTCATAGCAATACTAATAGAAGCTTACAGTATTCTATTATGGTATTGGCAGCATACCTTCTAATTTTCTTCTGTTCCATGGAAATTTAAAAACATATAGTGTTAGCAAAGAGAATATACTGCAGCATGTGATAACCTGCAGATACTCCATGCTACGGTGTGAATCTGTCAGATTTTGCTGAATGTGGACGGTTATAACTTTGAAGAGGAAAGCTTCAAAGATAACCCAAGGTGCCCCAAAACTGATTTAGTAGTTTGAATGGTGGCAGAGAGGTGCGTAATAAGTCTTGGTACAGCTCAAAAGGTATGAGTTCAAACTCTGCTCTAGGCTCATGCTGAAGATCACGTGCACTAAAATGGGTACCTGCCCTTTGTTGTGGGGAATAAGGTGGCTGTGGTAAGGCCAGTTATAGCACTCCTTTGTGTGCCATGGCTAAGGAAATTGCTTATAAATGATCATTGTTATTTTATTGTTAAAAATGTACTATAACCACTGGCTTTTTCATAAGAATATAAATATTGAAATTAGTTTATAATTATAAATATAAATTCTGAAATATGCTTTGGTAATATGGCATTAGTGCTTTGACTGAATAGACAATTAGGTACAGTGAAAATATCAACAAGTACAACTCTGCCCCCCCAGTACAAACCTATACATTTCAAAAGTGTTACTTTTCATTCATTATGAGCTTTAGAGATTGACTAGGGAACCTCAATGGTAGGTAGGAAAGGTAGGACACATACCTGCCTACCCTCCCACCTCCCCTTTTCTCCCCCCGCCCCCCAGCCTCTGCTGGTGGCACAGCGGAAGCAGTTGAGTGGGGCGAGGGCAGATGCAGGCTGCCCACTGCAGCCTCAGGGTTCTCCACCTTGCTGCCTTTCCCTGGTAGCCCTGTGCTGGCTGTGTGCCCCCTGTCCATCTGGCAGCAGTGGGGGGCACAGCTCCACACTGTGACCACCCCTGCTGCTGCTGGTCAGGCAGGGGGCACATTGCCATGGCTCTGTGGCCAGTTTGGAAGCCAGGGCAGGGAGCCCTGAGCATGCAGTGGGCAGCCTGTATCTGCCCTAGCCCCATGCACAAATCCGGGGGGGGTATACGCCCCTATGCCCCCCTGGGGGTTGTAGTGGTGGGGAGTCGCCTCTTCATGCCACGCACCCCCTCAATGAGCTGTTCATGGCTCTGTCCCACTTCCTGTCCTGGGCCCCATGCATCAACCTGGCTGGGCAGTACCTCCACCCTCTGCCCCACTCCCTCCCACACCATGGGGACTTGATCTGCCCTCCCCTTCAGTACTCCCTTCCTTCCATAGACCTACCTTCAGGGAGCTGCTCTCCACAAAGTCTGGCTGTATTCCTAGCCACGTGCATGTGTGTGGCGTTCTATGATATGATACCCACATAATGGTTGTTTTATTAATAAATAAAGTTTATTCAGACTTCTTATTCATACTCTGTTGTTAGGAAAGCACCTGTAACATTGTCCCCTGTCTAGGTAAATATTCAAAAAGTACAATTGTTATCTAATTTAAATATGAAAAAAATGCCAAGTGAAATGATATACTTTTTTGTAAAACTAAAGACTTATCTCATTGTGCTTTCTATATAGAATTCAAGCAAATGAACACTACATCACAGAAGTTTGTTGTAAAGTCAAGACACAAAAGGAGTAGAAGACAGGTATGAGCTAATATACTAATTTATACTGTTAAGGTTGGCTTACAGCTATTGAGCTCTGAAGATGAAATCCTATTGTTTCTGTCATGTTGACATATGAGATATGAATAAACAAATAATCAAGGGAGGCAAGGAATTTCAGTAGCATCCATGGGCAAATCCAGGATTTTGTAAAGGGGTACAGGAGCAGCAACCAGCATTTCAGGGATGGTTGCACCCTCACTCCTAGCTGCTTTCTACCCCTGAATGGGCAAGCCACACCACAGAAACATTAGATGAGGATTTCTTTTAAGTCCCCAAATCAAGTAAGATATCCCTCTCTCCCTCCATTTCTCTTTGAGCTCAGTGGCATGCCCCTCTGGGGACAGGGCAGTGCTGAGCAGTGGAAGGAAGGTTGGGAGAGGAAGAAAGGGGACATACCACTGAGGGAAAGGGAAGTGAGGGGGACTTCTTAAATCTTGCATTCTTGAAGGAGGGAATCTGATTCAGAGATTTTAAAAAGGCATCAGCTGCTGCTTCTATGGCATTGCCTGAAACAGAGGTGTCACTGCACTCCCATATTGATCCACCTCTGCTAGAGGCTTTTTGGAAACAGCTGAAAAGTGGGGGAAACTGAGGAGGAGGAGGAAGCAGCATTTCAAGAGTGCTGCATTCACTTGGAAAAGTTCACAATTGTCTTGTGATCCCTGAACTAAGACATAAAACTAAAGGCTAAAAGAAGTGGCAAACACATATTTATCACCTTGAAAGTAAACAGGCAATAAAAGAATATGTCACATAAATGATTTTTATTAACATCACTCTATACCAGATAATACTCTTGATCTAAGCCTTCAAGAGGCCGAGAAGCGATTTGCTGCTTTTTCATAAACAGCATGCAGTAGCTGTAGATCTGTAGCAACAATCATGACATAATAATCCTTGTGGGAAAAACCGGAGAAAACAAGGACAACACAGCTGTGAATATCTGTAAACTGGAAGGAAATGAGGCACTAAATTGACTGTGAAGTAATGATTGATTTAGAATTTGAACAGATAATACAGCCTTTTAAGTGCTTTTCTAGCTAAGAGCTGCTTTCTCTTTATATCAGTGTTGTGATTTCCTAGCTCATAGCAAACTGTTTCTAAAGATACAGTTGCTGTTTAGGATTTAAAAAAAAAAATAGGCGTTCTTGTTTTGTTTTGTTTTTTTTAAGCATTTATCAAGCTCTGGAGAAAATGGGGCAGGGAACACTTACCATTTTTAAAGTCAATACCTACCATTCTTCCACTAGCCCTCCAAAAACTTTCTAGATTCATTTTGGAATTAAGGTGTGTCAATTTGTGGTTTACAAGCACAGACAGGTAGAACAACAATGCAAACACACAATTATTTTTGTAATGTTAGATTTTGAAATAAAATAAGTGAAATGATGGTAGCATAGTAGTATGATTTATACCTGAGACCAGAATAAAGGAAATAAATTATTCTTGCTGTAACAAATTGAGATTTGTTTCCCATAAAGATTTAAACAAATATTGAATGTTAATGTTTCTGCAGGTTCGTCAAATTCCACATAAAGTTGAGGAGGAAACAAAATACATTGAGCTAATGATTGTTAATGATCACCTAATGGTAAGACTTATATGCTTTGCTACTTAAAATTTATTAATATTTTAAAGTTGCCTTAAGCCTCTGAGACAAAAATAATTAGGCATTCTATGTTGCTAGGATGTAAATTCAGCCTACATCTTGAAGACAATTGATTCTGACCTTGTAATACTATTGTGTAACTACATAGAAAATGCACTTGATTTTCACCAAGATAAATGAGAACAATCTTAGATTAAATATGAAGAACTAGAATCTTGAACAGTAGTTTCCTGTGTTTCTGGACTCAAAGCAGATCACATTTCTTTCATACTGTTTTGGATATTATTATGCTTACCACTAATAACCGTGCAAATCAATAATGTTTGTGTATTGATGATAGATTTATAAGGACTGCATTTATTGAGACATCAAAATACACCAATAGTATATTTTATTGTTAAGCAAGTACCTTTCCAGAGAGCAAGTACTAGGGCTTTTTGACACAGCTGAGAAATACATAAACCAGAGCCAATAGCTGGGCACTAAAGCTAGGCATTTTCAAAGAAGTAAAGTTTTCACAGTGATGAGAATTAATCCTTGCAAAGAGTAGGTAGTTAGCTGTGTTATTTTGAAGTCAGGTAGAAGTTAAGGCAGGGTAGCACCTTAGAGACTAATCAATTTTAAGGTGCTAGTTAGATGGTCACCCTACAGAAACCTATTCCTTTCTGAAGCAGATAGTCCCTAAGGGTGCCTGTACATGAGCATGGAGACTGCTTAGCCATGCTATAATTACTGAGCATTGGAATAGACTCAGTTAACCAAGTGTGCTGGAGAGTGGTAGTTATTGTGCTCCAGCAGTCTTCCATGTCTAGTGCATCAGAGTCTCCATGCTTCAAAATGGCAGCAGGGGCATTGAATGAACTATAGTTCAAGTGTTCCTACTGCCATTTTGAAGCATGAGGATGCTGATACATGAGATGCTGTGGCACGCTAATTAGAGTGGCTGCTCTAATTAAAGCGTTCCCTCCCCTACCCCTGGAGCATGTGTAAAAGTGCCCTAAGTTGCTGCCTTGCCCTACTTTCTGACTGATCTTCAGAAATAAAGGTAGCGACTCCACTTCTTAAAATCTTTAGATAGGGATGGAATTCATTTCTGAAAAATATGCTTTAGTTAAACCCAAATTATGATGCACAATAGAAGTAAGTGGATAAAATTATGTGACTAGTGAATCTCTTAACAGGAGATAGCATGAGATAAGTTAGGAGTCCCTTATGATCTTAAACTCTATAAATATATCAGTTGTATCCATCTTCTCTGCTAAGTCTAGTATGTTTTGAGTAGTGCCCAAATTTGCAAACATGCCCATCAAGTTGTAAAAGTAATATACTGTTATCCTTGGGTGATTTAATCCTTTGACAGCTCTATTCGGTGAACAAAGCATAATTTCTTAAATCACAGAGGAAAATGTTGGATGCCATTCAACATTTCCTGAATTATTGTATTCATGCCTGGAAACTACGTCCACAGCCTGGACAATGGTATGTGTTCTCCCCAACTGAACAGATCAGATTCCTCCAAAGGCTAGTGCTTCTTATATTATGATATTTATGGATATTATCAGAGTCAGTCTACTACTCTCCTGCACAGACTGCAGACAGAGGTTTGCAAATAAATTATTTTCTATTGGGTTACAATAATTTTGGTAAAGGATCTGAGGCAACGTAACTGAGGCAGGGGTGACTGGGATAGTAGCCCCAGGCACTGCTTTTGTAGGAGGGGTGCAGAAGCAGCCATTGTCACAGTAGTAGCTAATTGTACAGCTGTAATCAGCATGGGAAGAGCCGGCGCTGCCCTGAGTGCTGTGCAGCCTCAGTGGGTGCAGCACTGTGCTGCTAAGCCTCTGAGATTAACCCAGTCAGTATGACTTTGCCTGCACTCTGTATCTCGAGCTATGATTATGGACAATTAGTTACAGTATTGGCAGTGTGCTTTGGGTTAGCATTTGAATAACCGTGGGCATTGTGAGATGCAAAGTGCCTTTTAATGGTCACACATTCTGTGTTTGAATTTTCAGACACTTCAAACTTAAGAATGTTTCAGTAACTGTCCATCTCATCACTTTTCCTGTTTTTTTGCTGAGTCTGCAAACAGCAGTAACCTAAAATTGGTGAATTTTTTCTTATCTGAGGTATTCCAGTATGCACTGAGCTGCTGACATTACAGCCCTCATAAATCAGTGTTGGAATCTGGCTGTTCAGAGTCAAGAAGTTGATTCAACATTTCATTAGCCCTATAACACTACTTGTCTCACTTTTTATTTAATAGAATATGTTATAAGTGTCACAACTTATACAAAACCATCAAATATCGAGGAAGACTAAATAGACATAACTATCTATAGCTGCCATGTTCTGTCTTTGGTAGATGTGACACAGCAAGGTGTGTTGTGGCAGCAGAAAATAAACAATCTTGTGCAAAGATGCTTATTGCCTGGTGATTTAGATCCAAACTTTGCCTTCCCTTGAATTTTGTATAGGCTGGTAATGTATAAAAAGTACCTTTTTATTATCTTCTCTATTTTGGAAAGAGAGATTTGTATTAAAAAGCCAAAAGCAATCTCCCTATTGTGAGGAGACCCTCCTAAACAAAACATGAGCACCCAATGATGAATTTCTAGAAGCAGTTACTTCTAAAGATATGCTTACATTTACTGGAGTGAAAACAAGGAAATAAACTAAAAGTCATAGTATTTTTGTCTACTTCAGATAATTTGGTGATATTGGTATAGTCTGAAAAAAATATATCTTTGCAGCTGATTTTTGTCTATCTTTAAATCCCAAAGCCCTTTTCAAAAGGAGAGGGGTTGGGGTGGGAAACCATCATCCTTCTAATTTTTAAGATGGGTCAATGGAGATTGATTTTTCTGAAGAACTAAGTATCTGCAGAGCCCTTGATTTTTCTAAACATGTTAGAGCTCAGCACATCTTGAAGATCAGCTCTGTGTAGTTTGCCCAAGGCCACACAGTAAATCACTGCCAAATGAAGTGAAAAAAAAATGAAGCAAAAAAGGTAGTTGACACAGTGACCTTGGAAAAAATCTGAACACATGACTGAAAAGAATAATTAAATACTATCATTTTTAAAACATGCTTGTAAAGTCTTTGTATGTTTGCTACCTCATCCCAAAATAAATGTTATCAAAGGTAAAATATTTCTTCGGCACTTTTATATAGCAGAACTATTGATATTGAAGTATTTGCATTTAAGGATCCTTTCATGCTCCCTAAAATATAAGTTGGGAAATACTGTTCAATTGTATTGTGCTTAGTAAAATAAAAAAAGGGCAAGTCAGATCTTGAGTAAGGATTATTGTGAGCTCAGGCTTAAAAAACAAAATGACAGATGATAGTGTAACACCCCAAAAGAGGTCATTTAAAAAAAGGTTCTTATGAATGCATCTAGTTCAAAACAGAGAATTGGTTTATGCTTTAGAAAGTATTCCTTTTTAAGAATAAATATGTTCATGTTTCCTAAGTATTCTTTAACAAATTCTAAATTTAGAAAAATTTACACTGATGCTGGATTTCATGTACTGAAAATAGTTTTACACAGTGCTTAGAGCATGTGCATAAATCTTCGGAGGACTGAGGTCTGAATTTTATGTTCAAGCCTTTTCCTTAGTGCTCTGTACATTTTATTTTATTTCTGTGTTCTACCACCTTTTCTCAACTATCCCTGTGCCTGACTTCTCCTTCATGTCATTAATCTCATGGATATTTTGTCACTTGGGTTTTTTTTCATCATGTTTTCTTCCATCTCTTCCTGAGTGTATTTTTCTTTTGACCTAGTCTCTGTTTCCCAGGTTGTTACAGTAGTATCTTAGGTGGGTACAAGCATTCATCTCTACTGGTAAGTATTTCTCCCTAGCTGAAGAGTTACACATGCCAGCTCTGCAGCCAGGGACCACAAGAAGGCTGCTCCCTGGGCTATCACTGCTTTTAGGGGAGTTCATTACGTGGCAGCCTGACCTCTCCTCTGCCTGGAAAGGAGGAAGACTGTCAATAGACAGCCACCCTGGTTTTAAATTGCTTCTTCAGCAGCTCAGATGAGCTGCACACTAGGTGATTTAAAGTCAGAGGAACAAAGAAGCACGGCTAGGGACAACTTCTTTGAAACTGGGTCCTGGCTCCCCAGCTGACCTGGGTGGGTTGTGAGGGAGTCAGAGGACTGTGGGATGCAAGTGTCTCTCACTCCTGAAAAGTGTACAGGCATTTAAGCCGTATCAGGAGGAGGAAGATCTTTCTTGTAAATAACCTGTCTAACATCTTGTGGAGGAGACAGTTTTCTTCTGCAAGAAATCTCTTGATTGTCCCTTCATCTCTCTTTTTTGTGGTGAGAGAAAGGCTTTTCTCTTAGCACAAAAGGAATATCTGTACATTGCCTTAATCACCCTTTCCTCCTGCCCAGGTCAAAAACTACATAGTTCTTTGGCTTATTCCTCTTTTCTGCCTCCTGCTCAGCAAAACAATCTTCCCTTTTTCCCATCTACAGTTTGAAGCTTGGAAACTATGGATTTCAGACACTCTCTGGGCTGCCTGGTACTGACTGGGAAAATATTTCAAAGAACTTCACAGCAGCCAGGCTGCAGGAGGTCTGAGGCATGTGTAGAGTGCGGAGTTCCCAGCTGTTTATGATGGGGTGGAAAAAATGAAGATATTTTCTAAATAGTTTTTCCAGGCTTGTCGTTTCCTGAAACCTTTGGGGAATTTTTTGAGGCATGGTTTTTGTCGTGGCACCTAAAGGATATATTATTTTGGCTGACCTAATCACTATGTACAGGCATGGCATAAAAACTGCAAACCACCCGATAGAGGCTAGACAGGTGGTAAGTCGAGGGCTTTGGCAGCCCCACAGGGACATATGGGAGTGTTTCAGAGCTTCAGGGATTGCATATTCCAGCTGCTCTCACTGGTATTCCAGAGTGGTTAAAGGAAGATTGTTTTTATGGTCCACTTCTGGTGGGTGTTTAATATGGTAATAATAAACACTATATATTACTTTTCAAGAGCAGGAAACATGGACCTGATTTTCAGCAAGTGCTGGGCACCCTTTCGGAGTGTTTTAAGGTTGTTTTCCAAAACTGTTAGACACCTCAGAAAAACTTGGTTTAGGTGTCATAGGCTTTTCTAAAGCATTTGTTACTGTAACATTTAAGCACATTAAAGATGCAGAATTATATGAGGGCTGTTCAATAGGTAGAAGGATTTGGGAAGGTTATGCTGCATAGGAAATGTCGCCTTTATAGAATAATATTGCAGTGTTCTACTGTTGCTGTATCATTACAAACGTGATTTGAGACTGTTACTGTGAGGTACTGCAGTTTTTTATAAGGAAAGACAGGTAGGGATTTGGGACAGAA
Source organism: Caiman crocodilus (assembly GCA_030014935.1). Taxonomy (NCBI): domain Eukaryota; kingdom Metazoa; phylum Chordata; order Crocodylia; family Alligatoridae; genus Caiman; species Caiman crocodilus. Next base: position 225,264,763 of record JAGPOW010000261.1, on the reverse strand, counting down.
TAATTTCAGGAAAATGTGTTTAGATATATTAGACTGCAAGTAGGCAGATTAATACTGACTACATCTGCAAAGCAGTTTCAGGAAAGGGTACTGAAATTATGATAGCATATGCCATATTGGCATTTGACCATTATCTACTAATAGTTCATGGTTTTAAGGTTGTGATAATGATAACAATTTCAATAAAAATACTTCCATAGAAATTCTACAGCATCTTCACCAAAGATCTTAACTTTTCAAATATGACTTAATTGATCCTCCCAATACTGTAGAATGCATATTTGAATAATTTAACTATTTTAAACTATAATTAGTCCAAAAGATAAACAGCTTGCACACAGCTTTTTCTACAGGTAAATTCATTTTTAAATGCTTTTCAGATCACCAAAAATGCATTTATAACTTTTTTCTGTTTGTTTTCAGTGTAAAAAACACCGGTTATCACTTGGCCATACCAACAGCTATGCTAAGTCAGTTGTGAATATGGCAGATTTAGTAAGTATTACTCAGTTTAATGCTTTTTTTTTACATGTGTTATGAATCACATCGTTATAATGCTGTAGAAAATGTCAGTTCACAGATAATTATAATATTAAGTTATGTGTAGATTTCAGACATTTATTTAGGCCACAGTCTATCAAGTGACTAAGTAAGATACGTGCTTAAAATATGTAAGAGGAATAATTTTCTTCCCTTCATGTGCTGAGCTGACTTCTTATTGAGATTTTTAAAGCACATCTTACAAGGAGAGACTACTTATTCAGAGTACCATATTAATTACTGCTGAATCTTCAAAGGCATCTGGAACAAGAGTATACTAAAATTTATGAGGAAAATAAGTATTTTACTCAATATTGAGAAATACTGTGGAAACCCTACAAAGAGTTGGCTTTCAGGGCTATAAATAATAGAAGGGAATAGTGCACATTCCTCACTCTAGAACTATTTCCATATTTCCAAGGATTTAAAAATCAAACTATTCTTATTCTTGGAAATCTTTGGTTAGGGAAATTCACTCCGCAATAGTGAGAGGTTGTCCAGGTTTCTGGAGAGTTGCTCAGAGTCAAAATAAACATGACTAAAGAACCGCACGACAGTCAAAATAGTAGTGTTGCTGCCATTCAGTAGTGCTAATCTATCACTGAGATTCATTGAACACTAAGAAATATGGATAAACCCTGGGCTTTTCTGACCTCAAAGCTTTAAGGTATTCAAAGTCTTGTGTGATCCTTCAGAAATTTGTATCAACACTAATGTTCATTTTTCACAAAAGTTTTAAGACGTGGTGGAGGCCTTCGTAAGTTTTTTCAGTTGGCAAGGAGCATTTTGGTGTTTAACTATTGTGAGCTCATTATCATACAGAGCACACAGAGCTCATTACAGGATTTGACCTTAATCTAGATTTTAGCTGAAGTACTTCTTGTTTTAAAAAAAAGGCAAAATTGGTGATCTACAGGGAACTAAATGTTCATTACCATAGATTACATACCAAATTACCTAAAAAAATGTAAGTTGTTACCAAAAGGGAAAAAGAAGTTACTACATTATATTCAATATAATATATGTGTTCATTCTGTTAATATACTAGATATATAAAGAACATCTAAACACCAGGATAGTATTGGTTGCCATGGAAACCTGGGCCACTGATAACAAGTTCACCATATCTGAAAACCCACTGGTGACCCTTCGTGAGTTTATGAAATATAGGAGGGATTTTATCAGAGAGAAAAGTGATGCAGTTCACCTTTTTTCGTACGTAACTTTGTATGATATTTTATTACTATTTCTTCATTCCATGGGGGGATGTTATCACAAGTGGCTGGCACATCTTTATGTTATCTATGCAATCTACAGTAATGCAAACAGTACCACATAAGAATGCCATGGCGGGGGGAGGGGAGTTAGAGCACTACACAAACTAAGCACAAACTGCATGCACTGTGAAGTCTGGTTGTCTTGCATATTAGTTGCCAGCACACATACCCTGATGGTTAATGCATGGCACTTGTTGCAGTTCTGTTTCTTTCAAGCTCTGATGAGGGGCCGTTATCACAATGTTATTGGGAGTTCTGACTAAAGGGCTCAGTATGTATTACTGAATACTCAGCATGTTGCAAGATTACTGAGGTTTTCTGTTGCCTCCAAATAATTTATTTTCAAAAAATGCATGATCTGTAAGACTCACACTGAGTATTTTTGGTGGGAAAAATATTTTTTGACCTTGTCTAAGTATTTGAACTGTTTTGGCACGGTGATTAATGTAATAAAATAAAATAAGTACAGGAGCAATAATGCAATAGCACCATTTCATGGTTGAGACACTGGGTTGGGACTCAGTTTGTGCTTGTGTGTGACCTTGGGCAAGTCATGTGGGTTTTGTCTACTCTGTCTCTGTGCCATACCTGGGACTGCCACAGAAAAGCACATCCTGCCACCTACTCTCCTCAGTGTGCACCAAATTCCCATACTGAGGCACTGCAGCTGTTTCATAGTACATACCAGGAAGCACACCCAAGCCAGAGAGTCTGAAAACAGTGTTCAGGTATGACCCTCAGAGATGCTATAAACCAGCTACCACACCTCATTTCCAGAATGTGGTGCTCCATTCCAGAGGTTGGAGTGCGTATGCTCTGTTTCTTTGGTCATGGACTCAGTATGGAGACAGTGTGGGCATAGAGGTAGGGCCCCAACCCCAGTTGGTACCTTTAGATTTTAGTATAATGCAAATAATAATTTAAATGAAAGTCTGAAGATATTGAAATCATGGGTAATCTTAAAATCAAAATCTAAGATTGTGTGTTTTCAGAAGGGATGTAAACACTAGAATTGGGAAGTCAGGATAGCTGGTTGCAGTGGTTTCTTCTGACCTTGGAATCTGTGCATAGCCCTGTTCATTCCTTTTTTCATGGCTCTTTGGAGAACAGGAGACTATCTGTTTGCCTTGTCATGTTGATAAAATATATAGCTCGGCATTAAGACAATGATTGTAATCAAATTGTATGCATCAGGGCTTCTGCTAGTCATCTCCAGGGATCAGGAATTTTTTTCTTTGATGCATCTGATCAATGTGAAGGCTTTTGTATTTTTTCCATCTTGCTTGGAAGCATCAAACAATGGACAGACCTAGAGGTGGGACAACAGATGGGGTGGATCAGTGCCATAGGGTGGTTTGGAGAATCCTCTTTCTTGAATTATGGCATCATAGGAAAGTAGGACTGAAGGGGACCTCACAAAGTCATCTAATCCAGCTTCCTGCTCAAGGCAGGATCATCCCTAAACAATTCCAGCCAAATGTCTATCCTAGTTGAATTTCATCTGGTTGACTGAGGACAACTTCTCCAGTCTATCGAAGCCATTCTGGATCCTAGCCTTACTCTCCAGGGTGTTTGCAGCACCACCCAACTTGGTGTCATCTACAGATATGCTAAGTGTGCACTCAGTCCCATTGTCCAAATCATCAATGAAGATATTAAACAATACTAGACACAAGACAAATACCTGGGGAACCCCATTTGATACCTCCTCCCAACTAGACATTGAGCCATAGATGACTTCTCATTGAGCATGACTATCCACCTTACGGTACTTTTGTCTAGTCTGTATTTCCTCAGCTTGTTAATAAGAATGTTGTGGGAAACAGTCCAAAAAACCTTGGTAAATTCAAAGTATCTACTGCTCTCTCCATGTCTATGGAGCCTGTCACCTTATTATAGAAGAAAATAGAAGGATGACTGGCTGTGGTTACTTTTGGGTGTGGTTAGGGTCATACTAATCACCAGTTTTGGGGTCAGGAAATAATTTTCCCATTGGTCTGTTTGGGGTTTTTTAACTTCTTCATTATGGAGTGTGGATCATTGGTTAACATCAGCAAAATGTATCTCACTTAACTAGTTCCAGTTCCTCGTCACTGCTGGGGCTTGAGGCCTTAGTCACTTTATTCTCTTTGATTCTCTGCTTGTGTAACACAAGAGTTTAACTTGCTGAAGACTGAAATGCTTTTTCTAACTATATAGCTATTAGGCTTAATATTGGAGGTATGTGCATGAAATTTAATGGTCTGTTATATGGAAGGCACATTAGAATATTTCTCTTTTTTTCTGGTTTGAAACTCTGAAAGTGTGGATTAAAAGAGATTTTTCTCAAAGAAGTTGTGCACCACAACAGATGTAATCTTCGGCTGTTTGTGGAAAGACCTCCTCAAAAAAGTTATGAACAATTCTTTTTGGTTTTCATAGTTCTATATTCTGGGGTTGGGGGGGAAACTGTTTGCAGCTGGCATTGCAAGATAAGAAAGGTAAATAAAGGGTAAATGGAAAAAGAATGAGCATGACATGGTAAAACTTCTTGCTGTTTTTTCTTTTTTAAAAGTGGGAGCCGATTTCAGAGCAGTCGTAGCGGTGCAGCCTACATTGGAGGAATTTGTTCACTATTGAAAGGCGGAGGTGTGAATGAAGTAAGTGTTTGCATTCATAGTAGCATGACATTGTGGACCCTATAACACCTGTATCTATACAAGCATGTTTTTCACCCATGTCTCTTTGCTTCACTCCCAATACAGAATATTTATCAATGAAAGAAAGTTCAGGTAAAGAAAATACTACAAGGCAAAGTGAATAACATTAGCTGTTTGCAGATATTAAAAAAAGAAAAACCCTGTGCTTTAGTGGGGCTTTTTGGCACTTTTAGCTGAAGCTGATTTGATCAGCTATTCAATAGAAGTGCCAAAAAAGCCCCACTTAGGTGCCCAATCTTTACAGATGCTACTAAGCTAGGTTGAAATAATGTGCTGCTGCTTTTGGGCATGCTCAAGGCTTGGCACAGAAAAGTCCTGAGTTTAAATTAAAGTGCCGCAGGGTTTGGGTTTTTTGTTTGGTTTTTTACATCTGCAAGCACCTGTTGTGTTTATATTCAACTAAACTTTCCAAGCCAGGGTCCATTGCTTGATTTCATCCACTCTTACATTCACTCTGGCAGGAACACATTAAATGTTTTTTATGAGACCTGTTTTAAACATTTTTGTTTTCGTTGCTGGACTGTTAAAGGGGTGCAGATAAATTAGTCTTCACTGTATTAAGAGTTAAAAAACTGCAAAACTGCTTTTTGTTTTATTTCTGTGCTTGCTTTCCTCCTCAGACCTAAAGAAAAATGCTTTGTAATTGGATGCTTGTCTAACTATCCCAACTCTGTAGTTGATCCAGTAAAAGATATCACATGAAAGAAAATCTCTCTTTCTAATATAATTCCTGAACCATCATGGCTACAACATCACTACTTTTCCTTTAAAAATAATCTTGTTTTTAAACTATAAAAACTGCTCTCATATTTAAGAGTCTTTTATCAAAATTGTTTTTCACCTTCTTGCTTTGTTTCTTTCAGTTTGGAAGAGCGGACTTAATGGCAGTAACCTTGGCACAGTCCTTGGCCCACAACCTTGGCATTTTCTCAGATAAAAGGAAACTATTAAGTGGTAAGTTTGGTTGTTTCCTACTGTCCCAAATTCAGGTCTTCAAGAGGGGGAGGTATTTCCCAATATTGCCAACTTTTGCACTTTTGCCAGAATCTTGAAGTTTTGGTGATTTAGTATCTCTTTCTAGATATAATAAGGACAGTTTACCATCACATAATTTTCCTCTTAGTTACGAAGGCTGCCATCTTCACTACTCTCAATAAGACTGATGCTAGCAAGGTGATGACCTTTTTCCTCCACAGTTTATCAGCATGTGGCAGTAAGGCTGCTATCTCACACTGTTTTAAGTGAAATTGAAACCATGGTCCTAGGCAAAAGGCCCACACACTATGGTTCTGGAGACTAGATAGATCAGTTTTGGGATAGACAGATTATGAGGAGACAAATTGATCCTGCAATTGGTGAGCAGTTGTGAAAGATGGCATCATTACATTCCCTAGCTGTTCAGAGGCAGGGTTCCCCTTCACCTGCACTGAAGTAATGTGGGGAACTGCTTTTCACCCCTGTTCATTTCCTACCCCAGTCTCTATCCACATTCCTTTGGCCTCCCATATACCTGTATATCTCTTCAAACTTCCCTTCACCCATTTTCCTGGACGTGCCTCCTTCCTTCCAGTGACCTGCACCCTATTATTTCCTCTGCTTCTGCTTTAAATACAATTCTTACCATGAGGAACTGGTCTTGTGATAGAACGAAAAGTCCCTTTTCCCTTATGCTTTTCACATGTGGGCATCAGTTCAGAGCAGCAGCATGGTGACATGGCTCGGTGCCCAGTGCACATGAGCAGTGATGACTTGTAGTTGCCACTGGCCCAGTCATGATTGTATGGCTGGTGGTGACAGATATTTTTCTCTGTCCACCCTCCCCCCCGACACCTCTGGGTTGGTGCCTTGGTTCCCCTGTCCTAGTTAGCCACTGTGGGAGAAGGTCTGCATAAGCGCTCTGGCAATGAACCTAGTAGCAAAACTTCAAGGCTGCATGCTGCCCTATCTGGGTCTTGGTGCAAAAGGAGGGAGGGGAGGGGGAATAATAGGAAACTGCTACTGGGCTCCCAGATGCAAGCCAAGTCAGTTCCAAGGTACTAGGAGGGAAGGATAATTGAAACAAAAATTAATTATTTTTAGTGAGTTGGAAAATGAGTTATAATTATGGTATGAATTATTTGATAATGACTGTAATTACTGGATGATCCATGTATTTATATAGTTTACAGAATTTTTTAAAGAGGGATTTAATTTTTGTAATGTTTTGAATATAAAGAATAGATTATTTTTTTAAATAGTAACATTTAATGATTCTGAATGAGATTACTTTGCTGAGCTATTGGAAGCTGTACTTGGGTTGAGTTTTTTCCAAGCATTAGCAAGGTGGTTGATGTTGTATTAAAGATGTTACATAGAAGATTTTTGCAACTCATGTAAATCTTTGCTGATGTATAATTGCCCAATTTAATTCAACTGAGTATTATTTCATGTGTTTCTTTTACCTTTGTTATCCACGTTATAGAAAGCTTATGCAAGGGAAAATGAGGATCAGAAGGTACAGGAGAGAAGGCCGTGTAAAAATAGTATTAGGAAATGTATAGTTCTCCTTTCTTATCAGTAAAGAGAGGCCTGCATTTGAATGTGCACTCAAGGATAACTATTTCAGGTTGAAATTATAACAAATTAATTGGAAGAGGAGTAGGAGTTAAAAATCAAAAGATGGAAAAAGTTGCAGTATTTAGAGGTTGCATCTATTGGTATGTTGGGGATCTTATTTGTGATTTTTACTATCTTGTGGGGATCTGCCCCAAGAAATGAAAAGCAAGAGAAATTGTCAAGACTGTATAGAAATGTGTGCTTTCCTATGGAAAAAAATTTTGTGTGTGTGTGTATGTGTGTATATATATATATATGCATGTGTGTATGTGTATATATATATATTTTAAGTACTATAGTTAAAAAGAGAATTATTTCAGATTTCTTTTGAAGTAAATGAGGAATAAAGTAATAAAAAAAATTAAGATAAATTCTGATGTCTTTCTTGACATAGTAGTCACATCATACAGGGATGTAAGAGAAGCAAGACATGTAAGTTGAGGTAATAACTTTTATTGGACCAACCTTCATAGTTCGGAGAGATAGAGGACAAATATCTTTCCTAAATTGTATGTAAAGAAACAGTTACGGTCCAAGCTAAGTAAGCAAACCATTCATTGACCAACACTTACCAAATGTAACTTAACCTTACTGAAGAAAAAATGCAAAAATGTCCAAAAGAACTCCCCTGCCACAATGCTCAATACACAATAAAACCACTTGAATTCATGGATCCTACACATGTGGATGTAGGATATGATATACCTCATCCCCTGCACTAAATGCCCTTATAGAAATGATATGAATGAAACCAAATCACCTTAACATTTCCCAGAATGAACACGCATGGAAAACCAATAAAGGACCAAAACACTCTGTAACTAAACCATCCATATTTTACCTTTATTCTTATCCTCAAAAGAAACCTTCATGATGCATTTAGAAGACAGGCCCACGAAAATGAATGCAAAACTTTATTGCATACGAAATACCATGGACTTAAAGTATGACAGAAGGCCATGGACTTAACTTGCCTCTCACATCTGCTAACTTCTCTTTGCTTCATGAGAGACAACTGCCCAGTATCTATCCAAAAAATCTATAGGTAGATATTGTATCTAGCCAAAAAAATCCAAAATGTTCTGATTTCACCCCCTCCTCCCCAAATCCATATTTTCCCGTGATTAAAACAAAATGTCGCTATATTAGATAGATAGATAGATAGGTAAACTATCCAGACAGACAGACAGACAATCTATCTATCTAAGCGGCATTTTGTTTTAATCACAGGAAGAAATATAGATTTGGGGAGGGGGAGTTGAAATCAGAAAACTTTGGACTTTTTTATCAGAGAAAACCAGGATCCATGCATATAATTAGGTTAAACTGAAGAAAGTGTTCTGACTTGCTCTTTGCTTGAGCTGTAACTGCTTCTTTCCCAGACCTGATGGAAGGGTGGCCTGAAGTTCTAATTCTCATCTCTTGTCTGTGTCAAGTGTGCAAGTTGGTCCAACAAAAATATATCTCACTTCATAAATCCTACTTCTTTTAAAATAAGAAAGTTTATACATAACTATATCATGATTTTAAATTTGTAAGACTCAAAGTACAAATTTTATCTTTGTCTTTTGTTAGGTGAATGTGAGTGTGAGGATACATGGTCTGGATGTATAATGGGAGACACTGGGTAAGACACATCTTGAAAGAATTTCCTATACAATGCAGAGCTATAGCTAGGCATTTAGTTGCCTGGGGCAGGTCATGTACAGAGCATCCCCTGCCATGTTTTCTGTTGCATAACATTACTTCCCTTTGATTTGGCGCCCTTTGTCCTAGGGCACCCAGTGCCAGTGGACCACTGGCACCCCACTTGCTAACGGTACTGATACAGTGATACAAAGGGAATGAATCACCATCAACATAGATATCTATATCTATAGATATAGATATATATCTCCTCACATGTTTGTGGATATATTAAATTCAGTGCAACATCTGCTATGCTAATATTTGCATTATTTAGGGCATCAACTCTAGGCATGAACATAGAGAAGGAACTTCAACACTTTAATTACAATTCAAATACAGAATTACAGCAGTCTTTATCTATGTCAATGTTATAAGAAAATAAATCAGATTTGGCCTGTTTTCTCCAGTGGCCATGAAAATGGAAGGCTAAAACAAGTAATGACATATCCAAGTCCTTGCTATTCCCTATTGAAGTTTCTTTTATATTCCTTATTTCAATACTATTTCAATTTAAATTGCTAGGTGAAAATATTTCAGAATATATTTAAATTATTAATTACTTAATCATAGTCTATTGGAAAAATTAGTGTCAATACATAGACTATTCTTGGCTTCATACACTATGTTTTCATTTTTACTGTATTACTTTCAAAACTGAATATTTAAGAATCTTTAAAGCATGAGACTATTATAACATATATACATTGTAGAAGAATATCAAGCTTGTTACACTTCTCCTTTGAATTAGGGCCTTATCATAAAACTGTTACCCCTGAATCATAGAATCATGGAAAGTCAGGGTTGGAAGAGACCTCAGGAAGTCATGTAGTCCAACACCCTGCTCAAAGCAGGACCATCCCCAGTTAGTTCATTCCAGCCAAGTCTTTGTCTAGCTGGGTCTTAAAAACCTCCAAGGATAGAGATTCCACAGCTGCTCTGAATAACTTATTCTTGTGCTTTACTACCCTCCACATGAGAAAATTTTTCTTAATATCTAACCTGAACTTCCCTTGCTGCAACTTGAGACCATTGCTCCTTGTTCTATCATCTGCCACCACTAAGAACACAGTCTAGCTCTATCCTCTTTGTAACTACCTTTCAAGTATTTGAAGCTGCTATTAAATCCCCCCTCAGTCTTCTCTTCTGCAGACTAAATAAACCCAGTTCCTTCAGCCTTTCTTCATAACTCATGTTCCCCAGCCCCTAACCATTTTGGTTGCCCTTCACTGGACTTCCCAATTTATCTACATCCTTTCTGAAGTGGAGGGCACAAAATTGGACAGGACTCCAGATGTGGCCTCACTAGGGCTGAATTGAGGGGAATAATCACTTCCCTCTGTCTTCTGGCAATGGTCCTACATATGCAGCCTGGTATGCTGTTAGCTGTCTTCGCAACAAGGGGACACATTCAGCTTATATTCAACAACATTGGCTCACATTCACCTTATTCCACTGTAAATGCCAGGTCCTTTACTGCAGAGCTGTTGCTTAGCCAGTTGGTCCCCAACCTGTACTGGTTCATAGGATTGTTCTAAGTGCAGGACTTTGCAGTCAGTGTAATCTAATTTGGATCAATACTGTGTGCCAAGTTTGGAAAGTGTTTTCTGCCAGGCCAATAACTATCTACCCCTAATTTTGTTATCAAAGTAATTTCTGAGTATAAAAAACTGGTGTGCGTACAAAGCTGTTTGCAGATATACATTTATTTATCTGAAAATTCAACCCCATAAATTTTGTATCTGTTTTCAGTAGATTTTTTTTGGATAAATGTGCCTGTTGATTATACTAATGGGCTGCTTAGCTAGATGTAGATGTCTTGAAGTGTTTTCACTGTAGTCCAAAGTTCTCAGATAAGTATATTAAAAACATTAACTTACATTTACACAGTACTTGACTTCCTGATAAATCCTAACTGGTCTGTAATCATATAAGCATGAGCTGGGAAAGACCTATAATGCTTTTAGGCCATTACTCTTGCTAATACAGAATGATAATTATAATTCTTTGCTAATATTTTTATCCAATGATCCTGATTCAGGACAGCATGAATCATCTTATTTCACTAAAGTATGTAAGTGCTTTGGGAACCAGGATCTGAATATAGAAATCTCTTAGACGGAAAATTATTCCTCCAAAAAGAATATATACAGGATTGTGTGTCACTTAATTCATGAGTACAGACAGATCAAAAGCCTCTTTTTTGTCTTAAAACTGTTAGGGACACCAAAAAAATGTCTTGAACCCACAAACAGTTCTAATGAAACTATTCTTATAAGTAAACACTATTTATATCACATATTCATGATTTTTCTCTAGGTTCTTTAAGTGAGTTTTTTAATTTCTCACCCATTGACTGTTAAAAGTGTGTCTGAATTTGCTCAAAAGATATGTCAGTTAAAATCAAAGTCCTGATTTTCAAGCATATACTTTTACTGCATGTCTCTGAGGCAAGTACCCTCACAAACTGCTTTCCATAATAAAACCATATGCTTTTCCCCCTATATTTTGTAAGCATGTAAAATATTATGTAATGTTTAAAAACAATTGAAATTATAATAAAAATCTGTATTTCTTTGCAGATATTACCTTCCTAGCAAGTTCTCCAAGTGTGACATTGAGGAATACCATGAATTTTTAAACAATGGAGGTGGTGCCTGTCTTTTCAATAAGCCATCCAAGGTAATTATTGGCATATTATTCAAAGAGAGAACATTCACCAAGGCATATTTGATTTCTTACCATTCCACAGACTTATAAACATTTATTTGCAACCAAAGCACTGATAAAAAGAAAGTTACCTTTCTATCAGTGCTCAGAGAGTGAAATTCAGCCTGTGCAGAAGGGTTGGCTTAAAACACGTATGTCATTTAATCTTTATGAATCATAACATCCATAAGACACATGAGATCAGAGCATGCTTTCAGTCCTACTGACTATGTTTGTTCAAAGCTAATCATTTGCTTTAGTTAGTAATCTGTTTGGGTAAGAGTTTTCTTCAACCCATGTTTGGTTTAGTGGTTGGATGGACACACACCTTTTATTGAGTAGGAAGAATATTATGTGACTTTATCTTTATAAAGTCTGGGGTTGCCAATAAACACCTACAGAGATTCTAGGAAAAGTTATCCTGTTTGAATAAAGTACTCCTTGTAATTTAACTGAACTCACACCATTCTAAAGCTGGCAAAATTCAAGATTCAAAGTCCTCTCTTTTCTGCACTCTCTATTTTCAAGTATTCATTCAAGACAGTGAAAAAATGCTACACATAATGTTATTCCTGGTATTATTTTTTTCCTAATCCATCTGAAACCATCCATCTGAAGAGCAGAAAAGAGGTATCATGAAAATACCTCCCCCCTAATTGGGAGGTTTCCAGTCTTTCTCACTTTTAAGATATTTCAGTGATAGCTGAATGAAAGTTAGTGCTTTTAGTTCATAAAGATTTGGGGACAAATTTCCACTGGTATAATTTTATGGGGGTTCATGCATTCTACCTTCCCCCTGATCTATTGCAGTTTCGGGGTTAATCCCCAGAACTCAATGGGGAGCTGTAACTGGGTGCCATCTCCAGGGCTGGCTGCAAAGCCCTGGGAGGTGAAGAAACTTTTTTGCACCCTGCTCTCAGGGCAGTCTAGCCATCTTTTTCCAACCAAGCCTTGATGTAAATTATTATTAAAATATGGAATGCTGCCCTGATCTTACACTAATGACCCCCAGATGTCAAGGGTCAATTCCCTAGAAGCAAATTGTGTGGCTCCATTTCACCCCTACACCATGCCACATGCTTTGTCTTGAATCACACATCAAATGGGATACTTGCCTCTACATCTCCAGGCCACCTCAGGCCTTCTGCTCCTTGTTGGGGTTTTAGCCTTCCCAGTTTCTGCCCTGTTACTTTAGCTGGTTCCATAGACAAAGCCCACTGTTCTAGACCTGGGTTCCAGGCCCCAGTACCCATTTTGCCCTCTTTGGCACCAGGCTGCTTGCCCCTATTTCTGCCCTGCTTTGGACTCTGGGCTCTGCAGTCCCCATGGTGTGCCCTGCTCCTGGATCTGGGCTCTGTGGCCTCCACACTGTGCCCTGCTCCAGGCTCTGGGTACCTGCCTTGTTACAGGCTTTGAAGTAATTATGGCTTTCTTAATTGTCACAAAAGAAACTAGTAACCTGCCCTTTTGTACTTCTGCAACTTGTATTCATCAATGACTTTTCAAAACAGAGTTGTGATTAAAACAAAATGTCGCCATATTAGATAGATTAGTTTGCGTTGATTAACTCAGGGCAGGGCTTCTAGTCCTTGATCAGTGACGTTTAGAGATGTCTGGGTTGCTACATTGTCTTCTATTCTGTTCTTCCGTTGGTTGATCTGCAGTTTCCTGAGGTGTTAATTGCTGCTTGCTGCTACTGTGTTACACATTCAATCACTGATTCACGGGCACTTTTAGGGGCCAGCCTGATACAGGGAAGTGGCAGTTTGACTCCTGCCCTTGTTAACATTGTTACTAAACACATTTACAGTTGAAAGATGAGGAGTATAAAATATAAGTCACAAATGCCATGGCACACAAATAGATAAAAATACCAAAATACACAGGGAGATACAAAATGCAGACATACAAATTTTAAAACACAATTCCTTATCTTAAAGTGAAAGAAAGAGGAAGGAAGAAAAGGTAGAAGAGGAAAAACATATTCAAAGAGGAGAGAGCAAATGCAGGCAAGAGGAAAAAGGGGGCTTTCTTCTACAGGTAAATACAACTAGTCATAAGAATAAACACAAGGGAACTGCAGATAAGTATGATAATCCCAAGGGAAATATCATCAGGGATTAAAAAAGATAAACACATACCTATGCACATGTATATAACAAATGAACAATCATAACTGTCAATAACAAAATATGAGGTGCTTGGACAAAATACAGGGTGCTCACACAACCTTCAAGGTATACGGTGTCCCTCCAAGATTTTCCCTTTCATGGCAGACAGCCTTGTGCAGCTTCTGTGTGGGGAACGTCAGAGTTCCCAGGATCCTCTGTCCCTTGTGGGCTACGTTGGGATCCCTGCCCTACAGGGATCTCTGCTAGCTCCCCCTTCCAAGGGCTTCCTTTCTTATGGGAACCCTTTCCCTGTTAACTCATGGCTTCAATGGAGTGGGGTTATCTTCGGCTCTCAGATGGGGGCCCCTTTCTGACAGGTATGTTCCTCCACTGCCTGGGGCTCTCCAGTCCACAGGCCAGCTTGGAGCCACGTACACCATTCGGCTCTCCCTGTTGCTCAGAATTAGAGGCCTGGGCTGCCTCATGTGATGCCATGGCAGGGTCTCTGTTGGCTGCCTGGCTGTGAGCCAAGGGCTTGTGACCCAAGCCGCCAGAAGCAGGTCCAAGAGTCCTGATCTGCTCCCACATCCTCCATGCAGTGCTATCTGCACCGGGGTCTCTCACCACCTGCCAGGGGTTGCAGACCTGAGTTGTCTCCTAGGGTCTGAGCTCCATGCACCGATTCATGCACCACATCTCTGGCTACACATCAGGGGTGCAGACCCAAGGTGCCTTGGGCAGCTCCCAGGGTCTGAGCCCTGTGCGCCATACTGTGCACTGACTGGGGCTGAAGCGTTGGTCTGGCAAGGAAGTCTTCAGGGCAGTTCTGGGCACTGGCTACTCCCTTTGGGCAGCTCTTCCTTAGGTCTTCTTCTGCCCGTCTGTCTCTTCTCTGTCCCACGATGCATCTGCCGTGTGCTGGGCATGCAGCTCCTTTTATTCTCTTTTGGAGACTCTGCCCCCTAAAGTTCTGCCAGACCAGCAGAGGGCAGGCTTGAACCAGGTCCGAGGCTTCTTTGTTTTTTTTCCTTTGCCCCAAGCAGGGGTGAAGCAAAGCCCCTCCCAACAGTTACCTGATTGTGGATGCGCTCCACCAGTCATGAAGAGGATTCTCTGAGCCCAAACATGCTGGGCTATATCGGTAAGTTGACCACATTATATAGAAACAGAAAAAATATTGATGGGAAATTCTCTTTTGTGTGACATAGTGCTGTCTTTTTTTAAATCACCATGGCTTTGTTTCACCAATTATACTGTTGCACACACAGGCTAGAATAACAGTAACATCTAAATCATAAAGAGAGTGAGCACAGACAGTGATGTGCCTTATCTCTAACATGCTGCTTGAATGTTGCTTCCCATACAGACAGTCAGAAGTAGACATGTAAAGGTACGATACAGGGGGAAAAAAGATTTAACTGGGTACATCTACATGTGCAGTTAAGGTGGAGCAATAAGCTATGGCACAAATTGCTAGGTGGAAATCTTTCAGAAGTACAGTCAGCTTTCCTGGACTGTTCTCCTCATCAGACTTGCTTTCTCATCAGACTTTTCTAAGTGTGGAGATCCTGCCCATGAGTTCCCTTGTGTGGTCAAAGTGTGCTTTCCTGAATTCCAGGGTCCTTACTCTGCTGTTCTGCATCCTTCCTCTTCTCAGGATCCTGAACTCAATCATCTTGTGGTTACTGCTGTCCAAGTTGCCATCTACTAGTATATTCCCCACCAATTCTTTCTGGTTTGTGAGCAGCAGGTCAAGAAGAACAGGGCCTCTAGTTTGCTGTTCCAGCACTTGCACCAGGAAGTGGTCCCCAACATTTTCCAAAAACTTCCTGGATTGTCTGCTTACTGCTATCTTGCCCTCCCAGCAGATGTCAGGATGATTGAAGTCTCCCATGAGAACTAGGGCCTGTGATTGGGAAACTTCCACTAGCTGTTTGAAGAAAGCCTCATCTACCACTTCCTCCTGGTCTGGTGGTCTATAGCAGGCCCCCACCACAACATCACCCTTCTTGCTCTGTCCTTTGACCCTAACTCAGAGACTTTCAACAGGCCTGTCTCCAGTTTCATACTGCAAGAGCAAAACCAACTATAGATCTTCATGTTCATTTAAAAATATCATAATTTTTAAAAAAAGTAATTTCTTGTCATACTTTAAATTTCTGATAGTGATTGAGACCTCCACCCAGACAGAGCCCTTGATTCTGGGCTGTGGGGGCTGCCTGGCATGGCTTCCAGCAACTGGGAATGGAAGCAAGGTCACACCCACCTGTGGTGTATGCTCCTTAGTGAGGTCCCTGGAGTCCCAGGTGACTGAGCTCCAGGCCCAGGTAGGCAGACTTTGTACCATAAGGGGCCATGAGCTGGAGATTGATGACTACAACAGTCAGGCTGTTCTGAAGAGAGAAGAGCATAGATGCCCAACTGCATGAAGATAGACAATAGGAAGATCAACTGGGAGCTACACCCAAGGGGTGCTTGGAAGATGGTTGCCTCAAGTCCCAAGACATGCAGTACCAGGTCACTTTTTTGCCTTGGAACTGAGCAACAGGTTCATATCTCTTACACCACCAGCAGAGACATCAGCAGAAGCACCAGCAGTAGATGCAGGGAGGCATCTAGCTGCCACCCCTAAGAGGAGACGCAGGGTGGTCATGTCAGGCAACTCCCTCCTGAGAGGGACAGAGAGAGTGATCTGCCTTGACCCCTTGGCCCATGAAATGTGCTGCCTCCCAGGGACCCATATTCAGGATGTGACAGAGAGGATTCCTAAACTCATGTGGCCCTCTGACCACTACCCCATGCTTCTCATCCATATGACACGAATGACATGGCTCAGAACAATGCTGGCTGGTCATGAATGACTACAGGGCTCTGGGGGCTGGGCTTAGAGGGATGGGGGTAAAGATAATTTGCTCCTCAATCCTTCCAGTTACAGATCATGGGCATAGGAGGGAGAGATGTACTGAAGAAGTCAACAGAGGACTGTGGCGCTGGTGCCATCGCAAGGGCTTTGGCTTCTTCTATCACAGCCTGCACTTCAGAGACAGAGGCAGCAGTTTGTTGGGAAAGGATGCCCACCTCACTCCAAGGAGAAAGAAGCTCTTCTCGGCCAGATTGGTTGACCTGTTTGACAGGGCTTTAAACTAAGATCACTGGGGGACGGGCAGAGAATCACTAGTGCAAGCCCTGGAAGTGATAACCACGAATCAGCAGGTCAGGTAACACAATGGAATCACTTCAACCCTAACCCAAGGATGGGACTCTTCTAAGAAGACATGGAAGCCCAGGGCTTCCAATGGCAGGCTTAGCTGCTTGTACACAAAGGCCAGGAGCATGGGGAACAAACAGGAGGAAGAGGCCATTCAGTTAAGTAAAAATGAATACAATCTCATAGGGATAACAGAGACCTGGAGGGACTCCACCTGTGACTGGACCACAGGTATTGATGGCTATACTTTGTACAGAAGGGATCCTGTTGCAAGGAACAGCATGGGTGTAGCTGTTTATGTGAAGGAGCAGTATACTTTCCTACAAGCAGAGATTGGCACCCAAGGAAGGCAACTTGAGACACTCTAGGTTAAAATATGGGGAGAACGTGGTGAGGGGGATATAACTGTAGGAGTCTATTACAGACCTACTAACTAGGAGAAAGATCTTGGCCATGAGTTCTCTAGGGAACCCCTGCACACTTTTGGTCATGGTCGTCATGGGTGATTTCAAACACCCTGACATCTTGTGGGAAGAGCATTCGGCCAAATCTGATTGATTGTGAAGCTTCCTCACTTGCACTGACAAGCTGTATTTGACTCAAGAAGTCTATGGGCCAACAAGAGATAAGGTGCTGCTGGATCTGGTACTGGCCTTCTTTACCATCTGAGTCTCCAGAGTCTGGAATAGACTCCCCACAGAAGTGGTGGAAGCTGACTTCCTGCCCCTTGAGTAGGGGGCTGGATCCAGTGGTCTCATGAGATCCCTTCCAGCCCTAATGTCTATGAAATCTATTTCAGTTAAAAACATATCATTGTGATAGAGAAGTATTTCTCAGCCTTTTAAATAGCAAGTACCCCCTAACTTCTGAAAATTTTAACCTCAACACTCAATTTTCCAGGGGCTTTTATGTTTACAGACTAAATTGTGCCATATGTTGGAAGAAGGGCTGTGTATATGAAGCTGCGAGATGTCTCATCTGGTGTGGGTAGGGTTGCCACCTTTTACACTAGGGGTGCACAACTTGAATATGTACCTCAGCCGGAGGTGAAGTTGGCCAAAGCTAGGAAGGCTGAATGCCAAATTATTACTGAGGAATTTAAAGTGCCATGCAGTGCGTTGTTTACCACATTTTTTGCCATAGTTTTGAGAGGAGGAAGGGGTAAGAGAGAGAGGAAAAGAGGGCAGGAGAGAGAGAGAGAGTGTTGGGGTATCCTCATACCCCCTGTCTGTGTCTTGCGTACCCCCAGAGGTACACGTACCACAGGTTGACAAACTGTGTGATAGAGGATGCAGAAAAGGCTGAAGTGCTCACTGCCTTTTTTGCCTCAGTCTTCACTGTCAAGGGCAGCTCCCAGACTACTGCATTGGACAGCACAGTTTGGAGAGGAGATGAGCAGCCTCCAGTGGTGAAAGAACAGGTTAGGGACTACTTAAAAAAGCAGGATGTATACAAGTCCATGGATCTAGATGGGATGCACCCAAGGATGCTGAGGGAGTTGGCTGATGTGATTGCAGAGCCATTGGATCATCATCTTTGAAAGCTTGCAGTGATCAGGAGAGGTCCCGGATGATTGGGTTTGAGCAAACAGTGCCCATATTTAAGAAAAGGAAAAAGAGTATCCAGGGAATTACAGACCAGTCAGTCTCACCTCAGTCCCTGGACAGATCATGGATCAGATCCTCAAGGAATCCATTTCTAAGCACTTGGAGGAGAAAAGGGTGATTAGGAAGAGTCAGCATGGATTCACCAAGGGCAAGTCATGCCAGACCAACATGATTGTCTTCTATGATGAGATAACTGGCTCTGTGCAGGGAGACCAGTGGATGTGGTGTACCTTGATTTTAGCAAGGCTTTTGATACAGTCTCCCACAACATTCTTGCAGGCAAGATAAGGAAGTATGGGATGGATGAATGGACTGTAAGGTGGATAGAAAACTGGCTGGAGCATCAGGCTCAGAGAGTAGTAGTCAATGGCTCAATGTCTAGTTGGCAGCCAGTATCAAGTGGATTGCCCCAGGGGTCAGTCCTGGGGCCAGTTTTGTTCAATGTCTTCATAAATGACCTGGAAGATGGCATAGAGTACACCCTCAGCAAGTTTTCAGATGAGACACCAAGCTGTGGGGAGTAGTAGATACACTGAAAGGTAGGGCTAGGAGTTGGAGTGACCTAGACGAATTAGAAGATTGTGCCAAAAGGAATCTCATGAGATTCAACAAGAACAAGTTTGAAGTCCTGCACTTAGGGTGGAACAGCCTCATGTACCACCAGTACAGGCTGGGGGCTGACTGGCTGGGCAGCAGCTCCCCAAAAAAGGACCAGTGGGTTACAGTAGACAGTAAGCTGAAAATGAGCCAGCAGTGTGCCCTAGTTGCCAAGAAGGCTAACAGGATATTGGGCTAGATTGGAAGGTTCATTGCCAGTAGATCAAGGGAGGTGATTATTCCCCTCTATTCAGCACTGCTGAGGCCACATCTGGAGTACTGTGTTCAGTTTTGGGCCCCCCCTACAGAAAGGATATGGGCAAATTAGAGAGAGTCCAGTGGAGAGCAACAAAAATGGTGAGGAGTATGGGGGACATAACTTATGAGGACAGGCTGGGGGAACTGAATTTATTTAGTCTACAGAAGAGAAGACTGAGATGAGACTTAATAGCAGCCTTCAACTACCTGTAGCAGGGTTAGAAAGAGGATGTAGCTAGGCTATTCTTAGTAGTGACAGATGATAGAACAAGGAGCAATGGTCTCATGTTGCAGCAAGGGAAGTTTAAATTACATATTTGGAAGAATTTTCTCACTAGGAGAAGAGGAACTAGTGTTTCTCTCCAGTAAAACACTGTAACAGGTTACCCAGAGGGATGGTGGAAACTCCATCCTTGGGGGTTTCCAAAACCTGGCTAGACAAAGCCTTGGCTGGGATAATCTATTTGGGGTTGGTCCTGCTTTTAGCAGGGGTTTGAACTAGATGACATTCTGAGGTCCCTTCCAACTCTAACTTTCTATGATTCTATCTACAAAACTAGTCCCCTCACCTAAATGATACAAAATAACTCTGCTGGATTGCTATCTTAGTTCACTGGGTAATTCCCCTTTCTCCAACAAGTTAGCTTTCTTTTTCTAAATAAATACTATTAAGATTGCTCCCAAACTGTGAAAAAAACCTTGTTTAATTTAATTGAAGTCCTGATTGAAATACATGTTGTACAGAATTAATAGTTGGGAAGTTCATTTGGAATCTTAGAAGTTTGTAACATTTTGGTTTTTTGTTAATTTCTTCCCTATAGCTTCTAGATCCTCCTGAATGTGGCAATGGCTTTGTAGAAGATGGAGAAGAATGTGATTGTGGTACTGTTTCAGTAAGTGTAGCATCTTGTGGATTAGTACATTCAGTATCAGGGTTCACCCTGATGTCCAGTTGCCATACATAACTCCCTTTGGCATTAAACAGGAGAGAAACACAGAATGTAGGGATGAACACAGCTTGGAAGTAGGAGCTTTAATTAATTATGTGTTTCTACAGATCTTTGCTCAGTGGGACCTAAGCTTGTTGTAACTTAGATTCCATCACTCTATAAAATATATATTAAAATAATAAGATGTGTAGAATCAGTTCTGAAAAGATTACTTTTGGCACTGGGGAAACCGTATTAATCAGTCAAGAGCTTACCTAGGTTATGTCTAAAATATCTGCATTTGGCAATAGATACCACATGAGTAATACAATTATTTTCACTATATGGAAATACTAACTTTAACTGCATCCATAAAGTGAATATTTAGTTGCATTCCAGACCTGGTTAAAATCTATTTGAGTTTAAAAGCACCTTGTAACAGTAATGGATATGAGAGTTCTTGCAGCAGTCTGCTTTTTTGTGTAGTATTATCAGCATATGTGTTCCTTAGGAGTGTGCCATCGAAGGAGGAGAATGCTGTAACACATGCACACTGACTGCAGGCTCACAGTGCAGTAATGGACTTTGCTGTAGGAAGTGTATGGTAAGTACAATATATTTAAAGAAATGTGCTGCAAATGCTTTAATATTAAATGGATGTGATTATGGCCACATGTACATGAGTGGCAGACTGTGCTGTTGTTACTGCACAGTCATTTAGTACTTTACTGCATAACCAAGTACTAAATGACTATGCAATAACCAGCATTACTGCAGTAGCATTCCCATGTGTTTTTTTTTCTGAAGCTACTGTGCAGTAGCTTGCTGCAATCACATCACAGTTAATGCCCTCCAACCCTACTGCACAGTAGTCGTGCAGACATGGCCTACGGGAACAATTGTACATGCACAACAACACAACTGCAGCTGCCTTCCTTTATGAAAGCTTGCCCTTTAAAATTTATTGAAAACTGTTTAATCTAGGTCTGAGCCTTTTGTTTTAAGTTTATGAACTACTTGGAGTAGGGAGCATAGCCAAATTCTGAGGTGAATCTAAGAATGGATGTGGTATACATGAGCATAATTTATACCTTCTCATAACCTTAGGCCTCTTTGATGAGCTTGATTTCCTCTGGACTTGCTTATATTAACTTATTTGAATCCTCTGACATTTTATCAACATGGAACTTTATATATCTCTCTACTGAGCTGAAGGACTCGGGTATACTCCAAAAGTTACTAGAAGGAACATTGAAGAATATGTAAATGAAAGAAGGCCTGCCCTTACTGTAGCTTCTGCATCTTCTTATAGGGTTTAGCTAAAGCCTGTTGAGTACTTGGGGAGTCTTTCTATTTAATTTAATGGGCTTTGGACCAAATCCCATGTAAGATAGAGCAGTTTATACACACTTTATAGTAAGATATCAGTAAATGGGTGGTAATAGACCTAAGGCAGTCTGACTGTCTAGTTCAGTGGTTCTCAACTTTCTTAGGTTCCAGGCAACCCTGGAGAGACTCGAGGCACTCTTTGTTAGACTCAAGACATCCCTCAGAAATGCCAACTCTTAGCTTTAACTCATTTTTGACTGCATAAAAATAATAGACCAGTTCTGTTGCAAACAACTCATAAAATGCACAGTGGGTCAGAATGGTTTTAACACTGTGAATTCGTATTTGAAATCTCAGGTTTTATCTTGTGAATCATATTATGTTAGCAGTGATAACATTGCATGGCACCCTGCAGCACCCTTGAAAGGATCTCAAGGCATTCAGTGTCTAGTGGTACCCTGGGCTGACAATCACTGGACTAGTTAAACTCCACTTTAATAAACCACTCTTTAAATAGGAGGATTTTCACTCCTATTTCATTTTGCTTTGTGAAATGCTGAAAACAGTGTTGATGCTCTTCTAATGTGCAGTGCAGTCCTTTTAACTGCCACCAAGCACCATTGACTTGCAATGAAACTTACACTACCAGATGCCTAAGTCAGTTTTCCAAATGAGATTAAGCACTTGTCTACACATGGAGTTGTGAAAGTAGGTTAAGCCAAATATAAACAAAGTGCTCTTAGTCAGGAATAAAGATGTCTAAACATGAAGTTAATTTCCAGCAGCTTTTTATGTAAACAAGGCCTTATGCTCTTAAGTCAGGAGGGACTTGTCTGCAACATCTCTGTGTTACTCCCAGGACTGTTGCTGACAAGCACATCCTGGCCATTTGCTTCTGCTCAGTTTATGCTAAATCATGGAAATGATGTAGTTTGGCTTCTTTAGCGTATCCCTGAGCAAAAGCCAAATGTTACCCTAAAGGCAGAGAGCCTTATGCCATCCTCCTTTTATGGGTCACAATGCTTTTAGGAAGACATGCTTGTTCAGAAATAAGACCTGTACAGGTTGTCATTGCTGAATTTCTCAGCCTTAATCATCTTGATATGCTAGAAGTCAGATGTGCTAGAATCAATGTCGAATCTAGCATTATTTTGGACTGATTTCTGCCCTGATTTACATCATGATAGTGAAATTAAGTAACAACAAAAATAATACCTCACTTGCTATAGTGGTTTTCTTCCACTGGTCTTGAAGCACTTTACAGATGAGGTCTCTATCACTGTCTTCAATTTACAGATGGGGAAAGAGTCACAGAAAGTATAAGTGACTTGTCTAGCACCAACCAGCAGCCCAGTAATAGATGCAGAAATAGAATGGCAGAAGTCCCAAGTCCAAGTCCAATGCTGTATTTACAAAACTACATTTCCTGTTCGGAAGGTGTAAACGACTTGGTGGCTTAGAGGCTGGCTTGCCTTTATGGCACCAGAAAGCTTTGGGTTCAAATCTTGGGAAATTCATTTTAGAGGAAATCAGAATTATTAAATGTGGGCCTATGGTTAAAACATTGATTTGAGGTTCTGCTCCACTGTCCCATTCCTCCATAGATTGTCCTGTCTTTGGTTCCTCTATGTTTCAGTTTCTCATCTATAAAATGAGAATGATTGCACTTCCCTACCTCAGAGGGGTGTTGTGAGGATAAATACATTTAAGTGTGTGAGGTGCTCAGATACAATAATACTAATAGAGACCATTACATGTCTTAAATCCTTGATATACGTGTACTTTAAATTGAGTAAAACCAACATGGGTATATTCTACTACAACAAACCACTGAAAATTTATCAACTTTTTTAAAATTAATACTCTTGGAAAATATTGTATGAAAACTATGTTCTACAATACTAAGGAGCTGTTTGTCTATACTTGTTTTAGTTTGAAGCTAAAGGAGTTTTGTGTCGGGAAGCAGTAAATGATTGTGACATTCCAGAAAGCTGCACAGGAAACTCCAGTCAGGTAATATTTTACATTTTTTGCCAAAGTGACTAATTGCAATACATGCACCATCTTATGATCAGGTAATTGAACAGAGAGCTGTATAAAAATGCTCTACATTTTAGGGAGAAAAAGTGGTGCTGAAGAAGTTTAGAAATACCAGTAATTCCTTATTTTTACAAATTTTTATGAACTTTTACAAAGTTTTATGAACCACTCTAAAACATCACTCTCTGGATAAACTCTTGGTTATTTTCTTTTTCTCTAGTGTTCTCCCAATATTCACAAAATGGATGGGTACTCATGTGATAACAAACAGGTAATTATTATTTTGATTTGATTACCATTTGTATTTTTTTTATAGATGAAAAGCATTTTTAGATAAGTGCTGATTTGTGATCCTTTGAAGTCAATAGAAGTTTTAACATTAATTTTGATGAACTAGCTAGTGCTAGCTTTGGATTTTCATATGATGAATGAATGATCTAGAAAACAGAACTGTATGATGTGTTAGTTAGTATTTCCATCACATATTGCAAAACAGATTGAATGACAGTAGTTCCTATACTGAAAAGTATATCTGACCCAGTTGTGACAATGGTAGAAAACTTTATAGTTAGTTTTGTGTTTTCTCTTTTTCTTTAGGGTATTTGTTTTGGAGGAAGATGTAAAACCAGGGACCGGCAGTGTAAATACATCTGGGGTGAAAGTGAGTAAGGTGTTATTGGTTCTAAGCTGATATTCATTGATTCGAATTGAAATATCTAGATACTTAGTAACTACTGCCGCAGTGCATATGTTTGGAATTATTAAAGGCAGTTAAAATGAACAGGGATTATGTGCGATAGGAACTATTTACTATGATACTGGGCTCTATATAAAAAATGGAAACTTTGGAATGTGTACTTTGGAATTTTTTTTTTTCTACCATTTGACCAGGGCCAACTGGGTTGTACCTGTCAAACTTTTAGAACAATTCTTTTCTACTTGATGTAAGAGGGCGAGAATACTTCCCTTTCCTTCTTGCACTTCTTTCCCTGACCATTGAAGACTCTGCATCATGACTGCCATATTTCCAAATAATTAACACTCTCTGAGGTGTTGATTCATATATTTTTCAGAAGAGGTAAAAAAGAGCGTCTACTCTGTAGAGACTGAGCATTGTACTTCAGTGTACTCTCTTTCCCTAGTACCAGTTTAGGAGAAGCTTTGAGCCTTCCCATTAAGATTTTACTTAATTTAATGTTGGTTTCTTTGGTTCCAATCTGTTTGTTCTTTTGTGTTGGAATTATGGCTTATCTTTTCATTGGTTTAATTCAAAGCAGTTGAAAAATCATCTTAGATAAACCAATGTAACTTTGCATGCAGGCATGCTACTTTTAATTTTAATCTGCTTTAACCTGCACCTCTAGATTCATGTGCTGTGGGAAATGTCCCCAAGAAAAGGTCAATCACAGACTTTTTTCAGTATTCCTACTTTACAGACTAATCAAAGAGAGAGAGAGAGAGAGAGAGAGAGTATGTGTATGCATGTGTGCATTTGGAAATATCAAGTCAGGTACATTAAGGAAAGGCAGGATAATCAGCCATATATTTTTTAAGTTATATTGGAGTTTTGGGCCAAGCTTTGGAGTTATTTCCTAACTTGTCTGAACTGGGTTCCTTGGAAACATTCGGAGTTGTAAGTTTGATGGTTAGAACTCCAGATGTTTTTCCCCAAATACTTTCCAGGCTCAAAAAATTATTCTTCCTTTAGAAACTGTTCTTAACTTCTAAATAAGCTTTGGAATGAGGAAGTTCTTAAAGAGAGAATGAAAGCCAATGTCTTTAGAATAAAATTCTGTATTATTTACGATTTATTTGTTTTAAGACCTTATTCCTGAAAGCTTTTGTGCTTCAAAATTTCCCCCATGTTATTAGAAGGAAATTTTTTTCTGATTTTAGAAGTGACAGCTGCTGATAGGTACTGCTATGAGAAATTGAATATTGAAGGGACTGAAAAGGGCAACTGTGGCAGAGACAAGGACACTTGGATACAATGCAACAAACAGTAAGTTTATCTACCCTGTTTAGAAAGCAACTTGTGTGACATCCCCCCTCCCCACAACTGGCTGTCCTTTACTTAGTTTTTGGTGCCACTTTCTGCCATGAGACCAGATGAATGAGAAGTCCCCTGGCTTAGGAAATGAGGAATATGACTGTCTTCTGATGATCCTCAAGCACTGTGGGAGAATTTGTTAGCCTGTATCTGCTCCAGGAAGTCTCAGCTACCACATGCACATGAGCAGCCTGTAGAAGGTGCTGTAACTTAGCACAGGTCTCAGCTATATCAGACTCTCCAAACCCTTAGGTTACTGAAGGTGCAAAAGTAGTCCAAGATATGGTATATTATATTTCTAATGAATTTTGCTTTCCACTATACTCAAGGCTTGCTGGGCCTGACTCACTGCTAGTTTGTATTTTACAACATCACTTATACCTATATAAGCCTGGTGCAAAATGCCACTATTTTGAATTTAAACATTAACATACACTTTGTACAGGCATAACTGACATTGCCAAGGGCAAGGCCATATAGAATTGGATGCACTGAAAAAAGTGTAAAACTGTTTGGGATGTTTGTGGCTTTTTTTTTTTTTTTTTGAGTAAATGTGTTTAATCTCCCAACACAGAGATGTGCTTTGTGGCTATCTTCTATGCTCCAATATCTCAAGTGTACCAAGACTTGGAGAACTTGATGGTGAAATCACCTCTTCAGTCATACAGTTGGGAAAAATTTATAACTGCAGGTAATTCTTAAAACTCAATAAAATAGAAAAGGGAAGGTGTTAGCTTAACCCCCCCACCCCAAACTTGCAAACTGTGTTAAGTAAATTTCTTACTGGTGCCTTCCTTCCAAGTTAGCACTGAGGCACGTTATCAGGCAATTGTAGGGCAGCTTGTGCTGAAGCTATTTCTGTGCTCATTCTGTAGCGAAACAGAGACCTTTCTTTTTGTTTGTTTTGCAGTGGTGGCCATGTTAAGCTAGATGAAGAGACAGACCTTGGCTATGTAGAGGATGGAACACCATGTGGGACCCACATGATGTGTTTGGAGCACAGATGCCTACCCACTGACAACTTCAACTTCAGCACCTGCCCAGGCACTGCAGAAGGCAAAATTTGCTCAGGACATGGTGTATGTTTCCACATTCTTTAGCCCTTTTGCATATCTGCTGCCCTGACTGACTGCATCTAATTTTATTCATTTTACTAGATAGTTAATTTACACATAAATTAACCAGAATTGTTGCTGGTGCAAGTTCTTTTCCTAAGTAAACATTTCAAGAGAGTATCAGATATATAGGGGTAATAAATACAGGAGATTCAAGGCAGTTAAGGTGCAGGTTAAGCTAAGTATTATTACACAAGGTCTATTGATTCTTTTAATCTTTTCCTTTGGCTTTGTTTATCTTTCCTTAGATAATTCACTTGAGACCTTCTAAGTCTGTTAAATGATAACCTGAATAGTTCCAGATTCTCTTCCATATTTTTAAACTTTTATAATCTGTTGGCAGCACAAAAATACCATAGGCAGCTGGATTTTGTCAGAAAACAGCTCCTGTGATGTGCAGAGTTTTCA
The DNA here is from genome assembly GCA_030014935.1 of Caiman crocodilus. Lineage (NCBI taxonomy): Eukaryota > Metazoa > Chordata > Crocodylia > Alligatoridae > Caiman > Caiman crocodilus. Next base: position 225,237,605 of record JAGPOW010000261.1, on the reverse strand, counting down.
GTTCATTTACCTATACTGTACTTAGTTCCTGTGCCAGGTGCAGAGACATTGAATTTGTAGGAGTTCTCTGTCCTGTGACTATTCTGACCAGGCTCCGGAGCCCTGCTATATTATAAGATGATCTCTGACAGAACAGACTTAGTCTGAGAATAAAGGAGGCTGATAGCTTTTAGTCCCTCCTGCACTATATAACAATGCACTTTTTGCTTTGAAACTACCCAATTCATCACATGTCCTAAGAAAACAGAAATTTGAGGGGCACAGTCTCCCAAATGAAATGGCAAACATGCAGAATTTTGCAGGGCTTTCTCACAGGTTCTACACAACTCATCCTACTATGCATTCCAAATGCCGAAACAGTTTATTTTGTGATTTTTATTTTGAGTTACATTTTGAACTGCAGGTTTGCAGCAATGAAATAAAGTGTGTGTGTGACCGATTCTGGAGAGGAGATGACTGCAGCACCCTTTTCAAAGGTCCTGCAAGTTTTGATGATGATATTACCGGCAAAGGTGTGTACCACATGGTTTTTAGTAATTCTTTCAGTAGGTGTGCTTCTGGCCAGAGTTCAGCAAGCGAAGCTACATGATGCATTATTCAGATAACCTGACTCTTTGCCTCCAAAACAGAATGATCACATTGTGAGAAGATTAAAGTTTTGATTCTGAGACTAAATCTATACAGTCTGACTCCTGTAGAATTGAAAAGGAGAAAATGTAGCTTGTAGAATTGAATCCATAGCTTACCTCATTCATTCAAAGGGTCCTACTGAAGTAGGACAAGTAGACTTTTACCCTAAACTGCATTTCTAGATGAATAGGTCAGAACAGCTTACACATGTTTTCCTCACTAAAACCAAAGGTATATATGACAAAATGAACATGTTCATATTTCTTATAAGATAAGCCTGATTTTTATGTAAACTGATTTTTTCTGGGATTATGTATAAGAGAAGATCATATTAAAATAAGTTGAGATGTAAATGTGTTGGATAGGGTTGAGTATTTGACCAGTCAAATAAAATTTGGTCGATTGACTAGTCAAAAATATTGGTCAAAAATGGGGAAAAATTGCCAATAGGTCCATATAATACACAAACTCCCCCACAAATTTTCCATTAAGAAATGTGTCAAAAACAATTAAAAAACATATTTCTGTCAAGAAAACTACAAAAAAATGTAGTTTTTTTTGTAAAATTGCTATTATCTTTGGCCAGTCAAAAATATGCAGTCAACAGACTGATATTACTGCAATACAAGCTGCCTAACACCAGGTAAAGAGAACCGCCTCCTGAAGAGAAGTAACTTTGAGAAGCTTAGAGGGTAGTTAGTTTGTTTATTCCAACCCTAACATGTGGACATGTCCATCTTAAAAATATTTAACGTGTTTGAAAGGTAAGGTATAACAATACCTTTTGTCTACGTCACTTTGGAGGGGATTCAAGATAAGTCAGAGATATTTTTATTCTGGAAGTTATATTGCTACAACTATAGTGATTTAACAGCATTAATATAATCATATTAATAAATTTCCCATGTTGAACAAACCTTGTATATATTTATTTTAAGCTCCTATGTATCCTGCTTTTGTTTTTCATCTTTTCCCAGGTGTTGTTAGCACAAATATAATCATAGGGGCTATTGCTGGTACCATTTTAGTGTTGGCTCTTGTTTTAGGAATAACAGCATGGGGCTACAGGTAAGTAAAAATGTCATTGTTAATAAATTTTGAAAAAATTGAAGATAGTTATATCACATATATATGACAGGTATATTCTATGCACAAACAAAAATTCTGAAAATTATATAAATATACATTTGCTGATCAATTAGAAACTGGACATTTCCAGATGATTTTTAGATGGATACATATTTTAGTGCACACAAAGTTTGGTCTAGGTTTAGTATATGTTTAATTTGGTAAATTGCCCGGTGTTTGAAAAAAGTAACTGAAATTTTACTTCAATATCTAGCAAAAGAAAGCATAGGAATGAAATATGATTAAAATACAAGCTTTGTAATGGTGAAGTAAATTTAGACAGAACTACCCTGAGTAAGCAAAGCACTTAATTTAAACAGGTATTAACATTTAATCAGCTTAATCTGAAATTAATTTAGGCAGGGGTTGTTGAAGAAGGATGAACTTGACTCACTATTAAGGATCAGGTTTTCATCTCACGTTCAGTTTTTGGTGCTTTGCTAAATAAAGGCCAGAATAGTCAGATGAACTTATTTTAATATTAAGGGGGCTATTTTACTTTTCTTCTTTTATTGAATTTCTTTCAATAGGAGTAGTTCTGGTCAGTGTCCAGTTAGGAAAGCAGTATGGGTGTTTTTTGCTTTGTCACTATTAAATTAAGGTCTAATACTTATAGAAAAACCATCAACATTTGTATTAGTATGGTTATACAAATGCCTCTTCCACTGGTGTTGACAGTACAAACCAGGCTTAACTGTTCCAAATGCCGTTAATTGGATAGTGCCAAAGTGAATCTGAATATTGAGCTAGTACTATTCTCAGTTATGCTTTACAGTTTTACTGATGCCAGTGTGATTAATGCATCACTTAAATATTTGAAATTCTCAATATTTAGATGCAAGTATGTGTCTGGAGATTGTGCCCTTCCTTGGACAAAGACCTGGGCACTGATACCTCACCCACAGGGCTTTGGTCAGTAAAAACTGGTGTAAATTAGGGCAGATAGAGAAACATGTATATAACAGCATGAGAAATGGAGTAATATATGTACAGCTCCAAGCCATTTGTGCATATTATTCCCTGATTTTGGCAAGATCTGAAAGTCTGGACTCTGGAATGCAGTTTTAAAAATGAATGCAAAGCTTGTGATATAATTTAGCTAAAACTTTTTACTGACTTACCCCAGAAACATGTATTGAAGAAAAAAACCCCAAATGTTCTCAGACTTAATGAGTACATTTTTGTTACTGGTAAAATATTGAAGCATGTATCATAGCTACATTGACACAGACTCTCCACTATGAATATATTTCTACAGATTTGTTTTGAACTAATATATCTGTGCTCTGTTTCATAAGTAATTTATTTAGGAATAATTAAAAAGCAAATTTCAGTTTAGCCCTTTTATCTGTTGTTTATGTTACCTTTTTTTTAACCTATTGGTTACCAATTGTTATGGGGATGTTCTCTCAAATATAGTCTATGCTACATATAGCAGGCTTGTGTGGCAATTAACAGGCTCGATTGGCATCCCAACATGCAGAATGTTTGGTTAGTCCTAGTCTAGTTCAACCACTGTCAGTGCTGTGCAAGTAACAGCCCAGAAACTGACAAGGTTTTATCAATTTCAAGACTGCTGTTAGAGACAAGACACTCTATGTAACCAGCCTTAATGGGGTACAAGGGGCTAAACAAAGGCTGAGCACAGGTAATAGGCATTGAAAGTAGGTGTTCCTGCATGGTATTAGCAGTTGCATTGAATTTGGTTTAAATTGGAACCTTAATATTGCAATGGCATTGGGCTTGGCTAGTGTTATTTGCAGAATTTAAATGACTGCCTACCTTATCCAGGGCATCTTAAGTGACTTATACTATGCATGCATGTTGGATACTCATTCTTATTTCTTTTTCTTTTCTATGGAAAGAAACTATAGAAGACAGAGGTATGTCATACAAGTAATGTGAATTCACCTTCAAGAAAGGTTTTAATTGTTATTTCTTTATTTTTCCCTTTTCCATGATGAAAATGTCATTTTATAAAACAATATTTTGCTAATGATCTTCAATGGTTCTTTATATTGTATGTATGAAATTATTTTATAAAGGAATATGTATCTGAAATATTTGAAAGTGCTTTTTTTCTGCCAATACAATAAGTGAAATCTGGGCTCTGCTGAAGTCAATGGCAAAACTTCCATTTACTTCAGTAGAATCAATATTTTACCTAGTAAAATATTGAAAAAGAACAATATTTTTGCTTTGTTTTTAATCAGAGATTTAGATGTTCTTGAGTTCTGTGAGCAGCAACCAAAGCATAATAGTCACTAAGTTCTTTGAGTTATTTTAATTCCCAGAGCTCGCTTTAATTTAAATGCATTTGAGTTAAATTCAGGTCCCCAGTTGGAAAGACATGCTCAGGTCCCCAGCTGTAAGCATGAGGTGTCAGTTTCAAATCCTGACCTCCCCTGTTTAAACCAAACATAGGTATGTTCAGAAATTCATCTGGACTCAGATAAACACTGTAAGACAAATGTGAATGCTCTTCCCACCAACTAAATTCCACTATAGAAAGAATTCATTCTTTCACTAAAAGTGCTACCTTCCATGGTCCTCGCTATTTTGTTAATTTCTAGCTATAGACCGGCCCCTTCCCACCACTGGTATAAACAGACATCTCATTTCTCCCAGAGGAAAGACTTTTTACCCATGATCATACAGACATACCAGTCTTTTCTCCCTCTTTAAGTATCTGTAAAGTATGCAAGATGTATGTGCTTTTTCCCAGGACAATGTTACATATGTCTGTAAGTTAATAGCAGCTCTTTCAAGTTAGTCATTCCAAGGACAAGCTTGTCAGGGTGTGAGCTCTTCCTGGCCACCTAGCAGCAATGCAACTTGGAAGGACTGTGTGTGTAAAGGGCAGTGCCGCTCCTCTTTTGTCCCAGGTTTTGACACAAATCAATTAGGTCCTCTTCAAATGAGATGTCTGTTTACAGCCTAAGGGTGCAGGCAGAAGTTCAGCTCCCTGCTGTAACTAAGAATGCTTTGCAGGAAGTGTTCTGAGTTGCAACAATCCCCTGGACCAAACAGAAGTTCACTGTTGGTCCCAGGGAGGCGGGGAATCTAACTACTGACTGTGGGCCTGCAGCCAGTTTTTCCTAACAACGGTCTCTCCTCCCTCCCAGCCTGCACTGCTTTCAGAATGGGAGGGGGGGAAGGGAGCAGAGAGAGCTTGTTTAGGGGTTCTCCAGCTAGTAATGGAGGGTGGGGTGGGTAGACTGAAGCCCTCCCCCCCCAAGGGCTCCAATCCACCCACTTCACCCTCCCGTGAGAGCTGGAGAAACCCCAGACTGAACTCCCCCCACTCTCTTTCCCCCTTCCCGTTCTGAAAACAGCAACAGGCTCAGAGGTAGTGCAGACAGTTCCTGAAGATGACATGTTTTGAAACATCTTCGTCTGAACCCTCATACAATGAGGGTTCAGATTTTTGTGGGATTAGGCCTTTTTAAGGTGCTTTGCAGCTGTGCCCTTCTGTTTGGTCATGGCTGTAGAGTGTTTTCGGGGTGAGATCAGGTGAAAATTGTCACTTCTGTCTGTTCCCTAAATGTCTGGTCCTTCACCCATTCAAATCAAAGGGCAAACTCAGCTTAACTTCAGTTGTGGAGGATGAAACTCCAAAGAGACCATTGCTCTTCTGCTTTCCACCCCTGTAAATTAGAGGACCTTCTGAGGTTCTCATTGCTCAGTCTTCTCCTGATCTCTGCCTTTATTACTCTGTCCTGTTCCAAGTGGCTGATGTATCTGTTGCTAACACCTCTTGAACTTTACAGCCCATCTCTTCTGCCTTTGTAGTACTTCCTCTGTCAGACTCAGAACAGTGTGCAGCAAAGAGGTGGATCCAAGCTCAGATTAATTTAGTCTATGGACAGCAAAACACAACAGCTGGTGAGCACTAACTGGGACAAAAGTAGAGAGCTGAGAGTCTAGCATCAGGGAAGAAACTGCAGATAAGAATGTTACACAGGCAGAGCAAAGACAGAAACATGGTTTGTAGGGTTGTTATCTCTTTTAGGAATGGATTATGTATGCAAGTACAGGATGGCTTGGTCTTATAAAGACACTTGATTGGAGTAAAAGCAGTGTGAACAGAGGATAAGGCAACTTGAATCTCAAATATCAACAGGGCACCTGGCCTTTGTCAGTGAAAACTTAACATGGAAGGACTGAGGGAAAATAAAGCCCTTTAAATTCCCTCATCCGAGGATGCTGATAAGGAGATTGAGCATGGATTCAATATATAGTGACCAGAAAGGTGAGTAGTCTGGGAACTAACACAGGCTACAACTATTTGAAGATGCTGCAAGAGTCTGTGTTGTCTCTAGCAAATTTCATTCCTATAGGAAAAGGAATTACTATCATTTGACTTCCAAAGAAATAGTTATGGAAATATATAAGTGAGGATTCAGTAGATGAATAAGTTCCCACCAAAATATATGTATTGGAATAAGTGGACACTAATTGTGCAGTAGCCTAATAACACTGTGCAGTAGCATGTAGGGCAAAAACTGCTAATACACTACTGTGCAGTAGTATTTTGCTACTGCACAGTTACCATCACTAAAAAGCTGTGTTGTGGTGCTACAGTAGCACCAGTTACTGCACATTGATTTAGTACTTGGTTATGCAAGTACTAAACTTAATGCTCTGTAGCTACGGTGCATTAATGAATGTGTAGACACATCCAATCAGCATTAGCTATTAAACCATGATGAAAAAAGTCAATCAGTATGTATATGAGTGTTATATAGGGATTATTATCCAGTGGATTAAAGCAGCCATAACAAACTGTGAAAATTGGAAAGGAATGCATTACCTAGTTTCATCTGTAGCAAGCTACCCTGAAATACATGAAGCCCTAGAAAAGCATTGGTGTGCCTGAATAACAAAACAATTGTTTCTTTAGTAGTAGATTGGAGAACAATAGAAATCCATTAAAATGCTGACCTCTGAAATATTCCTGAAGTGTATGAAGAATGAGATTAGAACTGGTACTCAGATGGCATTTTGAGATAAAGGGAAAAGAAGGCTTGCTGTATACTTGTTTAGGATCTTTTGGCTTATGATTATATGTTTAAAATACCAGGGGAGGGCTTTAAAATTTTCATCTGGAAGTAAAGGAAAATAGAATCTAGTTCAGTTCTCTAGAAGGATGTTACCTACGAGGAAGTCAGCCTCTTGGTAAATGATTTTTTATTAATGGTGACAAACAGAAAAAAAACAAACTTGGAAATGTAATGTTAGTAATTGAGCGACTTGTTTTATGCTCTAAATAAAGTCAAGGTAGTCATTTGTATTAGTAAGCAGCTTTCAGACTGTTAGATTATGTCCAAAAACTGTGATAATTGATGGCTATAATTTTACCATCAAAAGAAAAGTGATAAGATGACACCAATTAGGAATGTCTAAGGTAAATGGGGAGCAGTATGTGTGTAAGGGAAGTGCCACTCCTCTTTTGTCCCCAGTAAACATTGTCTGTTGATAGTCAAAGCCAGAGCTTTGGACACACTGGCAAAGAATAGATAACATCAGGTGTTGGTAGTCTTACATTACTGTCTCTTGGCAAAATTAGGGATGTATTATGAGAACTATTATGAGAATAGCTGAGCATTTTTAACCTGTACTTGCATCCCACTGAAAAGAGGAACTTTAATAATGGGATGTTTTTCTCTAACCCAGACTAAAGACCTGAGTAAAACATGAATTGTTTCGATAAACTGTCATAAAAAACTCCGAACATATTTTCTGCTTGGTTGCAAATCATTTGCTTCTATTGCAAAAAAAAAAATATGTAATTTAATCAGAATAAAAACAAGTTGCAGATGAACAAAAACAGATGTTATAGTTGAATCTTTCACACCATGGCTCAGAATCAATACATTTTGATGCCATAATCCTTAATTATTATCCTTTTGTAAACATCTGACAGTGAACTGTAAAGATTCAGCAGTTCCAAAAGATCACTCAAAACTAGGAGATCTGTCATTCAGGAAACGAATGAAATCCTTAAAACCAGTGTCTTAACAGAGTTGGAGTCAGTGCAATTTAAGTAAAATTAAGTATCACATTAAAAAAACTGGCTTTGCAATTTATGCCTAGAAAGTACTAAGGGGCATTAAATTGATGATGGGAATATGAAGACCAGGATATTAAAAGGGTGATCAATGATTTTTGGGTGCCACCTTAGACCAACCTGATTTTCAGTGATTGGGGTCTAGGCTTCTGTATAATTTCACCAGCCACCAAAATAAAATAAAATTATAGTGCTCGGTCTTTTAAGGTGATTTTCTCAATGCTCATTCATTAGGTACTAAATAGCCACAAACCTGAAAAGTAAACCAAGTGAAAAACATGAGGCTTTAATTCCCTAGAAGTCAACCGGTAATGGAGAATACACCCTACTCCTTCACTTCCTTATTGAGCCAGCTTCCTCCTTTTTTTATCCTGTTTCCCTCAGAAGCCATATGTGACCAAGAGGTCATGTATACTGCAGTAGCTGTACCTTGTTTCAGGATGCCTGTTGTTTCCTGATAACTAGATATTTTAAAGATATCTCATATATTGGTCATCCAGAAAATGAGATGTCCAAAATGAGCCATTATTAAAAATCTTGGCCAGGGAATTTCAGTTAAAAGGGAGGTTTCACTTTTCTGAATCCTAAAAATATGAAAGACTCCTTTCTCAACTCCCAGATGTGTGTTGGTGTTCTTACTGTGTGTGCTATAACAGTTTCTTCATATAGATCATTATCCCTAACTCTTTGTTTTAAAAACTAATATTTGTGTGTGTGTAAATGCATGTCCTGTTTTCTGACTTTCACATATTTGTTATACTTCAGACAAATACCCCAGGGAGATTATGTAAAAAAACCTGGAGAGGCCGACTCTTTTTATAGCGACATGCCTCCTGGAGTCAGCACAAACTCTGCATCTAGTTCTAAGAAGAGGTCTGCTTTTCTGTCGCATTTTCAGATATCTACCTGTTCCATCACCCATTATTCCATTAGTCAGAACATTTCATTATTTTGCAGCAGGTTTGATTCCTTCTTTCTTCTTTTTGGAATGTTAAAATGGCATCTTTCATTCTTTGATTACTGATTTCCATTCCTCTCCAACCCCCTATAGTTCAGATTCATTTTATTGCTGGTTATTAAAAATTGGTTCAAAACAAATATACTTTACATTCCATTGAAGTCTTGGATAATGTAATTTTTGACATTTCTCCATGTGGGATTTGCTTTCCGAGAAAATGGTAGTGCTCATAGTGAGCTCAAAAACAATACAATAACTAAAGAACCCTCTGACTTTCATGTCATTTTCATGTAATCAAAGAAAAGAAAGAATATTATCTGGCTTCAGTAACAGTTATACAAATTAATTGGTTAATATGAATGTTATTTTTATATCTTTATTTGTGAATGTCATCATTAACTCACTGTATTTGTAGTCGACCTAGATCTTTTGATTTTTGTTCTTGCTGACTTGTACAAAGGAAGGAGGTGCTCACAGTTTCTGTCAATTTCACATTCTAGATTAATATACTTAAATGTCAGGAAAGTGTTAACCTAGGACACGATGCTGCAAATACTTATTACTGGCCTTGTACTTATTATTGTGAGGATAGCTGCTGGGCACTAAGTAACTTGTTCAGAATTTGCTAATATTTTGTTGCTCCAATTCCTTAAAAAAAGACATTGACACCACCTTAAAATGAGAATGAATTGCAAGCATTAACAGAACAGTAGCTTATAAAGCCATTGCCCTCTGTAATCTCTTTGAAATCAGAGATGCTTTAATTATGAAACTCCTTTTCAACTGGGACATCAGAATGGCTTATGCATTATACAGTTTACAAGAAGCAGTGTGTCACTGTAGGAAAAAACAGTCTTGTTCTGCCTCTGAGGAGAATTGAAGTTTTTGGAGACTTTCCAGATCTTGGCCCTTCATGTTATTTATAACTGAGCAATTGACAAAACCACAAAACACTTTAGTGCGTTTAAAGTGGCTGGACAGAGCAATTATATACAAGAGATGCTTTAGCAGTACCACTGAATATTCTAAGCAGGTTCAAGTTCCGTTTCCTTCAAGCAGTTACAAAGAAATCTATGATAAAGACAAATAGATCAGTGAAGGGAGTTGCATTTGAGATGTAATTAACTAATGACATTCAAGTTTTGGGATAAGGCTCTTATATTTGAAGAGGTATAAATAATTTGTTTTTAGGGAGCATAAGGAAATCCTAAAATGATGCACTGTCTTTTATTGCAGAATCATATTTCAGCTGCCTTAGTTCTAATATAATCTTGGGAAAGCAAGGTTCCATATGTTTTGTATTCAGCACTGGAGCTGGATTGCATTCCTGCTAAGAAGCAATTGTTTGACAACTGAATGTTCTTTAACCCTTCTCTTATTTCATTATATGCCTTTGTTCCTCCTCATACTTTCATACCTTTCACATTGCTTTCACTTGCTTATTGTTTATTTCACAATGCTAAGAGATCCCTAAGGTCTGTCTACACTAGAGAATGTTGATATTGCCACAACTACGTTGCACCACTGAGGAGCAAGTTTGGATAATGCCTCAATCCACATCATGATCAGACCCAGGAACACAAGACAAACTAGTAAAGGAAGAGATTAAAAGTCTTTCCATTTGGGTCCCCATAGTCCAGTTACCCACCTATCAGGAAGCTTGTCTTCAGTGCATTCAGTCTAAAAATACTCTCATCACTTGGCAGTCCTGCAAGCACTGATCTGGGCTTCTTTACGCTAATATGCATTGTCCAGTTTGCTGGACAGAATTCAATATAAATCATTCCAATGTTTACACATGGTTTTATTATAAAAGTTAAATTTAAAACAACAAATTCTATACATGCTAAACAGTAAACCAGTCTCCTTTACCAGTAAAAGAAACCAGTAGCAATAAAATTATATTAAACTCCCTAAAACTTTCTGATATTTAACACTTAATGTAAGTTTGAAACAATAACAAGGGCTTTTGTTTTAGTATGGCTTCTGACAGGCCTGATCTTCACAGAGCTGTCTAAGCAGTTTCTGTCAGATGTCTCCCTTCTGAAAGAGCAGGGTTGGAAGAACGTGTGTAATTAGCAGTGTAACTGGCCGGGGGGGTAGTGGGCGGTAACTGGGGGCACAAAGTAAGTAAGTGGTTAAGTGGGGATACCAGAATACTGGTCCCTGGGGAACCTATACAGCAACAGCAGGAACAGCTGTCAGTGTATAGGCAACCCACGTGGCAGCTGTAGCTGACACTGATGTGTGGGGAACCCATGCAGTAGTGGTGGCAGCAGCATGCAGTGTAAGGACACTAACATCAGCCAGGGTCTTTTGAATTTCTAGTAAGATTCTTCCCCCACTCAACACCTCCCTCCTATTTCTACCCCCAGCCCTTGAACCCCTTGCCTTTGCCCTCCCCCTGCCCAGGGTACTAAAATTCCCAGTTACACCTCTGACTACAGTGAAAAAACACTGGTACGCTCCTCAGGAAAAGACCATCAAAATAAATACATGCATTTCTCTTACCTTTCCACAGTCTCTAAGTGTCAGTTGTCTTCTGTCCTCTGTTGTAGACCAAACATAGGATGGGTAGCAGAATTGGCTTTGTCTGTGAAAGGTTCCTGCAAGGCCTCCCATCTCCACTAGTGCTGGCCCTCATCACACATATCTGAGATGGGAATATAAGAGGGAAGAAAAATATTACCTTGTGCTTAGCATTTGATTATTCAGCCAAGGCTTTGGCCAAAATTTGCACAGCACTATCTGTCATCAACTCACAAAAAGAATAAAATATCTGTAACCTTATATGAAGCTGAGAATGAGTTATTGATCTCTTGGATTCACCCCTGATTATCATGATAATTCTGAACTTCCCAGGCTAAAGGCAGTGGGAAGATGTAGAATAAAGCCTCCCAACCATCTTTCACCATCATGGTTCCCTCTTATGCTTGTTAGTATGTCCCCCACAGGCAAGTTGGTTCAAATATCAGACTAAGCCACTGTAGCTACTATAGGTTATAAAAGAACATGTGCTTGGGAGGATCTAAAGCATAGATAGGTATAGATACCTTGGAAGCCTGGCCATGAATGGTACAGGAACAGCTGGATGGATGCTGAACCAATTGACTTAAACTATTTAAATGTGGACACAGGGTACCATTGCAGGAACAGACATTGCAAGCAAAACTTATCTAGAGTGTTTAACCATAGTACAGTGCACTCTGCTAGTGCAGACAGACCTTTAGGCTTTGTTGTGTGATCAGCCCTAGAAATATAAATGTTTTTAACTCATTGACCTAATATTTAGTTATTAGAAGATACTCTAACAACAGCCACATATGAGCCCTCCTATTCCAGGTCAAATGGATTATCTCATTCCTGGAGTGAAAGGATCCCAGACACAAAACATATTTCAGACATCTGTGAAAATGGGAGACCTAGAAGTAACTCATGGCAAGGTAAGGGTGAACTTTTGCACTGGCTACAGTCAAAACCTTCCTTGACGTCACCACCTCTATGCTGACAATTAAATTGTTCTTTGGACAGGAACATGACTCCCTAAAACTGTGTACATTTTGTTATTAGCCTTGGAATTGGGATTTAACATCACAACACACTAGTATATTTTGCATTATCGCTAAAAGCAGGAACTCGGGACCCTCCAACTCCAAGAGGTAAATTATTCTAGGTCTATGGCAATGGGCCAAACTGCAGTTTTAAATAAGATTTTAGATGTTACTTTTCAGCTGTCACTTTCAAATGAGCTTTTGAGTACCTGAAACAAACATGCCTCATACATTCAACTAAGAGTGACTGATACAGATATAGTGACCTGAATTCTCTGCTGTACCCATGGTGGGGACAATGTGTTAACCATTACAACAGCTCCTCAAGTCTCTGACTGGGGAGTTAGCCACAATTCTGGTAGCTCTAGTGGAGTTAAGCGCAGGCTTGGGGATGCTCTAGCTATTAGTTACCCGCTAGAAATCATTTACCAGTTGACAATTATATACTCACTCAAGTCATATATCACACCTTCATCCTTGACCCTCCACTTGACCCTTGGGGATGGGGGTGACCTATGACCCAGTGTGCTCTATGCCCACTGAGGAATACATAATACTTTCTGTTTCTGTGCCACTTGAACAGAATGGGCCAGATTTTGTATTTTTGTAATAAAACATGCCACTTGGCCTACTGTGGCCAATTCACCATGGAAGTCCTGGGATACCGGGGAAAAAACATCAAACCAATAAAATACTTTCTTATTTTCTTTTTCTGAGAAAAATTAAAAATTTGAATCCTCTAATTGAACTGTACATGGGAGCATCAGTTGGCCATACTGTAGCTTTTCAAGGTGAAGACCAAGAGATATGTGTATTTAGGCACTCAAGAAGAACTAAATTCCTTCTAGAATTATCCATATTGCTTGAAATGAACTGTAAATAAGACTAAATATACTAAAACAGGACATGCTACATTTTGAAATAAGGCTTTGAGAGACAGATTTTCAAAGGTATTTAGGTGTCTGGAAATGTAAATGGGCTACTGATGTCTAAGCAGGTTATGTGTCTGCCTTCCATTGACTCCCATACCTAGGCACATTTGAAAATCTAGTCTTTTCCAGTACATAAATATTTTTGCAATTCTGTCTGTAAGTATTTTAGTCCAAGGGCTATTACACTGCTGTTTGTCAATGTCCAAGTCTGTTGTATTCGTTCATTAGTAAGGTCCAGGTTGGTCTTTTCTCTACTAATCGGGAAGGGGAGTAACAGAAATGCTTGTCTTCTTGCACTGGCTACCCATATCATGGGCAAGTAACTGCTTAAGGACTTCTATATTCAATTACTGCACATAGGGAGAGGAACAATTGGAGCTTTTGTCTCATCCCCCACTCTTTGGCCACTGCAGCTGTACTAGGGAACCATATGCTCCTTCATTTTTAGAGCCAGTTCATGGTAGCTTCTCTCCCCATATTCATGTCCAGGTTCAGCATGATGTCCAATTCACTCCTGGGACAGTGTAAGTACACTCTGTCTTAAACACAAGACAAGATAACAGTCTTGTTTTAATGAGGGTACCACTCTCATTAAATAATTCTACCAATTAATCCTGTCTGCTCTTTCAGCTCTGAGCCAAAATTCTCACAACTTACATTGGGAAATGTGTACGTTTATAGTAACCATACTGGATCTATTGTTTGTCTTGATACAATTTTAGCAACTATGTGACAATGGGCATATTTACATTTGTGTATATGTTCTAAACAGGGGTGGGTTATTAATGTTTAATGATGCTGAGGTCATAATTTAAATTCAGTATCCTGTGATAAATATATGGAAATTATCTTTATCTTTCCATCCAGCATTCTGTTCTTAATAATTTCTAAAAAATAAATTCAACCAATCAATTGATATATTCTGAATGCCCAATTTAGATGCATGCTGAATTTCTTGGTCCTCTGAACTGACTATGTATCATTCAGCTAGAACAAAATGGAATGAAGCTGGTTAAGTCTCAGGAGAATCCTTGCCCTGTAAAGGGAAGTAGGCCCAGAGCTGACTCCCACACCCACTACTCTCAACACTTTGGATACGTGTTCTTGGTCTCTCGTGCTAGTGACTGCAGTCCTACTCAAAGCACATCAAATGCCAGAAAAACATACTGTAGCTTCTGTCTGCTGTGTGCCTGGTGGCACACTCAAGTTTGGTAATGCCTTATTAAAACTACTCTAATGGCAGCAACATTACTTTTTTCTGGCATTTGGTGTGCACAGAGTGAGAGTGACTGGGTGGAACATGTTTTCACAGAGGCAGCATGGTTGGTTGTGGTCTAAACCTGTGGTACACACACCCCTGGGGGGTTGCAGCTTGTCTAAGAGGTCTGTAAATGATAACTATGATCAATCAAAAGTATGTGATTACCAACCACATTTACAATTCAGAGGGGTCCACACATCCATTTGAAAATTTTTAGGGGTCTGCAAATGAAAAAAAGGCTGAAAGCCACTAGCCTAGACATACTCCTAGTGTAAGTAGGGAGAGGGATGCTTAAAAAATGGTCTGGTTAAGGAACCCAGTTGTAGTAATATATATTAGAACTGCTTCTCCATACTTCGATGGATGTGATAACAGACTTCCAATATCTGAAGGGTGGTTATAAAGAGGATGGTGATAGACTATTCTGTGTAGCCTCAGGGGACAGGAAAAAAAATAATAGTTTTGGTGATGCAGGATCAGGAGGCTAAAAGTTTTCCCTGCAGGTATTCTTCCATTGTTGCTGAGTAGAATGTAATGCAGAATAAGGAATCTGGTTCTCAGTGGGCACGTCTACACCTGCATTAATGCATCATAGCTACTGCTCATTAAGTTTTGTACTGGTAATAACAGGTACTGACTAAATGTGCAGTACCTGGTGCTACTGTGCAGTAGCACTGGTGCATGTCTTTTAAGCAATGCTAATGCACAGTAAACTAATTCTACTGTGCAATAGCACAGTAGCATGGCTTTTGCCGTCATGGGCTAATTCATGGTAGAATTAATCTACTGCACATTTACCATCTTGTGTAGATGCACCCAGTGAAGCCCCAGAAGTTTGTAAAAGCCTGATCATTTAAGGAGCCTCAGTCCCTCAAGGTGAAAGGCATCCTCAAGTCCCATTGAAGTTAACACATAATTTAGCTGAAGTATGCAGACCCTCACAGAACTGGACATTAGAATTATAGGAAAATATGGCTTTAGGAGCTCATCTGGTCTAATCTCCTGCTCAAGGAAGGATCTTCTGTGTGTCAGCCATTCCTGACAAATGTTTGTGTAACCCAGGGTTGTCAAACTCATTTGGGCCCTGGGCCATGGACTTCCCCCAAGTTGGATCTGTGGGGAGCCAGTGGCATCCATGGCAGGTCCAGTGGCAGCAGCAATGAGGGTCCAGCAGTGGTGGTACAGGTCTGGGGCCACCAGTGTAAAATATATTTTATAAAAAGATTTAATTGTCATGTTCAACTGTCTGTGGAATGATTCATTACCTTGAAATTACATCTCCTTGTTTTTATCTGTTCTTCTAATGCCTGCCAATGTGAGCTGACTTAAAAAATGTGGGGGAATCTACCATAGTTGCCAGCTCTTGTGGTTTTAATATTTCAAACTATTCAGCATTTTTCTTACAGGCCTAGCTCCTGGAGGGTTATGATTGGGTGAGACTTTCAGCTTTGTTTTTTTTTAAAGTATTTTTCTAGCCCTTAGAGTTGCAGAGAAATAGATTGAAAATGTGACTCAACTGTTTATCATGGACATTCAAATAAAGACAAAGACATAGACCTTTTTTTTTTTTAGAAGTTTTACGATTGTTGAACAGTTGAGACTGGCAATATGGCTATTTTGGCAGGCTGGGTAATGAACATGAGCATTCTTGGAATGCTGTACACATAGCTTTCAAGATGTTATTTCCTCTCCCTTTATCCTTTGATCTCTTTCAGGTAATATAGGAGGAAACAGAAAGAAGGTCAGAGGCAAAAGATTTAGGCCACGGTCTAATTCAACTGAGTAAGTCTGACCCTTTAGCATCAAAGCAGAAAACAGCATATACACACATGCTGGTTTGATACACACTGGGAGTATGTTAAAGTAGATGCTATAGATGTTCTATGTGGCCCATTCAGAGTATTGACTGACAGTCTGGTAAACAGTTTAACCTCTATTTTTCATTTTTTAAAATTAACTATTAATTTTCTTTTTAATATAGGCTTCTTCACAACTGTGCCCATAGCAATCCCCATTGATGGTGACACCTGGCACCATCACAGTGGGCTGTTGTCTACAGTAAATTACCACTGCTGAATAAATCTTGATGCAGTAGTGGAATTTTGATACCTTGTTTTCCATTCTCTGTCTTTACCCTGAGTGCAACCAGTGCACTATATCCTGCTTCACCTAGGAACACAGATTTCTATCTCTGAGTACTCAGATAGTGATTTTAGGAAACTAATCTAACTGATTTGAGAACATGCTTATAGTTTATTGTTCTAAGTTGTCAAGTTTGAAAATAAATGATTTTTTGTAACCTCTGGAATCAGAACAACATAAGGGTGTACCAACAAGGAGCTTTCTCTAACATGCCATGAAGTTGGCCAGAGCCCCTCTATTGATGTAAGTGGGCTTTGCATGCAGTCCAATATGGTTGCAATAAAGAAATTAAGACATATATGCCTTAATTTAAACACATTATCAATGGAGTCCATCTGTAAAACTCCACAGATACATTTACAAAATTATTTAAATTGGTTGTTCAGTATATTGAAGAGCCCTGTCCTTGCTATTTACCTATTTATCCTCTTTAAGCTTAGCCAGACCATGCTATATGAATGGATGATGAATGCTTGGAACTGTAACCTCAAAACTTGCCAAGCATTTCCCACTGGATTTCTCTTAATGCTGTTGTACCACTGAAGAATTTCCACTTCTCTGTCAGTGATGGTACTGGTTACTCTTCCTTCCCACATTGCCAGCAGTAATGTTGGCACCTTTATTGGGCTTGGTAGCATCTCTTCTGGAAATGAATAGGGATAATTTCGCTCTGTACCCTGCCTTTTCCTGCTCAAGGATTATTCTAAAACCCAAGTCTTCCAAACTCATTATAGTGTTGTTAAATATGTGGGTTTACATAAGGTTCATGTAGGAGATCTCTGTTACAAATTATAGAAAATATAGCGTGATGTACATAAGTAGTTAAAATACTGCATGGTCAAGAATGGCAACATTAAACTAGTAGTAATAGTCCCAGATTCCTCAGAGTTTATCTTTTAAGTGACTAGCACTCCTGTGCTTCTTGTCTCAGTGCTGATAAACTCTAGTTGGAATGTTGTTATTTTGGTTCTTTTTGGTTGTCTTTACTTGCATGAGACAATTTGATAAGAGCAAAACTAACTTCTTAATGAAAGTGCTTAGAGTACAGATGGGATAGAAAGCCCTTCTGTAGAAACTTGTTTTGGGCTTTCTCTTGTTTTCTAATTATACTTTTTTTTAAGCAAGCTTAGAAACCTCAGTGCCAAATTCAGGCCTCACATACCTCTTATTCAATGGAGCTGTGTTTGGTTACACCATGGCTGAAATTGGCCTATAAAAATGAAACCAAACAAGCCTTTTTTGTTTACTTTAGGATCAGCCCAGCCATGTGGGAATGCTAGAGTAGGAAGAGAGGGTCAAAATTGATTTAACTCCTTTTTTGTTTATATAATTTTCCTTACTGTAACCTAGAATTTCTTTCCTATCTAATTCTCTCCTTTCCTCCTTGCTGCTTATTCTGTCATAAGCAAAGATGGTAACAGCAAAAGTCTGATGCTGAAGAGAGAAGACTCAGATTGCTGCTGCAGATGGCAAAGCAGCAGTCTATGGAGGGGTGGATATCATCCCTATTTCTGAAAGACATCTGCCAGCCTGGGTGGGGTAGGGAGACATCCTTTCTCTTGGTGTCTCTGGGGATGGGGGGAAAAATGACTGTGAAGCCAACCTCTAAGAGTTTGCTCTACAGGGAGATCAGCCATCATGTGAATAGGTTTCACAGCAATGAAACTGGATCCTCTACATGCAGCACTTCTTCAGTCAGTGGGGAGAAGAGAGAATTATATGGGGGCACACAGAGTTTGATTAGAAATATGAAAACAAACCTTGAAAAAAAAAGACCAGGTATGATTTGTTACTAATTGTGACCAACATTTCCAGACAGCCACTTTATTAACTTCGTTAACTTCCCTAGTAAGTGAAGAATCTAAATAGTCTATTCTGAAGCAAAATACAGCATTTGGAATACTTTCCTATGTGTCCAGTAGGAGTCGAACTGTGCATGCAACTGAAAGAGAAGAAGGTGCTATGCTATAGTCTTCTGCTAGAAAACAAGAGACACTGTAAATTGACTGTTAGAATATTCATGAGCCTAATTTGAGCAATATTCTGGATGTGTGCATAATTCAAGTATTTACACATGCAGTTACACAGTTAATTAGTCTCTTCTAAATTTTTGAAGCATTGAAGAGGGTTTCAACCATGTGGCTCTCGTTAATATCCAGGAAAAGGGCACAGCAAGCATCTCAGGCAACTCCTGAAAAATGTCCTGGTCAGTATTTGTGTGTGCCATAGTATGTAACAGATTGCTCATGGTTGATGTAAGGCTGCTGCTAAATGTCACAGCTCCCTGGGGACTCTAATAGCTATTTTTGTAAGGCTTTGTTTCCAGATTAGTCAAAAAACACTTGGGAGTTTTTATTTCTTGAATATACTCAGCTGGTTCAACACCGGACAATGCCAGTTTGATTAAGTGGTCTGATAGTCATAGCTTTCTGTTGAAATCAGTACTTATGATCCAAGAAAGGTAATGCAGACCTTTCTAATATCTTGACAATTAAAATGGAGACATGTGTTAAAGCATGTCCTAGTAAGATGTGTTTTGCCAATTAGCAATATTGGTTTTCTTTGTTAATTGATGTTACTTTTCCTCAAAGTGTGCATCTTCCTTATTGTTGGTATCAACTTTTTGGCTTAGATTTTCTATTATATATTGTGTTTTTGCAGCAGGGTAACCCATGCATCTGAACCTGGGCTTTCTCTCGCCCACCATATCCCGACTCAAGGCATAAGCCAAGGGGGTTCTCCTCTCCCCCATTCAGGGAGTCGGGATCACAGGTCAGTTTCACCTGCCCCTGCATTCTGGGCTGCCATTTTATCCCATGAAAAGTCCCTTCCCTGAGTATTCAGTGGTATCACTGTGGCAAAACACCTTTGACTGCTTGGAGGTGCTCCTGCTAATGCAGCGCTAGCTAAACCCTCCTCGTTGCCAGCCTGAGGAGTAAGATCACTCTTGAACCCAGGTCGTTTGCATTATTGCATGTTGCGCTACCAGCCAAATCAAGCCATTGGTCTAGTTTTCAGACTTAGACCTTAAGGATGATTTTGTTTAAAATGAGAATTTATTATTTAAAGCATATATGGATTCCAGTAATGACGGATAAACAAATGACCACAAATAGCAATCTGAGAGCTTTCTTATGATATCATTCAGTGGTCTACTGAGATGAGATGTAAATCTTTCAATAGTAAATACATTGGAAGGAATGGGAGTTACCTGTATGTGATCAGGTCCGGGAAGCTCACAAACTCTAGTTTATAACAACTGCATGCTTTGTTGCCACATTACATTTTGTTTTCTGATTAAAAAAGCCAGATTGGGAGTGTTTCATGGTTACCAAAAGACTCCTTCAAATAAAAAAGTGCAGGTTAAAAGTTCTGCAGCTATGTCTGACTCCCCAGGAAATCTGTAGCCACATCAGCAATTAAAACTGCATCATAAGCATAAGCATTAGTTTCTAATGACATTGGCACCAGCCTGCTGCTTTACTAGTTCTTTCTCTGTGGCTGCACCACTGCTTTTAACTTTTACTTTTTCCTAAGGAAAGCATAAAGCACTCCTGGTTTCACTCATTTTTAAATAAGAAAGCTGATTGGAAGCAATTGTGGCTGCAGCTGAATACTTTGTGAAAGCTGTTGCTGTGCTTACGCGGGGCGGGGAGAAGAAGTTCCAGAGCAAAAAAGGAGGTCTATGGAGTCCAAAACCACTCCAGGCTTTAGTCTTCGACTTGGTTTGAAATATAGTAGTGTCATGGTTGTATTAAAAAAAAAATGAAGAAAACTTTACCCAACTTTATTCACCTGAGCAATCCCTTGCAGGACTTGTTCAGACATGTGGGATCAGTCCTAGAACTGTGCACATGAGTATGTGTTGGGAGATCCAGCCATTAGGATACTAAAAGTAACTAAGAATTTGCATTTTTCTTAATTGTCATGTTTCATTACTGTTTCAGATTGAGCTGGTCCCTATTATGTAAAGGAGGTGATTAAAATAGCTGATTCAGCCTGGTGGTGGTCATGCCAGAAATGCGGAGCTTAAATTGTGCCAAACAGATAACTCAGTTTATACATCACCCTTTATTATTAATGTTATAAAGAGAGTGGAGGAAAAAAACCCCAAATAAGTACGCTTCCTATTTGGGCATTAGGGAAATCAGTTATAAAATGTGCTGAATATATAGAATATAGAATATACATATGTACTAATTCATAGAATAACTTCATGTCTTGTAATATTACTGCTAACTGTGGAATAAAATAACTTTATTTCATGGTTCATTTGAAACCTGTAAGGTTAAAAATAGCTTTTTCTTTCATTTGCTAATCAAGGTTTTCTGTTGTAAAATATGAGACTGGTTCTGCAGCCCTCCTTGCAAGCTCCCCAGATCAAACAGCACTGTTTGAGACAAGAGGTTTTTTCACATATCAGTGTAAAAGCAAGCCATCTGCAGTGGCACAAAGTGAGATCTTTAAATTGCTGAGGCTGAAATTCATCTGTATAGAGGGGGGCCAGTGAAAATCCCTACCTCTGCAAAGACTAAATTGCTAGGCTGTTGGCATTCTTCCATATTTTGAAGATGTAAGAGGTGCAAAGGCCTTGTGTTCACTGCTATCTATCTGTGTAGGAGTGAACTTTACTCTCAGGAAATTTAAATGAAAAATGTGCCCGTAAGAATTTCCAGATGACCTGAATTTGAGTCCTGGTGGTGTTCAAATTTTCTCATGCAGTTGTACATGTTGCCTGGTTGTCACCCAACATCCATACTGATTTATTTGCCATATTCACTTGCATTTTGGGGATGAAGACATCCTTGCTTAGCTGTGCTGTGTGTTCTCAGATTTTCTATTCTTCTTGTTCTTCTGCTTTCTCTGTTCCTTCCATTGCTTTCTGCAGGTATTTAAACCCATGGTTCAAAAGAGAATATAATGTAGCTAAGTGGGTAGAAGATGTGAATAAAAACACTGAAGGACCCTACTTTAGGTATTTTGTAAATTAATTCTATATCGTTTTAAGAGTTGTTCCAGCATATACAAATATGTTGGGACGTCTATCTTGTATATATCAATACAAGTAACTATAGGTGCAAAGGGCCCCTGTTCATTTGCTGCCTTTTGATGTCTGTTTTTTGGCTTCATGTGCAATTACAATTCTTTTTCTGAATGTTTTACTGAAGCCATTGAAAGGGGTGTTTTGTAGTGCATGCATTCCCACCATCATCTATAGCTTGTAGTAGCTTTCTCATCATTTTATGCCAAGTAGTGTTTTATGGGCATGAGACATATCTACCACTAATAAAGTAGTTTTAACCTAAATAGAATTTAATTTACTGAAGCAAGTGGTTTCATAACACATTTATTCTACCCACTGTCTCTATAGTGCATACTAAAATGAAGTGAAAAGAAGAATAAAAAATAGTGGAATTTTATTCTAAAAATTAAATGGGGCTGAAATAATTAACTGTAATTGGAAAAGTGAGATGTATGAGAATATACTCTATGCTGTGACTTAGTGTTGCTACAAAAAATAGGGTTCTATTAAAAATGATTAATTATTTTTAAAGGAAAAAATGTGAATGTGATACATAGCAAGATAAATAGACAAGTCTGCATTAGGTCAGCTTGCTTTGTGCACCTGAATCAGGACATTTCTCCATGAAGTGGGCTCAGTTCTCAGTTTTCATTTCCCTGCTCCTGGGATAAGAATGAGGGAGATGCAAAGACATCTTTAACATGTTAGTGTAGTGATTCTCATCCAAAGTGCTGTATCTTGCTGGGGTGCCTTGAGATACTTTCAAGGACGCACTTGGTGCCACACATTGTTAGCACTGTTAGGTGTGCAAACATGATTTGTGGGATAAACCCAGAAATTTCAGCTAGGAATCCATAGTACTAGAAACATTGGGACCTGTTGTGTTTTTTCTGAGTTCTTTGTAACACAAGAATTTCAGTATTATTTTTATGTAGTCAAGAAATGAGTGAAAAATAAGAACCGGCATTTTCTGGAAGGTGGCTTGAGTCCAAAAAGATTGAGAATAATTGACCTAATGTAAAGGGGTGTCTTGTACCATGTCTAGGGAAGTAGAGTATAGCTCACTATGCTCCAGCTGCATTGTCATTTAGCACCTACTAGGGGTCATGCCCAGTATAGGTCCCTTATATCAAAACAAAGTCCCCTTATGCAGAAGATAGTATCTAGGTCAATTTTTCATCCCTTTACTCTGTCGAAGTGACAAAAGGAGATTTTAGTATTACTCAGACTCTGGTTTCTAGTCTGTGTTTTCTTGTGAGAACTAGATCACAGTTTTCATTAATACACTAGGAAGGCACAAAGTGAACATGATCTGTGTAAATGAAAGAGCTCATATTGTTATTTGGTTTATCATATAGTGCTTTAGAAACCACCATTTCAGTTTAGCTGAGATAACCTTTTCTGTGTTGTTAATGTTATTGGATCCCTACAGTATGGTAGAAATGACATATTAAATGAATATTAACTAAAATCATAAATAAAGGAAGTGAACTCAGAAGCCTGCCTGCCCAGCCTACTGAAGTATTTTAAATAATAGATACAAGGTTTCTTTCATTAAGTCATCTGTTTATTTTGCATTTTGAAAAGCCAAAAAGATATTTGTAGAAAAAAAGTATGTGAATTATGCCATGAAAAAAGTACAGTGGATGCTCTTAGCTACTTGATAGCTTTAGAACGTTTATTTATTTTAGCATTAAACAATAATCAGTTAATGTCTTGACCAAACTTTACCTTTAGATGCATGCATAATCCTAGAAAAGTCTCTTTTAATTGAAGATGTGTGTCTGGTGAAAGTTTGGCTAAGAATATCCTCTTTTATATCTTTTGAAAAGAAGGTAGAGGCTATTTGTAAACTTTAGAATATGATTCAGGCAGCTGAGAACCAAATTCTACAGGAAAGCACCAGAAGAAAAACAAATAAAAGTTAATATTAATTTAGGTACAAATAACAATGACTTGATCACATTTCTTTTGAGCAAACAGAATAAAATCTAAACCTAAAGTACCTTAATATACATTAAAAATTGCAAGTTTTATAGTGCTGAAGATAATTTTTATTTGTATTGTTAGTAGAAGAATTTAAACAGAAAAATGATAGTGACAATAATAGTTGAGAATATTCTAATTCATTCCCAAAAAGTTGCAACAGAAAGATGTTGTTTTGCTGAAGAAGCAGCTTAGCATAGCGTGGAATTGAAGATACTTATTAAAAAATAATATAACAAATGGAAGAGATGGGACTCTCACCCCACACAAATAAAGCTGAAGTTAAAAACTGTTGAAAATTGATACGAGAAACAAAATTTACAAGTGGAAATTTTCGAGTCAGGAAAAGTGTTCTGTGTGTTTTAGTGTACCCAAACCATTATAAAAACTCTTTTGTTCCTATCTGGAATAATAATGGAGAAAAGATAGACAAATTCATTACATTCATGTCACAGAATGTTGATGTAATACTAATTTCCAACAGTAATTCAGGATGATATTACACAACTGCTACTAAAATGAGACATATTTAAATCACCAGGTCCAGATAATTTACCCAAGAACTGACAAAGCTGGACAAAGAGCTCTCTATGTTATAAATATTGATTTTTCAATAACTCTTGATACTCCGAGGCTATGAAGAAACTAATGTTGGGTAAAGCTAATCTTGAGTAAAGCTAATCCTACATCTAATCCTGGGTAAAACTAATCCAGGTTATATAGAATGACCCAGGTAATTCTAAGGCTGACAGACTGGCATCAAGCCTAAGAAAAGTAACAATCCAGTCACCACAAGATTTGATTTAATAAAATACTTAAAGGGGGAGAAATATAATCAATATCTATCAGCATGACCATATGAAAGTAGGTCTGGTCAAATTAATTTTCCTGTTTATAAACTGTGTATAAATTGCCATGAAATCTACACCTCCAGTTTACTTATATAACTCTTCTAAATGTTTCCTCATTGTTAACAGTTATCAAGTGTTGCCCAGCATATGGAGCTCAATCCTTCTGGCAGCTATGGGAGATAGGACATAAACATCCCTGCAGACATATTTTATTAGAAATTAGTATTTGATTATATTACATTTACATCCACAATGTACCAAGTACTGCTCAGACATCAATGAATCAGATTCTTTTTTCTAAAGAGCTTATATTAGACGCTAAAGAACAAGTAAAGGCTGGGGCAGAAAGTTAAAATTTGCAACTGACATTTTTAAGGATAGGGGGAATCCCTATTTGTATCAGGCATCCAAAATTTAACTAATTTTTTGAAGGAAGAGAGGATAGACACTGGATAGTACAGGGACAGGATTCCAAACTTATGCCAGAAATAAAATGCAAAGAAAGATGTCTATTGGCAACACAGCTAAACAAAATGTTCAGGTGGATTTGGACAATAAGCTTGGTATGAGTCAACAGCGTGCCCTTGTTGCCAGGAAGGCTAACGGCATACAGGGTTGCATCAGTAGGAGCATTGCTAGCAGAAATAATTCTTCCCCTCTATTCTGCACTGATGAGGCTGCATCTAGAGTACTACCTGCAGGGTGGTTTAAAAGAGGATGGAGCTAGACTGTTCTCAGTGGTGGAAGATGACAGAACAAGGAGCAATGGTCTCAAGTTGCGGCAAGGAAAGATTAGGTTGGAGACTGGGAAAAATTTTCTCACTAGGAGCATGGTGAAGCACTGAAATGGGTTCCCTAGAGAGGTTGTGGAATCTCTGTCCTTGAAGGTTATTAAGGCCTGGCTCAACAAAGCCGTGACTGGACTGATCTAGTTGGGGATGGCCCTGCTTTAATCAGGGAGTTGGGCTAGATGACCTCCTGAGGTCCCTTCCAACCCTAATTTTCTAATTTTATGTCATTGGTAAGGTAAAGGAGGTTGAGGTATTCTAGAAGTGAAATGAATAATTAAAGAGGGCAGAATTGTGAAGAGCCAGTTAACATTGATATTGTGCGCTAAAGAATCTTTGCACGCTTTCTTTTAAACCGTCAGGCTGGCCCTAAACATTTAATGGTGTTTCTGGTGGACAGGATTCCCTTACCCCTTAGAGAAGTGGCAGATTTCTTTTTGTAGGCCATCCCAAAAAATAATAAAAGGTAAGGCAGAGTCTGGTGTAATATTCTCAAAGAAAGACACGAAACTCAATGTTCTGTTGAGTAGGAACTTGTACAGGAGCTGTGGAAAAACTGCAGCTGACAGTTTTAACTCTCAGTAAAAAAGCCTTTATCTTCCTAAGAGAAACAACCTGTAGTGATAGCATTTGCATTTGTAGTGCAGTATATTTTCATCATTGGCTCATTATTGTGGTCTTTGCTCAAAATAGCCTTCAGAAATGTGATCAGGGCTCACCAGATGCATCTACATGTGCACTTCACTGCAGAGTAGTCTAATTATGTCTTCAGTAAAGCATCACAGTTTACATGAATTAGGGAGCAGTAAAGTAATTAACTCCATCATAGGAGATACATGAGTCTTATGGTGGAGTACTTTACTGAATTAAAATGCCCGTGTAGATGGTGAGTTGGGGTGTACATTGCTCCCAGTCAGGCCGGACGTACATCACTGTTGAAAAAAGCCTTTATCGTGGAGAACACATGTCTTTATCACATACAAGTCTTTATCATGGATAACATGGAGAACTCTTAAAGTAGCTTCCCTCCTTTCCATGGAGGGCTTTGTAGAAGACCCTCATTGACTTCTATTTCTCTTGAGACTGTGCTGTGCATGTGAGCCAGTGCTTTAGAAATGTATATAATTCTTGAGAAATGTTATACAGTACTGAAAATTAACGTCCCAAACCAAGCACAAGACTTTTTTACAGTGTATCCCTGGAACTAAAACTCCTCCCACTTCCAATTTTTTTCTCACCTCTGTTCCTTCCCTATCCTTGAAAAAAATTGAGAGGACAATTGGGCCTCTATTCATTTGAAAATATGGCCTTACCTATGTCAGAAAAAAATTAGCAAAATTAGCAAGCTCCAAATCCTTAAAGTAGCTTTACTGAAATTGGTAAATTGGGACTGGATCTAAAAATTGAAAAATAGGGGGTATTAGGTACCTAAAATACACCCTAGGTGGAATCTGGTTGCTTACGTCCAAGAATATGATTCTAAAGAAGCCAAATTTAATATGTTAGGCATTTTGGAATCCATAGGCTCATATATTTTAATAAAAAATGTCAACTAGGCACCTAAAATTCTCCGATTCTGCACTCATGTTTTCCATGTATGCTTGTTTTGGTATCTATCGCTGAGCCAGTTGTCTGTTTCAAAAGAGATATTGCCTTACTTATTTAGGTTCCCAGTAGAGCTGTGTATTTCACTACTTGAGGGAAGAACCTAAAAGTATAATCACTATTATAATCAGATATAATTTTAACTGGGTTTAGTTAAACTGGTGAAGTCTGCAAAGATAAACTGGTAACTTTTAACAGAAATACATGATACCCATCAGTGGTCTTTCCTAAATTTTGTAAGTCACATAGGAGATCCTTAGTTGTGATGATAAGGGACACTGCCACCACACTGTTGTTGGCTCCAACGTTGTCTAAATGAGCTGAGCTGTGGCAGCATTCTGTTTTGACACCCAACAAGATGATTACAAAACTGTTAGATGCAGTTCCAAATATAGAAGCAGCTCATGAACTTCCTGGTCACAGACCCCAGCATGTAAACTTTCAAATGCTGTGAGAAGTGTATGGATTCATTTTAAGTCAATAGTGAAATCTATATTAAGTCAATATTAAACTTCCTTACCATATAGCATTAAGCAATGAATGGAGCCTAATAGGTCTTGTTTTGTATTTCAAGTCTCCTATAAGGGTTCAAATGAAAAACAAACTTGAAAGTTAATGGACATGAAGCCATGAGAACCACAACCCTTAGTAAAACCTAAATGAAACCAACTGAGCCAAAGCTGCAGGTTTCCCCAGCTCCAACCCTGTGTTACTGGCAAGTATCCCTGTAACAATATTTCCTTTTATGTTATAAATGAGAAAGGCCTTACACAGTTCTCTCATTTAAAGTACATTCAAATCTGGGATACACAGCACATAAACAATTACAGGATAGATCCTTGAGGGTCATATGTTCAAAAAAAGATTACTGTATTTTATGTATTGAAGCGGTACATAGGCACCTGGCTAGCTGCTATACTGTATTGCGATACATTTTTCACAAACTCCCCAGGTGGTACTTAAGACTATAAGAGTGTATGGAGTGTTGTCATAAGTAGTAATAGGAATAAGTGGCCAGGGATTGTGAGGGGAGGACATGATCATTAGGCCTGTACAAAGCAGCAGTATTTGCTTCTGATTTGGCCAATTCAGAGGGACTTGGTGATTCAAATCACAGTCCCGATTTGATTTGGCCTGTTTGGATTCGGAGATTCGGCGCTGATTTGGAGATTTGGCCATAGACTATACAGGCAGTCTTCGACAACACTGGACAAAGCTCCCTCTAGCTGGTAAGTCTGTTGCGGTGGGTTGAGGGAGAAGGGAAGGGGCATGGGTGGGGGAGCAGATTAATGTCACCACAGCGAGGAAGGGATTGGGGCTAGAGCTGGGACAAGCTGCCCAGCTGGTGGGACACAAGACTTGGGGAGGGCAGCTCCCGCCATTGCTTACCACTGATCTGGGAGCTGCTCTTTTGGTGGCTCCTCTGGTGGCTCTCACCACCAGCTTGGGAGGGCATGGAAGTGGGCGTGTGCCCCTGGATCTGTGCAGACCGGGCTGTGCTCCAGGAGGCAAGCCCCAGCTGCTCACCACTGATCTGTACTCTGGTGGGCAAGCCCCTGCTGCCAGGCTGGGCTCTGTGAGGCGGGCAGAACCAGGACTGCACTCTGGGCTGCGGCTGGGGCTAGTCTCCTGGAGCACAGCCCTGGCTCTCCCTGCCCTGCAGAGTGTAGTCCAGCAGCAGGGGCTTGCCCCCTGGAGCGCACCCCTGGCTCTACCCACCCCGCAGAGTGCAGCCTGGTGGCGGGTGGCTGGGGACAGCTTTCTGGAGCCCAGCCTCGCCCAGCCCACCCCTTGCAGATCCTGGAGCACATACCTGGTCCTATGCCCTCCCGGACCAGAGGTGAGAAGTGCTGGAGGAGACACCAGAAGAGCAGCTCCTGAGCCAGTGGCATGCAGTGGCAGGAGCCCCTCTCCTCGAGTCCCGTGCTGGGCAGCTTGTCCCATCCCCAATCCCTCCCTCACTGTGGGGGCATTGATCTGCCTCTCCCCATGCCCCTTCCCTCCGCCCACTACAATAGACTTGCCAGCTGGAGGCAACTGTGTCCAGAGTTGTAAAGTCAAACCCCGCATTGGAACCTGGAAAGACTTCCCAATCTCCAAATTTCTCTGAATAGATTCAGAGTCTTTAGACCTTTTAATGGGTCTCCTGATTCAATTCAGATTCAGAGATTTGGCCACCATATTGGGCTGAATCTCCTCCAAATCAAATCAGCTACCAAAGCTTCACACAACCCTCGTGATCATGTCTTTAAGTGTGCAACTGCATTTTCAACATACCTAAGGGTGAAGCTCAATTTACCTGAGTAGTGTGCAGCTGATGCTCCCCAAAATGTCCTGGATTTGCATGTGTAGACTGGTATTTGTGTGAAAATCAGGTAGTTGTATGTGCAGTAGGCTGAGGAAACAGGGGCTTGTATGCACAAGAATGAGGTTTTATAGGTACCATGAGTAGGCAAACCACTCTGTGGATGCCCTGGTTTCACTCTGCTTTGAAAAGGCAGCATTGCATTTGCATGAGGAACTAATAAATTTACTTAGAGGCACCTACCCCAGAGATTATTCGTTCTCATTTGTCATGAAAGAAATTTCTCTTGGGTAAAATCCAGCACCTGATTCTCAAAGCATTGACATCTTTTTTTCTACATGTTGAGTTTCCAAAAAAAATTTTCTTTAAAAGGAAAAAAACCCCTACCACAATGACAAACAGGGAAAACCAAAAAGCAGTGAAGCATAAACAGGATATGACTGTGTTAGATAATTTGGATGGGCACATCCTGCTTTTAGATTACATCTGAGGAACTCCTTTTTGTCCAGTGGTGCTGAACAGATATCCCTGGAAGCAGAATGCTATTATTTCATCTGAACACTTCCCCTAGCCCCCTATAGCTGATCTAGAGCCAGTCTGTACTATTCAGGCATTGCATCATGGTAGAATAGTGCAGAGTTGTATTGCTACTGGGTAAGCTAGGAATCTTTCCTGAAAACCTTATTGTACTGGGAGAGCGCTCCATCCTTGAGATACATTTCATTCTCTGTACAGCTCTCAAGCCATGGCTTGCCCTCATCTCTGTGCTTCTTGTGGTGGCTTGCATTACCAATGAGAGCTCTTTGTGGAGAAGGAGTGCTTTGTGCCTGGTCCAGGTGTTAAGAATGGAAGATGTCTCTTTTTACTTTTCCCTCCTCCCTGTACACACATTCAAGTACAAAATACAATCTGGCCATAGATAATCAGATGACAGGCAATTTATTCTATGATAGAAACTTAAGAATACAAAACAAACAGCTTATGTCTCATTCTTTCTTTTCACATACCTCCTACCTCATTTTTTTAAAGAAAACGAAGATTTTTTTATCTTTGCTACACAGTGTATGAGTGACCTATTAACCCTATGATTATTTTGTCTTGGTCTCATCATCACTGAAAGATAAATTTTCTTTATTTTCAATTTTGGACCCTATTTTTTGGATGAAGGGGACAAACACTGGTTGAGCTCTTATCAGTACAAATGGGGTCATGGATTAGAGGATATATTAGTGATAAAAGGGATATTGGTCAGTGTGTTGTTGTGAGCCTTTCTCCTGATTTTTAAATGTAGCCTGTCATTTTGCAGGTGCTGTTTTGTGCTCAGTTTGGTTTGTGATGCTGCACACACAAATACATTATTTGAAATTTCATTAGCTGCTTTCAGTTTCCCTGCTAAGAACATTTGATTATTGTGCTCTTTCACCTTTCTGGGTGCTGTAAATGCACTCGCTGAAGATGTAATCATCAACCTCTTGAGGAATTGTAGTGGCACAACCATGATCTATCAATAAAATGACATTTTATTACATCAATAAAGTGTACCTTAGAGGCTGTAGGAGGAGTGGCCAAATGACAGCTTATGAATTACAGTGGTTCCCAAATGGTTTAAATGAAGCCCTTGGAGAAAGTCATTTAATGACCAGTTATTATTTATGCTGGGGCACAGTGTGCAGAATCTGGCCTGCTTTCATCTTAAAAGGTTTACATCCTGCAACTTGTCAAGATTTTGGTTTGTGGCTAGAAGGGTTAGAAAGTTTGGCCACCCCTGGATTACAGCATGGGAACTTACGTTATTGGTGACACAAGTTAATTTAATTTGACAGTTATCATCATAACTTCCATTGACATCCTGTTGTTCATGACTAGTATCAATTATTGTATGGGAAATAGGAGCGTGCTGCTGTAGGGAACTACAGATACAATAATGATGATGCCTAGCCAGAAACAAAAACAATCATTAAAAAAAACT
The DNA here is from genome assembly GCA_030014935.1 of Caiman crocodilus. NCBI lineage: Eukaryota > Metazoa > Chordata > Crocodylia > Alligatoridae > Caiman > Caiman crocodilus. Next base: position 225,206,406 of record JAGPOW010000261.1, on the reverse strand, counting down.
GTTTAAATGTAAATGAGTTGTAAACAAAACGGATGGCTGAGATGCCATGAGACCATTCCAGAGTAAGCAAGAGATATTTGGCTGTGGTCATCTCTAGTCTATAAAAAACTCAACCCTACAAGTAGTGACTGCAGGGTATAGTGCTGTGTACCATGAGTAGTTCCTGTTTGACTTCATCTTCAGTGATATTAATGGATGTCATCACCATGGGCCACATTGTCAAACTGTGTGTGCAGCGTTAGAGAACCTGTGCACATAAATTCAATAAAGATGTTTTCCTTAGGCAAAGTTGAGATCTGGAGCAAGTAGGTAAGAGTGCTTAAAATGTACATGGGGATGTGTGCATGCACAGATGGGAACCAGCCTAAGACCTGTTTCAAAATCTGCCCTTTTGTCTGTAAAATGAAACAAAGGGAGCATGATAATTTAGTTTTCTATTTCCAGACTGCCTCTGCCTGGGTCCAGGTATGGAGCCCAGTAGGGTTCTCTAATTTGGTAAAAGTAAACAGAAATGTAAGGGGTTTTTCTAGGTGTAAAATTCTAGTCAACACAGCCATAGTCTTATTGACATGCAGAGAATGCCTTTCATGTGATACAAACATTTACTTGCTACTGCTTACTCTACTCACTTTGTACAGAAATGCTGATTGCTGTTGATTAATCAGTCCATTTTTGTATATTCTCATCAGACTCTTTCTTTGGCTGGAACAATATGCACTGTATGATGCTTGCATGTCTAATAATTTGTTGTTAGCACTTTGTATCTGCCTTTGTTTCTTCACAACTAACAGTTTGGCCTCTAATTGCATGCACTTTGTGTAAATTAATATGTTATCTGTAAAGAGTAAGAGATTTATCTGATGCACCGATATTTTAGCATCTTACTGTATAAAATGTGTAAAAAGAATTCACTGTTTATGCCGTGCATTCACCCATGAGTAGAAGATGTTATTGAGCTTTAATATTAATGTTTAGAGGTTATAATGTCATTTCAGTATTATATTCTCTGCTTATTTCATAAGTAATTTGGTTTGTTAACTTTATAATGATGATATAATCCTTTTAGTGCGGATTATTTTTATAAGAAGTTATAATCAAGTTAAGAAGGAATGTTACGTTTTCCTTCCAGTTTAATGGGAATTGTAAAGATTTGAGTAAATAGATACATATTGAATGGATTTGTTCTCTAATGAGACCATAATCAAATATGCAGCTATTTGGTCTGAATCAAGCTAAAGAGTAATTACAACTGCTATTGAATCTGGTGCCCAGAAACAATGCATTTATGTTGTGTGTTTCAACATCTCAGGACTCTGTCTCCTGCAAAGTCTCCATCTTCATCCACTGGATCTATTGCCTCCAGCAGAAAATACCCATACCCGATGCCTCCGCTTCCAGATGAGGAGAAAAAAGCTAACAGGCAAAGTGCCAGGGTACGTGACCCTCTTTTTGTATGCTTAGTCAGAGAAGTGATTTGATTTTATCAGTTTTCAAAAGGATAATACAGGGCCTGATTGCCCAAAGCTAAGCAAGACATAAGTGTTTTGTTCAGACAAACAAGAAAAGAACTGACACATGTCCCAGAGGTGAACTCTGATGGAGAAAGGCCTAATTTCTTGGATGTCATTGGTAAAGATGGAGGCCTGGACAGACCAGAGTGCTTAGGGTGTCTGGGGAGCTCAGCCTACCTGAGAATAATAATGGGAGGCTTTCTCCCTTCTCTGTAATGCTGGAAGCACCTAGAATTCTTACAATAGAGCAGCTCCTTAGTGATTCTGTAACTTGTGCCGGTGGATTACGATCCTTCATCCACTTGAATTGCCCCTGATCGTCTCCTCTGTTCCCCAGAGCTGTAGGGTAGGCAGGAGCAGTGTGGGGCCAGTCTGGGCCCAGGGGGAGCTGCCAGGAACACCTGCAGCTGCCAGGCAGCTCTCTGCCCCACTTTTTTCCCTGGTGAGCTTCTAGGTAGCCTGAGTTAAATGATCTAAAACTAATTTACAGGTCTGGATCCAGATGCATGGAGATGGTGCTTGCTGCAGATAGCCTGAGATGCAGGCAGGGAGGGGGAACCCCACTTGGCTGCCTCTGCCACTGCAGTTGGCACCACCACCCTTGGGTTGATCAGGGTGACAGGGCAGTAATTCAAGGGACAGGGGATGATCCAGATGCTGATGGGAGATGGGGCAATTTGAGGGGGGCAGAGAGGGTGATCAGAGGGTGGAGGGGGTGATTCAAGTGGTGTAGGGAAACACCTTCCCCTCCCTGGGCAGGCACAGAGGAAACTTGCAGCCCCTAACCATGTTCCTACTCAGTAGTCTAACAGCAGGTTTGAGCAGTACACATTAGAGAGGGCCTGCTAACATGTTTATTAATGTGCCGTAGTTATTGCGCATTAAATTTTGTACTTGGTTAACCAAGTACTAAATCAATGCACAGTAACTCGCACTACTGGGCAGTAGTGCTGGCGCGTGGGTTTTTAGTGACACTTACTGCGCAGTAGCCTTATACTACTGCACAGTAGCATATTAGTATGGTTTTTGCCTGGAGTGCTACTACTCAGTGTTATTAGGCTACTGAGCAGTTAATGTCTTCTGTAGATTTGCCCACTGATCACTATTTCCTAGCACCACCTCATACTTCTTACAGTTAATTCCTGCTACCTCTAATGTGAAATCTCACCCTAAATTCTGTGCTGTGGTTCTTGGAGCTGTAGCACAGAAGTTCTCCATCAGAGTTGTGGTCAGAGTACTTGATAGGGAGAGGGCTGCAGAAGGGTCATAAGAGAGAAGTAGGGCCTGAAGATACCTCCAGAGGTCATCTAGTCTGACCCCCTGCCTAACCTCCTCCATATCCAAACCATCCTGTACAACCATAATCTAAACTCTACATAAGATTACCCTCAACCCTGACACAACATAGATCTAACTTCCTAACATGCTACTGGTAAAGCAGGGGAACCATGGCAGTCCAACATCCTGCTTCTATAAAATGTTGTCAATATATGCTCAAGAGGTCCTGGGTAGAGGTTATGTGACACTTATGTTTCCTAAGCCTAGGGTTGCCTTAGCCCAGTGCCCTGTTCTAAACTGAAGAAGCTCTGAGCAGAGTTAGGTAAAAAAAAAAAATGTAGATAGATTTTTTTTTCTCTAGAATCAGTTATGGTGACTTTATGATGATTTTATGACTTTATGGTGACTTGTATGAAAAATGAGTAAACTGTTTTGGCATAAGCTTTTGATGTTTAAGTAGACTCTTCCATTAAATTCTTACTCTCCCAATCCTAGTCCTTTATTGCACAGACTGCAGTTCTGCTGAAGTCTTCCAGATGATCTGATGATGTTGTGATATGAACCGATTATCTACTGGAGGCTAGGATATGACCCAATAGCACACCTTGCATAATCTAAGCAAAAGAGATGCGATTTCCAAACTATGATCTAAAACTGTTCAGATATTCTATTATAACTTCAGTAATGTATATTTGTGTTCTTTTTTTCCTCTTCTAGCTATGGGAGACTTCTATTTAGTCCCACTGTTTACCTGGGGTAACATCAGAACTGTTTACTTCCACTTTTATATAAACTCAGCATCACTGACTCATTGCACATTCATCTGCTCTTCAGACAATTTGAAAGAACAACAGATGCCAGTGATCACAGACAGAACCTCCTCTGGTATACCAGGGTTAATAAAGCCAGTCGTTTGCTGTTGAACAGAACTTCATGAAGTCTGTGTAAAGAACAGCTGAAAACATAAAAAAACTAACCTCGGATAAATAGACTGGATGTGACAAGGCTATTCTGCATGACAGATACACATAGATTTACAATTAAAACTAATTTACAAGTCCCAAATAAAAGAGGTTTTTTCGCTGGTTTAATGCAGTCCCAAATAATAGCAAAATTGAATTCAGAATTTAGCATTCTGAAACACGTGGCCGATGTTACCATTTATGCTGTGTGCATGAACCCTCTGTTCTTTCCTTTCCACATGTAAGGGATAAACAACATACTGTAATAGAAATTAGCATGCAGGAGTAAGAAATATAGGATCTTAAGCTTTGAGGGGCAAATATCCAACATAAACTTCAAACAAACAGGAATTGCATCTTTTTTACTTTTCAGGTTTATAATCTCAGTATATGGATTGTATATATGTAAACAATTTAAAGTGTCAAAACAGATATTATACAAAAGTGTATTTTGCCAAATGCCTAAAGAAACAGTCATGAGTAACTTCATCACACTTCAAATGTTCTCAATATTATGAGCAGACAACTTTGGAAATACAGTACTGAAAATGTGTCTTCTCAGAAACTGGTGTTTGAGCAAAATCTACAGTTTCCCTTTCTGTTATGGGAAGTTATGTCTGGGATATATTATTTATTAGAATCAAAAAGGAAGATAATACAGTGACATTTTGTCTCAAATCACCATATAAGGAACCAGGACACACAAATTGCCTGGTAGAAATGATGATTTTGTGTTTCTTCTCATTAACAGTGGTGTAAATCTATGAAAACCAGAGTCAGAATCTTTAATTAACAATGATGGGAACTTTATTAGAAACTCGGGAAAACTTCAAAGTGTTTACTAAAGTATTGGTGGTCATCTGGCAGATTTATTGTGTATATGTAATAAAGCACTTCAAAATATGTGTTAGAATCACACAGCAAAGTACAGCTTGTGATCTTGTGCTGCACAGTAACTGAAAGCTTGGCAACTGGCCAATTACATGTATTGGTATCACTTGTATGTGTATTAGTACCTTATGTGTAGAGTCCCGTATGTCTCCTTTGCAATTAATTTGGGCCTTGAGCTGAATGCAAGTGGATCCAGCCCCATCAAACTGTGGATACAAAGACAAATCCATTACAAAGGAGACACTATCCTGCATGTAAAATTCCTCAGCAAGATGGCATTATCCAGACTGCCAGTCATTTGTATGCTAAGCACTGGAGGATGTGTCAGACATACATTTACAATTCCCTGAGAGACCTAAAGGATGTTGTAAAACATCCAAGGTCTTTTGATTGTAATTTTTCTTGTAATAATAAACATGGCCATTTTAAGTCCGTTAAAAAGAAAACAACCCCTCCTGTCAGTACTTCTCCGACAGTAACCAGTTCATTAGCTCTAATAACTCCATTGCAGAATAATATATATTTTTCAGTATGGTATATTAAAATGGATAGCCAACAGAAAAAAAACCCATGAGTTTCTGAATCTTCTACCTCTTTCCCATTTTTTCTTTAGTAAGTGATCCTACCAGTAGAGACTTTTTAATGTACCTGAATTTATTTTATTGTTAACCAATTTCTCTCTTTGACTAAAGGAAGTCAAATCTAGGTGAAGGTTAAATTAAGCATTTTTTAAAGATGTCAGCATCTGTAAAGTATGTAAGATAATAGAAATACTATATTTTATGCATAAGACAGTGTACTGGGTTAATCTACACAAAACTGGCCTAGCAGGTCATTATTTTGGTAAGTATTTTGAAATGATGACAAATACAAATGAGAGCAGAATATGGTTGTAGAATATTTGAAAAAGTGAATGCAACTGCAGTGGTTTGGGGCAGAGATTTTGCTGTTTGATGCAGACTTAAATAATTGCCTGCATTAATTTTGCAAAGGTTTATTTTGTATGTAAGACAAGAATGGCAGTATTGCAGACAGTTTCATCACTTGTAGAACTGAGATCTGATCCACAGCCCCTTCAAGTCTTTGGGCATCTTCCTGTTGATTTCAGTAGGCTTTGAATCAGGCTTTAAGCATTTCACCCAAATAATGACATTTGTATGTTAAAATGACAGACCCCATGTCTGAAAGATGGCTTTTTCTTTCCTGCTAGAATTACATCCTTCGTAACTTAAATGTTTATCATGTGCCTTTTCTGATATTTGTTTGGAAAACAAGTTTGCATGTAATTTTAAATAACCGTGTTAGATTTTGTGTATATTTTCTACATTATCTTTCTTACTTCCTTTTCCATTTTCCCAAGAAGAAGCAAGATTTGATAGATGAAACTGAATGTGACAGTGGTGGTTTCTGTAACATTCATAGTTTCTTGTTTTGAAAATGAATTGTTCTCATGACTATGCTTTTAATGTATTCTGTACTTGCAGCCTTTCTTGTTCTGATGTCATTCATTCATAGCACTTGCATATACAGCTCTGTGTAGTGTAATTTCAGTCATTTCTGATTTTTGAAAAATATGCAGAGACTGGTAATCTAGTTGTAAGCACTAACTTTAAATTAAATAAAAGGTGGCTTTCACTTTGATGGGCTAGAGAGTGAAAACACCTAGCATTCAATATCAACTTTGTTTTTTGTGAAATCTACTCTGGAGGAATATGATACACCATGACAGTAATCTAGAAAATAAATGAAGCCATTATACAAAAAAACTGGCATATGAAGGGCTGTATGGCCCTCTAAAAACAAAGGTGATTGATTAGATTAAACCAGAATAGGAGTGTTTCATAGGTTGCTTTGTTTTAAGTTTAATACTTATAAAAGATGCCAGCTAGATAGTCTTGGAGATTACCATGCTTTTTGTAACCACAGTGGTTACAGCACAGGCAGGAGTGGTGTCAGCTGCAGTGCCTTGCCCAGCTCAGAAGTCTGAAACTGGAATATATATAACATTCAGTAAACCTAGTACATTTGTGTCATTGGCTTTTTTCCTAAGACCTGCTAGAAAGGTACCAGTCCATGCCAGTTGCAGTGTAGATACCCATTGACCAAGAGTGCTGAGAGGTCACCACTTCATTCACATAGATTTCTTATAGGGCTCTTGTTCACTGATAAAACAAGCTACTGTTGAACCAGGTATCTGATTGTCATAATGTGGCCTAAGAACATCATGGGCTCATCTACACGTTGCCCCATGGTGATGTAGCAACAAGCTACGTTGCCGTACAGCGCACTATAGTAATGTAGTAATCACACAGGTCTACATCTGATCACCAGCTATGTCGTCATAGTGGTGCGCTCTCCCGATGCAGTTCACCGCTAGTGATATAGCAGTGAAATCTAACCGTGCGCCATGCACATGGCACAGTAACCACCCATACTGTGCAGTGCTTTAGTACTTTTGAAAGGCAACATGTAGACTTGCCCCATGTATTTAAAATAAAAGTAATATGGCTAAAATGCTGAGGATGGGAAAAGAGGAACTGCATCCAAACTGTAACTCTTGCTCACTTTTGTAATGAGTGTCACAACTCTTGTCATTGAAGCTTACTTGCTGATGCTGATTTGTTTGGAATCAAATCATCCACGCAGAGATAATGCCCTGAGTAATCTGTACTCCAGATTTTTGGTGAACAACTTTGTACAGTTCATCAGAAGTGCCTGTGATGTATATCTAAATTTGTACATCTAAATATGTTGTGTTCAAACAAATAAGCAGGTCTAGTTTTAAAAAAAGGCTTTGATGTTTTAATTTTAGAGTATTCTCATTTATAACTATGGTGTGTACATGACCTAAAGTCATTACTTATCAAATGTGAACACATATCTGAGTACATAATCTTCTGAATGATTTAACAGTTTTGTCCTTGGTGACTTTGAACTAGCCAGATGATGAATTATCAGGTTCTATGTGTATAACAAATTTGATTGTGTTGGGTGGGCCTTTAGTAGACTGTGGTTACAATTAAAAATGTAAGTGTGACAACAGATATCCAGTCCAGTTCCCTTTGAATCGCCTTTGCTGGTTAACTTAGCTAAGACTAGCCACACAAGACTGACAACTGTTTTCAAAAGCAAAGCGAGGAATAACAATTTTTCCTACAACTTCTAATCAAATTTGTATTCTCCTTGTTGTTGAACATTGTTTTTAGAGACCCAAAATATGGCTAATGTGCTATTAATGTTTCTGACAGCACATGGTATTGTTCCCTTGTCCAAGCAGTGGGCTGTGGCTGGCGTGTCTTATTGCTGTCTTCTGCATGTAAGTTGTAACAATTACAGGATTTCCCAGCCATGTCCATATAATAGTTTTGGCTCATTCCAACAATAAGAAAATGACATACAAGACTGGAAAGAACCTCTCACATCATTAAGTCCAGTCCCTTGCAAATGTAAGAACCACATCATACAATCATAGAAATCATAGAGGAGTAGGGCTGGAACAGACCTCAAGAGGTCATCTAGTCCAAGAGGTCCAGTCTAGTCCAGATTATGTCCCCACACTGAGTTTGAACCTGCAGTCCCCAACTTAGAACTGGCTGGGGTTGTTAGCTCTCATTACTCTTATAGAAGAGTGTCCAGAAATGCAGTACTAACTCCTCTGATTAGAAACTTTTTCCTAGTTTTCAGTCTAATTTTATTCAGAGACAGTTTATACTTGTTTGTCCCTGTGCCAACAGTATAAAGAAAAGCTATCTGGGGACTTGCCCTGACTTGTATTCATAACACCAAACATATCTACTCTCAATCTTTGTCTAACTAGGTCAAACAAACCAAGTTTGTTTTTTTAGTGTCCTCTAGTAAATGGGGTGACTGGGCAACTGCAGAGCCTAGTAACATTTATTGTTTGAACATGGATTACCAGAATTGTATGCAGAATGCCAGAAGAGGTGTAGTGCCTTGTATAGTAGCATTAGGACTTCCTCTTTGCTACAGAAAGTACCTTGCCTGGTGCAATCTAGGATAGCATTTACCTTCCTTCATAGCCATGTCACATTGGTAGCTCATAGTCCCATTTCTATGACTTCAGTCTTTAAAGTCATTCTGTTCTTCCTGTGCAGTATTCTAATCCTCCCGAGTACTGGCAATGCTAAAAAGACTATGTTTGCTCTTGATACTAATCTTTGAAGAACTTCAGTAGGAATCTCCCTCCAGTCAGGTAAGTTTTTTTCTCTGCACAACTAGTTGTTTGTTTCCCATTAGCCAGTTCCTTACGCACTTGTACTATAGGAGTATAATCTTTGATAAAATTCACCCTGAGCACTGAAAAAAATCTGAGCCATTGGCTAAATCATAGATGACAGGTCATGTCCCAGAAGACCTGAGAAGGGCTAAACTAGTGGCCATCTAAAAAGGGAAAAGGAGGACCAGCAGATTTATAGACTATCTTGATCATTGGGTGCATCTACATAGGACACTTAATGCACAGAAGACTAATTCTACTGTACATTAGTGTGTCAGGCAGAGCCCATGCTAATGCACAGTAGATTTAGTCTAATGCACAGTAGTGTCACCAAAAAAAAATGTTCATCTGTGCTAATGTGCAGTAGCACTGATTATCGCGCATTATTACCTGTCTTCACCTTTAGTAGACTGCGATTACAATTAAAAATGTAACTGGCACAACTAATATACAGGTACGAATAAAAATGTAGACATGCCCACTAGCAGCTGACATGGACTTATTAAGAATAAATTATGCCAAACCAACCTAATAGCTAACTAGTTTGCTGGATGAAGGCTATGCAGTGGATATAATACACTTAGAGAGTCTTTTGATGTAGGCCTGCATGAGAGTCTCATAAACTGGAAAAACATGGGCTACAACATAGAATTACTGTTAGGTGGATAAATAATTGGGTGAGTAGCCACAAAATATAACTATAAACAGAACAATGTTCAGAAAGCAGGAAGTTTCAGGTGGGGTGCCAGGTGCCCTGAGTTTGTTGTTGACATTTTTATTATGTTTTTTTGTTATCAGTGATGCAGGAATGGAGAGCTTCCGGATCAAGTTTGCACACAAAACAAAACTGTGAGGAGTTGCAAACGATTTGGAGAATTAGAGCTGAATTCACAAGGATCTTGATAAACTGAAGACCTTAGCTCTAGATGGCAAAATGAAATCCAGTAAAGGCAAATATGAAGTGCCACCCTAAGGGAAGAAAAAGCAAATGCACAAGTAGAGAATGGGAGATAATTTGGTAGTCATTACTACTGTCAAGAAAGATGTGGGGGTTGTGGTGGATCACAGACTCAATGTAAGTCAGCAATATAGTATAGTTCCAAAAATTAGCTAATGTAAGTTTGGGATGCATTAACAGAAGTACTGTATATAGGGCATGGGAGGTGATAGCACTACTCCACTCAAAGTTGGTTAGACCTCAATTAGAACACAAAAAGCCAATTCTCAGCCTTTCAGCTAAGATCTTTTGAACAGTTTGGGGCACTGCATTTTAAGAAAGATGTAGAAAAAATTGGAAAGAATACAGAAGTGAGAGAGAAATATGATTTTAAGGAGGACAGTCTATTCTCTGTGGCCATAGGTGGCAGAGCAACAAGTAGCTGTCTTAAATTGTGACAAAGTTTTGGTTGGATATTAAGAAATTTCTAATTATGAGGGTGTTTAAGGAATGGAACAGTTTACCTAGTGAGGTTGTGGACTCTTCATTCCTGGCAGTTTTTAAGAGCGGGTTAGTCGAACACTTTTGATAACTGGTGACATTTCTGGTAGCTTTGCCTGCTGGTATCAGCATGGGCAACTGGTGCTTCCTGAATCTGGGGGCACCAGATCACTGACTGGGGGAGGGGGCGGTCCCTTAGTGGCTGATCGCCAAGCCCCAGATCACCAGCAGTGAAACTGGAAGCGCACTTCCACCGGCACTTCCAGTTTTGTGGCTGGTATTTCCAGGGGGTGCGTGGCCAATCTCGGGGTGCACATGCACCCGTGTGCACCTCCTATGTGTCGCCAATGGGTATCAGCCTGTGTAACTGGGACTTAACCCTGGGCAAACAGCTCTCAGACCCAGTTGCAGTTCCACAGGAGCTCGACAACTGCTTGGAAAAGGCCCACGGAAGTCACAATTTTGCTGTCTGAAAAAGGCAGCAGAAACAAGTATTGACATTTCAGGACATAGCAAAGTTGTACCTTGGGGAAACTTTGTATCTAGTTTTAAAAATAGTTCAGCTAAAACAATTTGGCTTCTTTAAACCATCCCCAATCCCAAAAGAAGGTATAGACAACAGTTCCAACCAGGTTTAAAACCAGATAGAGCATTTCAGCAATGTAAACAGGTCCTGACTGCCAGGAGTTAGAAAAGAAAGAGGAAGAAAAGGGGAAATAAAAAAGAGAGGTAGTTGACAGGCCTGGCTCTTGGGAAGGGAGTACTGGCAACTCAGGAGTCTTATATAAATCCAGTTGTTAACATTTTTACTATTGGTTTGAGTTACAGGAACATAAGAATCAGAACAGGAAACTAATTTCCTTTTGTTTCTACATTCCTCTGACTTAAAAACGAACAGTTTTTAAATAAGAATCAAACCTAACATGAGGCCTTAAGACCTTATCTATTCCAACTTTAGCATGCAGAGTCTATTTTTTACAACCAAGTTACAAATCCTTGTAAATAGGCCTGATCGACCTTTAAGTACAGAGGTGCTAGCAGATAACCATATAATAAGTAAGGCTGTAATACAGTTAGTGCTAATATATCACATTGTACTAGTACATGGATTCCTGCTCATTGTCTGTGTAGACAACGTATGTATTTTATGTTAGGGAATACAGTCTCGTGCATATTCAAACTGTCAATATATAATCTGTTTTTCTTATAAGATTATCTTAATACTTAGTGTTTTATATAGATTTTAGTACTTTCCTTTTTTAACTGTTGCACAAATGCAAACTTTCTTGTTTTCAAAATAGCAAATTATTACAGAATTTTTAATCTGATGGAGAAAATCCTATTTCCATCTTGACCTGTTCTCAGAAATGTTTTGGGTGTGGTGCACGTATTGGCTCTGCCCGCTTTGTTTTGCACTTGTGTTTATCTTGTCAGTTGCCACATAAAAGGAGCTTTGTCTTTTAATTGCTGATGCCGCCCCCTGCTAGTAAAACATTCACAGTGATAAGAACGATTTTGTTTCACTGTTAGGGTGTGGCTACTGTTGGCCTAAGTCATCATGTGACGTTACCTCATTGTCTTTGCTGCCTGAGACCCTTCTAATCTTCCGCTAGGTTGTAGTCATGAGATTTTGACAAACACCAAAATGAAATGCTGCACATTTTAACACCGCAGTTTTGAGTGTGATATTTTTGTCATAAATATTACAGGTATTAGGCTGTTCAAGTGAATGAATCTGGCTTTCCTGTAGCTAAACAAAATATTGCTTTTTATAAAATACAGCCATTGTAATTTGGGGTTCTAAATTCATGCACATTTTTATTAACATCATAGTATCCACTTCTATGAGAGTATTTAATACAAATGCCTGTGGTTTTCAATGTTACTAACATTGTAACATCAGTAAAGTGACTTTCAATGAAAAAGACTATTGTGTGAATTTATTTGTACAATTTTTTTTAATGGTTAACACTAGTGCAACCTGCTTTAACAGGCCTCTTAAATACGGGTGGTGAGGGCAGCGGTTCCTATGTGGTAGCAGTGGAATGAAGATATGCTTATTCAGCATTCCAGATGCAACTTGGCAAAATGATAGTACAAACGTCCCACATAGTAACCTCCTGCTATGCCTCGTCCTTGTTACAGAGGAAGCATCTGCAGTGATGACTTAGTTTCTCTTTCTAGCCGGGAAGCAGCTAACCAGAAAAACATGAATGTGACAGAATATTTTCCTTCTAAAACCCAGAACTAATCAAAACAGAAGCAGCACTTTTCCTAATCTGAACTCTAGTAGAGATCTCTAGTGAACCTTCTACGACATAGTTCTGCTCTCTCCGAAATTTTCTCCCAGCATGCCTTTTGGGGTTTGAATTTTTAAGTTTGGCAGAGACAACTTCAGTTTTAAAGCAGCCATTTTGTACCTGACAGCTGCTTGCTGTCTCTCCCATTCTATACTGGTAGGTAATCCTTAACTCTGGTTTGTTTTTTCCTATGCCTTCTTAAATGGTGGTACATTTTGTACATTCAAATAACCATTCTATGGCAATAAGGTTTAATTGGGAGCTTAGGCCTAATTAAAAAAAACAAAAATCCAGCCAAATCTTTCTTGCATTTTGAGATCAGAGAGTTTGAAGTGAAATGTCTGTCCTCAAATTTTCAGAGACTGGTTTAAGAAGAATAATAAGATGGGGGACTTTTATTACTATAACATTCTGGTAAACCACTTTTATTATGAATGTATAATAATGATATTAAGTCATAAAATTAACACTGAAAACAGGATTTTCTTTAGCTATGTGCATTTAAGAGATTGATAAAAATAAATTATTTTTAACTACCAAAGCAAAGGCAAGTCTCTTAATGTTTTATCAACTTGATTCCCTTCTTGAATGCTGAGGATTTCATTTTATAGATATGGTTGCATAGCATTTTCAACAAATCATCTAGGAATAAGATGTGTCCTTATCTTCACTTATTACAAGAACCTGAAATTTCGGCATTAACTCTTGGTATTAGGCATGCCCAGCAGTGATGCATGGGGGGTGCACTCTGGTGCACATGCACCCCATGAGTGTGGTGATGAACCTCCTGCAAAAAGGCAGGTGGTCGCTAACCCTTTGTCGGTGCTCGCCAAGGCCTCTACCCCCTGCCACCAACAGCGTCAGCGGTGTCTGCAGGAGCGCCTCGCTCTCCTGCTGCTGCCATGCCCTCCAGCGACTGGGGGCACAGGTCCTTCCTGGGCATGCCGCTGTCTTCAGCAGAATGCAGAGCTAGACTACTTAAGCTACTGAGTCACAAGTCGGTTCTTTGAAAGGAATATTAAGCAAAAAAAACACTTTTGTGGTTTATGCTTTCTTTTTACTGTATTTTTTTAACATAAAAGCTAGTCTACACTCATATCAGAGCTAAGGCACTGAAATGAAGTCTGGGAAGAAAATGGAGAATTTCTGCTTTTTGTTTCTTCTTGGTTTGGCTTGGCTGCTCCAAAAATAACATTTTATGTCATGAGCCTTATTCTCAAATGACTATGCAAATAATACATCCACTGAAAAAGTGCTCATTTTGTAGTTGGCAAAATAAATGTTATATTAAACTATCTGCACAATAACTATTATAACACATTAAGTAAGATTTTTGTATGCAACTCCATATAACAGTAGTCAAAATGCACAATGAAACTGAAATTTTAAATCAGACTTTTATTTTTCAGGCATAATTTTGCACCTACAGGTAGTTGTATTTGCACCTGTCTTATAGAGTAAGCTAGCGACATAAATTATGTGAAATGTTGTACCACAAAAGTCCAGACTGAGATGTCTAATATGCTATATTCATCTTTTGGGGATGGGGGCTCATCTTCAGCACATGCAAATTCTCCCTTTCCTGTAGTCATAAGTATTGTTGGGCCAGGAAAAAGTTAATTCAAAGGGAAAAGGTAATGGTGTGTGGTGGTGGTAGGGTTTTGGGGAGGTGGTTTAAAGTCTCTGCATTTGGTAGCATGATCAAAACAGGATAAAGAGGAAGCTCTGACCCTTGCACAAAGAACCTGAAGAAAAGCCCACTGAAGTCAAGGAAAAGATTTCTATCAAAATTTAATTGGTCTTGAATCAGGCACAAGACATAGCTGTCATTTTTCTAGATTTCTTCAAACCAACATGGATGTCTTCTTTGGATCCTGTTGGACTAAAGTAAATTTGCTTTAAAAATGTTCTTTGTAAGAAAGAAGGTTGCATTTGGTGCCTAACTCACTGTGTTATAAACAGACCCAGTTTGATATAATCATCAGGGGTAGAATTCTATTTCCCTCCGAGTGTCTAAATGGTCATTTCCTATCAGCATGTGTGGTATTTTTGGCACTTACACAACTGGTTGTGATTATTACCCCTGTACTGTGGATACAAGAGTATGCATGTAGACAGAGCATGTTCAGTCAGCTATGCAGTGGCTAGGCATGGATATGGCTATAAATGTGCAACCATTCTGGATGTGCAAGTTAGGAAAATGTAGTTAAATAGAAATCTGGAACTAGGAGGAGGTAAGATCCTTCCCATATCTCAGTCCCATTGGCTGAATTGGCTAGGTCATTTGTCCAGGAAGTCGGAAGTCTAGGCTCTAGGGTTCCAACCTCCGCCTCCTCAACCCAGAATGGAATTTGAATCTATCTTCATGACTTCCCAACACAATGTTTTAACCACAAGGCTAGTAGGGTTTCCAGCAAATGGAACATTAAATTACTCAAATTGTGAAATAAGAAAAGTTTAAATAAAATATTCAGCATATAACCACAGGGTTAGGCACTATCCAGTCCTCTCTCCTGCATATCTTTGAAGTTGGGCCTCTGGGCAGCCAAAACGACGAAATACATAGGGTTTGAAGGAATATAGCAAGTTAGAGGAGGGTATGTAGCTCAGTGAAATAGCTGCCAGCCTGGAAGGGAAGAAGATCCTTGGTTCCAGTGTGGACTCTAGCTCCCAATGGAGCAAACTTCCTCATTGTACTGTTCTCCATCCAGTGACCATTAAATGCAGCAGGGGAGTGGCTTTGTTTCAGGAGAGGGGAGCTGATTATAGGCTTTTTGCTTTCAAAGGTTGGGATTGAAAGTATAGAGTGTAAACTGATTTCTAGGATTAAAATGCTGTCTTTACGTGTAGAGAACAACAGTACTGTTTTACAAAGTAGCACAAATTGAAGAGTCTTCTTGCAATAGCAAGGGCTACCCATTATGAGATTGCACTGAAGGAAAAGACGAGACTTTTCTGAATAGTCTCTACACATTTCCACTTAGGGGAAGTGCCAACAGTGCAGCTTGTAGGCTGAAGCAGAGTGAAGAGAGTCCATCTTCAAAAAACCCGAGTTAGAAATACATTACCCCACACTTCCTCTTAATACACAAGGTAAATATTGCACTCAGAGTTAATTCTTCAGTTTATACATCTGTTCTCTGTAATATTATCAACAGCAACAAAATACTATTGTGGGCCATCTATTTGTTTTCGTTTAAAACCAATTTAAGACAAGTAACACTCCCAGACCAGTTTTTAGTAGATCACGAGAGGGGAATTAAACACTGTCACAGAAAACTTAAAACTCTACATAATTTGATTATACATAAAAGTGACTTAACAAGTATATGCAAAATTAAAAAAAAATCTTTAATCAAGTCATGAGCTCAGGGTGAGAGCGGACAATACATTGTTAACTTGTGCTCATTATCAAAACAAACAAATCAAGTATATAAAGCAGAATCTTATATAAAATATGCAAATACCAATATTTAGTTACAAGCCATGGTAGTTTTTGGTGCAAAGCAAAACACACACTGGAATGCGAATCAAGCTTCTTCTCGTCTTTCTTCCTCTTGATTTAGATGCTCATAACGCACTGTATGAACTGAAAGAAATAGGCATCCATGTTAAAGCACCATGGAATATGACTATTCCTTTTCATTACTGAAATACTCTTCAAATACACCTACTGCCCTCAGCAACATTTCCTACAAGAGGTCTTCTGCCAAACAGTGACTAGACTTTTTTTCCTTCTGTGCCTATTTATGGACGGCAGAGACAGAAGATAAAGGGTTTAAAGTCAGGTACAGGAAGTTGTGGGATAGCTTTTGACAAACTTCCTGTACTTATGGGTTAGTTCTAAACCTACTGTAAGGGAAGATCAGCTGGAGCAGAGGAATGCTTGATTTATTTGGGCCTCAACACTCTGAGTTCAGGGGCCAGATTAGACTATTACTTGAGAGGGTGAGCTAGGAGGCTTTCTGTAAACGTTGGCCAGTCTAAGTAGCATGTACCTTATGATTCTCCATAAAATTGGGGCCTGGGGGAAAGGATGGAACACCACAGGGTAATCCTTGGCTCTCAGCCAAAACTGCTATAGTATATGGAGAGATCACTTTGCTAGGTTTGAAACTTACTTTCCTTTTATAATTTTATCTAGTTTATTGCTTTTAGAATTTTATCCGGTTTAAGTAAACAGATGATCCACTTACATCATCATACTGGAAATTCACAAAACCTTGCTGAGCTGCATCCCTTCTTCGAAAACTCTCTGCAAAAATAAGCAGGAAAAAAACTACATTAATGACGTGGGCACAAGAAGTGCCATTTCATCCAAATAATCTGGGACCTTAAAATTAGTCATTTATTTTTATAATAATATACCACTTGCAATGGGAAGATCTCCTAGAGTTAACTTAATGTCGAAAATTATCACTTGCTTTGTGCAAGGTTTTTCCTGTACTTCTTTCCCCTTCCTCTCCAAGGTTCACATCTCCTTTTAGTGAAAATCTAGGAGCTGATTTTGTGGAGTCAGTAGGTCTCTTGCTGACATTGCAGGCAGTTAGCAGTTTGCTGCTGTCAGTAGGTCTCTCTGATCTTTCTAGCATGGCAGGAGGCATAATATGGGGCAGGGCATAAAATTCCCCTGATCCCAATCTCATCACTATTTTAATATCTGCTGGAGACCTAACAATTTTGCTAACGAACAGAATCTCTAGTGTGATGTCAACACTATATTTGTATGCCACAGTATAAAAACTGGTTCTTCTTAAGCACTTAACACCCTGAGAATTAGATAAACGAGAGAATTTTAAAAATTCACCCATTTTCTGGTACCAGTGGATGTCTTAAGTCGGCAGGCCTGGATGACCTACACCCGAGGGTGCTGAGGGAGCTGTCGGGGGTGATCGCTGAGCCCTTGACTCGGTTATATGAGCTCTCTTGGAGCTCTGGACAAGTGCCGGAGGACTGGAAGGTAGCCAGTGTGGGTCCCATCTTTAAGAAGGGGAGGAAGGAGGACCTGGAGAACTACAGGCCTGTCAGTCTCACCTTGGTCCTGGGAAAGATATTTGAGAAAATTGTCAAGGCTCATGTCTGTGAGGGACCGGCAGGAGACTTTATGCTGAAGGGCAACCAGCACGGGTTTGTTAAAGGCAGGTCCTGTCAGACCAACCTGGTCGCCTTCTATGACCAGGTGACCAAATCCATGGATGCGGGGG
>JAGPOW010000261.1:225122998-225183342 GCA_030014935.1 Caiman crocodilus | reverse complement strand
ATGGAAATTACTTGTAACCTGATTCCCTTATCTATTGTGACATGGCCAAGGGGGCATGTCATAACCAAATCAGTTGAGTGCCCCTGTCACAATAGAACTTCCCTAAGCAACTGCAGTTACTTTTAAATTTGGTACGTTCTGCCTCATTAGCTATTCCTACCTGGCGGTCTGTCATTGGCTACTCTAGAGTATAAAGGTCCGTGCAGCTTCCGCCCAAGTCAGAGAGCTCTGAGCACGTGGTAGAGTACAGAGAACTTTGCCATGTGGCAGAGAAAAGCTGGTGGACTGATCACCCACCAACATCTCCCCGTCACCGTTTGTTCCCGATGTATCCTTCATCCTGCATGCTCGTTTCTGTCTACAAACTCGCCAGCTCATTCTGTTGCGAGTTACCTGTAACTACGTAAGCAACCTTACCACCTGTGTTGTGGCCACCAGCGGCGTAAGTAAAAGTAAAAGTTATTTTTGCAACCAATACGCTGTGTCTTGCCTCTCCATCACCGGCCCAGCTGACATCTGATTAAATTAGCGATCCTCTGGATGGCTCCGGCTGCTCGAGACACTATATAAACCCAAGATTCCTGAGGAATAATAACCCCATTCTTGGAAAAATTGTGAAATGCACATAAAGCATTTTTTCATACTCTCTAGTGTATGTCTACAGAACATAAAAGCAGATAGTATTCCATTATTTACTCCCTTAGGAACAGTCTGAGTGGAAGATCTAAAGAGTTTAGCTCCATTACTGATTAATGTGAATGTTAATAAGATACCATGTAATGGAGTCTCTTTTCAGTTTCGTTCTTTAAAAGGCTAGGAAATCATACACAAACATTAATTAAAAATCACTGTTCTTGATAAGCAGCATCCTGATCATTAAATATACATTATACTTAAAAACATTCAGATTTCAATGCCAAACACTCCAAAAGTTGAGAAATTCCAGAATTCATGGTTTTCATAACTTTGTCTCCCCTGATCCTTAATTACATGCATCTGTCTGCCGCCCCATACCCTTTCCAACCTCGTTTAGCATACAGATGAGCAACGCTCACTAAATGAAGAATAATTCAGTATTTTGAATTCTCCTTGTTCAGCATACAACTTTACCTTACATTGTATACCATTCCAACTCTGCTTTCTGGACAGAATTACTAACTCTGAAACTCCTTGCTGAGATAGCAGAATGCTTCACAAACCTTGATGTATATTTACAACTCCTTAGTGAGATGGGTATGATGTTCAATCACACTTTCTGTGTCTCAGTAATGACATCATTTCCCATCTGTAAAGTACAAAGACAAAAATATGCACTGAATATCAGTCTCATATACAAGACCTGACTTCTTAACATGTTTGTTATTTTACAGCATGTTGTATGTAAAGCAGTTCAATTACAGCTGTAGATGTTAGGCATTTATGTAAATTGGACCTCAGAGCCAAAAGCTAAATACCTGCAAAATAATCAGTGTTCTCAGGGACAATCTATGAGAAGCTTGGTTTAAAAGGTGCTTTGTGACATAAAGCAATTCAGCAGATTAGGGATAAAAATCAGTTTAAGGGCAGCATCCAATTGTCTTCATCATGAGACTCTCTCTTCTCGTGTAATTCCATTCCTTACCTGTTCCCCATCTTGTTTTTTCTGCAACAAATGAGGGAAGGGTCCTGTAGAAAACAGACTCATATACTACACAACCCTGAGTCATCCCCAGAGCAGATCCATCCTCAGCCCTGAATAAGACTCAGATTTTGGGGGCAAATATTATGCAATTAAATATGATAACAAAGATCTTTAATTACATGCAGAATGGGAGCAAATGCTTTCTTGATTCTGGCATTTTCTAATCTGTGTCCTTACCTCTTTCTTTTAATGTAATTTCAATGTAATTTTGTGTAAATATGTATACTGTGTAAATGCATTTGCTAAAAGGAGTAAGACAAAGGATACATCCAACATTGAGATCATGAGCCTGCAAGTCTCTAAGTTGAAAGCTGTTTAAATTAGAAGAGGAAAAAAAAGATCAGCAATAAATATTAATTCCTGATTTCTCAGCTGTGTTTCATAATATGTACATGCAATAAGACAATGATCCACCAAAGAGCTGCTGTACTTAGCCATTCCATTATCCGATCCAAACAAACAACCTCTGCTCACACAAGATAAATGAAAATGTTAACACTGCCTGTTATCTCTTAAATTACAAACTGCAACTGAGATGGACCAAACTCCTCTTATGTCGCACAACTCTTGTCACTAAGCTAGTCTGGTACATAAATAATATTTGATTTACAATTTACATTCTAATAGAAATGGAGTTGACATGTACATGGACTGATCTGACCTATAGAATGTTTATTACCAGTGATGACTCAAGAAGCAGAAAACAGCTTAATTTTTCAGATCCCAAACTTCCTTGATCCCAAAATTCTCTCTTTTTAAACTGAAAAAGTCTGGTCTAGCATCACATAGAGGAAAGCAAAAACACATCATACTACTTATAGAGTAACTTCTCAGAAAAGAGAGACATTAAAACAAAAACAAATCTTTTGAAGCCATCTATTTCATCATTGTTCTGAAAGCCAAATTTGATCTTGATTTTTAGTGTCCAAAAAGGGCACCAAGCTAGATCTGCCGTCTGATTTGCATTCATCAGTTCAACTTCCTTTATGGCTTTGGGTGCAAGTTAAACTATAACTGAGGTATATTATGTTTCCCCATTGTAACAGTCTACTAAGTAAACACTGGGCTCCATTCAACTAATAGTATGTTATCTTCTATTGAATTAACCTTCCTGTATTGGCACTGACATGCAGTTAAAAGCCAAAATAATAAAGGATAATGTTGTACATCATAAAATCTGTGTGGAGAAGCAGTTCTCAGAAAAACCCTGAATTACTAAATGACAGACCAGATTAAATGACAATTGTGAAATAAATCCTTTAACATGTGACTCTTTAGAATACAACATTTTGGGAAATAGTAATGTGTTTGTTCTGAGAGTGAACTGCAGCCTTATTTCTATCTGAAACACAAATATTCCCTCTGGCAAGTGAGGAATCTAGTCCTGAATTCTGGGATAGAATAAGAAAAACTACTGAAAAAGTTCTTGAATTCATCCTCTAAATCAGGGTGTCCCAACTTCTGGACAGCATGGAGGCAGCACATACCATGTGTGTTCACCAGAGTACCCTCCTCAACCATGTGAGCATCCCCACTTCTCCCCAATTATGTGGGCAGTGCAAGCAGCCCAGCTCTACCCTGCCATACAGGCAGCACAGGCAACCTGGCTCTCTTCTACAGCCTTCCTCTTGACCAGGCATACAGCACTTTATAAAGCTTTGACCGCTTTATAGCTGTGCACATGGCACAAGCAAGCAAACCGTCTTTCTTCTGGCCATACACACAGTGTGAGCAGAGGCTCACAAGGGCTGACCCAAAGGCTGCTGACAGACGTGGAAAACACCCCTACACCAAAAAAACCAAAACCAAAACAGTTTTGTGCATTTATTCAACCCGGCTCCACAACATCCACATGCTTCAATGGAGCTTTTGGCACTTTTCCCTACAGCTGAGTCAATCAGCTATTAGATAAAAGTGACAAAAAAACACCGCTGAAGCCCCTGATCTATAAGGACAATGGGCGAGCGGGGTCAAACTAATGCAATGCCTCTTCTGGGCATACATGGCTCAGGGCAGGTATGCACTGAATTTAAAGTATAGTGCCAAAAAGCACCAGGACTTATGGTAGAAGTGATATCTTTTCTTTTATTAGACCAACTAGATTTTTGCAAAAAAAAAAAAAAAAAATCTTTAATTGCAAGGTTTCCGGCACAAACCCCCTTCATCAGGCATTGGAAAAAAGACTGTAAAAGTTCTCCCGAGTAAAATGAAAGTTCACATTTCATAAGAGAGTTGAAGGTGGTAAAATCTCCTATTTGGAAAAGTTAATTTTATATGCAGATTAGGTTCAGAGAAAGTTGGAATAGTCTGTTTACCTCAAAGTTGCTTGTTGGTAGAGCGACAAGTATTTTCTGCTTTTTTTTAATGACTGTAAGGAACCAAAATGTCTCTGAAGCATCACCCAATTCATGATGTGCCTAAGTCCAAAGACCCTAACCTGGAACAACCAGTTTTTAGGTATAAGTTCTTGCAGCAAAATGCACTGGTCTCCAGAGTGGAATGTATACAGAAAATTAAACTTACATTTACATTTGAAAATAGGCTAAACAAGACAAAAAAAATCCTTCTTGTCAAGTGAACACAGGAACTATGCACAAAACATAGTTGTCAACTTTCTTGTGACTGATAATGTTATAAAAACCAAGCACAGATTAGTTTCATTGACCACTTACGTTTATATCCTCCAGCAATGCCTGACTGGGTCAGGCATCTCTGCAGCTCATCAGCATCTATTTGACCATCCTTTTAGAAATAAAAAAAAGACATCAGTTAATTTAATTTCTTTCCAGTATTCCATCCCTCTTCCCATGGTATTAAACTACTAATTGTCTCTGCAGAAGATGATTGTGTAACTCTAATACCTAGCAAACCACCTTTTTTATAACCTGCCTCTCTGTTGAGGAGGGGTTCTTCCTTGCACTTCAATATGCCACAGCTTCTACCTGTGTAAACCTGCTCATCTTAAACTGTAGTAGGATCAGTAGTCTAGATCTAAACCCAAGAATATTATTTTTTGCTACATAACATACTACTGGTAACATCTGCTCAGGAAAACTGGGAAGATCAAGATCCAAGAGCACGTCAAGATCCAAGGGCACAGGAACTTAGGTGTAGAACTTTAAGCAAAAGTCCAGCTACCCCAATGTACTAATTTCAACCTAACAGGCCTTAAATTATTTTTTTTAAGTTTCTACAATCAGAAACCACAAAAAACAGACTGGCAATTGCCAAAAAAGTTGGTTTGGAGCATTGAATTGTTAATAAATTAAACCAGAAATAACTTTTTCCTCTCAATTTATTCTTATAAAATATATTTATCTGCTCAATTAGGAATTTTACTTCTTCTAAAGTATCCATTTTAAATCAACCAGATGACTTATTCAAACACATGAGGTCCAGAAACAAGATTTAGCTTAAATTTGGAACTTATCTAATTTACCCAGCTTGAGATTTTTCTTTTGTAGCTTTTATTTAAACTTCGTAAAACTAAGACTTGCTGCTGAAAGGGAGTGATAAATTAGATCCTCTCTTAAATAGTTCTCTGGATATCACAATTATAGTATTTCTAGGAAGGAAGTGGAGGGAAACACATATAAGGTGCTTCCCTATCATTGCCAGACTAGATCCTACAAATTAAGGTATTTTCTTTATTTTTATTTTTAGCTGATATTTAACAAAAGGCAAAAGCATCTTGATTCCATATGTCGCATCATTGCTCAATCTATATTTATCAGCATCCTGGTTTTCAGCCTATCATTTTCAGGTGTACTGTCCTGCATACACTACCTTTTTGTTGTGTAAGTTGGTTAGAGATCATATATTTAAACAAACTCTAGTACAGGATTCAAAGTGTTAAATCAATTTTGAACAAATAGAGAATTGCTTTTATAATTTAAGATTCTTAACAATTCTGAATCAAAGTCAGTATTTTGACAAGCTGAGGATAGGAGAATGTGACTTTAAAAATTATTCAAGGCTGGAAAATTGGAAAGTGTCAGGTATTAAAAGACATGTTCCACAAAACAAAACAATCTAACTTAATGTAATCAAGGCCTTTTGTGGGCCTCAGAAATCAAAGTAGTTCCAATCATGAGAGATTCAATGCTCTGAATTAAGTTTATGATAAAAGGTTCAAGCATATTTTGTCTAAGTTATTTAAGATTTTATTTAAAACTAGTTAAAAATACACATTAAATAAATCAGTTATTTGATATAAAGCTCAATGGCTAATATTAAAGATGTACAAATACATCTTAGAATTAATACCTCCCAGAAGTTGCAAATAAGACTGCCAAACCAGTTTGACTAGCCCTTTTAACTTCTTGAAAAACTGGGAAAGTTTGACCCCTTAAATACTCACAGGTACAATGCATCTAGTATTTTTATTTTATCAGCTCCGTGCCACAGTAAACTTAAAAGGCTTTTATGTATCTGAAGGACTGTTAATACCAGGTAAGATGTAGTTCTCTCCAGCTCAGGCTGTCACATGTCTAAAGATCTCTTGTTTTATTTAAATAAAGAATGGAGCCTTCACATAAGAATCTTTTAATGTATACTTAGTAAATTGTTTCACATAGATTCATTTAATAACCTCACTTCATTTTTATTGCTAGATTGCACTGATCATGAATTGTTGTAACTATAGTTGAGGTTCATTTGCAGCAACTCCTGGTAAGAGTGGCTGTATTTCCCCTGGGAACATATTCCATACTATCTATACACCGAACCCTGACTATAATGACAGTGGTTTCTTAGGACCAACATGACACCAGAGCACTGACCTACTGCTGCTAACACGGATCCACTTTAAGTGTTGTGTAGATTTTAAGATGAACAGTTACTGCAAAAAATGTAGTATGGTTTTGCTCTGTTTGTCACTGATGAATAGGAGGAGCAATTAGATGTTATACCCCTAATGCTGCATGAATAATTTTTTTCAAATAGCAAACTGATGGGCTGTAAGGAAGCTCGTGTTTGAACTGAGCCAAAGGGAACTCAAATACGATACTGTGTGCTTGACTTCTTTTCCCTATTTTGTCCTCACAGTTACACATTTGCTAGTTAGTTCTCCTATAGTACTTCACATGCTTTATTTATCAGGACTGCTAACATTTTACTTCTGCTATATATGTATTTTTTTAATGACCTGGGTACACAGAAACATTTGTACATGTTCCTGCATATATGCCAGTACTATGAACAACAATGTAAAAGAATTAACCTAGTAAGAAAATAAGTGCTTTGTCTTGTATTATAATTGCAAGTGAATGGTTTTGAAATAAATACCATACCTGTCCAGCTACTGCAGCAAAATAACCATACAAAGGATCTTGAGCCTGTCCAGGGAATGCTGGTCCTCCTGGAGCTCCTCCATACTTATTAAAAACAACAAAACACAAAGTAAAACTAATACTCCAATTAGCTTTTACAGCAATTACAGAAAGATTTATAATGCTTACGTTTCAGAATCCACAAGTGTCACTTTTCTATAGACAATTTGTCAAAACGTACAATTGCTTTAGAAGACAGCATGTCACTTTAGCTTATTTACTTGCTATACTATATGGAGTCCTACATGATACTTGCATTTGGGACTGTCTCATGTCCCTAAATTTAGATGATCCAATTTTACTATGTAATTTGATCAATCACTAGCAACCACAGGGGTTTGGAGGGAGAATATCCTCATAGCTCTCCACAGATTTTCTTTCCTTCTCAAAAATAAAAATAAATCCAAATGAACAATTTGTGCAAGAAGGAAAATAACTACATTTAACTTGGGAACAGCACTTGAGCATGCTACTAACCAAGATAATCAATTCATGCTGGAATGACAGAAGGTAAATACTGCAATCAAAAAATACAGAAACAGTGTAATCTATTGTGTTCAAGTGGTGCAAGCTTATATAGCCTACTATATTGTTCTGATTATAAAAGTCAACCCCAAGTTTTCAAGCTCAATTTTCAGAAAAACAGTTTGGTACCTGTGCAAGCAATAGGATAACAAAAAGCTACTTCAATCTCTCCCAGGTCTCTTCAACATACTGCTCCATCAAAAATAGGAAAAGTCAGATGCTGAAGAACTCAGAAGTATATTATCATATTACTAGCCTGTAAGTTTTCCCAATTGTCAAATATCTTGAGCACTTCTACCACTGCAAAGGTATCAGGGTTTACTTTCCATGTCATAATATGAGAGGAGAGAGGTACCAGAAAGATTGCATGTTGTTTGGCGGAAATGGCACCACAGGTTGGTTATTAATCATTTGAGTTTGTAGTGGAGTTTAGCTACTGCTGTGAAATGTCATATCCCTTGTTCTAGACACTATGAAAACACACCAAGATAACCAGCCTGGTCTCACTCAAAGACCCCTTAACATTTAAACAGGTAAGAGACAAAGAGTAGGAGAATGAACTATAGTACTGACAATTTACAGCAAGTTTGTTAAGATAACAACTTTGTTTGCTAAATTAAGTGGACCATAAAAGTGTTTCTTTCCTTACTTATGTTGTTAACACCAGCCAAAAGTTTGTGAACATGGCACAACTGGTGCCTTTATCATTTACTTCTACAGGACTAACAGCGCTGGTGCTATTTGTTCAATATAAACTGCTGCCTGTCTAAGCTGTGGGTGTCTAAGCTGTGGGTGTCTGGAGTCATGGGTCTGTGGTAATGTGCTCCTTTTACTGGTAGGAAGGTGAAACACAGTGGTGTAAACTCACTTCCTGAGATCATTCTGGGAAAAGGTGGTGGTGGAAGGCCAGGTATTTTGTGGTGGCCAGCAGCAGCAGCACCACTGTCCCACAGTATGCCTGGTGCCACTCAGTGCCTCACAGCCACAGCACTACACCCAGTGCCCTCGCCACATGCTCGTTCACTGCCAACACACACTGGCCCTGCAACAGGCCTCAGGTCCCCCCAAATAATATTGTCTCCTGCGGCTACTGCAAGGAAATGAACCAGGATGTTCCAGTGGTGTCAGGAGACAGAACAAGGAACAATGGTCTCAAGCTGCAGTAAGGGAAGTTTAGGTTGTATATTAGAAAACACTTCCTCACTAGGAAGAGGGTGGTGAAGCACTGGAAGAGGTTGCATGGAGAGGTGGTGGAATCTCCATCCCTGGAGGTTCTTAAGGCCTGGCTTGACAAAGCTTTGATTGGGATGGTCTAGCTGGGGATGGTCCTGCTTTGAGCCAGAGGGGTTAGCCTAGATGACCTCCTGAGGTCCCTTCCAACCCTGATTTTCTATGATTCAGTGTTAGGATGAGTGCAATGGATCAAATAACCTGCTTTTTAAGCTGCCTAACTGTAGCTGTGGACAGCACTGGCACAGCGGAGAAAGGTGGCCAGTCTTCCCCTTTCTACACTTAGGCTACTCCACTTCTGGCTGAGGCAACTGCCTTCTCGTATGAGCGCCAGGAAGCTTCAGTGCTAGCGGTGGAGGCAGGGTCCAGCTTCCTGCCTGCCTGCCTGCCTACCACAGCACGGAGGAGCGCCCAGGCCTGCTGGCTGCGGGGAACGAAACGACCAGCCGCGGGTCTGTGCAACAGAAACGACTTCCTGTCCCCCGCTCTGCACCTCTGGCCTTCACCTCCCGCCCCTCTTCTCTTTCCTTTGTCCCGCGAAGGCCGCCCCCACCCCTCCACACACGGGGGTGGCCCCTGCTCTGGGGCCACAAGGCCCGCGGTCCCCACAGGTGTCACAGCCCTCAGCCTGGCCCTGCTCCTGCGAGCCGTGCCAGTGTCATGACCGCCGGGCCACCCCCTTCCCCCGGCTGGGTGCGGGTCTCTGGGACAGGCCAGGATGGACACCACGGGGGACACAGGGCAGCCTACAAGGCACATGCGCTGTGGGGGAAGTCTGACACCCACGGGCGCCCCGACCCAGAGGGCTTCAGGGGAACCCCCGCGCGCCCCCTCTAGCCCCGCCGTCAGACTTACCCCCCCCTGATAGTAGCCGGGCTGTCCGGGATACGCCATGCCCGCCCCGTCCCTGCCGGCTCTGCCGCCCTACTGCCGCTGGCGAGCCCGGACCGCACCACCTCCCGCGCGGGGGGGCGGAGGAATGGGACGGTCCTGAGAAGGGCGCCTGCCGCGCAGCCTCGCTCTCTCCTGAGAATCCTTCTCGTATCACAGGCGGGGAGCCGACGAGGACCGCACTGGAGCCACCCGCCCGCGGGACCGGACGAGACACCCCCGCAACACAATGGTTCCACCCAGCGCCCCTAGAGACACGCGCCGGGTTTTGTTTGGCTTTTTTTTTTTTTTTGAACAAAAACTTTACTGAGGCGCGAGCGGCGAACACGAGCACTGCCTGGCGGTAGCCGCGACTCCGCGGGACCTGCCGGAGCCTCCAGCTCATTCCGCCCCTTCCTTGCTCCGAGGAGAGGGTATGGCCGGCGGCTTTAGGGGGTGGCTGGATCCCAGATCCCGGCTCCGTGCTGCTGCCTGAGCTCGAACTAGGGAGGTTTGGGTGGCGCTGCACCTCGTCGTACCGCTTTAACATGCCCCGGGCACGGGCGGATCCAAAATGTTAGCGAGGGGGGTCCACATGCTGTGGTGCAGCATCACGCACGAAGCGCGAGGTTTTCCTCCAGTTGAGAATAGACTAGAAGCTTTGCTAATAGGCTAGGGGCCCCCGGGCTGCCTTTAAAGCTGCGTTTTCAGTTTACAGTTGAAGCCCAAACCTCTATAAATTAACTGGTATGCGTTAAACACAAGCTGCAGGGCTGTGAAAGAGGAGCGGTAGCACCAGGAGCCGGGAACAGGCAGCAGAATGGGGCAACAGAGGATACTGACTGATGGACTTTCAAGCCCATTACAAAAGAAGAGAGGAAGAGTTTAGAAGGGATCAGGCAGATTATAAAGAGCCATGAAGTCAAGTGACCTTCCTCACTGCTGCCTGACTAGAAATGCTGCTGCCACTGCCAAGCAGCTGGTGTAAAACTTCAGGTGGAGCAGGGATCAAAGTGGGGATTCACCCCTGGATCTGCTCCTGGCCTCAGAACGTGGAGTCGGGGGAGGTGCTTTTATTTGTTTGGTTTCCACGCCTGTAGGTTTTGCATCCTCAAGTTTTTCTTCACAAAATAAGGCCAGAAAGTTGCTGGAAAAAAAGCAAGGGGTGATTCTTGTGTACTTACAGGACCATAGGAGCGAAAAATGCCTGGTAATGAAAGAAGGAAATGGGGGAATTTCTAGTTGTCTGGCCCATAACCTGTGCTGTGTACTTAATGTATTAATAATGTATAATGTTATTTAGAATACTTAATATACAGCTGGAACATAATGTATGTGCCAACGGAAATAACCCCCTTTATTCATATTTAACACTCATCAAACCAATTTTATCACGTTTGCCAGATTTTTTGTGCACTTTAAATCCATTTGACCAGATCAAATCACTACAGTGTCCTTTGGCAGTCTCGCAGCTGTGTGCTCAGTAAAATATTGCTTGGAGTTAGATATCTAGATTCTAGTAGTACACATAGCTAAAAAGGAGAGAGAGTCCTGGAAATGAGCAGCACACAGCTTTAAAAGGAAGGTTGTACAACTTGATGGGTGGAGATTGCAAAAGAATGAGGTTCTTATCTTCAGTTAAGACAGCAACCTACATTAAGCCACAAAAGCCAGATAGTGATCTTGGCCATTCATTTGCCTGAACTCTTTACATCCCTCATCTGGACTAACCTTAAAGGACTAAAGGTAATAATACTGTTATAGCCACTGAAACAGAAGCTTGAGGCAATGGTTCTTAACATTGCAAACTAATGTGAATGGTACTGAGACTCGGTCGACCCCTTTTGCAGCTCAAGAGGAGCAACTAAACAAAAACATGGCGCAGAAAGACTTTAAGCATTTAATTTTTATCAAAGGGCAGGATATAATTCTGAACTACTCTTCAGTGCAATGTCAGACTTTTAATGAAGGTAGTCCATCCTGCAAATCATGGGACTAGTATATAGGCTGGGTGAAAAAGGAAAATAAACAGGCCATGCATGAGTAGAAAGGAAAACTGCAGGGATTAGTGTACAAACCAAGAGAAAAAAATTGAAAACAGTTTTAAAAAAAAGAGTGTATGGATTACAACATGGAGTGAAACAATAGACCTTTCTAAACTGGCTGTAAGGAAAAGTGAAAGCCAGCTACATATTTTCGGTCAGCTCAGTTAGCGAGTTCTTCATTCTTGTAACATAAACATGGGTGTTTTTCAAAACTGAAGCAGTTAGTTTATGTGTTTGTTCAGTAGTGCTAAGCATCCAAAACACCGGCTGAAATCCAGGAGCGCTGCAGATAATTAAAATGGCCAAGAACTCTCAAATTAGAGACCCAAAGCCAGTGGCCACTTTGGGCTCTGCTGTGCTAAGTTTTATACCACTGAAGTCTGAGTGATAGTACATGTTGCATTTACATAAAAGGTGTGAATAGCAGAAATTCAGGATGCAAAGAGTATCAGCAGGAACTTACTAGTTGAGCTGGCTGGAAAACAAAAATTCTTTGTTCTTTCCCAAGTGGAATATAACATTTTTCTTTCAAGAGGAAGCTTCTTCTTTTCCCCACCCCATAGCCAATGCCTAAGTGCATCGGATAGTGCTAGGATGTGGGAAACTCGGAGTCAAGTCTCTCCTCACTCTGATTTAGACCTGGCACTCGAACATGGGTCTCCCACATTCCAGGGAAGTGCCCCAACCACTGGGCTCTTCGTCAGTGTTCTCTTTCATAGCAAATGTGTGTTTCCATTTCAATAAGTAGGCATTTTCTAACAAAACTGCTTTTGTCAAAAAAACTCAGTAGGTCTTACTTGCAATTTAGTTAGGCCATTTCTTATTTTCCAATAATTGGGGGTGGGGTGGGGTTGGAGGGGGGTGTAATTATCATCATGGTGAAAACAACAGTTAGTCTGATAGCTAGACTATCAGATCAGGTATTCATAGATGCTAGGGTTGGAAGGGACCTCAACAGATCGAGTTCAACTCCCTACCTAGGCAGGAAAGGGTGCGGGGGTTAGATGACCCCAGCCAGATGCCTATCCAACCTTCTCTTAAAGACCCCCAAGGTAGGGGAGAGCACCAGCTCTGTTGGAAGCCCATTCCAAATTTTGACCACCCTTACCGTGGTGAAGTTTTCCCTGATATCTAGCGTAAATCTGTTCTCTGTCAGTGTGTGCCATTGTCCCTTGTTACCCCAAGAAGTGCCCTGGTGAACAGGGCATCTCCAATCCCTTGCTGCATCCCCCTAATGAATTTGTAGGTGGCTACAAGATTACCTCTCAGCCTTCTGTTGCGAAGACTGAAGAAGTCCAGTTCCCTCAGTCTCTCCTCACAGGGCTTGTCCTGTAAGCCTCTATCTAACCATACAAATGGCCCTCCTCTGGACCCTCTCAAGTCTATCAACATCTTTCTTGAAGTACAGTGCCCAAAACGACGCAGTACTCCAACTGCGGTCTAACCAATGCCACGTGGAGGGTAATTATCACCTCCTTGGTTCTATTTGTCATGAATCTGCTGATGCATGAAAAAGTGTGATTAGCTTTGCTGATGATTGTACCACACTGACGAAATCAGTTGTGAGTCTATTAGTTGCAAGTCTCTGAAGTTAACATTCCCTTTGTGTGCTTTGCTGAAAATGTAGACATATTATAATAGACGTTTGTTTACAACTGTGTGTTGTATGAGCAGATTTGCACTGAAAAGCTGCTACATTAAAATCAGTAGCTTGAGGCTAATTGGCTGTGATTCAGTTGCCCTTGATGCAACATATTGGAAAGTGAAATTGTTTCTATTTTGAAAGAAATACCATAATTATATATACTATGCTGGAAAGGTGATCCAGCATATTAAATCAATATTATTTTAAAGTGAATCTTATATATTATACATTGACAAGGGAGATCTACCAGTTTCCATTAAGTCCCTTAGGGACTTCACCACTGTTATAGAATTTATATGCAAGTCATTCATATAGTATCATGGATGACAGTATTAAATCCTGAGACAGACTGAGAGTTAAAAGGAATAATTTTTAACTTTTCATGAAGTGCACAAGTAATGGTGATAGGGTTGTTTTGTATTATTCTCCAAAGACCTTTTTATAACTATTATACACTCTTTTTGCTTAATTTTAGTTATTTGGCTAGAATTGCAAGGGCTTGATTGAACTAGTGACATGTACACAGGATAATAATTGTGTGCAGCTCAGTTTTATGATGGTTAAAAACAATACAGATTTCATGTATTTCTTAGGTTTTACCCACAACCATGCTTAGCTGAGCAATCTGACTTGGAATCCAATTGGAATGATTCAGGTGGAAAAAAACATAAGAAAAAGACAGGTATAAAAACACCACCTCAAAAAGAGTCTTCAGAGGTATGAGATAAGCTAGGCCCACCCAGAACTTTAGGTAAGACAAATGTACAAGTAGGTATTTTAATATATTTAAAAATCTTCTCTCTTGTTAAGATTAGAGAGTACTTTGCAGTGAAAAGTTGTTTTGAGTCAGTATACCAACACACTAGGCACAGCTCCCAAAGGGAATAGGTCATAGTTGGTACACATGGAGCTATAGGGCAGGAGTTGGGTTTAATGTGGGAGAATTGTAATATTTGTTCCCATGACAGCTAAAGACATAACATCTAAAGCAGAAGCTAGGACTGTGCGAAACGTCGGCCGCTGTTTCATTTTGGAGGTGTTTCAGCCTGTTTTGGCATCCCAAACCTGAAATGAAACAGAAGGCTCTGAAACAAAACCATCTAAAACATTTTGGAAAATTTCAGAGCTTCAGAGCTGGGCTTGCAGGGAAATAGAAACTAAGAAGAGGGAGTGAAAAAAGGAGGAAGGACTGCTCTGATATTGACATCTGTAGCTGGCCAGTGTCTGTGATCTGTCCCTGAGGTCCCTTCCAGTCCTAGTGCTCTGGGGGAGGGACGGCAGCCTGCTATCATCCTGTGTACAGATCCGGGGGCCCATACCCCCCGGGGAGGCACAGTCCTGTACCCAGACTTGCATGCGGGATGACAACATGCTGCTGCTGCCAGTTGGGGCCAGTGGCAGTACCAGTCTTCCCAGCACTAGGTATGGGCTGCACTAAACACTGGTCCCAGCTGGCAGTGGCAGTCTGCTGTCATCCCACACATGGATATGGGGGGCTCGCATCCTCTGGGAAGAGTCTGGCACAGCCCCGCAGCCTTCCCAGGGGTCTTGGGCCCACAGATTTGCATGCAGGATGACAGCATGCTGCTGCTGCCGGCAAGTGATACAAGTTTTGGTTTGAACAGTTTGAGGTGCAGTTTCACAGAAACCACCGCACCAATCTCCTTAAAATGTGGCAAGTTCACGTCCTCAGCATGGGTTACCATCCCTGCAGTTGTTATCTGAATCAGATAAGAAATGAAAATGTTATAGGCATTTTAGTGATTTCCCATTATAGCTTATGGCAGAATCACCAAAACAGTGTTGAAATTCCAAACCTGATTTGGCTGAATCGAAATGGAACAGTGATCCGAAATACTGAAACAAATCACTGTCCTCCCGAAACAGCCGAATCCAAAACCAAATCGAAACATAGCCATTTTGCAGAGCCCTACCAGAAAGTGATGCATTCAGAGACCCAGAGAGGGGTAAAAAGTGCAGGAAGCCCTGAACTGTGATGCTGTGTAGTTCCGCAACAAAACCTTGGATTTTGACAAAAGTCACAATTTTCCACAGTGCACAACATATGGGAAATGCTGTATTAACAATAACGATGTACCAGTGGCAGAATGTTTGTATCCCCGGTAGGGTATGTTGTTAAATATGCACTTCCTTTTATTGAACATACCAATCCAAAGCTTGAGAAGATGGACACACTATGCAATGTGGCCTGAATGTTGGCAGACGGAGGATCTTTTGGAACAGAGAAGATATGTGAATTACAAAGTTTCACCAGAGTTGCAAAAGTTCCTATGTAATGCCCTGCCAGACACTCCCTTAAAATGAGGCAGAACCTACCTAAGAAATTTAGTAAAGGGAATTTCCACCATTAAAAAACAAAGTTGTTTCCTGTTGGTCTCCTCTAGACATGAAGATCAGGAGTCCAAAGTATAGGCCAAAAATATAGGTCTCTTA
The DNA here is from genome assembly GCA_030014935.1 of Caiman crocodilus. Taxonomy (NCBI): domain Eukaryota; kingdom Metazoa; phylum Chordata; order Crocodylia; family Alligatoridae; genus Caiman; species Caiman crocodilus. The sequence continues at coordinate 225,167,562 of JAGPOW010000261.1, read as the reverse complement.
ATAATTCCAGCACCATAATAAGCAACGGTGGCTAAAATTAAAAGAAATTTTGAATGCCCTCCACATGGATAAATATAGTGTGAAGGAGTGAGACAAAACTCACAGCGTAGAGGGCTGGCAGGAGACCAGAAGGGAAGGAAAACACCCACTATACTTCCAGAGCAGCATCTCGCTCAGGATTGGAGGAGGGAGGCTGCCCAGAGGTAGTTCTGGCCCTGGAAAGGGGCAGAGTGGGTTCAGTCCCCTGCAGGCTGCAGTGAGAGAGGAGTGGCTGAGCCTCTGGCAGGCAAAGGCTGCAGAACTTGCCGGAGGAACCGTGAGCAGGAGGCAGAGGGGGGCCTGCACGCACATAACTGGTGATAATCTCCCAAGCGGAGCCACAGCTGAGGATCCGGACAGAGGGAGTCCACAAGGCCTTTGATAATCTCCAGAGCGGGGTTTTCAACAGAGGATCCGGAGGAGGGGCCTAAGGGAAACTGCAGTTACAGGTAGAGCCTTTCTGCACATGGGGGAGACCTCAAGGAGACTGTGAACATTCATAGGGGTGCAGGGCAGGCTGGTGTATAAGAAAGACTGGACTAAGGGATTTTCTTGATTGTTGCGATTGGGATTGTAAGAACCTGATCCCGCGTAAAAGGGGACATGGACTGAGCATGACAAGGAGGCTGAGAGCAGCTGGGGTTTTCCTTGGGTTTTTTCCTTTCCTTTTTTTATTTTTGAGCACAGGCCAGGACCAGTCCTGGAAGGGTGTACCTAATCGAGACCAAGGTCACCCTGGGGTAGAGGGCCAAATAATACCACAACAGGCAGCACTGCGACCTGACTACAGAAGAATTTTGTGAGTACCTTCTGGAGAAGCTAGGTTGGGGTAAAGGGGACGTTTGGAGCCCCACAGAAGAAACAGGGATCAAGACCAGACAGGATCACCACAGGCAGTGCCTCCTGGGAATATATTTCATCAAAGTCATGACAGGCAAGAAAACATAAGACCAAATTCCTAGCAGACCAGGTGATCCTGTCGCCGCGTGTAGGCAGATGAGATCAGGGCAGTGGTAGCAAGCCCTATAACACATACAACCATCACAGGTTATAAAAACTTCCTTATAGCCAGTGACCAAAATTCTGATTAATCAGATCCCACACTACAAGAACAAATCCAGCAATCAGGACTTTTTGATGCTATAGTGAATGCCAAAAACTGAAAGTTTCAAGAAGCTTAAGGAAAGGATGTAGTTCTCTTGAGTTGCATAGATTTTTGTTTCTGTCAAAAAACAAAACAGCATAATGTCTGAAGAACACTATTAAGCTTTTATAGACGCATTAGTTTAATTCCGTTCAAATTCTTATCATTTTTCCATTAGGAGTGATTGCACATTTTCCAGGCCATCCTGTAAATATGGCTTTCAGCCCATGTCTCTTTAGTACATTATTTCAGCCTTAGTCCCATTTGTATTAATATCATTAATCCTGACAATACTTGGACTAGGGTTTGTTTGTTTGTCTTGTAAAGTTCCATCCGTGTTAGATTAAGTGAAAGGAAGTTTTCATTGCTTAATGCTTTTCCCTCACAAGGTGTCATGCACACAAATAACAACCAGTCCTTTCAAATCCACTGGGAAACAAAGTAATGAATGTGATATTCTTTTCATGTAAAGAAAACATTTATCTAGCTTACAAAAACAATGTTTGATTTCCATTTGTTGATCTTAAATTGTGGAACAGACACATAGCTATATTTGCTGGATTAAATTTGTACATATAAAGAGGATATGAGCCAAACTTGGTTACAGTACATGATGATGGTTCAGTAGAAAGTCATCCTAGTTAAAAGGAGATGCAGAAACAGTGATAAAACATTTTTTTAAAGTTGGAAACAAAGGAAAATAAATGGCAGTGCTTATAAATAACAATTCTAAAAATGGTGTGGAATTTATGAATTATTTATAGGTGATGGCCTAAAACAGGAGCATCTTTAAACACATCTGGAAAAATATATAGTCTTTTGCTAAATTCGTATCACAAAATTGTAAGTATTGGTGTAGGAAAGGCAAAAATGTGCAACCACTATTTTATTCTTGTATTTTGAACAAAGTAGGAAGATTTGTCCATCTATACAGTTATGTGAATGAATTTGAAAGTGCACCATCTGTAGCAAAGGAGGATGAGTCAATCTCTTCTCCAGTTAATCATTTTCAGATCAACAGGTCTCCATAACTCATACTTAAGAGGCCTGAAGCAATTAGCTGAGGAGGTCTCTGAACCACTATTGTTACTGTATTTACTCAATTCAGATGAGGTCTTTTCCCATTTAACATGGATGAAAAGGGCCCTTGTCTTAGAATCAAGTGTTCAGACTCCAGTCCCTACCTGTGGTTGGGGCTGTAGCAACAGTGGCTGCCTGTCCTCCCCCACCTGCCACCTCTTCATGCCATCATCCCCTCTCTTGCATGCTAGAATGGGGATGGAATCTGCTGGCACAAAGGAAGGGAAAGGTGGGACGGGGGAGAGGGAGGTAGGGGAGCAGAGGCTGTGGGATGTGATCTCATTGCTATATATAGGTATTTACACATTGAAAATATGTTTGAAGGGGGCCCCATCTTGTTTACAAAGGCAAAACAAGATCAAACATTTGGAGGTTAAAGTTAGATACAACCTTGAAATAGGGGACTTTAACTTGGCATCTTTAAAATAGGACCAGTTGAGTTTGTCTAAGATAACATCTATTCTAGCTTCTGGGATAAATTCTATAAACAGTTTGTGTAGGAAGTCAAGCTGGATGGCCATCATAACCCTTTCTAGCCATATGGTCTGTGAATTCTTCTGCTCATTCCTTCCTCCATGGGCCTTAGGGAGAACAGAATTATTTTCATTGCCCTCAGCCTTCTTATAACACTTGCAGCTCACTAGCAACTGTCAGGAAGGGATTTTTTTTCCCTGCAAATACCCAGTTTCCCAGTGTACTCTGAGGTTTTTCTTTTTTCTTTTCCTTGAAACATTAAAGATTGGTCTCTCTTGCAAATACAACTCTGAACAGAATGCATGGTGCATGGAGAGATTGCAGAGAACTTTTTTCTTAGATGACTGTTTGGTTCATTTTTCCTCTCATATTACAGTCAAAACTGATTGCCAGATCTGAGATGGTGGAGGAATTTTTCCCTGGCTAAGATGGTTGGGGACCATGGTGAAATTTGTACCTTTCATCTGCAGGATGGTGTATATATTAGGGCTGTGCAAAGCTTTGGTCCCTGGTTGCGTTTGGCAGAGATTCTGCCTGATTCAGTGGCCGAATCTCCGAATCTGAGTCGAATTAGAGATTTGGAGAGATTTGGAAAGATTCGGAGATTCAAACATCATAAAGCTTTTTTTCTACATGCTTCTAGGTAGCAGGGGCTTGTGAGTACTGCAATGCTGGGGCACATGGAGTGGCCCACAGAAGCATGGGGGGCTCCCCACATGCTCGGCAGCAGACCAGGAAATGGATCAGAAGCACTTCCACTTCTGGGTGTGCCAGGGAACGCACAGCTCCCCTCCCCCCACCATGCTCCCCTGGCTCAGTGACTGGTGCCTCCTGGGTCTGGGGGCGGGCACCCGGGGTCCCCCTGCAGCTGATTGCCGAGCTGGGGGGGATGTGAGAGGGTAAGCATGCTCCCGACAGGCCCACTTCCAGGTTCGCCACTGAGCACATGGAGGGCCCCCCCATGCTCCAGTGGGATACTCCATGCACCAGAACATTACAGTGATCACGAGCAACACCTGCTACCTCAAGGCATGTAGAAAAAACTTTTAAAGCTGTGTCTATGTCCAAATCGCTGATTCTCCAAATCAGCATTGAATCTTCATTTTGGATTTGGCTGAAGCAATGAATTGAATCCCTGTCTCTGATTCGGACCGAATCTGAATCGCACATTCCTAATATATATCACTTGCTAGGACCTGAGCATACCTTGCCCAATCATTTTCTTGATATTGCCTGGGTTGTTAATGGTACATAGGTGTCTCCTGTCCTGTCTCTGTGGCCTTCTGAGGACTGAAATGCTTTGGTTTAACTAAAGTAATTTGGCTGAATATTGAGGTATCTCTGTGTCACTTAATGAGGTGGGATAGGAGAAGTCAGAATAGTTTTAGTGACATAAAGGAGATCAGTTCTCTGCCCATGAACTGTACATGCAGTGGCACAGCAGTGTTCCATTATGGCTCATAAGCTCAAGCCTTTCCTGGACTCATGCTAAAGGCTGCCTTCCATTATTAGCTGACCCAACTGTAAATGGGTACCTGGTCATTTGAGTGTGCAAGGCAAAGGCAGCCAGATGTCATGCTAGCCATTTCATTAATTTCTATGTCTTTGGCTGCATAATAAACTGGTGCAACTTAACTACAAGTCTTCTGGGCTGTTAGGATCAGATGCAGACTAAACTTATGAAATTTGCAGCGCATTAATTCTGAATATAAAATTGTGAATTCTAATAGTCTCTTTTCTCTTATGTTATTTTTTATTTGAAAATTAGAACACAGGGTATTAGTTATATGCTCCCATCTCTATGTATATCTAACATTTTGCTTCATGAGAAGGATTTATTTTTACACATGCAGTAATACTGTGATCACAATGATTGCAAGTTTCATTTGACTAAAAACAAATTTCATAAGTGGAGCTGTTTCTCTTATAAAAGGCAAGAAAAATCAATAGTTTACATGATTTCAAGAAATCTTTAAGTCACAACTGGAGCTACCAGGTGCTGAGCACTTTTGACACTGACATCCTTCATAGATTTCATAGCCATTAGGGCTGGAAGGGACTTGGGGAAATCATCAGGTCCAGCCCCCTGCCCAAGGGGCAGGAAATCAGCTAGGGTTGAAGGATCCCAGCAAGATAAGCATCCAAATGTCTCTTGGAAGTGTCCAGAGTAGGTGCTTGCACCACCTCTGAGGGGAGTTTCTTTCCAGCCCTTGGACAGTAAAGTTTTTCCTTATGTCTAGTCTAAAACAGTCTGCCAGGAGTTTGTGACTGTTGGACCTTTGTCATCCCCTGGGGAGCTTTGGTGAACAGGTGTTCCCCCAGATCCTGATGCACACCCCAATGTACATATAGGCTGCCACCAAGTCACCCCTGAGCCTGTGCTTCTCCAGACTGAAGAGACCCATAGCTCACAGCCTCTGTTCATAAGGCCTGTTCTCTTGCCCTCTGATCATGCATGTGGCTCTCCTCTGGACTCTTTCAAGCTTCTCCATATCCTTCCTAAATTGTGGAGTCCAGAACTGGATGCACTACTCTAGCTGCAGCCTCACCAAGGCCAAGTAAAGCTGGAGGATGACATCCTGGATCTTGCTCAAAATGCATCTGTAGAAGCAAGCCAGAGTTTTGCTCACTTTACCAGCTGTGTTATCGCATTGGTGATTCACATTCATCATGTGGTCAATCATGACCACCAAGTCTCTCTCAGTCATGGTGCTAGAAAGTGTAGCACTGGTGAGCCTATAAGTATGATGCAGGTTTTTATTCCCAAGGTGGAACACCTTGCATTTCTCCATATTGAATGCCATCAGGTTTTCAGCCACCCACCTTGCAAGCCTATCAAGGTCAGCCTGGATCATCAGTCTGTCCTCAAGTGTGGAGACTCTTCCCCAAAGTTTGGTGTGATCAGCGAACTTGGCCAGTCCGCTTTTGACTTCAGCATCCAATCGTTTATAAAGACATTAAAGAGGTACAGGTTTAAGAACAGAGCCTTGGGGGACACCACTAGTCACCGACTGCCATGTTGATTCAGTTCTGTCAACGACCACTCTCTGGGTCTGACCTTGGAGCCAGTTCCCAAGCAACTGGAGTGTGGAGGAGTCGAGGCCACAGTTGCTCAATTTTTCCATGAGGACATCATGGGACACCAGGGAAAAGGCTTTTTAAAATCCAAATATATGACATCAACCTTTCCTTTTGTTCAGGTGATATGTGACCTGGTCATAGAAAGAAATGAGACTGGTTAGGCAAGACCTACCTGCAACAAACCTGTGCTGACTGTTCCTCAGAATGCTGCCTTGTTAGCCTGTCAGGAATGGTTTCTTTGATAATTTTTTCAAAGTCTTCCCAGGGATTGAGGTCAAACTGATTGGCCTGTTGTTTCCTGCGTCTTCTTTCCTACTTTTCTTAAAGATGGGCACCATATTGACCCTCTTCCAATCTTCAGATACTTCACCTGAGCATCACTAATTCTCGAATATCCTCACCAGTGGCTGTACTATGATGTCTGCCAGTTCCTTAGCACTCTTGGGTACAACTATCTGGATCAGCTGATTTATGGGGGTCCAGCCTCTCAAGATGCTCTCTCACAAGATCCACGCCAATGATGGGCATATATTCGTCTTCATCCTGGTCATCTTGCATCATATTAGGCAAGGTGGTCCCTTTGGGCTGGTACAAAACCAATACAAAGCAATCATTAAGCAGATTGGCTTTTTCCTGGGTGTTGGTAGTCAGCTGCCCCAGCTGGTTTAGCCAGGGGTGCAATGTTGAGCTTGCTTTTCTTTCGATTCCCCACATATCTGAAGAAGGACTTTTTATTGTCCTTGATTTGTGTAGCTAGATGGAGTTCAGTTGTAGCATTGGTTTTTCTAGTTCATTCCCTGCAGCATACTCCTCCTTAGTGGTGTTTCCTGACCTCCATTCTCTTTATATATGTAGAAAGTCCATGAGTTCCCTGTTAAACCAAGGGATTGTTGAGCCCTTTTACCACCTTTCCTACAGGTGGGGATGGACTTCCCCATGTGCTTCTAGGGTCACTTCTTTAAGAAGTGACCACTCACCATGAACTCCTCTCCCTGTGAAATCAAGGCCTCTCAAGGCCTCAAGAACAAGCCTGCTGAGCTTATAAAAGTCAGCTTTCTTAAAGTCAAGGACTACTGCATTGCTGGCTGATTTGCCAGCTTTGCAATGCAAAGTGAAAGTGATGAACTCATGATCACTGTCACCCTACTTCCATTTGATTCTTAGGTCACTGATTAGATCATTCCCTTTGGCCAGAACAATGTCCAGTAGCTCCTTGCCCCTTGTCAGTCCATAAACTTCTTGGGCCAGGTAGTGCTCATCAACACACGTAAGGAAGCTTTGTGACCGATCAGATTTGGCCAAGTGTTTATCCCATGAGATGTCCAGGTAGTTGAAGTCTCCCATAATGAGCATGCACTGACAGCAGTGCAGCCTCAGCCAGTTTCCTGGTGAATTCTTGGTCAAGCACTTGTTCCTGGTTTGGAGGTCTGTAGTAGACTCCTATCATTGTATCCCCTTCACTATGTTCCCCTCCTATTCTAACCCAAAGTCTCCAGTCACCTTCCTTGGGCACTGGTGATGTGTAGGGGCTGCATGGGGGTGCATATGCACCCCCTGAGAGTGCTGGTGTAACCTGTCAGGCCACACTCCCCGTTTAGGAAATAGGCAGGGGGCAGGTGGGAGCACTGGTGCCCCCCCCCCCCCATGAGTGCCGGCGAGGAGCAGGTCCACCATCAAAAGCAGCCATGCCATCTCCGGCTCAAGAGGCACCAGTCGCCCATGTCCTTGGGTGCCAATCTCAGCTTGTAGGTATGTGTAGCTCTCCTGCACAGAGAGCTACATCCCTCTCCCTTTTTCAGCACAATCTCTCTTGTACAAGGTATAGTCATATACCAGTAGTTCAGTCATAGAAGGAGTCCCACAAGGTCTCTGTAACCCCTATGAGATCATAGTCATAACTGTTTAGCAGAAGGACCAGTTCCTCCTGTTTATTCCCCAAACTCCTAGTATTAGTGTACAGACACGTAAGTGTGCAGTTGGAGGCCCTAGGCTTCCTTGTACTCATGGAGAAGCTCTGTTCCTGGGCTAGGGTAGGAGTGGGTTTCCTTGAGCATCCTAACCTTCTGGTTTTGTGGTTGATGCTTGGTGAGCTTGCTCTGGTGGTTGTCCACCCATCCCCCAGTGAGCTTAGGCACCTCATTTTGGGTTGAGTTCTTTGCAAGTCTGGTCTGAGTTGTGGATATTAAGCAGCTGAAAATCTACTCTTGAGATCTTTGGAAAATAGGTCCTTCCAGGTGTGAATTTCCTGAAGTGGGTAACACTGGTCGACAACTACGTATCTGAACATGTATGGCTAGATAAGGTTGGTTAACTCTGTATGTTTTTATAATTCTCTTGCTTTGAGCAAAAATAAATTGTTTTATGGGAGTATTATTGTCAATTGGGAATACACAAATACCTAGGCTGTATATAACATGGTTGTTAAGTAAGATTTTGTTACAGTAGGTGGGGAGAAGACAGCATATGAAGCAGATTTCATACAAATATGTCATAAGATCGTTTTTATGGATGAAAAGTTCTATGTCAAATGAAATAGTATTATCAATAAAATGGTGCTAGAAATGTGCACAGTTCTTTACACTAAATAAGCCAATAACAATGCTGTCTTGCAATCTAAAAAGTTGGATCCTGCTACCAATTGCTTCCAATTGAGGGACTTTCAATGAATTGACTCATAATGTACACTATGGCTACTAATAATTTTTTTGTAGGCCTGTACTCCAAATTAGATGTCAGACGAGGCACAGGAGCTGGAAGAACTGTTTGTCCAGTATGCATCTTGTTAATTTAGGGCTATTTTTTACTGTAACTATATTTGTATGGTTGGCTTGCAGGGAGGACGCATTTCCTGGGAAGATAACTCAGTTTTTAGCTGCTTGGCATTTTGCCCATTGTTATCTGCTTTAATGTAAACTTTGAAATTACAACTGAGAAACCAATATTTGAAATACAACAGCAACAAACCAGTATATAACAAGCAGCTACTGATTCTAAAAATCTTTTAGTGGTAGAGAGGAGGAAGGGAATGATGTCTGATCCCCTACTAGAAAGAGTGGAGATTAAAAATGGATTATGCCAACACATGCTCTTGCTATGTAGCTGACTTTATCCCCCTGCTCCCCCAAGAGAAGGCCTTTAATAAAATGGTTTCTTAACCCAGGAAATGGAAAATTAGCATTTTATAGTGAATAGATTTTGCTAGGTTTTTCCTGATTTTATAGTGAATAGATTTTGCTAGGTTTTTCCTGATACGTAGGAGAGATGGAATCAGTTACATAAATTAAAGCTACATTAATTTGTTCTATCACATTCCCTCACAGTTAATCAAAGCTGTTTAAAATTTGATATGTACTCTCTCTCTCTCTCTCTCTCTCTCTCTCTCTCACACACACACACACACACACACACACACACACACACACACACACACACACACACATATTCAATGACCTTTAAATGGAACAATTTTGGCCACTTACTGTACTACCTTCAACTGGTGACTGCATGCTGAGACCTCACACTTTGCTGGCAAGGAAGACAAATGAGAAGAAGGATAAAATGCAAAGGTCAGATATAACCTTGCATATCTGAAACATTCAATAACTAGCCATACAAGGAAAAAAATGTCTATTACCTTGACAGTTGCTTCAACTGCTTTCCAGCAAGCAGCTGAGTGGTGACCTTTGAGCAGGTGTTTACATAAATAATTGTATACCAAGCAGTTACCTTGGCGTATAACCTCAAGCAGCGATTCAATGGTTACACTGCAAATAAAGATATAAAAAATAGAAGGCACTACCATTATGCTTTTCTTGCCCTGCCAGTTCCAGCCACACCTCCAGTTCTCAATCCCAGCCTCCTTTTGCTCAGAGAGTTCCAGACTCCTCATCGTCTTTGTCTCAGTCTGCTCCTTTTCACTTCTGCATTCAGGCCCCATCTACATGTTACATCTATTATACAATTAATTTAGACTGGCTAAACATGCAAATGAATTTAACTGGATAACTATGTAAATTATGGGGGCTTAAAAGGGCCAGCCAGCTATGAAGTTATTGTTGGAAAATTGTAATAAATTCATACTTGGTTTCTATCCAGCTTTAATTTGCACCTGTAGCCTCCATGCCCCCCTCCCCTTTCCCCCCCTCCACCCAACTGGGAGACTGCAGCTACTGAAGTCTCTGAGCCGCAAAGTCACTGTGTGCACATCAGCTGAGGGAATCTCAACCCCAGCATCGTGTGAGGCACAGCCAAGGCTAAGAGTCCCAGCAGCTGCTGCATTTGCATCTATGGGAGCTTTCTATTTGCCAGTGCAGTGGGAATCCAGGATACTTACTGATCCCAGGCTGTCTCTGTACCAGGAATAAGGCACAACAGAATCTGATGATAGATCCTGTGCTTCCTGCCATGCATGTGTGGCATGGCAGGAGGTGCAACTGTGTGGATAATGCATTTGATCAGTGGTTCTCAAACTTTTTTTTTGCAGACCACGTGAAAATTGCTGAGGGTCTCAGTGGACCACTTAATAAACATTTTTGTTCTACAAATCAAAGTACACAACTCATATTTTAGTATTAGTAGTCTTACCTTTCTAATGCAAAGGGTGTGCCTGTTTTTTCTGAGTAAAGTTCTGGGAAGTCAGGTGTAATGTTTGTCAGCTTTAGCCTTACGTCACCTTTCTACGGACCACCTGAATGAAGCTTGTGGACCAGTGGTGGTCAACAGACCACAGTTTGAGAACCTCTGCATTAGATCCAATTGTGCCTTTACCTGTACAAGGAGAGGGGCCCTCAAAGTCATATAGGTTCTTCTCCTTCACAGCCTGAGCATTGCAGGATGGGCTCCTGGGTGGGAGCTATTCACAGCGCAGGAAAGCCATGTTCCCTGCTGCCACATGGATACTGTGCCCAGCTAGGCCTGGAACAGCTGGGATCCTCTGTTCAAGAGGAAATACTTCTGGCCCCCCCTGGCCCAGTTCATATTCTTTTTATGGCAACGGCATGCGTATCTGATTCAGACTAGGAGCTGAGAGAAGCTCTAACATGCTCAGTTAGATCAGAATTTGTGGAAATTTTAGTTGATAAGAATCCCTGTTGGGATTATACAAACTTTAGTTTTTGCAAACTACTGTCCGGGCCAAAATTTTGGCAGATCTACAGGGAAAATGGCTTGACAGAGGTCACCCTTGTCAAATTTCAAGTCCCTATTTCAAAGGAAGAATTTTTCAAAGGAAAGATTGCCAGAATTTTCTAACATGAGGAAAATAAAAATAACCTATTTTTTCTTAGTCTAATTGTTGGAACTGTGATAGCTAAAACTTTCCAAAATATTCATTATGAGGCAACTGCCCAGCATTTAAAACTCCATCAGCAGCAGTTGATGTTTGGCAAGGTAATAGGCAATTGATTCTAATGGGAAGTATTGAGCAACCTTAATAATAACTGGCACTAAAGTCCAGCTTTACTAGGCCTTGTTAAAATAGGGCCTGGAAGGCCCAGTCAGCTTTTCCTGAAATACAATAATGTGCTTTGAAACTTTCAAGTATTGAGTACATGCTAACTAATGAATTCTCCCAACTCCTCTGAGGTCAGTGTCACCCCTTACAGAAAAATATAGAATATATAGCTAACATATAGAATTTCAGTTAGAATGCACAAATTAGTTCCTAAGGTGCAGTAACTTGCAGTTTGGTTCCAAAAGCCTACTCCATCTTATAATAAGGAAAGTGGAAAGGTTATGCATGTAGAAGTTTGGAACGAGGCATTTTTTGTACATGTACAAATTTAGAACAAGGCATTTTTTATGTCTATCCTTTTTCACTTCACATCACTTATACCCTTTGTTTCATCTCCTTGAGGAGAAATCTTCAGTCCAAGCTGGAAGTTTACACGGCGTAAAATAGAGACTTGCAAAATATGGAACTCCCTTATAGTTACATTAGGTAAATTAGACTGGCATAAATTCTGTTTTTACAAAAGTAAAGCTATGGGCAGTTTTTCTAAGGCTAACAGAGCACGTACCAGTGGGTAAGTATAAGGATACAAGTTGAGAGATGTGAAGTCTCAGTCTGCCTTACTTAACTCACTGTGTAATCATTCATGTCAGTACAAAATGAGTGTAGTTCTAATTTTGTAGCACTTTGCATTTACTAGATAATATTTGGCTTATGTCTATTGCTGGATCAGCGACAGACTCTTAGGACCTCATATCACATACTGTATTCCTCTGGCTTGGTTTGCCCTTCTCTAACATGCAGAAAGTACCTACATTTAAGAGGTGCTGAGTGGCTTAATAAACTGTTTGATAAATATTTTAAGAGCCTCCAATGGAAGGTGCTGTATGAGTTCTGATATTAAACCATAAATCACTCCTGGCTCTGCACATTTCTTTAATTAAAGTATAATAAAAAAACAAACATTAAGACTTTCATAATTAAAATGGTGCTTCTCAAATTTGGCAGCCTTTTTCATAAGGGCTCTTGCTCTTTATAACAAACACTACAATAATTTATGCCAGTGAGTTAATATTTTCATAAGAGCTCACCCTCACCATATATTACAGGGGTCCAATATTCTTTAGAGCTAGCTCCCTGCATCTTTCACTGAGAACAGTAGAAGCTGCTATGAGTTGAGCCTGGGATCCTTTAAGGTATTTAGGCACCTAAGCCTAGGTCTGAAAGTTTGGAAGAATTATTCACAAAGGTTCAGATCTACAAAGCAGACAAGGTTTTTTGGGTGAATCGGATGTCTTTTATTAGATCAACTTAAATAGTTGGAAAACAATTATTAAGCAAGCTTTCGGGTTCCAAAACCCTTTGTCAGTTTCAGCAGCTGGTGTGTGCTCTTCCTGGATGGAATGAAGAGCAAAGAAGCCAGAGGCTGAGCTGGTATGCATACAAGACAGGCACTCAGTGAAGATGTAGATTGAGGAGTCAATGGGCGAGAGACAGGCTGGGTGGGGGGAAAAGGGGGGTGAATAGTAGAGAGGTACCTGGAGAGTCAGATGTCAGGCAGGTTAAAATGTGTCATAAATCCAATGTCTATATTTAGTCCATCATTTTTAATATCCAGGAGGTTGATGATGTGGAGTTCATAGGCTCATCCCTGTGAAGTGTGTAAGTTTCCTTTGAGGATCAGGACTGAGAGATTGGAGGGAGAGTGGTTTTCTTGTGAGAAATGTGCCCCCACAAGTCATTGGATATTCTTGTCTTTGATAGATTTCCAGTGTGCGTTCATTCTTGTGCGTAGTTGTTGTCTGGTCTCTCCTACGTATTTTCCATCAGAGCATTTGGTGCATTGGATGAGATGCATTACATTTCTGGAGGTGCAGCTATAGATCTGGAAATGATGATGGCCCTGTTGTGGGGTGGGAAGTGGTGAAGATGTGTTGGCAGGTTTTGCATTTCTTGTCATGGCATGGTCTGGATCCATTTTGCATGTTCTGGGTCTGAGGAAGTTTACTTCTGGTGATGAGGTTAGCGAGGTTTGGTGCTTGTTTGAAAGCTAGGATGGGTGGCTCTGGGAAGATCTCTTTAAGAATAGGGTGTCTTTCTAATATGGGTTGCAAGTGTTTGAGGGTTTTCCATACAGGTTCAAGGGAGGGGTGATATGTCATAACCAGTGGTGTGTGATTTATGGGATTTTTTTTATTCTGTATTGCAGCAGTTCTTCATGTTCCAGGTGGCTCTTTCAAACTTGCGATCTCTCTCTCTGGAGGAGGGTCCTTGTTGGGTGAAAGCCTTTTCAGGATTGGTGAGGTGGCAATCCCGGGTGCTCTCTTCAGTGCAAATTCAGTGGTATCTGAGGGCTCGGCTGTTTAGCATCGCCTTTTTGGTGTGTTTAGGGTGATTGCTGGTTCTATGCAGATATGTATGTTGGTCTGTGGGTTTCTTGTATAACAGTCTGTATTTTATCATACTGGATACTGATCATCATGTCTAAAAGGAGATGTTGGTGCTGGAATATTCAAGAGATAGTTGAATGGAGGGATGATGATTGTTGAATTTCTGATGGAACTCCATCAGAGATTGCAGGTTTTCAGTCCAAATGATGAAGATGTTATCGATGTATCTTAAGTGTAGCAAGGGTTTGATGGTGCAGTTCTTGAGGAAGTCTTCTTCCAGGTGGCTAATAAAAAGGTTGGCATACTTGGGACCATTTGGGTGCCCATAGCTGTTCCCATTGTCTAGAGGAAGTGTTGGTTTATTAAAAGTGAAATTGTTGTATGTGAGGATGAAGTGTATAAGGTCAGTAATATTTTTGGGTCTGTATTCTGAGTTGCATATCTACAGGAACAAAATTACAAGGCAGGCTTGGATGCCATCCTGGTATGTGATGTTGGTATATAGGCTGGTAACATCCATGGTGGTTAGGAGGGTGTTGCTGGGAAGGTGAGCTATGCTTTTAAAGTTTCCATAGAAAGTCTGTAGTGTCTTGGACAACATTTTCTCTGTGAGTGATGAATGGTTTTAGGATTGATTCAGTGAAACCTGATATTTCCTCAGTTAGGGTCCCATGGTTGGATATGATAAGTCTGCCAGGGTTCCCTTGTTTGTGGATTTTAGGGAGCATGTAAAAAGTCCCCGGGTTAGGTAGTGGGGAAATCAAGGTCTATAGTTTTTCTTGTAGTCCTGATGGAAATGATTTGATGGTATTGTTGAGTTTCTTGGTGAAAAGGGGAGTAGGACCTTGTAATTCTTTGCAGTAGGTGGCGTTAGAGAGTTGTCTGTTGGCTTCCTTGACGTAGTCTTCGTAGTTTAGGATGGCTATGGCTTCTCCTTTATCTGCTGGTTTTATTACTATTTGGTGGTCTAGATCTGTGGTCTTTTTCTCTGGTAGAGAGACGTCGTTATGGTGGTATGTGTTGTTGATTATTTCATTATTCATTCTTTCCCTGAAGCAGTCAATATAGCGGTCAAGGTTAGGGTTTTGTCCACTATGAGGTGTCCAATCTGATGTTTTTTGGGGTTGATCTTTGCCTGAATGTTGTCAGAGGATGAGTTGTTGTTGAGAGTGGATTCAGTTTGGTTGTGGAAATATTCCTTGAGACTGAGGCATCGGAAGGATTCTTCTAGTTCTCCACATTGAAGTATTTTATTAGGGTATTTTTCTGGACAGAAATTTAGGCCTTTATAAAGGACAGATTTTTCAGTTTTGGTAAGTGAGTGTGTGGAGAGATTGATGATATTTGATGGTTGATTGCTGCTTTCAATTTCATCAGGTCTGAGGTTGGAATGTTGGAAGGTGTTGGTGTTGGTCCTCTGATGGTTGTTTTGTGGCTGGGGAACTTGTCCTTGAAGTAATTTGTTCCATTTCTTGTTTTTATGTGGGATGAACGTTGTAGACAGTTTTTCAAAGTGTCTTTGTATCCATTGTATATTATTAGGGAAGATAATTGGATTTCTTTCTTTTAAGTTGTTGTAGTATGTGCTGGTTTCCTTCCCGAGTTGGTCTCTTTTGGAGTAGAGTAGGTGAAGTAGATGATTTCTAATTTTCTCTGAAGTTCTTCTACATAGTGGTGAAGCATATTTGGAGTTGTGTGTAGTAATCAGAGGATTGTAGATGTTTAGTCCTCTGGGAACAAAGTTGTGTTTTTTGCATAGGCTTAGAAAAATATATGTTGCTGTTGAGTTTGGTTTCTTTCTTTTTCATGTTGTACAGTTTCCATTTCCAGATCTACAAAGGAACTTAGATGCAGCGGTGTTGTGTTGCCATAACTAACTTCTAGGTGCTCAGCTCTGGGAATGGAATTCAGAAACCAGAATTAGGTGCCCAATCAGTAGCATACAGGGGGAATATGGCTAGCCAATTACAAACCATTAAAGAGAGGGGTATATTTAAAATCCCAGACTTTGGCACCTAGCAGCAACCCTGGTTTAGGTGTCTACATGAGATTGGGTTCATAGCCAGAAGCTCCTCCTGCACTTAGCTCAAGCATATCTTTGGGTCCAGGTAATTGGTTTAGTTTTTTCTTGTAAAATATGAGAGTGCTGAGGAAGTAGTGCCTTTTCTAGCTTAATGGTTAAAGCTCGGATCTAGGAAATGGGATACCTGTGGCCTAGGTTTTTCTCTTCCTCAGGGGGTTCAAAGCCACAGCTCCTATCTCCCAGGAGAGTGCCCTAATGACTACTTCAGAGACAGAGAGAAGGAGGAAGGCAGGAGACCAGTCTCCTGGTCACTGCTTCAGTTCCTGCTCATGCATTTTCTATTAGGTTATTTGAATAAAATGCATGATTAGTTCTGGGAGCAGAATTCAGAACTAGGACCCCCCACCCTGCTCTGGTGAATGCCTTCATCACTGGTCTGCAGATTCCTTCTCCCTATTGCTTTTTCACCTCTCCTGTGTATTATGACTTCCTTTAATTAGAATGGCTCAGCTCCAACAAAAGGAATAGAGTATCTTCACCAGCTTTGCCCACAGATAGTTCTTAGGGCACTCACTCGGTAGGAGCTATAGGTTTGAACCCTGTCAGCCTAAGGTAACTCGGAGGTCTCCTGTTCCCAGTCTCCTGTAATCACTAAGTTATAATACTAAAGGTGGGCATCTCCAACTGTGTTTTTGAATGAAAGGTTGTTGGGATTGCTGTACCTTATGTCAGATTCAGTGCTGTTAGGAGTTGGCTGAGGAGAAGTGGGCCCAGTGGTGCTTATTTTATGAATCCCAAGTGCCCTCAGGTATTAGGTGCTGCAACATTCAATTCAGCCAAAAAACTTAGTTTAGCCGAGATGATGGGCGTGCACAAAAGAAGAACTTCAGGCAAGTATGTATTATTCTTGGCCAGAATGTAGGTACTTGAGAGGCTTTAGGTAGTTTAAGTTAAGAGCTTAGATGTTTTGTTTTGTTTTGTTTTGTTTTGTTTCTAAGGTTTGTTTACTTGGATTTAGGTGCCTAAGTTCTGGATAAGTTATACTTTCGGTTTCTAGAGTCTGGTGCATGATATTTATACTCTTCACATGTAGCATTTGAGCTCTGAGTCTATTAGCCTAGAACATCTGCAATTACCTAGCTGTCAGTCGTCATCTGCTGATATTAAATGTCAAAACAAACATAGGAAAACATTAGTGTTCATTTAGGAAATGTCTAGGCTCATTTGTCACACATGGAACTCATTGAAGTCAGTGGAAATGGAATGAATACAACTGGCAGGATAGTCATGCAACAGAAAAATAAAGACTTTGTGTTAATGACTATGTTTGTTTCTCAAGTTGCTGGTCACGATAAGCTGCCCTTCTCCTTCCCTTCTGTCCCCCAACAACACATAGTAATATTTATTTAAGATTAGTTGAAAATGTGTGTGGAGCCTGTTCCCCTTTCCGTCTGGTCTATTTGGGGTTGCCCCTCCCCTCAACTAGCCTGCCACAACTTTGATGTAAATATGTACCTTAAGAGGGGTCTTCAGTGGAGATCACCTATCCTAGGTGGGGATCTCTGCCAGATGATGGTACTCACAGACGTTTGGCGTGATGGTCCATGGGGCTCTGCCTCCCCTACACCCAGTCCATGCGCCAACCTCTAGATGATGAGTTCACGGTGTTCCAGACCTCATATGGGGCCCCAACCGGTTCCCGTATCCTCCGTCGCTACTCCCTCCTTCTGGGAGCAATTCGTTCTCCTCCTTTAAAAGAGGCACTCCTCTGGGTCTGGAGGAGTTGCAGGGGGATTCCCCTGTGTAGCCACCGGGCATCGAACATCCTACATCAGGCTTCCTTGCCCCAAGCATTTGCAGATATCTGGCTTGCTGTCACAGGTAGCTTGGGGCAGATCTCTCTTTGCACTGTGGTCCGCCCCTTTCTCACCTGCCAAAACTTTGATCTTCCAGTGGGTAGGGCTTCCGGCCATGCGGTTACCCTCGTCAGCTACCTACGGTAGAGATCTTCTGCGAGGCTCCTCCTCCCCTTCCACCTTGCCCTTACCCTACCTGGTGGTTCTTGGTGTTCCTGTTGCGGCTCCCTCTGGCACGCCACGGATAAGTTTGCCTTTCATCACTCCCCTTACCACAGCCCCTTTGAACCTGGGGTAACACAACCAAAAGACAACTCTACCAACTTAAAAACAGCTAGTCGCCTAACGGGGCCTCTGCTCTTCTATCAAGTCACCACCCATGACACAGCTTACTAGCCGTCACTCCCCAGGCTAGCTACCCACCACTCCTTGCCCTGTTCCCCTGGGTGTGACTCTCTCTCTGGGTTCACCCTGCCGCAGATCCCTCTCTCTGGATCCACACCGCCCTGCCGTCCCTTCTCCGGGTCTTCCCAGGGCTGCAGCTTCTCTCCTGGATCCACCCCCAGCCGCTGTCCTCTCTCTGGGTCTTTCCTTTGTCGTGGGTCCCTCCACACAGCCGCAGCTCTCTCCCCGCTTTTCCCTGGCTCACCCACTGTAGCCACGCCGTCCTCCGATGTCCGTTCCCCTCCAGGTCTGTTTTCTCCTCTGGGGTGTACGCCTGTGGTCAGGTCCGGCATTCCGCGCTCTCCGGGCTCTCTCTCACATCCGGGGTGCGTGCTGGCACTCAGCTCTGGCGTTCCACGACTCCAGCAGTCTCCGGCCCAGCCGCCTCCCAGCAGCCATGTGCTCCCTTTTATCCCTGTCAGCTGGTGGTCTCTGCTGACATCACCCGTCGTCCCCAGGTGATTTAACTCCACGCCCAGGCTGCACGCGGGCTTCTCCGGCGTTCCATCGGCTCCTGCAGTAAGTAACTTACATTTTTTCTTTTCTTTCCTCTGTGCTTTGTCGCCTGTTTGTGCTTCCGCGGCTCCTTCCGGGAGCTCCAGAGTCCCCTTGGGGCTTCTCCCTCTGTGACACCCTGGTTCCAGGTTCTCCCCAGGGCTTCAGCTATCTCCCCTCCCCTGATGGCCGCCGCGTGCTCTCCAGCCACCAGAGCATCGGCCACTGCTGGAGGGGAAGAGAGTGCCCTGGCTCGCACTCCCTGTGCGTCTCCTGCCCTGCTTCCCAGAGGAGACTCACAGCTCCCTGCCAAGCTGTCTGTCTGAGCCCCGCAGGCTAGGCTCCTTCCTTCCTGTGCACCGGCTTGTGGAGTGACCCACCTGCTCATGCCCTATCCTCCCCCACTTCTCCTGACTCTACTGGCGTTTTTCAACTCTCCCGCGGCCACCGCTGCGGCTGCCAGGATTGGTCCCGTTGTTCCCCATGCCGGCAACATCTGCCGCCACAGCCGGCGTAATGGCGCTCGCGTGGCTGCAGCTGCGGGCGTGGCTCCTGCTTCTCCGCAGGTACGTGTGCCCCCCTTAGGGGCTTGCTCTCAGGGCCTGGGATCCATAGGTTCCCCCTTTTCCCCTGCAAAGGCCTGTGGGGGCGCCTCACTGCCACAATGTGTTTCATGTAACTTAGTATCCTGTGTGAGTAAAATAATTTTTCCTCCTGTCTAGTGCTTTTGCAATATTTCATTTATACTCCTACATATAATTACAGTTCTGTACTATTCTCACCTTTCAAAGCATCAGTCATTTTGCTCCTGGTATGTTGCCTTTTGTCTCATTTCTTACTGTGAATATCTAGCGTCTTATGTAATGGGACTGCTGCTATCTAACAGTGTCCACTAGATGTCACACTAGTTTATTATATACAGACACGTTGGACCATGTATTACTGGTATATGCGCTGATTTTTTTTTTTAACCAACAGCTCTTGGATTGATATACAAGCAGTTAAATGATTGGTGTTCAAATACTGGCTATGATTTCACAGATACAAAGTGAAATCAATACATCAACAGTTGCTTTAATGCTTGGAATTTCCTTGTCTATACAAGGAAACGGGGCTAATAGCTTTTCAATATATATTCAGTGTTGTCTGTAACAGGGGGCCTACTTGGGCTGATCTCCATGGCCTGCCCACCTGTTCTTGGGCTAACCACCCACCTTCTCACCTGCCACACCTTGATGTTAATTGATTAATTAATTGATGCCAATTAAGCGGGAGTCTACCCATTTTGGTGCCCCGATGCCAGGGGGCACTCTCTGCGACACCTTTCCTCCCCTATACTGCAGCCCAAGCCTTGCAGATGGCATCTTGATGTTCACATAATAACCGACCCCCACGCTGGGCCCCAGAATCGTCCTAACAGAACCCTTCCACGATCCCTCCACTCAGGCGGCCTCTCTGCCTTCATTCAGGCTACCTAGCCCCCCAAAACTATTTTCCTTTCTTGGGTGTGGTCCCCCCAGGACCTCTGGCTACCAGACCTGGCCCACCTCCAGGACAGTTGGGACCCCAGGCCCCCGACTCTTGAGCATCCCTCATGGTGGGCCCCTGGCCTTTTTGACCATCCTGGTCCTGGCCGCAGCATGGGCCAGTCAAGGATACTCTCTCATTTGGGTCAGGTCTCTAGCCCCTCACTCTCTCCTGGGGTCTGCCCTCTGGACCCTTTGCACAAACGCGGGTTACCCACCCGGTGGTGGGGGCTAGGAGTTAAGGCACCCCAATCCGCCTTTCACTGGGGTGGTAACTGGCCTGGCATTTCCAGGGGGCTCCCGCGCCACTGAGAGCCCCACCAGGCCACCCACTCCTGGCAAGGTGCAGTTTTAGGTCATGCCCTGGGCCAGGAGCTTCCTTACCATCCTCTACAGCTCCTCCCTTACCTCCAGATGTAGATCTCAGCAGCCCTCCAGCCAGGTGATGTTGTTGCCTGGCCTCCAGCAGCCAAACTGCCCTGTTTATATAGACAGCACTTGACTCCAAAATGGCTGCCCTCATCAGGCACCTGGTGGCTGCCAGCTCCAGGCGCTTAAAGTGGCAGGTACACACAGTGCCCTGCCACATTGTCAATGGCCTGGAGTGTTGTTTTGGGTCAGAGGAATCTGACTGAATTTGCTAAGTGGGAATTGTTTAGTGTTCAGCCTTTTTCACAAATCAGCCTTTTAGGGTACAATTCTGAATGGTAATGTGGTGATGGTGATTCACTTGCACTGGGTAAAATCTATGTTTACATATTTGAATATGGGACAAAGTTTAAGATCTTTATCTACAATACTTGGCCTGAAGAACCTAGCTATAGGTGCTTATTTTTGAAGATCTTGACCAAGGCATTTAGCAAAAATGCATCTGAAGACTTAGTAATATTTTCTAATGGTTGTGTTGGTTAAGAAATGAATTTTGTAAAGCAATTTTATATGATTCATCATTGGATTTTCTCTGTGTCTCAGAGTTGGGGTAGGAAGTTACCACTTGGATGATTTTCCTCTGTTTGAAGTGATGTGAATGCAAAGAGCTGTTCTCTCCCATCTCTGGGAGCAAGGGTGAGATAAAATAGAGTTTGAAAGGCCAGAGAGAGAGTGAATGAGCATTGCTTACAGAAGCAGATCATGGACAAGTCAAATAGTGTTGCTAAATATTATCAGGAAATAAATTTTGACATGTTCACTTCACAAAACATAGGTAATGTACTATCTGATTCACACTTTCTGAAATCTGGCAGTATGGGTGTTGGGGCCAGACAAAAATAACATGCTTTTTTCTTAGCTTTATAGATGTGATGTAGCCTCTCTTATTTTCCTGCTGTCATGTTGATATTGTTTCTTATCCATTTTTTTGTAGTTGAATCCTTTTTATACATCATTCATATATACATTATGACTGATTATTTTCTCTCCCTTCATTTGCTGTATGATCAATAATAAAAGTGATTCAAATTTTCACTGAGACCCACATATTATTTTTTATATAAAAGAAAACAGGTGTTGGTTGAAAGTATTCATAGGCTGCCACAGAAATCAAAGGTAGGTGGTCATGTGACTTGTCACTTAGCAAACAATATGCTTTGTAAAATTCACATTTTATTGTTTTGAAGGCAGTTAAAAGGTTTTAGTTTTTTTGTAGTTGTGTATACTGTCATAAAATGTAAATTGTTTTAATAATAACTTATCTTCTCCAGGTATCTTTACAGTTACAGTATAACAATTTCACACTGCTTTCTATACCATATTGTATATGCTTGCATCTTTAGATTAGGAAGTGTGAGAAGCAGGACCTATTAGCTTCACCAGTCATCTTATCTTCTAGCAGCACTTGCTAGGGTACAGCAACATGTTGAGTCTCCATTTGAATCATTATCAAGAGAAAGAGAAGTTCAAGGTAATCAGATGTCAACAGGCACTGAGAAAATGCATTCTGTACTTACTAGCTGATTTCCAGTTTAAGAACTTGATCCTGCAACTGCTAATGCATGTATGGACTCTTGTGTCTGCTAGGAGCCCCACCAAAGTCAGTTGAAGCAATGTGCGTCCACACTAATTTACCCATGCTCTATCAGTTTTGGGATATATGCCTAAATTTATAAGAATTCTTCATTTACAAGAAAAATGTTTAGATCAAAACAACTAACTTTTTCATATGCCACATTCTGATGGGTGCAAATTTCCCCTCCAGTCTTCCATGGTTTGAGGGTTTTTGACCCCAAATCTAAGAAATGTAGGTCTAGAAGAGACCTTAACGGATCACCAAACCCAGTCACCTGCCCTGAGATGACAGTGTCTTATGTAGACACACCCAGAAATTAAGAGGAACTTTCTAACCTAAATATTCCTTGCTGCAGCTTGAAGCCATTGTTCCTACAGCCACTGAGAAAAGCCCCTTTCTGTCCTCTCTATAATCACCCTTCAGATATTTGAAGACTATTATCAAACCCCACTCAGTCTTCTCTTCTCCATACTAAATACTCCTAGGTTTTTTTTGCCTCCCCTCACAAGTCTTTTTCCCCAGTCCCCTAATCATTTCTGTTGCTCTGTGCTGAACTCTTTCCAGTTTATCCACATACTTCTTGAAGTATGGAACCAAAAACTGGACACAGTACTCCAGATGAGGCCTCACCAGTGCTTAATAGAGTGGAAGAATCACTTCCCTTTATTTGCAAGTAACCCTCCTCCTAATACAACCCAGAATACTGTTGGCTCATGTTCATTTCATAGTCTACTGTAACCTGCAGGTCCATGGCTTCTCCATTTTTTTTTTTTTTTTACTTTGGCAAATCCTGAACACTGGGTTCCTTTAAAATAAAAATTTGAACCATGAACAAACTAAACAATATTATATTCTAATAATACTTGCTCAGTGAACCTGACTCTGGGTTTAGAGAGACATGCATTGGACTCCTGGTGAATCACTGGGAATGGCACTCATGCTGTTTCCTTTCTGTGAAGAAACGACAGGATGCTGTTGGGTTACTTGCTGTGGGTTCAATAATTATCTCACAATTTAACAACATAATGGTCCAGCGTGCTAATCTTGGCAAAGGTATCCCTGCATCTTTTACCCTTCCAGATATCACATACTAAGTGGGAGAGTTTGTTGTTCTCAGATAACAGGAGACATGCCCAGCAAATAACTTCAATGGTCAAGAGACCAAACCAATGCTAATATTTTTTCTTTCACATGGGCTGAACTTCATCTCCACATTTGACAGCACTTGGCTCCCATAGGTGATAGGTTTCCGTTCTTTTCCATGGTCTTGTAATAAGATCGCTCCTATATGTTTGTTACTTGTAGCAAACTCAGGCAGAAATGCTAATGTCAGAGCTTGCATTACTGCTGGTTTTAACTTACAAAATGCAGTAGCTTGTTCTTCACTCTATTTCTATGCTATGCCCTTTTAACAAAATACACAGTGGTGCAGACATCCAGTGAAAGTCTTCAATAAACCCATGTAAAAATCCCACTAGCCCTAAGAAAGAATGCGGAGTGCTAGCATCTATGGTGGCAGGCAGTTCTACCCACTGCATGTCTGGGCTCCTGCCATCAGGATTCAGATCTAATCCCAAATACTTTACTGTCTGCCTCATAAGTTGTGCCTTAGTAGGGTTCATCTTGAATCCAGTCTGACTGACGATCTCTAGCACAGTTCTTGTGTGATCAGTGCATTCTTCTCTTGATGTGGCTGTAATCAAAATTTCATCTAATTGCCATGTGGCTCTATGCAAAATATTAGCTAAGACTTATGGATATTTGGCCGCAACTGGGGCCAGCATCATAGTTAGTTACCTTGTTCAGCTGTTTAAAGTCCACAGTTAGCCTCCATGTTTTACCATCTGGCTTCCTCACTGGCCATATAGGACTGTTCATTGTGCTGTGAGTGCTGACTAGCATGCCTTGGTTTACCAGTGCATGGATGGTTTCACTGAGGCTCTCCTCTGCCTTGCACGAGAATCTGTACTGCTGCTGGGCCTTAGGCTCTGGTCCTTCAATGTTAACAACAGCAGTTATTTTGCCACAGTGTAGTTTATTTTTGGCCCATACTACTTTTACACTCAATGCAAGTTACCTTATGTCACCCTCCCATGCTGGCAGTTCTAATTTTTCTGCAGCCTTCAGAGTGGTGCAACAGTGCCACATAGGCATTCATGACTCCACTGACTCTCCAGTGATATGTATGACATGGCTGAGCAAATCCACAACAAGTCCTAAATTTCCTAGGAGAATACATACCAGTTATGCCTATGTCCTGTAGTTTGAATAGGCTGAATTTTGCTTTCCCAGTTTGAGATCCAATTCAGTATAGTCTCTTTTCTGAGAATTCAGTCTCACTGCCCGAGCCATTAAACCCCTCTAAGCTTTTAATCTTCCTGGGTGCCCAATCTGCAAATGGCTTTTCCTCACAACTAACAAGACTGTAACTGGCACCGGTATCCACCAGCATCAATTGCCTCGGCCACAGCATCTTCTCAATATCAAAAACATTCCAAAACTGACACTAACCAATGGTCTTCACCACTCATCATAAATAATCAGTACCATGGGTCTTTGGGGGCAGAGGTATGCCAGGCTGTTTCATTCAGAATCTGGAATTGAGTCAGGCAGTGGAGATATGCTCTCCCTTATAGTTACCCTTGTCAAACCTTTTCTGCTTATACTTGTGCAGTGGGAGGAGAAGGAGGGGGAAGGAGTCCCACTTTGGGGCTGGCCAGTGGAGCTGTGTGCCTGGATTGTTCCTGGCTGTCAGGGAGATGCTGAAGTGGGTAGGGCTGTCCTCCACCATGGGGGTCTGGCCATGCCCTGTCTGGCCACACCCCCTCTTCCCACATCCTCTAAACCCTGCAGGCCAAGGTGGGGGTTTAAACCTCTCCTCAGTTATACTCAGGAGTGTCATAGCCTGGCAATGCTCCCCTAACTCCCCTCCACACTTCCCACTCAGCTCAGCTTCCCTGTGGAAAGGAAGCAAGGCATGCTGTAGCATGCCCAGGCTTCTGCCTGAGTCACTACAGGCATATGCCTACATTTCCAGAATGAAAAGTGAATATCTGTCCACTTGCAAATCAGTTCAATCTCTGCAGGTGAGACTAACCTGCAAAGATTGAATCAATTTAAGCTCAGGCTTTTTGAATGTCTGTCCCTAGCCTGGGTGATTGTGGACCATTTCTCTAGGCTGTTCAGGTCATTCTAGATCCTAACCCTGCTATCCAGAGTCTGCAACTCCACCCAACTTGATGTCCTCAAATTTACTAAATGTGTACTTGATCCCATCATCCAAGTCATTAATGAAGATATTAATACTGGATTCAGGAGAATCCAGTATTAATACCTCCTCCCAATTAGACAATGAGCCATCAATGACAACTCATTGAACATGATGATCCAACCAGTTATATATCCACTGTATAGTACTTTCATCTAGTCTACATTTCCTTAGTTTGTTAATGAGAATGTTATGAGAGATGGTTCCAAAATCCTTGCAAAAGTCAAAGTATATCACATACCCTGCTCTCTATCCATCCATAGAGTCTGTCACTTCATCATAGATAGAAATCAGATTGGTCAGGTATGACTTCCTCTTGGTGAATATATGCTGGCTGTTTCTGATCACTTTGCTCTCCTCTAGTGCTTCATAATGGGTTACTTGAAGACCTGCTGGAGGCTTTGAGGGAGAGAAATAAGGAAGGTCCAGGTATGAATTGAGATGCAGCCAGCAAAGCACATAACAGAACAACAAACATTCTGTAAGAACGCTGTAAGTAAAAATAATGTTAGAAATGAGAAGGCCAAAGCTCAGTTCCTCACTAGAGATGAAAGGCAACCTAATAATGGAATATGTTGAGAAGACTAAGTATTTTATGCCTGTTTTACTTCAGTCTTCACAAATACAGCCAGCTCTCAGATGATAAGCACAGTTGATAGCAAGGATAGTGGAAGAAATAATCAGCCTAGAATAAGGAGAGCATAGGCTAGAGATTACTTAGAGAAGCTGGATATTTTTACGTCAGCGGAGCTAATGAGATTCATTGTAGAGCACTCAAGGAATTGGCTGAATTAATTGCAAAGCCACTGGCTGTTCTTTCGCAGAACTTGCGGAGGATGGGTGAGATCCTGAATAACTAGAAGATGGCAAATATAGGAAAATATCTTAACAGGTTCAGATTATTGTTCTTTTTTTTTTATCTGGAAAGTGTTAATGTGCTTGTCATCCAGGAATCTATTTCTATGCATCCCAACAAGAACAGAGTGATCAGGAACAGTCAGCATGGATTGATTAAGAGCAAGTCATGCTTGACCAACCTGATTTGGTGCCAGGCTTTGTGGTACAGAAAGATAAAACAATTGAGATTAAAAGAAGAGAGAAGTACAAGGTCCTGCACTTAGGACCTTTTAAATATATACACATTTCAGATGGGCGCACCTAGCTAGGTGCCAGTACACTTGAAAAAGACCTGGAGCTTATAATAGACTACAGGCTACATAAGTTAAGTGTGCTTGCTCTTATTGCAAAAAACCCAAAAAATAACATACTGGTTTATATGAATTGGAGTCTTATTTGCAAGTGAAGTGATCTTTCTCCTCTATTCTACACTGATAAGGCCTTCTCTGGAGTACTAAGTCCAGTTCTGGACACCACATTTCAAGGAAGACATGAAAATTTAGAGTCCAGCAACAAAAAATGATTAGAGTCTCAGGAAACATGATGCGTGAGAAAAGTGTGGCAGAACTGGGATTATATAATCTTGAGAAGTGAATGCTGGGGGAAAGTATAATCTTTAAATAGCTGAAGGATGGTGTAACAGGGGGCCTACTCAGGGCCAATTTGCCTTTGGCCCACCCACCTGTTTCTGGGCCAACCATCTTCTTCCCTGCCACACCTTCTTTTTATCTAATTAATGATCCTAGTTAGGCAGAAGACTGCCCATTTTCTTGCCCTGATGCCAGGGGGTACTAGCTGTGGCTCCATTTCTGCCCTACACAACAGCCCATGCCTTGCAGATGGCATCCATAGTTCTTACAGTCACCAGCCCCACACTGGGCTCCAGAATCCTCCAATCAGGACCCCTCTTAGCCTACCCCACCTGCATTCAGGGCCATCTACCTCCTTGAACAATTTCCCCTCTTGGGCCCCCCAGGACCTTTGGCCACAGTGGCCCTGACCTCACCTCCAAGGCTAGTCAGGACCCCAGGCCTTCAGCTCTGGGCATCCCTCACGGTGGGCCTCTGGCTTTTTTGACTGGTCTGGTCCTGGCCCCAGCATTGACCAGCCAAGGATACTCTGTCAGGTCTCTGAGTCCCTAGCCCCACTCCCTCTCTGGGGTCTGCCCTCTGAACCCTACTAGCAGGTGATCCATCTGGTTGTGGGAGCTAGGGTTAAGGCACCTTGACCCACCTTTCACCAGGGTGGTAACTGGCCTGGCATTTCCTGTGGGCTCCCACACCACTGAGAGCCCCACCAGGCCACCCACTCCTGGCAGGGTGCAGTTTTGGATCAGGACCAGGATCGGCCACCCCCTCCTAGTGCCTTCCTTACCTTCAGGGCGTTCCATGAAGCCTTGCACCCAGGCAATGTTGCTGCCTAGCCTGCCAGTTGGGAACTGATCTGTATATATAGGCAGCCAGGGATCTAAAATGACTGCCGCAATGAAGCACCTGATGGCTGCTTGGCTCAGGTCTTAAACTGGCAGGCACCAACAGTGCCCTGCCACAGATGGTTATAAAGAGTTTGGTGATTGGCTATTCTCTGTTACCACAGCAGACAGGACAAGAAATATGGCTCTTAAATTGCAACAAGGGAAATTTAGTTTGGAGATTAGGAAGTTTTTTCTCACTGTGAGGGTATTTAAGCATTGGAACAAGTAACAGAGGTTGTGGAATCCTAATTCTTGGCAGTTTTTAAGAGCAGTTTAGATGGACATTTATCTATGGTAATTTAGACAAGTATTATTTTGCCTTGAGTCTGGATTAGGGTAAATAATTTCTTGAGGTCCATTCTAACTGTAGTTTTCTATAATGCTATCTTCTCATCTTGATTATTTCTTCCTGTTACTAGAATACAAATTTACAAAGTGTTTTAAATACTGTGGAAATCAGTTTAACCAGGCCTCTTACTTGACTAAGAAGAGAGAGAAAGAGAAGAGAAAAAGATGCTGATGCTATATGTTTTTTAAAATGTTCTAAGATAAGGAAAAAGCTTCATGCCTTGTTTTGTCTGTGTGCAGATGTTAACCTCCTCCTTTCCGCCAAACCAGAAGCTGATAACTGTTCCTAAAACATAGTGTTTTTTTAAATAAGTAAACTGCTAACATGTGACAAACAAATGATCAACATCTTTCTGTTTCTCTCAAGGTTCTTTGTCTGAACTCTGCATCTTTTCTCACTGTCTAAAGTATAAATACACTTGTAAATTTGTAGAGGTCAGAGTTTCTTTGAGAACTCTCCCTGTGATCACTTGTATAGCTTTAAATAAACCTAGATGGCTCTGCCAATAATAATGCAACCACAACGCCATGTTTGATTTCTTCCACAATTTGGTGCTGTGACTCGGATAGAGATGCCCGGAGTGATTCGTTGAGTTACAGACTGTCTCCTCACTGATGCCCCAGCTAGCCAAACTAAGGTAAGAGGCCTTTTGAAATCTCTATTGGAGCTTTTCAGTGAAAGACTGCCTGTGTGTCTTCCTGTTCACTACTTGAGGCTTACCCTATCCGACCCTTTTGCTGCCAGAATTGTCAGACCCACTATGTAAGTAGAAACTGTGAATTAAGGTTAAAGAAAAGAGTAAAGAAACTGTGTTGCTGTTGTCAGTGAATGAATCCTTGTTTGAATTGAGTTGAGTTCTGCAAAGAACTATAAGGTCTTTCTGAAGCTAGGAGTGGAAACCTTGTGCAGCTGCCCCGAGGACACCAGACTATGTGCTCTTCGAAAGCAAGGGTGCAAGGTGGAAACTCTTAGACTGAAGGAGATCAGGGTTGTGTGACAAATTTTCCCTACCCTGGCTCTCATGAATGAGCTGTGTCTAACAGTGAGCAACTGCATTGTGTGCTGGTGCTATGGACATTAGCCACAGCATTTCTATGCCATGAGCAAATCTCACAACCTGACCGGACACCCTCAATAAACCTCTCCTGTGTGAACTGAGGTTAAAGATATGGGGAGTGGAAGGTCTAAATATGTACCGGCTCTGCCAGAAGGGACTCTAGCATTGTACATGTACACATACTATGGCCATAAGAGTTGTAAGTTTCTAAGCAAATGGAATTGGTATACTAGAGATGATGCTAACTTGCAGTTTCCTCTGGAGGGAACATTTGATTTAAGTAAAATCTTTCATCTCTGCGGACCCCTTGAGTCAAGAGGCAGTAAAACACCACAGACTCAGTGGGACACATTTTTTGATTTAGTATGCAGAAGCTTCCAAAAGACGTCAAGAATCTCAAGTTCAGAGCCTTAAGGACTCCCAAGAAAAACTAAAATCTCAGATAAAAGAATTAAAACAGAAAAGTGCACCAAAAGGGATCCCCCATCAACAACATTATCAACACCAATACAACTTTATCCACAATTGACTGAGAATGAATCTGTAGAAGACATAATTGATAATTTTTTTTTTAGTGCGCCACCCCCATACCAGTCCCAGGAGATCTCCTGAACCCTGTTAAGCAATTGCCCAATATCAGGGAAGAACCCCAGAAGTCTAGAGAGGAATTGGAAACTGTAATCAATTGTTATAAGCCAACATAGGCAGATTTAAACCAATTAATGAGAAGTGTTATGCCCTCTGAGGTCCATAACCACCTCATCGCACAGGCTAATTGGCCACCGCAAGACCCCGGAATGGGAGGTTGCTTTAGTAGGTACCCAAGAACGTCGTCTTGAGGCCGTGCTTAAAATCTGCCCCAGGAAAACTGACTGGGCCAAAATAAATAACTGTAAGCAAAACAAAGGAGAATCCAAAGCGGACTACATGGATCACTTAAAACTTATAATTATAAGACATTCTAGCATTGAAGATGCAGCTGAAACTGCCCCAGAAGTAGTTGCTGCTGCTTTTGTCCAAGGACTTCTTTCTATAGTCCAGAAACAGCTGCGTATAATTGCTGTAGGTTGACAAACTAAGATGCTTACAGAATTGGTCACCATTGCTAATCACTGCAGCCTGCCAAGAAAAGAAAAAGGAATCCACTGAAACTAAGCTAATGTCTTTACAAATACAAACTTTTAGCAGTGGTAGAAGCCAAGGTTTCTATCGAGAACAATTTGAAGGCAAGGGACGTGGTTGTGGGATGGGACGAGGAAAATTTCAGTCCAAAAATAATGACAGTTGTTATTATTGTGGCCAACCAGGACACTGGAAGGGCTCAATGTCCTCACCGGTCTGGCCAGCCGGGGATGACATTTAACCAGTCACCACCTCCTCTCACTCAATTTTCTGTCCTGAACCAAGAAGCCTCTTGTTAGAACAGCCTGAGGAATGGTATCATCACAGCCCTGCTTCTCTCACTTAATCAAGAGGATCCCTTTGTTTCCTGTTTAAGTGGTACTCCTACAAAATGTTTAGTAGATACTGGCGCAAGTTGCTCTACTCTCCAAACTGAAGAATTTTCTACAGCCCCCCTCTCCTCTGCTGTTGTAAACGCTATAGGAATTTCAAATCAGATAGTTTCCCAACGCTTGCATGTTTTTCTTGGCCCTGTTTCTGATCGACATGCTTTCCTCCTCAGTCCTTGTTCTCCTGTTAATTTGTTAGGCAGAGATTTGCTTTGTAAAACCCAGCTGTACTATTTATTGTGTGTTTATTTGGATGTTCCCAAATAAAACCTAATGGTGTTTATTTGGATGTTCCTTATGTCAATGAAATGGCTGTACTTGGTACCCTAGCTAGTTCACCTCCTGAGCCTGAGTCCCCTAATCTTTCTGTGTTACAAGAGGAAATTGTAAAGGCTGTTCCTCTGGTCCCAATATGTTAATGAAGTAGGGCAAATTCAGACTGCCCAGCTTGTAAAAATTAGATTTAAACCCAGATTTAAGCTAAGCCATTATCTAAAGTTGCTCAATACCCTTTATGTCCAGAAGCTGAAGAAGGGATACGTCCTGTTATAACAGCCCTTTTGAAGCAAGGTATCATTATCCTGACTAAGAGTCCTTGTAATACACCTATTCTTCCTGTAAAGAAACCTGGAAAGAATACTTATTGCTTTTTACAAGACCTCCATGGGGTAAATTCTGCAGTTTTACCTACTTTTCCTGTTGTACCAAATCCAGTCACTATCTTGTCCTGTATTCTTCCTAATGCCTGTTATTTTACTGTTGTTGACTTGTGTTCTGCATTTTTCTCTATCCCTATACACCCTGATAGTGAGTTCTCTTTGCATTTATCAGAGACTTCAGTATACCTGAACTTGATTGCCCCAAGGCTATACTGAATCCCCTCTTCCTTTTCTTCAAATTCTGAAGAAGGATTTAGATGACATAATATTTAAAGAAAATTCTGTCCTTGTGCAATACGTTGATGATCTGCTCTTAGCATCTACCTCCCTTGAAGCTTGTAATGCTGATTCTTTAACTCTTCTCACCTCTCTTGCCCTAAAAGGCCATAAGGCATCTAAAAAAAAGCTACAACTTTGTCTCCCTCATGTCCACTATTTGGGTCAGTATTTCCGCTATGCTTCTATAGTCAAGCCACTGCAAAACCTGACTCTTGTTAATACCCCTGAGCCTTTGCCCTGGACTTCAGAAGCCAAAGCTGCTTTTGCCTCTTTTAAACAAGCTCTGTTGCAAGCTCCTGCCCTAGGCCTTCCTGATTATACTAAACCACTTATTCTTTTTTGTCATGAATAAGACAGATTTGCACTTCCTGTGCACATGGAGACAAGCACCATGCCATTGTTTATTATAGCTCTGCTCTTGACCCAGGTGCAGCTGGACTTCCTCCATGTCTTCATGCTGTGGCTGCAGCTGCTATTACTGCTGAACTGTCCTGTACCCTTGTTTTAGGTTCTCCCCTTACTGTTGCTGTCCCACATGCTGTAGCAGCCCTTTTGCTAAAACTAAAACTCAACACCTTTCAAATGCTAGATTGACTAAGTATGAAATGTTGCTTCTTTCTGCTGGAAATATTATTTTAACTAGATGCCCTGTTTTAAACCCTTCCTCCCCGTTGCCTACTCCTTTAGATGGTGAACCCCACGATTGTATTGTTGTTACTGCCCACTTAACAATGCCCTGCAGTGATCTAAAGGACACCCCCTTGCAAAACCCAAATCTAGTATTTTATGTTGATGGGTCATGTCAAAGAAACTCAGAAGGTTCTCTTGTTGCAGGATATGCAGCATGTTCCCAATATGATGTTATAGAAAGCCATCATTTGCCCAGTATGTATTCAGCTCAAGTTGCGGAGGTTGTGGCCCTTACCAGGGCTTGCACCCTAGTCTCTGGTACCTCTGTTAATATTTACACTGATTCTCGCTATGCCTTTAGTATTGTACATGATTATGGTCAATGAGAGGCTTCCTCATGTCAAGAAGTACCAAAATTAATAACGGTCCATATGTAAATGCCTTGTTTAAATGCAGCCTTCTACTGTTGTTATTATTAAATGCCAAGCTCACTAAAAACGTTACAATAATGTTACATGTAAAAATGCTCTGGCAGACTCCACTGCCAAAGCTGTGGCTATTTCCACTTGGCAGGCTACACCTGTGTTTTTGTCTATCTCAACTAACCAGTCTCCATTGGCAAGTCTTCATGACATTGTCCTCCTCCAAGATCAGGCTCCAGAACCACAAAAGTATACGTGGAGCCTGGCTAGGTGTTTGTTACACCCTGACCATTTGAGGCGCACCCCAGACGGTTGCCCCAACAGGCCTTCCCTGTCTTGCTTGCATACACCACAGCATAGCACACATGAGTGAGCAAAGGGGGGATGATAGAAGCTGTTAAGCTTGATTGGTTTGCTCCAACTTTTTCATCTGTAGCTCAACAATACTGTTATACCTGCCCTATTTGTCAAGCCCATAATGTGGGAAAACCTGTAAAAACAAAAAAGGCAGCACATCCCCCACCTTGGGGGCCGTTTGTAAATTTACAAATAGATTTTATTCAAATGCAGAAATGTTGTTCTTATGAATAGGTTCTTGTTATTGTATGTTTGTTCTTTGAATGGGTAGAAGCTTACCCATGTGCAAAAGCTGATACTGTGAGCAGAAAGTTGCTCGGAGACTCTATTCCAAGGTTTGGTATTCCTTTATCCATAAACTCCGATAGAGGAACTCATTTTACTGAGCAGATAAAGAAAGAAGTCTGCAAAGTCCTGCAAACCCAGCAGAACTTTTATTGCCCATATCATCCTCAGGCCAAGTAGAACACCAAAATAGCATTTTAAAGAATAAACTGGCCAAAATTTGTGCTGAAACTCACTTGAAATGGCCAGATGCACTTCCCATAGCCCTTATGAGTATGAGATCTAGTGTCATTCGAAAGACTGGACTTTGCCCACATGAAATCCTGATGGGAAGACCCATGAGGCTCCCTGCCTCACCACCTGTTGCCTCCCACTTTTGCCATATACATTTACTTGATGATACTATTCTAGACTACTATATGGCACTAATGAAGTGTGTTAAGGCTTTTCATTCATGGGTACAGGCAACTCTCCCCAAGGAACCAGATGAACCATGCCAGTCCATCCTGCCTAGTGACTGGGTTCATGTAAAAGTCCATCAACAGAAGTCATCACTGGAATCCCACTGGAAAAGCCCATTCCAGGTACTCCTGACAACCAACACTGCAATAAAGTGTCAAGTACTCCAACCGTGGATCCATGCTTCACTCACTAAGAAAACATTAGCCCCGTTAGATTTTAGACCCTCTCCATATCAACCTTGTAATTGGCCTCCACAGACTGGCAGTGAGCCCATAGCGCCCGCCAACAGGAGAGCTCAAGACCAGTAGTGAGCCAAGTGCCTACTGATGAAGAGGATTTGCCACTACAGAATGAAGAAAATGTACCCCAACGACATTACTATGCCTTTTGGGAAAGGAAAAAGGCCTCTACCTAGTTCATGGTTCCTGAGTTGGGGTTGATTAGTCGTGACTTGAGTACTTCTCAGTCTTTCCTTTTGGATCATCTTATATGAACTTAAAGACTCAGCAGCTAAAAGAAACTTTGTAAATCAGACTAGACTTCAAAACAGGTTAAAAAGATCACTCCCACACTGGCATGCTCACCAAAATGTTTTTCTTCAACTGTCTTATCAATATGCAAAGGATTTAAATGGTTCTAAATGTTGGGTATGTTTCCACTTGCCTCCTAGTATAATGGCAGGGGTGCTCATGATTGCTCTATCCCTTAATTGGACGACTTTTGTGATATGTATGTTAAAATACTGAAAGTGTAAAAAGAAAGAAAAATTAGAAGTTAAAAGGCTCATGGCTATAAATATTTAATATGTTGGGCCAAAAAGGCCCAAAAGGGGGGAATGTGGAAATAAGTTTAACCAGGCCTTTTACTTGACTAAGAAGAGAGAGAAAGAAGAGAGCATCAGCATCTTTTTTATGTGTTTTAAAATCTTCTAAGATAAGGAAAAACCTTTGTGCCTTGTTTTGTCTGTATGCAGATGTTAACCTCCTTTCTGCCGAACCAGAAGCTGATAACTGTTCCCAAAACACAGTGTTTTTTTAAATAAGTAAACTGATTACGTGTGACAAACGAATGATCAACATCTTTCTGTTTCTCTCAAGGTTGCTTTGTCCGAACCCTGCATCTTTTCTCGCTGTCTAAAGTATAAATACGCTTGTAAATTTGTAGAGGTCAGAGTTTCTTTGAGAACTCTCCCTGTGATCACTTGTATAGCTTTAAATAAACCTAGATGGCTCTGCCAATTCTAATACAACCACAATACGAAGTTTGATTTCTTCTGCAATTCCCATGTATATTCTAGCTGCATTGTTTTTCTCTGCTGCAAGCATCCAAATTTCCAGGTACACATTCCTCCTTTGTTATGGAATCCATCCTTCATCACATCATATCCATGAGTCCAGCAAACACATTTGAATAAGTCACTGATTTAAAAATCATGAGCTATTTCCATAATGTAAATGTCACTTACTGATTTTAATTACTTTAAATCATCATTCATCAAACTGTTGGTTTTTTTTTCTTGTCATCTCCATTTCTTTGTTTCACCTTCACAGGTTGTGTGTCTTGGTTCTCATTCCTCTATTTTTGTCTCTTTTTTCCATTTACATTCCCCAATATGCAGTGCAAATCTTTTGGGTTTTTTAACTCGAGGTCTGTATCTTCTATATTTAAGACTGTGGCTGCATCAGGACTAGAGTGCACAGTACCTGCCAGGATTAAATCCACAGGAAAAAATAAAGGTCATGAAATAACAGGAGCACTGGTGCACTTGCAAAGAGCCAAATCCTGAGGCAGTAACAATCAGGTGATCTAGACTTAAGGGGCCTGATTCTTTACAGACAGCAAGCATTGCAACCCTATCCCTGTCCTAACAGAATAGTTGTACTAACAGAACAATTGTCCCATATTAAAAGTTAGAATGTGTTCAGAGCAGTTGCACTGTAATGCTTCCCATGATCCCAGCCAACTCCGGACAGGGCTGGAGCTGGCTGTGTTGTTCCCTCCCCCAGCACTGACCTTGGCACCAGGTGTAGCAGTCTGTCCAACAGAAGACAGGCCTGGCAGGAGAAATCTTATTATATGAACAGAGATTTGTTAGGCCTCTATAGCCTGCCAGCTACCTGTAGATGATTCGAAGGCACCCTGGGGTTAAGTTTGTCAAGAGATCGACCTGCAGCCTGGCCCTATCCAGAGAAGTAAAACACCAATGAATACTCCACACAAGATTAAGATTAACAAGAATGTATGGTATAAAGTCAGTATCACAAAAGAACAATAACAAATCCACAATATGGCAATCAGTAAAACACTATTCACAATATCTACAAGAAGTAATCAATATTAGCCTGTTCCACAGCCTCTGACATGCTGAGGATTTCTAGCTGTCCCCTCACTCTCAGTGGATACTAAGCACTTCAGAAAAGGGTGGGTGATACATTACCCTACTAGTGGGCAGGTATGTTCACAGACAAGTCCCTGAGTGGAGCGTATCCATTGTAGGTTGCTTTCCACACACTACACTTGATACGCTCAACTACCACTGTCCACAGTCTCTCAGACAACAACACATCCAACCCTCAATTGGACTCTATTGGATTTCACTCATGAACTAGATCTCACACACACGACATCTAACACAACGCACAAGCACCTCGATACAATCAGTCATGCTGACCAATCGCATGCTGAGGTATCGGCTCACACTGGTTTTGCAGTGGCTGCCTCATACCTCCTGCAGTCACACTCTGGTCCAGTCATTGCTTACATACCTCAGTCCATCAGTGTCAGTCAAAAGTATCTTTTGCGTGGACCACTCACATCTATTACTATTACAGAACTCATGAACATAATGTTCCCGCTCTTTGGTTACATAACTATGTCTGAACTGTGCATGCTGTGTTCTCAAAAGTAGGTCATATTATCATCAAGGTCAGAAATGTAGATATTCCAGAGACTTCCAACCTCTAGTCATCTTACACGTGTGTGACCTGGCGAGGACTCACACTGTCTACACATGAGGAAATACAACCCCCCATGCCCAATGCTTGCATCCTCCCCACTGTGTGCCCAGCACTGCCCAGCCTGGGAATGCCTGCCCTAGGCATGCTGGGGTGAGCTGGGTCTTTAGTGCTAGCAGTCTTGCAAAGGCTCCAATGAAGTGCCGGACCTGGGACCAACAATCAGTTGATTGTTGGTTCCAGCCCCCATACCTCCCTGGAGTCTTGAACTTGTTCTATTTCCATGAAGCAGTCTGACAATTCCTGAACATATGTTAGTTAATCTAATCTTGAGATACTCCTCCCATGAAAAATTGTAACTTTGCTACTATACAGTCACACTTAGCATCTGTTTTACTGCTTGAATGCACAAATGCTTGCATTTTAAGTGCAGATAACACATTGTTAGTGTAATGTGCAACATGGCTCTTTCTCTGCAGTAAATGAAAGATAATTCATAGTAATTTATCCTTGTTTGGAAAGACCAACCTGGTAAAAAACTGACCTCATCTTGGGTGTAATAAGGCCTTAAATGCATGCAATACATGAACATGCATGCACAAGTGTGCATGCATGTGTTCAAATTGGATTACTTCTTTTAAACGCACACTTATATTACTGGTTGTAGTTTGGTAAAATGCAAAAATATTGAATATTGAACATGCATCTGAGGCTGTCTGTTTGGATAGTAAGATTTTTAGGATGGGCTGAGTGTGAGGAATCAAGACTTGTTGTCCTCAATTTATGAGGGAACCAAGGCAAGGAGAGATTAAATATTTCCAAACACCAGACAAGTCTGAGTAGTGGACACACAAACCAATTCATTGTTAGAAGTTTCATGATTCAGGAATGACCTAGCTAAGTCATAGCAGGCCAATCAATCTTGCCATCTCAGCCAAAGAATACATCAATCAAAGGTTTCTTATCACTGCAGTGATTGTGAATATGACTCCATACACTACTTTGCTACACAAAGCTTTAATCCTTCTGTGCAATGGTACATTTAATCCAATGATGGTACATGGTCTATGACTTGATGCATCATGACTAGTTCAACAAAAACAACATTATCCAAAAGGCATAAATAGACAAAAAAAGAATAGTGAGTTGTAAACTTCTTGACAATCCTGATTCTTTTGTCTATCAACAGGATTACAAAAGGAATGGTCAGGAATTCATCAGGATTTGCTCAATATTGTCAAACAGTAGTGTGCTAAAGCAAATAAACAGCAACAGCATGCTGTTGTGTGTAGCATGCAGCAGTTCTATGCAGGGCTAGTGAATGTGATGGTCCTGCTTGTGACATAGTGACACAAGTAGAAGATGGTTATGGTAAACCAGGTAAAGTATGGTTTACTGATCCCATCAGAATCCAACTGTGGTGGCAGCAGCATTTCAAGGATTTTGAATACTCTATCTAAAGTATCTGCTCAGTGTACCCCAAACAAGTTTTAACAATGTTTTAGACCACAAACCTACTTTACAGGAAATCCTAACTGCCGTCCAGAAGTTAAAGAATTCCTAAGCTCTAGAATCAAATGGTATTTCAGCAGTAAGGGGGTATAATTTTGACTGAAAGTCTACAGGTGTCAAATACCAGGATAAAATATTGTCTTTCAAGAACTCAAAGATGCTACCATAATTAAGATCTACGAGGAAAAAGGATTTTGAACTTGAACCTGTCTCGGCCAGCCGACCGGTCAGAGCTGGCTGAGGGAAGCGGTGGTTAACTAAACAATGTCATGTGGGCTGGCCGATGGAGAGGCGGAACAGCGTATTGGTTTTAAAATAAATTTTACTTATGCCGCTGGTGGCCGTGACGCAGGCTGTATGCTCACTTGCGTAGTTACAATTTGGGTTACCGCATCGAGTGTACAGACGAAAGCGCGCAGGGAAGGAGTACATCGGGAGGTTGCTAACGGGGAGTCGTTGGTGGGTGATCAGTCCGCCAAAGTCACCCTGCCATGTACTCAGAGCTCATCGCGGCGTGCTGAGAGCTCTGTGAGGTCTTTCCTGCAATGTGGTCAGAGTTCGCTCCGCACCGATTTGGGTGGAAACTGCGCAGACTTTTATACCTTTAGAGTAGCCAATGGAAATTTGCCAAGTAGGAATACTTAATTAGGTGGAACATACCAAATTTAGAACAATGCCAATTATACAGAGGGGTGGTCTCAATGCCGAATCATATGAAGGGGTAGTTTGAATGCCAGTCATATGGAGGGGTGGTCTATTGTGTCAGGGACATTCACTTGATTTGGGTTGTGACATGCCGTCCTGGCCATGACACAATAGACAAGATTTAGGTAAGAGCGACTTTCAGCTATAAACTTGTTGCGTTGTTACAAGGTTGAGGTAGTAAATGGATATATACAAATTACAGGTTCTTTCTTTCTTTCTTTTTTTTTTTTTACACATTATAAAACACAACAATATGCATATATACAACAATGATTATTACAATCAATAAGAAACATAAAGCAATCAAAGCATTGATTAACTTAGACGAGATATTTTAGGCCAGAATTTAATGCCGCCCATGCAGGGGGTTCTCACAATTATTTCAAAATCTGTGAAAACTTAATTGTGACACTGACTCACTATGTAGTCGTTACCAATTTAACCATTATTTTTTATTCACTCACGATATCTCTCACGTTCCGCTTTTCTGTCTAAAGTTCTCTTCTTTTCCTTCTACTGTTACTTCTCTTTTCTTTCATCTTTCTATAGTGTACAGGTCCCTATAGAACCTGATCACTTCTTCCTTTTGTGTCTTTACTACTTACTTCCTTCCATCATCATTTTCCTCATCTCTTTCTTCACATTCTGAACTCTCTTTACTAAACACACGCTCTATTCTTGTCTTTATATACAGTGTTGATGCTAGGAACAGTTATTGTCTCTCGTCTTAAACTAGGTATTTACACTAAAGGGGTAGACTAAGGGTATGTACATAGGATTACCAACAGAAAGGTAGAATTGCAAGCATGCAGTAAGGCTATCTGTTGATGAGCCATCAATCACAGTCCTGGATCCGAGTGACAGGAAATCTAAGTCTGAGCCGAAGGTTTCAAAGTTAGCTCTGTTCGCTGAGGAACCCATTGATAGCAGCAAGAATATAGTGACGACTCTGCTTACGACGTAAGTGAGCGGTCATTACTATGTTGATTCAAATGTGCCGTGGTCCGGTAATCGGGGTCCTCACGATCGGGCAGTCATGGATTGTCACTCCATCACTGTAGAGCCTGCAAAAGAATGAACAAACAAACACCTAACAGGAAAAGTGGCAACAATTGAACTCACCACAAAACTGGAAGACAACAAGACGATGAATCAGTTAGCCGTGATGAGCCAGGGTTGGTAATTGACCATCGCTGTCTTTAGTCGTCGTATTTGAAACCTAGTTCATTCACAAGGTGCCATTGGCCTTTGTCTCCTAGAAGGCGCAATTGTTGCTTGGTTAGTCCGGAATACTGTAAGAGGAACCCGAACATGGCTCTCTCTTTTGGCGTTTGCTGCGGCAATGATTGCGACTCCCGTGGGACGTCAGACTGACAGCACTTCAGTTTCTGGGCTTTAATGGGGTACGCTGAGGATTGATGTTCTACATCACTGGAAACCCTTGTGGATGATTCCATAATGGCCTGCAGACATGGAAGGAGACTCAAGAGATTTCCTGCCTGCTGTCCAGCCATTGAATTGAGGAGGAGTTTAAGCGTTGTGGCGTCATCTCCTCCATAGACTTCTATACAGTCTTGTTTACTGTCCAAGGTTGCAGGGACAGTCCCAGGGTTCCACAAGTGACGGTGAGACCACTCTCCTCTACAATAAGCCCACATTAATCCCAGTTGGTGTATACTGGAGTTCCAGGAAGCATATGAAACTCCTATTATGGCCAGCAGGAGTTGTTCTGCACTGGCCTTTTATGGACGTCTTTCATGCCATGCGTGAAATTTGTGGGTCACTTGTCCGGCAACAAGTTCTGGGAGCGGAATGGGCCAGCGAGTATTACTCACTACCACATCCAGGTCGGTGACGTGTCCTCCGCTCCACGAGGCTTGATGAGTTAGATAATTTGCTTCTTTGATGTCTAACAAGTCTGACCTGAACTCCACTACCAGGCGTCCTAGCCACATGGCTAATGATTCCTCAAATTTTATTTTTCTTTACACAACTCTTGCATTTCTGTTCTCGTGCAGATGTGGCATGTCGTGATGATACGAGTTGTGTCTTGCGCATCCGTGGCCTACCTAACCATTATTATCAGATGGACTGCGGTTAGGAGGGGGTTAACTGTATAGGGCGGGAACTTCCCTCCCTTGTAGAGGGGAAGCTCTATTACTGATGCTACACCAGGGGGTGGAGCTTCCCTTGGCGCCACTTTTGGGGGTGGAGCCAATGACCATGCAACCGTGCCTTCTTCTTCGAGGCTTCCCACGCATTCTGCCTTCTCCCGTGCCATCTTGGAATGGCGGCAGCTCGGGGTTCTCGGTCGGCCCAAGGCTTTCTTCCACCACTGCTTCTTTAGTTACCTGGGTGGCTGTGAGGAGCTGAACCTCTAGGTTTGCATTTTCCCACAACAGAGTTGTATCTGTGCAGAACATCACATTTAACATTTTTCCTTTGTCCCACTTCCAGCTCGTCCACCGCACTGTGATGCAGCCCTCCGACTCTAACTTCTCCCGGAGTTCCGAGAGGAGCTCGTGGCCCCTCGATCCAGGTGCCAGAGTCGGGGGATTGAATAGGTCGCCCAGCATCGGCTCTCCGCCCTCCCGCACACATCTTATACAGCGGGCGTACTCCTGAGCAAAGGTTGGTTCCACTTCGCCTGCCGGCTTAACTTTAACAAAGGACACTGTGTTTACTTTGTCCCAGGGCCTGAATAGGACCCGATTGTCGCTCATTAAGCACCCGAATGCCCCAGGGTGAAGATGGACTTCCCACTCTCTTAAAGCTTTTTCTTCCCCTCTCAGTGAAAGGAAACCACTGATAAGCTTCTTTCCCAGTTCGCCTGCCTGATGGAATGCAATACGGGTCCACAATTCATTAGAATCAGTCAGAGAATGCCCTCTGGTGTGCCATGGGCAACACTTGATTAAAATGTTCTCCACCACAGTGCTCTTAGAGCCTGTTCGTGACGCCATGTCTCAGCTGGCCAACCGGTCAGAGCTGGCTGAGGGAAGCGGTGGTTAACTAAACGGATGTCAGGCAGGCTGGTGGATGGAGAGGCGGAACAGCGTATTGGTTTTAAAATAGATTTTACTTACGCCGCTGGTGGCCGCAACGCAGGCTGTGTGCTTGCTTGCATAGTTACAATTCGGGTTACCTCACTGAGTGTACAGATAAAAGCACGCAGGGAAAGTTACGTCGGAAGGTTGTTGACGGGGAGTCGTTGGTGGGTGATCAGTCCGCCAAAGTCACCCTGCCATGTGCTCAGAGCTCTTTGCGGCGTGCTCAGAGCTTTGCGAAGTCTTTCCTGCAACATGGTCAGAGTTTGCTTTGCTCCGATTTGGGCGGAAACAGCGCAGACTTTTATACCTTTAGAGTAGCCAATGGAAATGTGCTAAGTAGGAATACTTAATTAGGCGGAACATATCAAATTTAGAACACTGCCAATTATACAGAGGGGTGGTCTCAATGCCAGTCATACGGAGGGGTGGTCTATTGTGTCAGGGACATTCACTTAATTTGGGTTGTGACAGAACCATTTAAAAAATGGTATAAATAAGAGTGGTGATTTTCATCACATGAAATAATAAAAAAAAACCCTACTCACATGCACATTATACTGAAATAAGTGAAAGCTAACTTTGTGCTAATGGAAGTAGCAACTTTTCATTTTTCACACTATTTATTTGGCTGGTAAAATCTTTGGGTGTCTATATACAAGTGCAGAGTATTTCAGCCTGTTGGAGCAGCCTTGATTTAATTGAGTCTGCTGGAGCATGGCAATTACTGCATGCCAGCAGCCTCCTGCATCTTGTGTATTGTCAGAGCTGAATGGTTAAGAGATGTCTCAGCATAGCTGCGTTTAGGCACATTGCGAGTCCCTGGTGCAGGGATTTCCCCTGTCAGGCGGGAAAGAGTCCTTGGTGCAAAATCAGAGCCCGCCAAAAGCTTGCAGCTGCACCATCGGGTGCATGCTCATGATTGGCTCAGTGTAAATTATGCACACGTGGCAGTCAGCAATTGGCTTGCCGACCGTACAAAAGGCTTGGGTAGTACCCACCCAAATTGGAGGAGAGCTCGGAT
Organism: Caiman crocodilus; assembly: GCA_030014935.1. Classification (NCBI taxonomy): domain Eukaryota; kingdom Metazoa; phylum Chordata; order Crocodylia; family Alligatoridae; genus Caiman; species Caiman crocodilus. The sequence goes on along the minus strand of JAGPOW010000261.1, from coordinate 225,124,664 downwards.
GTGCATAGGGAGAGATCCCCACGTGTACGTCGGAGCCACAGAGGGGCCTGATCAATCACCAACAACTCCCCGTCACGGTTTCCATGACAATACCCCATGCCCCGCGTGAGTGTGAACATCAGTGTGCTTGTCTACGGTTTCGTTTTGTGTCTGTCTGCGGATTGTGCCTACACTGCATACCTCGTGTATACAGATTGTAAGTAAAGTTTTTTTGTTACAACCGCTGCTGCCTCTCTACAACTAATTCCACTCTATCAGCAGTCCCATTCCGCCGGTATTTCTCAGCCCCCACATGACATAACGAACAGGATTGGTACACTGGGAAGACACAATGGAGTTGGAATTGGTTGAAGGTTGCCCCTGGCGCAGTGGAAAATGCTACATGCTAAACTCTGTGGAGTTGGGAGTGCACGTCGCTTACCATCAAGCAGGCGGATTGGGTGGAAGATTTGTGAGCGGTTACTTTTTGCTTGAGGGAGAAGGGGAACCTGCGAAAGAATGGGAAGTGCGTCTCCACCCGAGAGCATTTGGATGTGTGATGGGGAGTGAGCGGGTTCAATTCAGACCCTGAGAGCAAGGGGGCAGCAAGTCCTCAGCTGGAAAAAAGCCAAGCGAGGAAGATATTGTTCTCAGTCGGGAGTTTGCTTGCTGTATGCGCTGCGTATGGGAGAGTAAGGAGCCAGCGCTGATTAATTTGGACACGCTGTTACTGGAGTTGGGATAATTGGAGCTTTTGGAGATCCGCGGAGGAGTGGAGACGGAGGGAGGCTCCACGATTTACGGGACTGGCACAGAATACGGAAAGGGGAGAATTCTGCAAGTAATGTTCCACACAGTCACGACCCTGATGTGGGAAAGAACTGAGTTGGAAGCCCCATTGCGTGCTGTTCATGTGGTCAAGCGGGTTGCAGCTACAGAGAAAAGCCAAGGTCCCCCGTCATCGCAAGATGGCAGCGAAACGGAAGGGAGCCGCTCTACGAAACGGTAGAGAAGGAGGGTGAAGTTACCCATGGAAGGACGGAAGAGGAGGGAAGCCACTATGGAAGGACAGAAGAGGAGGGCGGAGCTATCAGCAGGCGGGAGGAAGTAGTGACTCCACCCCCTGAAATCCCCACGGGCCTGCTTCTGGGCCATGATGAGGAAGCAATGGGAAACATGCTGCAACCGAGTTCCCCATCGGATGCAGCGACGACTCAAATGGCCACGCACCCTATGGCAACAAGAAGCTGAGTGATGAGTGCAGAGAGTGCGGCCTGTGCTCCTGCCAGCACCCATCATTGCAGAACCTGGACTGAATTACAGGCTCTATCTAAAAAGTCCAAGATAAGGTCAGCAGAAACTCTAGCTATGTGGATGGGACGCCTGGCTGTGGAGTTCAGATCTGACCTGGTAAACCAACATGAGGCGAGTTCTCTCACCAGACAAGCCTCGTGCTCCGGCTACAACTGCGCCATCGGCAAGGGGGCATGTCAGAGCTGAATGGTTAAGAGATGTCTCAGCACAGCTGCGTTTAGGCACATTGCGAGTCCCCAGTGCAGGGATTTCCCCTGTAAGGCGGGAAAGAGTCCTTGGTGCAAAATCAGAGCCTGCCAAAAGCTTGCAGCTGCACCATCGAGTGCATGCTCATGATTGGCTCAGTGTAAATTATGCACACGTGGCAGTCAGC
>JAGPOW010000261.1:225104791-225122898 GCA_030014935.1 Caiman crocodilus | reverse complement strand
TTGGTGCAAAATCAGAGCCTGCCAAAAGCTTGCAGCTGCACCATCGAGTGCATGCTCATGATTGGCTCAGTGTAAATTATGCACACGTGGCAGTCAGCAGTTGGCTTGCCGACCGTACAAAAAGCTTGGGTGGTACCCACCCAAATTGGAGGAGAGCTCAGATGTGCATAGGGAGAGATCCCCACGTGTACTTCGGAGCCACGGAGGGGCCTGATCAACCACCAACGACTCCCTGTCACGGTTTCCACAACGTACCCCATACCCTGCGTGAGTGTGAACGTCGGTGTGCTTGTCTATGGTTTCGTTTTGTGTCTGTCTACGGATTGTGCCTACACTGCATAGTTTGCGTATACAGATTGTAAGTAAAGTTTTTTTGTTACAACTGCTGCTGCCTCTCGTCCAACCAATTCCACTCTATAAGCGGCCCCATTCTGCTGGCGTTTCTCGGCCCCAACATGTATCAGTTTCCCCACGCTTAAAAATGGTGGCAGGGGCATTTGAATTAAAACTCACTGAATAAGCTTTAGTGCAAGTGTCTCTGCCACCATTTTTAAGCGTGGGGACACTGATATACAAGATGCAGTGTCTTTTAGTTAGAGCAGCTCTTGGAGCCATTCTAATTAAACCTCTGCCCACAGAGCACATGTAAAAGTGCCCTAAATGTTCAGCACTTAGTACAATTTTATTAACATATCTACTATGAATAATGAATGTTTAGCAGAAGTAATCAAACTTTATGTTTTAAGACCTAAATGCATTTAAAATCTCATTGTTACAAAACTGCTCTTCACAGGCATCTCAGATCCTTTTGTTTACTTCTTCACCCATAGATAAGAGGCTGAAATAATTCCAGACTTATTTTGTAAAAACACTGCTTTGCTTTTAGAAGACTATGCTTTTGTTTGTTTGTTAAAAGGCTTATTTTGAGTAAATACTTTTATTAACATAGCTCTTCAGAAGAAAAAGCTTCAGGGATCAATCCAGAATTCTCTTTTGCTGCCAGAGCTAAGGAGGAAATCCATGTCTGTTTGGTTTATGCAGAATGTACACTTGTTGCAAAATGGACTATTTGAGAGAGGTTGTTTTTTTTAAATTTATTTAGCTGCATGTGGGGAAGCATCTGCTGGAATAGCATGGCTGAAAACCAGATTTTTGGCCATTTTCAGTTTTCCTTCTTCCTTTTTTAAAGACAGGCAGGACATGTTAATTTGTAGAAAATTCAGCATTTATCCAGGTCTTTGTTTATGCACAGTGCAGTTAGATTCTTTCGTAGATTGTAAGGCCAAAAACAGCCATTAAAGCATCTAGCATGACCTATACAGACCAGTCTAAGTAACATCTGGTCACTGCTGTTTTAAGCTCAATCGCATGTGTTTGATTAAAGTATATTTTCCATAAAAGCATACAGAGACTGATTATTTTTTTAAGTTGTCTGGAGTTGAATTCTCCATCAGTCCTATTGTGGGGTAATCATCCTCACTATTCAGACCTCATTTTTACTTTGAATTCACTGTCCTTTAACCACTTCAATTCTTTTTTAAATGTTTTTTGATTTATTCTTTATTTTACTTCCGTTCCCACACATTTTTCCCTGACGAAACATTCTTCATATATAACCCATATTCTCTCTTCTACCTGTCTGCTAGTACTTTACTGTCTCAAATGTACATATTTGAATTAAATTTTATTGTACAGTGGACCAATGTAAGATTTGCCTTCACTGCTAAATAGTAACAAAGGTAACAACGCTGTATTTGCCTCTGGGTACATAACAGGAAGTGCTCAAGTTTGATTTTGTAACATACTAAACTTAGCTTTTATTTTTCTAAAGCAAATAAGCAATTGATGTTAACTACTGTTAGAAGAAATATGATGCAATTCAACCATAGCTTGCATTTTAACAATGATAGCTTTCTTTACCTTTTGGTGCAATCTGGGAAAAAGCCTCCAAGTGGTCTTAAGTGACTGTTTTAATATTATCTGGTTTCATGTGCATTTGTGAAATACACATATCCTGCATATTTCTTGTTACATTTTTTTAAATGTGAAAACATAGTAGTTTCACCACTTAAATCCATGGAATGCTAATCGTAAGTACAGTGTCGGTGTTTATTCGCACGGTCCTTGAGCTCTGTGCTTGGCCAAAAATGCCAAACTTGTGTGGATGATTTTGTGACCCATACTTTAAGGGGAAGGCTCAATCTGCTGAGCTACAAACCTCCAAGACTGCTCATGGAGGCAGTCAGTCATCTGGGTTTAAGAGCCTACTTGGCCAAACTCACATTTCCCACAGGAAGACTATTCATTGAAACGTAACGGAGATCTTCAAATTTATTTCACGGGCCAATGAACAATTATTTGCCAGAACCTACCCGAGTTACAGTGTAGTGAAGAATAAAAAGCATTGTGGTAAGCTTTGTGATCTCCCTCTGGACATCAGTTAAGAGCAAAGAAAGACAAGATCAAAGAAAAATCAGGTACAGAACAAACCAGGTCCTCGTTCTAAAAAAACTAATGGCATTTTTTGTGCAGAATCCTAAACTTTCCCTCTTCCCTAAGAAGTGTTTTCTCTGATTAGAAGGAGACCCTCAAGTTTATAACTAGATAAAGGGAAAGAAATAATAATCTAATATTTCAATTATATAAACAAGGGTAAAATGATTTTGGGGTTGGGAAAAAATTGGAGGCCATAAAACAGCAGGAAATAGCAGAATTCACAGCATTTTTTATTTTACTCAGACTTCCTTTTAGCTCTCTCTACTAACGTACCCATTGATAATTAAAACCTTCCTTACCAATATCCTTACATCATAACTCCCGAAAGGAGTCTAATCAAGGAACTATGGTCCTGACACACTTAACATTTAAGATGTGGTTAATCATGCCATAAACATTAACCTGGTGTGGCAGAGCACAGTGGAGGTGCTTGCCACGTAGGTGTGGCAGCTGGCTCAGAGGGAGACTGCTTGAGGAGCAGCAGAAAAAAACCCAGAAGAACTGGTTTAAAGGGAAGGTGAATGGCAGTGCATCACTTGTGTTTGCCATTTTAAGAGCTCAAGCAGGCTGATGAAGGTGGCCATTTTAGAGCCAGTTCCCAGGGCTGGGAGAACAATATGCTTCCAGTAGCTGAGGGAGCAGCACCACCAGCTCCTTTGCTGTTCAGAGACACTCAGAGGTAAGGGTGAGGCTTTGGGGAAGGAGGAGGCCTCATTGGTCCTGGACATGACCAAAAACTGCACCCTGCCAGGATAGGGAGGCCTGGTGGACCTGCCTTTGGCAGGGAAGGGCCACTTAAATACCAGGACTGAGAACCTCCCAGGTGTAAGGCCTAAACCCTGCCCCCACCACCTGGTAGGTTGCAATAACATGGGAGGGAGATAGGGCCAGGCATGCCCGTATGGGGCACCTGAGTCTGTTGAGTGTTGGACTCTGCACTGAGAGTGGGGCGAGTAAGTTGCAGCCCTGTAGAGAAGGCAGAGTGGAGGTCAGGCAAGCTTGGAGGAAGAAGCACCTGAACCTGTTGGAGTGGAAGACCCCAGGCCCCAGTATAGGGGTGAAGTATTAGCCTGAGAGAAGGGCAGAGTGGCCTGGCCGGGGGGGGAAGTAGGCCCATAGTTGAGTAATCGCTCAGTCCTGTTCAGGTGAGGGTCACAGGAGAGGCCCAAAAGACTACTCCAGGGCTGACCAAAGAGGAGAAAGTGAAGCCTAATGGGCCTCCAGGCTTGCTTATGGAAGTAGGGTGGCATGAGTGTAGCCTGGGATAGGGCCTTGTGAAAGAGACTGGGTGAGAGCTGGTGGAGCGCAAGAGGCCTCAGTGAGAGGGAGGTGGTGTGTGTGTGGCCCAGAAGGGCAGCGTGTAAAAGACCCAATGTGTGTCCAGTTTGACTCACCCTTGGGCCAGAGAGGCATCACACAGCGTGACATCTGCGAGGCATGGGACACATGTAAGGGGAGGTAGGAGCATGTACCCACCACCTATATCACTTGGACGTTTGAAGGTCAGCCTTCTGCCTAATTAACAGCTTAATTATTTATGAACAAGGCGAGTGGGCGGGTGGTATGCCCATAGGCAGGTGGGTGGTCAGTGCTGTGACTGGTTGGAGGAGTCCCACTTATCACACCTGGCCACGTGTACATGTCAATTTAAGGCATGATAACAGACTAAATGAGCCAGAAAATTATTTCATATTTAACGTATAATAACTTTGTTTCTCATTTCTATCATGCTTTAAATTAAACATTTGGCAACCTGTGCACAGGACCTGTCAAAACTCTGTGTGCCATCCAGCTGGGGAGCACATGGGGTTTTATAGCTGCAGGTGCATGGGAAGCCTGGCATTGGGCTGTGGCAGTCTCCCCATTCACCAGGAGCTGTCAAAACCCCATGTGCTGCTCATCTGGGTGGCATATGTGGTTTTATAGCTTCCAGCACATAGGGATCCTGTGGCAGCTTGATCCCAGGGTTCCTATGACCCCAACTGGGGTTTTAACAATCAGGTGATTGCTGGCCAGACCTGGGGATCAGTTTGGTTTTCAGCTCTGATTGACAATCAGCTGATTATAGGCACCCTATAAACAGAACCTGGTTTCTTCTTGCTGGTGCAGGAGGAGCCCAGGTTCATGATCCTGGGCTCCCACTCCATCAGCAGGTAAAGCACAATTCCAAAATCACAACTCCTGTAATGCATACGTACAGGAGGCACAATTGTTGAGATTGTAGATTAGACCCCATCACATCTTAAACTGAAAGTCTGTCAAGGGCCTATATAACTGTATTCCCATGGCATACATGGAGGCAGATTTCAACTCTAAAGTGCAGTTCTGGTTGATTGTTTTTTGGTTTAAGGCTAGAAACAAATGGTTGTGATGGGCTAGTCAGGCTCCTATGCACATGTAAAAGCTTTCCTTTCTTCATGGGTTTAAAGAGATTCTTCTTTACCGTTTACAGTACTCTTGGTCCTTTTCCAGACAGATGGTAACAATATTCTTCAGGACTGGAAACAGAAAGCAGACCTACAGTTGTCTGGTTTTCATTAAATTGTATCCATAGGAAATACCAACACACTGGCCAAAAGTACTATTCTTTGTAGTTCACATAGCTCTCCTCAGAAATCAATATTTCAATGATCCAGTTTTCTCAAGAGTAACATTTATGTGAAAATGTCTGTACAACTTCCCTATGCCAACTATGCGCCCAAAACTGAGAACAGTTAAATTAGGATAAACTGCAACTGTAAGGTATGTACTATATGCCTTATAGGATGCCAACTGGCCCTAGTGATATATAGCCTTTCTTAAGTGAGTTTGTTTAGTTTAATCAATGGGAATTAGAAGCAAGTGGCTGCTCATAGAAGAAGTGTTTAAACTGAGAGGGAGTGGGGGAAAGTTACTTCAAGAAAAGCTTTAGCAGTGAGAGAAAAATAAAATACCCAGACAGTTAATAGAGGTAAATAAGAGACATTAAACTTGTTAATAGCATATGAAACCCTCTTTGAGGCTGTTCTATGGAATCTTAGTGTTAGAACAGACTACAAGGGTCATCTGGTAAAGTACAACTTCATAAATCCGGCATGATCAGGACTGAAAACCTGCTGGAAATGTGAAAATTCTGGATTTTTGAAACAAGCCCAGGAATAATTGAGTTAATTAAAAATGTTCTCACCTATTTTCACGAGTAGATAAAATATTATTTTTCTGGTTCAATCAGTAAACATTCCCTAAACTTACTCTTTACAGTTAGTGGTAAACAAGTTAAAGGTTAGAAGGGGTGGAGCAAAAGAGGGAGGAAGAAAGAGGGGAGCCAGAGTCATTAACCTTGACATTAACAGATTATGCTGATATGTTGTGTGTGACAGGATGCTCCCCAGGGCTGTTCTCTACTGTCTACGGCCCGCTCGCCTGTCTCTATGGATCAACCTCCCACCTATTCTCACCCGCCATGACTTGGTCTTAATTGGTTCATAATAGAGCTTCCGTAAGCAGGAAGCTGCCCATTTGAGCCCCAATACCAAGGGGCTTTCTCTGTGGCTCCTTCCACCTCACTACTGCAGCCCAAGCCTCGCTGATGCAGTAGACGTTGGTATGCCATGCATTGCCTGACTCTCCCAGGCTTCTCCCAGCGCTGCCCCCTTTCTGGGGCTTACTGCGCCCCTGCTGGGGCTCTCAAGCACTGCCTGCTCTCTGGGGTTTCTCCCAGCGCTGCCCCCTCTCTGAGGCTTGCTGCGCCCCGCTGGGGCTCTCAAGCACTGCCTGATCTCTGGGGCTTCTCTGAGTGCTGCCCTCTCTCAGGGGATTGCTGCGCCCCTGCCGAGGCTTCTAAGTGCAGCCCGCTCTCTCGGGCTTCTCTACGCTTTGCCCCTCTCTCTGGGGCTTGCTGCGCCCCGGCTGGGGTTCTTGAGCACCGCCCGTCTCTCTCTCAGGCTTCTCTACGCTCTGCCCTCTGTCCGGGGATTGCTGCGCCCTCGCTGGGGCTCTCAAGCACTGCCCACTGTCTGGGCTTCTAGTGTGCTGCCCGCCTCTCAGACTTCTCAGGCACTTCTGCCCCCTCTCTGGGGCTTCTCAAAACTCTGCCCTCTCTCGGGCTTCTCCAGTGCCACCTGCCTCTCGGGCTTCTCCAAGCTCTGCCCTCTCTCTGGGGCTTGCTACGCCCCGGCTGGGGCTCTTGAGCACTGCCCGTCTCTCTCAAGCTTCTCTAAGCGCTACCCTCTCTCAGGGGCTTCTCCCGTGCTGCCCACCTCTCGGGCTTCTCCCATGCCGCCCACCTCTCGGGCTCTTTCTACGGCCCTCTCTAGGGCCAGGGTCCACGCACCCTGCTAACTGCGCCCTCACTGGCACCTGGATCCCCACACTACAGTGCGTCTCCTATGAGGCCTCCTCCATCCCCTCACAGCCTCACCCAAGCCACCGGTGTAATATAATCAATGCAACACAACATAAGCCTACCGGCTGTAGCTGAACCTAAGGCCACTAGTCATAACCGCTTAAGCCTCCTGGCTACGACAGCCTCATCGCTCCAGCCTCTGGAGCTCTCACAGCTGCACTTACAGTCTCTGTCTCTCAGAGCTCCTGCACTTCCAGTGGCTGGCAGTGAACTGCCCCCCAGCCCTGGCTCTGGGCTTTATAAGAGCTAGGCCTGGCTCCTTAGGATCAGCTGACTTCTGTTACTTGCCCTGGCGACTTGCAACTGAGCTCATTATCTCCGCTGGGCTTTACCCCAGGGCTTTTTCCTTCACTGGGAGCAGAGCAGGCACCCCTAGTGCCCTGCCGTGATCTATACAAGTGGCGGGCACCTACAGTGCCCTGCCACATTATGCATCAGTATAAACCATTTCTATGGTAGGAAATCCAAGTTGAATTTTTTTTGACACCATATTTTTAAAACATAAAACTTACACTGATGTCCACATGTTTTATTTTAATATTTGTTTAAATGGCTTCATTTCACATAAGTGCCTAATTATTAGCTTCCATTTAATGCTGTTTTTTGATATCTAATGTAATGCTGTAGTAGACAGTCTTAAAATAATTCTAGATACCCACAGCATACGCTCAAACTCTCTTAAGTATTTTATTTACCAATACTTCTGAGTTTTATTTTTAAAATGTAATAGGTGGTTTGAGAAACCTATTTAAAATATACAAAAATTTTGCCAGTTATCATGTATGTACATGATTATTGGCCAAATATAGTTTTATAAAGTTGACCTTTGTAGTGGATATCAAACAAATGACTGGTAAATGTAATGTACAGATTACTAAGGGAACATGTAAGTATATTGCAAATAAATGTATAGCAAGTAAGTGTAAGACATTTATATTATCATTTTTGTAACATAAGGAATAAATTGTTACAGTAGTTCTTGAAACATTCCACAATTCCCCAAGATCAAGAAAATATAAAAATTATTCCAGTCCATCAACCTGGGAAACTCTCTTGATGGAAGGTTGACCTATTACCTCTTCATGAAGACTACTTAGGACTTGAAAGTTGTTTTTGGATCAGGCCCCTAGGGCTTGCCTCATTGACATTACTTGCCACTGATGTGAACAAAATGTAGTTGTTTACTGGCATACGCACACCAGGTACTGGGCACTTTATTTCTTTATACTTATTCCTGTGGGAGTAATTCAATACAATTCAGACTAAACTGAAAACTGAAAACAAAAGCTACCTAACATTTCAGCAAAAATATTTAGGTACTGACCCTAGGTACTATGATACTATGATGATTTACTCCTAAAAATAACTGAATTATTTTGTTTCATGTAACAGGAGGGACGGCAGGGTCGCCGTGCTAGCCCTTGCCGCCACCTCTACTGTGCCAAGCTTTGGACTTGCATCCTCCTATTCTCGCCCGCCACAACTTTGATGATAAATGTTTTTGTAGGGAGGCTACCTCTCCTCCACTTGGCCACAGTTCTCCTGCTCCAGGTGTCCAGCGTCTAAGCCTTGCAGGCCTTCTCTATATGCCCCCCTTCTCACTGGGCTCTTCCCTCTGTGAGGCTGCCCTCTCTCACGGGCTCCTCTTCCTTCTGCGAAGCTGCCCTCTCTCATGGGCTCTTCCCTCTGCAAGGCTGCCCTCTCTCACGGGCTCTGCTTTGGAGCTGGGATCTGTACCCCCAAACTTCGTGCCCTCACTGGGGCTGGGGTCCTCACTCTACCGTGAGTCCCCTATGAGGCCTCCTCCATCCCCATATAGCCTCACCCAAACCACCGGTTTGTTCTCAGCAGCCCTCCGGCCAGGTGATGTTGCTGCCTGACCTCCAGCAGCCAAACTGCCCTGTTTAGATAGGCAGCCCTTGCCTCCAAAATGGCTGCCCTTGTCAGGCACCTGGTGGCTGCCAGCTCCGGGCCCTTAAAATGGCAGGCACACACAGTGCCCTGCCACAATTCAGAAAACCAATCCAATATCATTCTTCCAGCAAAGAGCCCTTACTTCAGTGAGATGAAATAAATATATACTCTATGATTCTACGTACATCTGAAAGGACAACTTGGTCCTTACTGGGTGCATCTACACATGCACCTGACTGTGCAGTTGTTACTGCACAGTTATTTAGCAAGTACTAAATGACTGAGCAGTAAGCGCTACTGTGCAGTCCCCAGCACTGCATGGGTTGTTTCTGTGCAGTAGCTCATTGCTGCTGCGCAGTAGTGGCAACATCACAATTCATTCCTGCTGATGCTATGTTGCTATAGCAACCAGCACATTGCTACAGTGATGGAGCATCTTGTGTAGATGCACCCACTGAGCGTTAAGATTGGATGCAGCCAGGGAGCCTTCTTTTATATTAAAGGGGGGTTACCTCATGATGAGAATAAAGATTGAAAGGTTTGATTTTTATACCCCAACAGAATGGCTTTGAAATAAAAATGTTCTCCAGAACAACAGGCAATGTTTGCTTTATCAAATAAAATAATGCAACCCAGCATTGTTTTATTTGATAAAGCAAAGTTATTAGCATGTATGTATGTTATTGGAGTTTATGCTCTAACCCAGTGATAATTTTCTAAGCACTGTGCTGTGAAAGATAAAGGCCTTCATGGAAATACACCCAGATTTTCAGAGCTTTTATAAGTAAACCCTTGAACTAACAAGTTATCATTATATGTGTCTTGGAACAATTTTTGTTCTTAACTCCATCAGTAAGTATGAAGTAATTCTAAACCAGATGTTACTGAGAGTAGAATTTAGCTCCTTATGGTAAAGATTTCAACTTAATCCAATACTTCTTTTCATGTCCATTATCCTCTCTACCTCTCCTCATGCAAACATTACTCTGAGGAAAAAAGTTTAGGGATTACCTTATTTCAAAAAGAACAATGCCTGTGACCACTTCCTTCAATCACTCATTCCTTAAACATTAACTTAATATGAAATGAAACACCCTTTCACCTTATCCTATATATTAGAAGGTAAAAGAAAAGCTAATTGCACTTTGTTTACATGTACTTTAAGATACTTTGAGTGCCAAATGTGTCCTGGTAGCTGTAGGTAGCAGAAACATTGTTGTTGAAACTAAATGCAAGGAATCTGGCTGGGCCAAATCACGTGGCTCCTTTACACCACGTGTTGTACAGATTCTTTATATCCTAGTGCATATCCTTTTTTTGTATGGAGGAAATGGGTTAAAATGAATTATTTGTCTGGCGGGACAGTGGAGAGAAGAACAAAGAGATGATCCAGTGAGCAAATACATTTAAATAAAAACACACATATTCACTATTTTGTTTTATTATCCAATTCCTAACAGAAAGGACTTTCTTTACTGTTACTAAAATACACATAATATAACTGCTGGGCAATACATGGTCATATCAAACTCAGGAAAGTATATTTTGGAAAGAAATCGTCTTTATTTTTATTGAACATATTAAACAAAAATTCCAGTACAATAGCATATTCCATAAGTAATTATAACATATTACAAGCATAGATTTACTGGTCCCCCTTCATCTGTACTTGTAGAAAAGCTTATATTTGTGACTGCAATGACTGAACTCTTTTCCTGAGCCAGGCCTCTTTGCCAAAGCTGAATTTTGGAAATACTCTTCTTACCTGCTTGCTGAGTTTCTAGTAGTTTAGTATGACAACTATCATGGCCTAGCCATTTCTAACAATGGAAGACCTCAGTCAATTCTAAGGTATGAGCTGGGTGTAGCTACTGATCTCCTCTGCCAAGGTTAATGTGGGGCAAACAAAGTCTTGAAAGAGCTGAGCATTTCTTTGCCAAGGATCAGGTAAGGGTTAAGCTTACAAGTGGTGGTGCTTTATTCAGACTGGGGCTCCTTACCATCAAAGGAGGGAAATTAGACATCTTTTCCTTCTCCGGTTCTCAGCCAGGAAAGCAAGAGGGACAGGTTTGTGGTAACTTGATACCATGAGAGGCAAATTCAGTGAACGCATGACTTCAGAGCGTACATGGTATGCAGCATCCCAAGTGGCCTCTGGCTTAACATTTAAATTTAGCCTTGGATACTTATGGTCAGGGCCTAGCTAAATTTTCCCCTTGCTCCTTTTCTTTCAGGCAAGGTAGAAAAAGGCATTGATTTAGTATAGAAGTTTAAATGGTTTAGACATTGCAATGAGATACAGTTTGGGTATTTACTATATGGTTACACAGCAGAGTTGCTATCAATGTAGTTTGAATTTTTGAACTCTTGTGGGTTCCTCTCCCAGCCTTGCCTAATTCGTGTGAGGGGTCTGTCTAAACATGGGAATATAATAACAAATTTAATGATCAGTACAATGCAAGGAACAATAAGCGAAAGCATATATGCTGCTGGAAGATACCATCTATACATTGAAGCGCTGAGGAACCTCTTCCCACCATAGCCCAGTGTATGTGCAGTGCATAAAATCAATGTCAGGTATCCCAGTTTGGACTATGGGAAAAGAAAAAAGTAGTATAAATTTAAGATTGTCAGTTAAAATTCCTAGTAAATACTATTTACAACCTATTTATGAGTTGGATCTGATCTGAGACCATTTAGGTAAAGTTGCTTTATATAAGGCTCATGTTCTTAACCAAAGCTTAGTTCAAATGGAGACTGAGAAAACACCTCTTTGTTTCTTGGCTATCCTGATAATGTTTTTCTGAAACGCATACTTCCATCTGCCTGGAATTTTCATGAAACTACAGGAAAATTGGTGAATAATTTTTAACAGGCTTTAGAGCTAGTCCAGAAAAAACCCATACCATTTCAGTCTTTTTCAGTGTCTAAAACCTTTCTTGATAATAGACCATTCACTCTCACCCCACTTCTAGTTCTGAAGAGTGTTCTGAAGACTAAATCAATGAATAATTTAAGCGTTTTGTATAAACAAAGGGTGGTGTCCTATTACCAAGATTATACTGTCTATAGTCATAATGATGCAATCTGCCAGAAATTCAGATTCAAATTCTATTTTACTTACACGTGAGTAGCACCATGGAATAGATGAGACCTACTGAAGAAGGATTATTTTTATAGGTGTCTAGACTTGAGTAGATGGGAACTACAATACCATATTATGATGAAGGGGCCGCAAAGGCAGATAATGCAGTTGAGTGCCTGATGAGATGTGCCTTTACTGATAGACTTGAAAGAAAATTCAGACAGTGAAAAAGACAGAAATAATTAAAGATGGAGAAGAAGGATAAAGAAGTTGAATGGCAGGAAGAAGCAGAGAGAGAGAGAAAAGAGGCAATTTCAGACTTGTTAATATTTCTATTTAATGACTGTTCCAAATTATGTCAGTACATTGCACTCAAAGATGTTCTCTGCCATTGACCCTGAAGGATTAACCATTTTACAGTTTATAACTAAAATTTAAATTCTCTTCCAAAAATGGAACACAGAAGTCTTATCTGACTAACATACACTGTAGCATCAGTACTGTTACATGCAACTGTCTTCATTTTAAAACAGCACTGCCTTTGCAGCATTTCCAAATTGAGAATCTAATAATAGGATAAATGAATCTCAGAAAAATCTAACACTTTCACCTGTCTATGGACATGTGAAGCTACTTTTAATGAATACCTCAAATTTTATGGTGGTTTCTTGTTCTAAAGATAGGACCCTTTTTTTTCTCAACTCCTTTTCTGAAATGCTTATAAGCTCTCAAAGTGGAGGTTCTGAAGAAAGGCCTTTTCCTATGGCTGTCAGACATTATTATACATTATTCCAAGCTGGAAGGTGAGCTTTTAATACTGACCTTTCTTTCATGAAATATCAAAAGGTGGCAGCACAGTTGTTTGTATGTTGCCTACATATTGTTTGCACTTAAAAGTGACAACAACTGTTATTTTATGTGACAGCCCTTTTCCATCCATATTGTAAGAGAAATGTCAAACTGGATTTATGAACCTTGTAATTAGTTAAATAACACGGTCTTTTATTAAATAGTTGAAAATTCTGGGGACTTGCTTGATATAACCAATTGCTCTGATTTATGGGCTACCTTTAGCTACTGCAGCTTTTCATTTGCCCTTTAGGACTAAGTACAAACAGTCAAAAAGCCTGAGGCTGAATGGATTCAATCTTCACAAATTAGTCTAAACTGTATAGATTGAACCAATAAGCAAGTGATCAGATATTCACTTTTGATTCCGGAAATGTAGCCACATGCCTGCAGTGACCCAGGCCAGAAGCTGGGAAGTGCTATATCATGCTTCCTTGCTCAGCAGGAACAGACAGCTTGGGCCAAGACTAGCCCACCCATCCTGCAAGGGCGGGTTTTCAGGGAAGATGCAAAGCATCCTGGGATGCTGGGGGACTGTAAATTAACTTGAATCTGGAGAGGACCTGGGATGGAAGTTCAATAAACTGATTGATTTAACCTAAATCAGTTAAGTCTGAAACTATATCCATTCAGGTTTATCTTAAATTGATTTTGGCCATTTTGAAAGCAGTTTATGTGCACTAAACTTCTGCTGTGTTACAGATTTGAACCAGTTTCTGATCACTTCTACCGGTTTATGTATAATTTCTGTCCCTAGCCCACTAGCTCAACTTCCCTACTTTTACTTTATTCAGTTGGTAAGCCCAATGCTTCTCTCATAGACTACAAGGGAGCACAGAAGTTACCAGGAACTCAGGAAAGAAAAGGGATACAAGGATACTTTTTAAGTCGAAAAAGGTCTGTTTCTTACCTGTACAAATCGAAATTCCCTCCAGTTGACATTGTTGCTGACTGAGGGCAAGGAAGTTATTCCCAGCAAAATGAACAGAAAAAATCCCAGGATCCCCAGTGCCAAATAAGAGTCACTATGCCAGCCTGTAGAGTAGTTAAATGGATCTGTTCTGTTGTTCTGTATCTGAAGAAAAAACATCAGATAAACATTAGAATTGCAGTGTCAATGAGTAGAAAAATATTTTCTAACTTTTGAATTACTTTACGGTAAATGGGAAAGGTTTTCTGTAAATATATTAAGACAATCAAAAAGAGCAGACTGTTTCCTGAACAGTGTAATATGTATTAAACTGCCATTACGTGTAGCTTACTGATATGGGAGTGTTAAAGTAGCATTAACAGCACTTTAATGTACACTGAACAATACCGTAGACACATTGAAAATGACAGGAAGGAGATTCTTTTTCTATAATGTGTGATTTCCTGACAGTGAATGTCCAACTTGTAATGGGATGTGCAGAATTAAGGAAAATATTTCTCTAAATTATTCCTATCGACTAATTATTCTATTTTGTTAAGCCTTTGTTAAGATTAGAAATAAGATGTGATCAGAACTCCCCCATCTGACCACATCAATGACTTATGAAAAATATAGGCATAAGGGAAACACGACTAAATCAATGAAAAATAAATTCAGTAGCATAATTAGCATAAGATTAAAAAATAAGACTTTCAACATGAATTTCTGAAACTCCACTTATACAATAGTGCATATAAAGTGGAGAATAAGGAGAAGGAAGAAAAAAAATGTATAAACCTACCTGAGAGATGATATACGAATTTAGTTTCCATCTTACGTAATAGCGAATAGGTATAACAAGGGTGTACAAAACATGTAAAAAAGCATAAGCCAAGGCCACTAGTCCAAGCTGCTTCCTACAGAGCATCCATTTGTCCAGCCAGTCTGGGAAACGGCTGTATTTTGTTCCTCTATGTAGCTGGATAATTGCAGCTATTACTCCAGGAAGATAAACCAAGGCAAGAAGGGTGAGTGCCACTACTGGGCAGATCCTATTAGGAATGGAAATTACAACAAAAAATGAAACGTTTTTGTTTTCATAAACATAAGGATAGATTACTACACGGATCAAACAGTAGAAAAAGAGGAATGCACTTAGGCCAAGAGACAAGTAGATGGGAAACTTCCACATTGGAAAGAGCTGTAGTGGGTAATTCTCTATCTCTTTGGCTGCCAGAAGAGAGCCTTGATCCAGTGGTGTAAGACCAAGAGTCCGAACAATACCCATCACCATTTCTTTAGCTTTGCTGTCATCTCCACAAACAAATACCTGTAGTGACAGAAATCATTGTGACAATCATTATTACTGACCTGTATAACAGTACCACAAACTTCTACTGGCTTTTTTGCTATCTATACAATAGTGAAAGGTAATATGTTCTGAAACAGATTTCAGAAGTAAAATCTTTCCTAAGGAAAGTTTATAACTTAAAGTAGTACTATCATATGTATGAAAACAGGAAAATTAAATATGCTGGACATAAGCATTTAGCTGGAATGGTTAGAAGCCATATTAATAATACATATTAGTAATACATATTAGTATTGTGTTGTTAAAGGATGATTGGACTTTCCATAAATGGTCACAGTCCTCCATTGCTACCTCACAACTGTTTACAAGGTTTCTAGAGCAACAAAGACACAAGTCATAGGAGCATAGACTACCTTTTATTAAAATAAATGTATATTTGCCTTTGAGGTAACACAGTGGAGGAACATCTCTCAAACAGGTGTTCAAGGTAATACAAAAGCTCCCTCACCATCAGGCATTTATCAGGAGCAGAGGGCAGACAGGAGAGTAGCAGGTACTCACTTCAGAGTCTGAGGAAAGAATCAACTTGTGTTTTTATTAACTCAGTATGATGACTTGTGGAGCTAGCAACCTTGTCTCTGTTAAGCCTATTTGGTGGTAAGGAACGAACTGGTGCTCAGTGCGGGGGAAAGGTGGCTGCTCCCCTTTCCTGTAGCTGATGCCTCATGCTGCAGCCACTCAGAGTCTGCGTGGGGCAGCCTGTGTCTGCTTTCCATTGCTACCTCTGCCAGATGATGCGGCAGAGAGGCAGGATAACCTCGTGGGGGCTGCGAGTGGATGCAGCAGGAAGTGCTGGCCATGGGGGTGGGGGTAGAATGCTTTTTCCCTATGCTGAACTCCAGTTCATTCCCCACTGCCACTGCTCAGTCCAGACGGGCAGCGTGGGACGCTTAGGATTGGAGCTGTGTGCCCGTCCTCTTGTGTACTATGGGG
This sequence comes from Caiman crocodilus, assembly GCA_030014935.1. Taxonomy (NCBI): domain Eukaryota; kingdom Metazoa; phylum Chordata; order Crocodylia; family Alligatoridae; genus Caiman; species Caiman crocodilus. The sequence goes on along the minus strand of JAGPOW010000261.1, from coordinate 225,106,955 downwards.
CTGCGTCAGAGGGTCCCAGACAGCAGGGGCTCTATGGAGCTGGGTCAGCTCCCCACTCTCAATGCTGGTACAGCCCAGCCTGGCTCCACAGACCCCTGCCAGCCCATACCTTGTGCTCCTACCGCCCTGCTCTGGGCCCTGCCGGCGCTGGCCCTGGGGCATTGGGGCAGGCCTCATGCTCCTGCTCACTTCCATTCTCCTCCTGCTGCTTTTCCCTCTTTTCTGTCCACCCACCGACCAGCCACTGTGCGCTGCATGGCTCCCATACCCACATCCATCCCCCCCACACACATCCACACATCCTCACAAACCCCCATATGTGATCATTTCTGCATATACAACACAAACGCACACAAATCAGGACAAAAAAATATTTTTAGTTAAATTAAAATATATTATTAGTATGTAATTTGATTGTTGGTATGTAATGTTTTTTTTCCCCCCCCAAAAATGGCAAACCATTTTCCCCAAAGGAGAACTTCCAGGACCAAGGGGAGGGACTTCCAGTGGCAAAGGTCAGAGGTTAGGGGGCAGGAATTCAGGTCCCAAGATGGCAACCTGGGGGCGGGGCACCTGTCAAGGGGCGGGGCTACCCATGTGGCCCTCAACAGCTTGCCAAAACTCAGTAAGTGGCCCTCCACCCAAAATAATTACCCGCCCTCAGACTAAGGGCTTTACCATGGCTCCTGAGGCTAGAACAACCTTATAGGGGCAACTCATTTGCTTCTCGTCTGCAACTCATTTGCTCGCTCCTGAATGCTGTCTAGCATTCAGGAGCCAAAAGTCAGAGAACGACCAGGACGGCTTTTAGACATTGCTGCTCTGTCTGTTTCCCTAAGTAGTGGGCACTAAAGACCTGGCCCAGAAACCTCTCACCCCAGGTAAACGCTCTGGATAAGTAAGGACATGCATTTATATTCAGTGAGCACCTCTCTGCTCCTGTAGATACCTTCCCTTTTCTTTGCTTCTCAGGCTATCTTTCCCAATTCTTGCTCATTTCCCCCCACATAATCCTCTTTCCCTAAAGCTGTTTCTTATTTTTCTAACTCAAAGCATTTTAGTGAATTCTAAAAATCCTCCCAACATTGTTGGTATCTAGGAGCAGGTTCCTTCCTCTGATCTGTTAACAGATAGAGATTTGTTTCTGGGCTAAGCTCAATCACATTATGTTTCTGCCTAAAGGTAAATTTTAGTTCAGTTTATTTGACTTAAACAGCAGATTATTGTGAAAGTTCAATATCAGTCTTTGATTCTTTTCTGTCTCATTGATATGTGTTTGCTCAATGATATATTTTACAAGAAACTCCTGTTGCTTTGTTTTACCTGTCGGCTTGCATCTAGTGTTCCTGACTGCAGGGCCCAGGCTGACACAGTGTTGAAGGCTTTTACCACCTTTGCACCTGGCACCAGCTGAGCAAGGTACTCTGCATTGGATTCAGGGTATTGGTTTATTTTTAGGTTGTTGCTTACATCCACCAATACTTTTCCATGGAGAACTTCAGTTAGCTCTGACAGAAAGTTGTAATGGTCTCTTTGGATTGCTACAATAATTATGTTGGACTTTTTCGCAGCTTCTGCATGGCTCAACACCTCTATACCTTTGGGAATCAGGCTAGAGGTCTGTGCCTTTCGGCTTCCAAACACTATAGAGTAACCACACTGAAGCATCTTATGTCCCAGGGATCTTCCATAATCTCCTGTTCCAAAAATACACACAGTTTCTGGTTTATTTGGAGAGTCTGAAGTAAGATGGATCATGTTGGAAGGGTTTTTCTCCATTTCTAAAAAATAATGAGGAAAAAACAAAACAAGCGTGAATACTTTGAAACTATCAAACTATCAGAATACTCTGACTGCACCCAGAATGTAAAGTTGAGTTATCTTTGCTACTTAAAAACTTTAGCTGCATACTCCCCTTATCCCCAAGTCACCCAACTAATGCATCACTGCTTATAGTTTAGGGGGCATCTTGGCTGGAACACAAAGGAGCTTATATTTCTTTCAGGATCTGAAACAAAATTACTTCATAGTTTCATAGTATCTAGGGTCAGAAGGGGCCTAGAGTAGGCCATCTAGTCTGACCCCCCGCCAATGGCAGGAACGAGTGCTGGGGTCACAGGACCTCAGCCAAGTACCTATCCAATCTACTCTTAAAGACGCCCAA
>JAGPOW010000261.1:225080208-225104691 GCA_030014935.1 Caiman crocodilus | reverse complement strand
GACGCTCCTCATAAGGCCTGTCCTGCTGCCCGCATATCATTCTAGTGGCCCTCCTCTGGACCCTCTCGAGGCCGTCCACATCCCTCTTGAAGTGCGGTGTCTAGAACTGGACACAGTACTCCATCTGCGGCCTGACCAACACTGCATAAAGGGGGACTATCACAGATAATAATCACTGTGCTCCACCTCCCACTGCCGAGCTGAGCTCCGTGGGGCTGTGGAGCATCTTGGAGAGCAGCCCTGGCTCCCTCCTGCCTCCTGCCACCAAGCCAGATGACAGGAGGCTGGCGCTGCTGCCTGGGGCCAGAGGCAACATCAGTCTTTCAGCGCCGGTTCCAGGCAGGCAGCGGCAGCCTCTTGTCATCTGGCACAGATTCAGGGGTTTGCACCCCCAGGAGGACTCTGGCATGGCCCTGCAGCTCTCCCAGGGGTGTGGACCCCTGGATTTGTGTGCCAGATAACAGGATGCTGCCTGGGGCCAGTGGCAGCAGCAATCTTCCTGTGTGCAGGCTGCGTGCAGTGCCGGTCCAAGGCAGCAGTGGCAGCCTCCTGTCATCTGCTGCAGATCCAGGGGCCTGCATCCCCGGGAGGAGTCCAGCACAGTCCCGCAGCCCAGTGGTGTGGGCTTCTGGATCTGCGTGCTGGATGACAGGAGGCTGCCGCTGTTGGCAAGTGTCACGAGTTTTGCTTTTTGAAGTTTGAGGTGCAGGTTCTCAGAAACCTCTGCACCTATCTCCTTGAAACTTGGCAGGCTTCATGCCCTCAGAAGGGGCTACCATCCCTGTAATTTTTGTCCAAGGCAAGAAATGACAAGGCAAGAAATGACAAAGTTTTCAGCATTTTCATGATTTCCCATTATAGCCTACAGGCGAAATGTTGAAACACATCAAAACAGCAAAACAGTTTTGACTAAACAAAACAGAACAGTGCTTCAAAACAAAACAAAAGGATGAAACTAAACACTGTCCCTTTGAAATTGTGAAATGGACGTTGAAACAAAATGATGGTGTTTCACACAGCCTTAGAAAACGGAGAGTGCTGGAAAAAGAAGAACAAAAGAACCCTTAATGCTCCTCTTTTTGTCATAGGTTAGGGCCCTATGCCTGAAGTATGTATAAGGAATTTAGGAACTTTCTATAAGTTTCTGAGCATCTTCAATTCCCAATTAAGTTAATGGGATTTGAAGCTGTTTCCTACCTTGTAGGATCACGCCTTAATAAACACGGGTCAAATTCTGCTGTCATGCACTCACAATGAGTTCTGTTGTAGCCAATTAGATATAAGTATGAATATAAACAGAGGGTACCATCTACACAAGACACTACTGTGCAGTGCTTACTGTGCTTGTATAAGCTAGTACTAAATAAGGGCACTTTTACATGTGCTCTAGGCAGCACTTTAATTAGAGCAGCTTCAAGAACTGCTTTAATCAAAGTATTGCAGTGTCTTGTGTATCAGCATCCCTGTGCTTCAAAACGAGGCATAACTAGAAATGTTGGCACTCTGGGCAGAGGTGCCAGGGAGCGGGGACAGATGATGGGGGTGGTGTGCCAAATGCCAGAATCTTACTTGACCTTGGCTGCTGGAGATGCAAGTGAAGCCTTACCTGACCCAGCTGTGGCTGCTACTGCTTTGGTGGCATTAGCTCTCCACACATGGGTTGCTGCTGCCACAACCACTGCTGCTGTGTGGACTTCCCACAGTCCTGAGGCTGCTGTTTTTTGCCTCCCATCTAAAGTGTTGCTCAGGGCTGGTGCTCCACTTGCCCACTGGTTCTAACCAGGATACTGGTCCAGTCCGGCCTTGGCCAATTCACTGAATGTCTCTTTGCCTCAGTTCCTGGGTTGTTGTATGGAAAATAGCATTTCCTTTCTTCTATCCTTTGTTTATCTTATCTATTTAAATTGTAAGGTGTTTTTCCCACCCAGCAGGATCTATTTTGTACTATAAGCATGTACATCTCTTTGCATTGCAGAGCTTCTAATCTTTGCTGCAGCCTCTAAGAGCTATAGTGATATATTAAATAAAAAAAAAGATGAACACAAAGTTTGTTATATTAATAGTGGGCTTTCTGAACTAGCATATTAAGGAATCTTTCAAAATAGCCATAAAAGAGACATAATTAATATCTAGTTAATGCTACAGACTTCACATTATCATTTATTCCACAATTTAGGTAGAAAAAAATACATATTTTAAATTAAACTTTCTTTTGAGCCTTCTAGAAATGTGTGCATCCTTTAATAAACATTCAATTAAAATGAATTGCAGTCTTATTACATAGCTGCAGCAAAGGAGGAAGCTATGAAAAAAGCTCATGGTAATAGATTTAGAGTTACTTGCCTTTAAACGTATGCCATTATGATATATTATAGATGCTTACTAAATTACAGATACTTTATCAGGGAGACAGCTTTGCAGGAGAGTTTTGCAAACTAATGTTAAATGTAGCACTATTACATCTTATTCTTTTGGATCTACACTCTACTTTTGATGGTAAATAATTCAAGACATTTTGCCTTGAAGCATGGAAGCTTGTGTATGACATGCTGTTTCAAAACTTGATATGAAAGAATAATAAGGATATTAGAATTAGGACTTAATATGGGATGCCCTGTTATGTTATAAAGAAGAATTGATATGATGACCTCACCCCCTGATCCCTGCAATGGGTTTTTTGAGGATTGGCTATTACATCAGGATATTCATGCTACTTTATAACTCTTGCCTTATATTTTACCCTGCCAGTAATTGTGGAAAGATTACCTTGTTCTGGAAGAAATCAAATCTTCTCTAAATTTTTCCTAATAGTAGTTGGTTATGTAATGGAGTTAAAGGCAAAGTGATTGAGTGCTATTGCATACACAGACTTAACTGCATGCAATTCCTCAGGTGTATTTGTGAATCATATCACTTATGTTGCCTGGATTACAGAAATGCATGTGAAGATGTTATTTAATTGCTCTAAACATGCTTACATGGGTTGGTGATCTTACAGTTATCTGGGGAATGATTTCATTCTTCTGTTTCTTGGACTCTAAACTCAGTATATATGTATCTCCAGGTCTAGTTCAGTATTTCAGTAAGTGGTGTCTACTTTCTTCTATTCTGAGAAAAATGCTAAGGAAAGTAATTTCACATGAAACATCCCTTGGTGTCTTTTCTTTGTATAAACAGAATTAGAAGAAAACCAGAAGGGAATTTAGTCCAAACGTTTAAGGTTATGAACAGCAGAAGGAGCCAGCTCTTCTAGACCTCTATAAGTATTAAGAACTCAAGCTCAGGAAAAGTATGTAAGGTTGACTGAAATTTTTTGAAAAAGTTTAAGTGAACTTCTTTCAAAATTGCAATTTTTAATGAACAATTTAAAAAATATTATTGATTTATTTTTAATCCCACCCTTTGTCTCCTTCTGCCTTCCCTTTTTCAGTGGTAATCATGAAGGAATAATGGAATTGAGAAGGAAAGGAGAAGGGGAGAGAAGGGAAACAATACATTTCAAAATGGACAATACAGTTCATTTTGAAACCTTCAAATTGGAAATTACTTCAACTTCCTGAAATTTTTCACTGCATAGTTTTTCCTTTTTAAACCAGTTCTGACACGACATCACTTTGATTTCCACCACTTTAATGATGGATGCACATAGACCAGTGAATAAGATCTACTGTGGGGGGGCATCTACACATGTGCTTTACTGTGGAATTGACTAATCAGCTCTAAAGTATCACTGTCTACACATGTGGTGTTATAAGGCTGGAGTAAACTAATTAACTCCACCATAGGATAGTATTGCCTGACACAAGTACTAGCCTACAGTGGAGTTATTTACTCCACCGCAACACATGTGTAGATGGTAACTGGGGCTGGCTAGGCCGCAAGGTTGCTACAGTGCAGGGCTGCCTGCCAGCTAGCCCTGCACTGTAGCACCCTTGTGCCCAGCCAGCCGCACTATAGCACAATGAGCTGGGGTGGAGCAGTTCTGGGCTGGTAGGCTAAACCCCCCTGGACCTCCTGCCAGTCAGGGCTCTACCACCCCTGCTCAATGTGCTGTTATCCCAGGCTCATGTGTAAACCAACAACAGATAGTAAAAAGAGGAAGGTATGATAAAGCCCTTTCTTCACCCAGCTATTTCCAAGCAAACAGGCATGGTTTCCACTACAGGAAGAGGAAGGTGAATAGTTCAGCTGAATCCTAAACTTTTTACTTGCATTAATCTTTATCTTATGCTTGTGATCATTTCTTTTAAAAAGAAATGCCAAACCCTCATTACCCTGTGTGGCTGAGATTATGGTGTGTTTAGATTCCATTTAGGGAAGCCTCATTTTTATTCTTAACCAACAGATGGCAGCAGAACCCTGTTTTCCCTAGATGTGTGAAACAGTTCACAATATTTTCTTGAAAAAGTGATCCAAGAAAATTTTTTTTGGTTTTTTAATGTAAGTGTTCAGACCCTATACAGACAAATGCCAAAGAATCTCACATCAGTATATACACTTTGTTTCACCTCCATTTCTGTATTTTTTTTCTGTAGAGCTTGAACTCATATGACTTTTTTGCCTCTATCCATATGTGGGCCCCAAAATGATGTGCTGCTTATTATTTTTTTTCCTATGATGTTGGTGGGAAGATGCTTTTCATTGAGTTCCACTACTCTGTTTAGGAACTAAAATCATAGGAACATGCTATTCTTGACCCAAAATGCTAACAATATACATTTGGTAGAAATCACCAAGTACATACCTGTATAATGCATGGGATGAAAGTACAACCTTTCATTCAACAATTTAGATCTTTAGTTATTTTTGTTTTAATAAAGTATTTTATTTTATATTTTTGGTCAATTCACATTGAAAGGCATCATAGGAGAATTATGTTTTATGGAAGGTTCTGAATGGAAAGAAGGATGTTGGCATATAAGAAAAATAGGGAGTTTCTTTATGAGTATTGCTTCAGAACAAGTAGTGAAGGTAAGAGCAAAACCATTTGGAGAAAGTAAGGAACTGAGGTTTGAGGTGAAGGCTGGGAGGGAATTGTGTACACCCTGGATGGTGAGGAGGAGACAACTGTATTTTGTTACAGAATATCTGATGAAACCAGTACAATGATTCAGAAAGTAAAGTAATATGCTTAGATTGGCAAAAAAAGAACTCTAGTATTTAAAAAAGAAGAGGTGTAAAGTACATCAAAGATCATGGGGAACGTATTCTACCCACGCTATGAATTCTGTTTCCATGTTCTTGTAAGCAGCTAGAGGAGGGCTACTGCCGTTCGTTCTGTGTTACAGTAGAATTCCTAAGTTCCTAACCCCCCATGAAGACAAGACTTTCAAACTATCTGGAGGTTTACAGAGCTGCAGCAAACAGCTGTGTGGAGCAACTGATGAGCTCTAGCTGACTGGGGAAGTGAGACCTTTGAAATAAAACCCTCATGAACAGCTGAGTGGCTCATCCTTAATTCAGAATTCAGCAACCCACTGAGAATTGCATGGGCTGCAGACCATCTAGGTATGAATGATAGTGGTCTGCTTAATACCAAACAGTGCTGAACCACAGAGGAACCACATCAAAATAGCTTTGTTGGTCATTTTAGTAGTGATACCTCAGAAGGAAGCAAAGACCTGTATAAATTATTGCAATAATATTGTAACATTCAGGGCTTGAGGTTTGCCAGGGTAAATACATAGGAAGTCACACAGGAGTCATGGTAAACAGGTCAACAACAACAGACCTGGGACACTGACGGATGTTCAGGGCCCTGCTCTAACCCATAGTGCTTTACAGAAAGCATCATGAGTTAGAGCCCCCCCAGCCAAGGGAGTGTGGAACAGAGCCCTTTGCCTCATGGTTCCCACAACCTTCCCCAGCTGCGGCGTTGGGGGGAGCTGGGCTGGACCTTTGTGACGAGGGGGCTCTGTTCTACCCACCCTGCCCCCTCCAGCTCAGGCTGGGCTTGCCCAGCAGTTGCTTCTGCAGCTCCCAAGAAGTCCTGCTGGAACTGGGGGGTTGGATGGAATGGAGCCTCTCGCCTCAGGGTCCCAGCCCAGTTCCCCCCAGTACCTCAGCAGACATTGTGAGTGGGGCCCATGAGGTGAGGGGCTCAGCCCTGCAGCTACTACTGCTCCCTTCACTCCCTCTCTGCTGACAGCCCTGGGGGGCAAGTGAGGGGGCTGCATGAAACAACTCTCAAGGGCATACAAATTCCCTAGCGCACTCTAAAGCAGAGCACTTCAATGTGTTACCTGATTAGATAAGAGTTAATTTTTCGCACAATTGGCCATTTTAGAAGTGCTCTGCAGCTGCGCACATGTTAGGTCACAGCTCTAGAGTGCTTTCAGGGGCCTGATTGTGTGGAAAATGTCACTTCTGTCTGTGCCCCTGTATGCTGAGTTTGCTTTTGTCACTCATACCTGTTTCCTCATATTTAAAAAAGAGTTATTTTTATTCCCCTATGCCTAGCAGCACAGGGAAAAATCTCTTGAGGTCACCTTGGAACTAAGTGCTCTCACTGAGTTTAATTTATTGCGCTGCTGCTGTGTTGCTACTAAACTACTGATCTCTACTATGGGGTATGTCTACACTGGGAAGAAATAAAGCCACCTTGAGTTAGCATTACCAAGCTGGCTAACTACAAATAAAAGAGCAGTGAAGATTAGGTAAATGGAGTTTCAATTTGCATTATTGGCTTGAGGTTTTGGGCTCCACTACAGTTTCTCTCAAGATGTTAACATGTTTTTTTATCGCCTTGTCCTCACTATGATTTGAACCAGGGTTGTGTAGCTCAGGTTAGTCAGCATAAGTTAAGGAGCAACCTGTTTTGTTTTTTCAAGGAAGGAAGCCTGCATTCAAGGTCATACTTTTGTTCATTGGTGACTGTTACATCTATCCCTACCCCAACATTCATTTTTATCTAAATAAATGTCACCTCATGTTCAAATAAGAAAAAACTGTGATCTTCCTATTAAGCAACACATTCAAGTTGGCATCTTGACAGCCAGTAGTGTAACTTGGGGGGCAAGTGGAACACCACCGCTGGGCACAGACTAAGAGGGAACATCAGAATCCCTCCAAGGGTCATTGCCAGCTGGGGGTGAGGGCAGGTGGAAAGTGAGGTGAGTAAAATGGTGCTGTCCTCCCACCCTGGGGAGCCTTTGCCAGACGAGGTACAGCCCTGCATCTAATATGTATGTATTTAGCAGGGAATGTGAACGGAGCACCAGGGATGGCACCTAGGGAGCCTGCCCCATAGGGCGGCTGCTGCTGCATTATCGAAGCCCATGGTCTACAGCAAAAAACTCTCCCTGCCCCAGCAGCTCCATGAGCTCACTACACCTGCTGCCTGTATCTCCTAAAGGTTTTCACTTATTTCATCCAGTATATTATGTATGTCTAGAAAAGGACACTCCCTATAGCTAGGCAGAACAGGGGCTCAGCTTGTACCTGGCTTCTGTGTGGAGTGTACCTTTTGCATTCTTCCCTCCACGTGCCTGTCATCTGTGTGTGTTTGAAGAAACCCTGACTATGTCTTCTGAGCAATGGACTACACATTTCTATTTGGGAATTCATCCAATATTGACTGGCAGTTTTTGTGCCTTTCTATCCTTCCGAGCCCTACAGTCTCTGTCCTCACCACTTTTTAGGTAGGTTATTCGCAAGCAACAGTAATCCTGGACTGCTTTTGTAGATGCCTGTCTTTTTCCTGGAATGTCTGATACCTAAATCATTTCCAATTCATTTTCAAAAGAAACTGGAAATCTGGAGATGCCAGTCTGACAAACTGCCTCACCAAACCTACTTAAAGCCAAATGTTCTAGCAATAACTTGAAAAAGAGACTATACCTGTACTCAGTGATGATTACTGTCATATTTATGTATCTGTATTAAGAATTTTCCTACGTGTATTTTAATCAGGGCATTTTCAGGTTTTTTTGAAGAAGGTGGAAATTCTGATTTTAACCTGTCACCTCAGATATAGTTTCACTTAGAGCTAATTTCACTTAGAAATTATATTACTTCTGTGGCTGTCACAGATGAAAACACAATAATACACAGTAAGTTACTTACTGATACAAAAATGTGAAAACAAATCCTGCCTTCACTTATAAACTGTTTTTTCTGTCTTTTAGTTTGTCAATAGCTGGGAGACATACACAACTAAACTGCATTATTGTACCATGATTTATACTGTTTCTACTATTAGGCCCCAAAGAAAAGAGCAAAACAGTGACAGGGATCAAGTGCTTAAGAACGTGTTGCAACAAATTATTGGCCAATCTACTTTTAAGTAAATGAGGTTCTCTTCTGAGCAGCTTCTCTCAGCAAAAAGGTCCTGAGCTGTGACAAAACTGATAAAAACAAATTGTTTGAGATAATAAATCCTACTTCTGAGGATATTCTGCTTCCTATATCTCTTCTTTTTATCAGGAGAACACTAAAGCTGCCTGGAGGCTCTTGAAACCTATGAAGTATAGGCCTAATGTTGTCTAAATCATAACAAAGTATTGAGAGAGCTGCAAATCTCACCATCTAAGACTTTCCCATAAATACATAAGATCCAGCTAAAAGTCAAGTAATTTTCTCTGTGTTTTCAGGGTGTTGACCCATTCTGTGTTTAAAGGCATCAAGCATTCATCCAGTCTAGTCAACTGTACACTGAATGGGCATTTTGTGGAATCTTTTTTCAGAGATGAGAGAGGCCTGCTTAAACTACAGAGCTATATGGCATGGGATTTAGCTCAGCTAGGCCAGTAATTTGCTCTGGGACCTTAGGCACTTAAACCTACACTTTCAAATGACCTGTGTATTGGTAAACAGAAGTCTTGGGGTTTTTGGTCAGGCCTAAAAGGCTCTGTATTTTCCTTAATATGGGGCTAGACCTATAAAGTAATTTTTAGTTAGTGATAGTATAATGGTAGGACAACCTAAAAATGCCTATTGTATGTGTTTATATTGTATTCTCTACTCATTAAAAGCAAAGTGAATTTGAATTATGACATATCCTTTTGGCCTCGCAAGAAAATGCTAAGAATGATACAGGAGTGGTTCATTTACAGTGTATTTATTGGCACTCTCTCAGAAGGACTCTGTTAGGAACATTCATAAAATATAAGGTGGTTGGGTATATTCTTACAATCAAATAAGTACTCACAGGTGCAAAGCCAGACATTGCAAACAATAAAAAGCAAAGAGTTAAACCAGTTTATTCAGATTGAGCTCCAAAAAGTCTGGGCTGGATTTCTCTTCTCCCTTTTATATAAGTGTAACTGTTGATTTCAAAGCAGCTTTGGCTTGCATAAACAAGGGAAAAATCAAACCTATTCTGACTTGTTGCATACTACTTTTCATGTGGAGATGAACAGCTAAGTCAAAGGGTAGGCTACCTGCAACTTCAGAGAGGTTTCACCCGGGTTTCTTGGCTCTCTCTCAAGCTGGGGAGAGGGAAGAAAAGGGAGAACAATTTAGAGTTTTTAAAAGAGAAATGGCGCAAACAAGTGGTGGGCTTGCCAAAACAAATTGACCATGTGATCTGGTTTTGGTCTGGATACAGTCCAGAACTGCTTATACAGCATTTTGTTTTGTTTGTACTTTTGTTTGACAGTGGTGTGCACGGGGATGCTAACAAGATACTGTTTTTGAAGATATCTGTTTCAACAGCACACTTTATCAGCATCTTTGACTCTCTGAAATAAAACACACTAGTGCAGGGGTTCCCAAAGATTTATGCTGTGGCTCAGCAAACCATGGTCTGGATGTGGCTGTGACCCAGCAAACCGCGGCCCAGCAGTCACAGCTGACTGTGGCCAGAATTTCCAGCCAGTAGACAGGTAAGGATATCCCACCCGCAAGGCGGGGGGAGTGGGCCAAACCCTACGCTACCATGGGCCCTGAGGAAGGAGCCGAGGCCTCTCCACCCAGCTCTGGGGAGCCATGGTTTGCCAGTCCGTGGCCACTTCCAGTCCAGCAGCCGACCCACTACGGCCTGGCACCGGGCTGTGGCTCAGGGATTGAGAACCCCTGCTCTAGTGTATTTCCTCCCCACCCCCTTTTGTTCATTTTCTTCGTCTCTGCTATGACCCTGAGCATCTCTTTTGTTTTCCCTTGCAGAGAAGAGAACATAACAAGGTCAAGTTGCACCTACAAAACACAGTGCTGGACTTGTGCCTAATGTAAGGTTTCCCATTAAAAAGCATCAGAATAACATTTTCTGTTTTCCTTGAAACTTAGTGGAGAAAAGTTTTCTGTTAAAATTCTTAAGCAGTTCCACCACCAGCATATGAGAGACTCCTGGTCTCAGAAATGCAGTGAAGCCAGGAGTGTTGCAAATTCTCTTTCAAAATGGAATTAACAGGCTGGATTTAAAAGCAGCTGCACACACACAAAAACGGTTTAGTTTAGTTGCTAAGAGGCTTGAAAATCTGCAACACTAGTAGACAGCAAATAAAAATCTAAATGCCATAAAGCCATGTTTAAGGGTCTGAACTCCCACTGACTTCAGCCAGAGTTGTACGTGTCCTGATGATAGGTTCATGCCATTACTGTTGCCTACTTTGCATTATAAATAGGGTTGGAACTGGAAAAAATTCAAGTATACCAGGCTGTTAACTTTGCTAAATGTTCATAACGTTTGCGTGAGAGGCAAGGATTTCTTTTATTGAACCAACTGCATAGTTGAGAGAGAATTAGACAAACTTTCAAATGCAAGACATCTTCACGTCTGACTTGTTTTGATAAATGCTTTCCTTATTAATAGTCTTATTACTTCATTGCATAATTACCAAGCTGTTGTGAATAATCCTAGCTTCACCTAATGCTCAATCCTACTCTTTTGGTTCTAAGATTGTAGTACTGTTCCTTCACAATCTCCCCGTCAAAATATTCTTAAAATAGAATGATGCTAGCAAGTGTTTAAATGTCTAGCAGATAACCTCTCCAAGGAGTTTCTCCATGTTTAGGAGAGCATAACTAGAGTTCTTCTTAAAGAAACTTATTTATAAAGCTGATATCACATATGATTAAAAGATAGACTATAATAATTTGTCTGGAATTAAAACTGGTGGAAATAAGATGAGGATCTGCTTTAACTGCTGATGCCATTTTTCAACCAGTAATTAGTGGTTGATCTCATATGATCTATCACATTATAATTACTGTTATTTTAAAGTGTTGAATAATAGGAAGCTATAATAAGGTTCGGGTTTCTTACATTTACAAATATATTTAGTATTATTCATTTCTCTTTTTTCAGAGTGTCATGCATTGAGACTAAACATGTTGATTGGTCTCTGTACACTTAATGTTTGCCAATGTTGCTACTCTGCATTAGGAAAAAGGTTTTTAGGAAAACATTAGAATTTGCTATATAAGACCTCAAAGTTGATTTAACCTTGAGACACTATGAATTCCAAAGCAATCTGTGAGTTATACAATTCCACATCTAAGGATTAAGGGCTAGATTCTCTAGTCAATCAGGACTGCCTTGTTCCATGCTCTCAGTGCAAAAGTCAGCACAATCAGGCACACAGACTACGGACAGAAATTACACATAAACTGGTATAAGTGATCAGACGCTGGTTCAATTCTGTAATACAACAGAAGTTCAGCACACATAAACTGCTTTCAAAATGGCCCAAACTGGTTTAAGATAAACCTGAATGGATGTAATATCAGGCTTAACTGATTTAGGTAAAATCTGTTTATTGAACATCTATCTACTGATTCCCTCCAGATTCAAGTTAACTCATGATCCCTTAGCATCCCACAATGCTTTGCATCTTCCCTGCAAACCCCACCTGGCAGGGTGAGTGGGTGAGCTAGCTTTAGCCCAAGCTGTCTGCTCCAGCTGAGTAAGGAGGTATGCTCTAGCATCCCCAGCTTTTGGCCTGGGCCATGCAGGCATGCGGCTGCATTTCTCAAATCAAAAGTGAATGTCTTTTCAATTGCTTATCGGTTCAATTTATGTAGTTTAAACTAATCTGTGAAGATTGAATGGATTCAGCTTTGTGTTTTTTGACTGTCTGTTCTTAGCCTGAAAGAGCAGCACACTGCAGGATAGCTGATCTGGCATAGCAATATTAGGGAGTGAGGAAGCAGATATGACTCTTTCCTTTCTTCTCTCCTGAGACTTAGAGCTGAAGTACTGATACCTGGCAAAACTTAGAGCTGTCCTCAGGCAACTAGACTAGCATACAGCTGTCAGGAATCTAGAAAGAAAAAGTGATCTCCTGGCCTTAAGTTCTGTCTACTGGTTTACACGGTGCATTCTTCAGGCAAGGGTGTCAGATTACTTACAAGATATTGTAGTTTGTTAGTCATTTTATTTCTTTATCAGTAGATATTTCCTTTCCTCCTCTGCTACTAGGAAGCATAACTGTAATTTGTTCTTATTTGGGAGTGCCACCCACACAAGGGGTCTGGGTTGCTGCATATAGAAAATTGCAACAAGAATGAGAACTGGATGGGGCCAGAACCTGAATCCAAAAGGGAAAGGGTGAAAAAGGTCTCACTGAAGGATACCATGCTAGATTTTCATTTTTTTTTCTTTATACTGGGAGACTTTTCCAAAGTTGGAAGTGCCTTGAAAAATTAGTGTGGAAAAGGAAGAAGTGCAGCTAGAAGGTAGGAATCAGGGGAGTGAAGGGTTTGAATTATGGGGAGCTCAAGGGGGCTGACTCCACTCCCCCCAGAGATGCAAGCCCTCCAATAAGATTTGAAAATCCTAACCTGGGGGTAGGCCCTCTGATTTTATTCGGGCATCATGATGGGCAGCCCAATTTTTTTTGCAGACCCAAGAGTCAAAGTATAATTCAAACCATGGGGGAATGGTTCCTGGACATGTATTCATTTTTGTGCTCTCAGGAGCAAAAAGGGAAAGCCAAGGGGAAAGTAGGGGGGGCGAGAGAGAAATTTAGAAATACAATAGAAAATCAAAAATAATTTTCAAAACCAATGTGAACTGAGAACTTTGAGGATACCTGGAAACATTTCTGCAAAAACACTGAAAATTATGCAAAACAATGATTTTTTTCCTACAACTTTTATTAGTGAGTATGCTTGGAACAAAGTAATAGGTGTACCTCAGAGACAATATAAATATTAATTAATAAACTGGATGTGTAATAACAGACTAAGAGTTAGTGCAAGAGGCTTTGTAATGTTCTCATTTACAATCTTGTGCCTGTGAAGTCTCAGTGACCCCATAATGTTCTTATATAACACTAGGGTGGTACTCAAAGATAGTACTTTAGTCAATTACCTATCATCCATCTTTTTTAAAAACAAAAATAATTTAGGAACATGTGGCTGCCCCTAGGATGAACAAGCATTAAAGTGTTTCTTAATCTGGGAGGAGAAAGTGCTGATACATTTTTTGATTTCACATGGACTATTTGAATATGTTGTTTATCCATTAAAGCACTTAGCTATTACATTTTTCCACTGTAAGAAATCACAGATGTGGAAACAAATCTGGAAGCTTCAGAAAGGCTATATCTTTAAAAAAAATGCTACAGCTTCAGCTAAGTGCACTGTTTTATAAAATTACAACAGTCTGAACAAATGTGCAGCAGTGTGAGTGACATTTTATGTTGAAGGCTTACAGGGAATATGAAATTTTCATATATCAAAGCCAAAGGACAATTCTGACAGCTGTAAGTGTTTTCTGAATGAATAATGTGATACCATACAAGACAATAAAAAAGACAAATCCTTTCTCATCTGCAGCAAGAGACCCTTTCCTGTCCACCTACAAAATTTATTTTTTAAACAAGATTATTATTGAGATTTCTCTCAACAGAGAAGGAAGAAATGCAATCTGGTATAAACCTAAAAAGAAAAGCCTGTTTCTAGCTTTCCTTTGAACAGTTGATGAGTTATAATCTTGGGAAGAAACAAATATCACTTGCATTTCTCTATTTTATTTACCAAAATCCAAACCAAAACTTTTGGTGCTGTATTTTGGAAAATCTGCTTTTCAGTCTCATCTTTTATTTTTTAACTGACTTTATTGCAGGAGATTTGTTCACATCCTTTAAATATGGCATGTGACTTAAAATCTAAATACACTTTGGTATCAGCCTGTGTAAAACCTCTGAGCACTAACAGGTATATCTGATTTCCTGTTCTTCATTAATTTCTAGATAATAAAGTCATAAAAATGTGTTTGCATCTCAATACCCCTTGTCACCACCTTCATTGAGTAGTAATTAACCAAAAAGACAGGGAATAAAAGATCTTTCTGTATTTATAGTAGTGAGTGAAGCTAAAGCAAAATCATGCAGGAGATACAAAATTTAAGTCCTTGTCCATCTAAACTATGCAAAGAAGGTTGGCAAAAGAATTACTTTAGTTCAGGGAGAGTAATGGGTAGGCAAGCAGGTTCACAAACACTTTCCATCTCTTAGCAGTAGGAAACCTGAGAAATGTGTTTAAAAAAACTTACCTACACACCCAACTTAAAGTGATGCCTTTAGGCAAATCAGCACTTCCTCAGCTGCTGAGAGGCTGGGTGTGCTGTAGCAGTAGCAGCTGGCTTGAGGAGCCACACACGTCTTATTGCTTGAAGCAGAGTAAAAGATTCGTTAGAGCCTCCCAGCCATTTATCAAGCAGAGGGAAACACGAGGGGAGAAGGGGTGGGGAATATCAGCTGATGTTGCAAGACTGTCTGAGAAGAGTGAAAGAATTTCCCGTCAGGGGCTCTGGGAAAGCCCCAGACCTAGTATTTACAGGCTGAGGAGAAGTTGAGGTTGCTTTTGTTATTCTGGCATCGACATACATACCTCTTGCCTGTCAGCTAGTATTATGGTCTGGCTGCCCACCTCCAGTCTTAAGTCACTGGATGCAGTTGTGTAAGACAGGAATTTTTTCGGACATAACTACTCCAAGTATGTAGGGCCAGATTCTCCTTTGTGTTACAGCCATCTTGTGCCATTCCAAGCATGTGCTGAGACTTGTCAGTCTTGCGAAGAGAGAGTGGTTAAAAAAAAAAGGGTAGGGTTGGCATGTTCCTGTCCCCTAGCTATTCTCGCTTGCCAGAACAATCCTAGGGACCTAGAAGCAGCCACACAGGAGGTACTGGGGACTGTGAGTTTAATGACTGGGAGTATGGGCTGATGACTATAAAGCTCTTCTTGTTCTGTGCAGCAGATCTGAAATGCAAGCAAAATGAAACAGATCTTTTGCAGGCACCTTAAGCACTGAGCAATCATCAAATACTACCTGGCTCCAGGAGTAAGAAAGAACTAAGAAAATTCCCTAAGTGCAAGAATGGACTATTAGCATCTGATGAAGAAGACTGCTGCCTACAAAAGCTTATGCCTTCTAAATGGGTTAATCTCTAAAGTTCTATCCTGCCTTGTTAGTTAACTCAGATAAAGGAGACTAACTATGAAGTTGTATTAAAGAATGTGAGGAGTAGTGTTTTCTGTATAAACATGAACACATGAATGATATGTTTTCAAATAGAGAGCAGGAGTTGAGATCATAAAAATTATGACTGAGGTCTAAGGTTGAGAAGCCAGTCTTTGAGGAGCTGCATCTCTGATAAGGGACTTGTGATTAGAGCATGGAACTGAAATCAGGTTAGTCTCCTAGAAGATCGTTGCCAAAGTAGTTAGACTTTTCCAAGCAGTGGAAGTCACCCAGGCTAGAAAGGTGTCCAGTGCTCTGACAGTTGGGTATTAGCATACAAGCTGGGAAAATGTCAGTAACACTCTTCATTTAAAATCCACAGACAATGGAGGGCAAATGAGTAACACTCCACACTTACAGTGTTGAGTTTGCTCCCCCCTGCAGGTGACTTCCCATAAGGGCAGGAGACAAGGACACTGAGCCTGCCATTTTGCCCAAGAGGGTCTCAGGCATCATCCATAACAGGACAAGCAGACATGGCTCCAGGATGTGGAACAACAGTTACAAATTTACTGGATATCAGTAGTGCTGGTTTTCTATAGAGTCTGCATGTCTGAAGAGGCAGTTGCAAACACCTCAAAACCTAACTGAACATTAATACATGTAGTTGCTTAGTTGGTTGCTTGTAAGTATCTGGTGGGTTTTTGAGTGTTTTACCGTTAAGTTCTGGGTAGGAAGGAAAGATGTGGGATTGTGCCTTTAGTGGCTAATCTTCCCAGACAGGGCCCATGTGGGTACTACGGTACACTGTTTGTTGCACTGCACAGTTAGTTGAACTAGATATTGTATAATACAGCTATCTTGTAAGCATTATAAATACCAAGGACGAGATCCTCAAAGGTTCCTAGGGACCTAACTTCTTTTTAGGCATCTAGCATCTGTAGACATAAGTCTCTTAAGGGCCTACCTTTCAGGATCTGTTCTTGAATGTTAACTGAATGTCATGAGGGACAGAGCTGCCCTTGAATCTCTTCTAGGTTTTGCCAGGTTGGAGTAAGTTTCTGTATAGGTCCAAAATAAGGCTTGTGGAACAGTAGCTTAAAAATGGCTGTATCCTATCTTCTTTACCATCTCCCGCAAAATTCACATTAACAGGCATAACTGGCAGGAAGAGAATCAGGGCCTTTGCCTTTAGAAATAGGGGCAAGCTAAAATCTAGTCCCTAAGAACAATAAAACTGGGGTCCTTGTAGCCTTTACAAATTCACAGTACTCATTCTCACTATAACTCCCTAAGGGTCCCATAATGTAGCAGGATTCTTGGATGTCTATGGCTAGCCCTGGTTGTAAGGTAGTAGAAGTACCTTCTTGCACCCTTGCTCATGACTATATGCTGTGATCCACTTCCTGTAGTACTGTACACCCCAGCCTGCGGAACTGGTGTCCGCTGCAGGGATGTGTGGGCAGCAGATAACAGCTCTTTTCTGGGCCCTGGCCCCTGACTGCCACTGTTCTGTGATCCTGCTCTGTGATCCCAGCCCCACCTACCTCTCACGCTCCCAGATGCCGCTCACCGCCCACCTGCAGCCCCATCCTATCTGTCTGTCTGCACACTGTGTCTGTGTGGGTCCCACCCTTAGTGATGTGTGTGGGGTGGACAGACTGGGCTTCTAGGAACCAAGACCAAGGGCCCTAGCAAGGGTCACACAAAATCCCTTGATTGACTAGATCCAGCCTGCAGATATTTTGTCCACCCCTGTTCTAAATGCATATTATAATCCCCTTAATGCATATTATAATCCCCTTAATTATTTTCTGCTGTTGTTTGTGTACCGTACTATCATCATATGCTTAAATGGATGCTTTGGCGTGCCAACAGAAGCTATGGCAATGAAATTTCTGACTTACCACTATATACAAACTCCAGAAAATTTGATCATTTTGTTGTGCTTTGTTTTTTTTCCCAGTGATTTATTTGCAGAACTCCCACTGTGAGACCATTACTGAGTGGGTGAGCAGCACAAAATGTCTCGAAGCTGTAGAACAAACTAAACACATTTCATAATGTGTTTAACAAATGTTAATCCTGGCCAGAAAAAATATAAATGGAGGCTGGGGAACTATCAAATGTTAAAAAGCAGGAATATCCTGTTCTTCTGCGCAGTGAAGTGATTTTTTTTCTTAGCTATACTCGTCTATATCAATCATGTGTCTTGCCCAACCTGTTCACTGATCCGGAACATCTAGGGTGTCACTGTGGTTCTCTCTTGGACAAAGTGTTTAAGAAGTGAGGGGGTAGGGGATTTTTTTTCTTTAAATCAAATTGACACAGTAAGGGAAAAGAGGTCAATGATGTTTGAATACTTCTCTATTTGCTGTTGTACAGGACTTTGAAGTCCCAGGCTTTGCCAAAGCTAGCTCCCTTGCTCCCTTGGGTTGCATGCTGATTATAAGGCAATGAATTAGAAAGGAAAAAGAAAACCATGCATTCCAAACACCGCAGACTAGTGCCTGATACTAAAGAAACTGCTCTTGTTGGTATGCTTATGGAGCTAGTTACAATGTTGTTTATTTGAGGTTATAGACCTTGGGGACAGCAGGTATGGTAATTCCTGGAAAGGAGGTAGGATCATAATCACTTGTTCATTTGTATCTGTGTGGTATCACAGGGTGACATACTATGTCCAGAACTGTAAACCTACATAAAAGGCCAATGGAGGAGACCATGTTACATCAGCACTTGGATAGGAAAATGCAACAGCGTGTGCCTTTCCATTACTTCCATTGCTCTTTTTATTACTTGGCCATTAGCCAATTTCTCAGCTTCCCAATGGTTTTTCATGGGGATTACATATAGTTAGTAAAAACACAATGCAGTAAACATATTAGGGCTATTGTAAGGAGGGAGAATGATTGTAAGATCCTGCTGACCCGTGTTTTCAAATTATTCATGTAACATGGCTGCTGGGATATGAAAGCTTTGGAACTGGGTATCATCCAATCATTTGTTCTACTAGCATTTATGATGTGCTTTCCTTTTCGTAATAGCTAGCTGACTAAGACACTTACCTGGGAAACCCAAGTTCAGTGCCCTCTTCTGAGTAGATTTGTCCCCATGTTTCCCATCTCATAGGGAAAGGCTCTAACCACCAAGCTATTTGTCATTCAGGGATAGGCTGCTTTGTATCCATCTTATTGAAGCTGTTGCACTTTGTATAGAAGAATTTTTCATTGGATCACAATGGGAACATGAAGGACTTTATCTCAGCAGTTAGGGCATGCCCCTGGGGGTTGTAACAGACCTGTGTCCCAGTCCTGGCTTCAGTGAATTTTAAGTTTTTTATGCCAAGTGGAACTATCTGTGACAGGAGCAACTGAAAGTGTCCCAGCTCTGCGTATCCTCTAATCATGGGCTAGAGAACTTACCTGGAAGGTGACATGTGGTTCAAATCCCTTTTGTTAGAGAAGGTCATGGACCTATGGCTTCTAGATCTAGGGGAAGTTCCCCTAACAGCAGGCTTTGTGTGTAGAGAAGACCAAAACCTTTTGAAAGGAAAGACTGATTGGTTCTTCAGCTTTGAGTGAAGGACCTGGACACTGAGTTATAGGAAAGGATTCACAAGATGGTTGTGAATTCCAAGCAGGGAGAGAGCACTTCACTCCATCCAGAGTTAGGTCTCTGATTCCCTGAGAGAGCCAGATTTTAGGCCTCATATCTCTCCAAATGTTTCCTCTTGGCTTGTTTAGGCTGGCCATGGAGACTTACATTCTTGGGGGTCTGAGTCTCCCCATGCACTAGGCATTTAGATGTCTTATGTAGGTCTGTGAATTCCACAAGGTGGAATGATGCAGCAGCATGTAAGTTATTTTTGTGAATCTACCTTACTATTCACATAGTGTACAATATATATGTTTTAATCCTTCCTGCTGTCAGTTCCTAGCAAATTCATTTCCTGTTACTGACTTCTTATCAAGAACTTCTGGCATTAAGAAGCTCCAAGCTGACTTGAAGGTTTCTTGAAAAATTTGAAAAGCATCCTATTTGGAGGCTAATTTTTCAAGACAGCGTCTTTTTGGTATTTCCTTTTCCTTTGTTTAATGTTGAAAACAGGATCTTTATTTTCAAGTAAGGAATAAGTTAAAACAAAGACATAGGCCCAAATTGAACCTTAGTATAATTCCTTCCATATCATTAGAGGTAAGCTAGCTTCAACAGGACTTATATTGATATTTAATGTTAAGTTTTTGATAATAAAATTAATTGGATGGACATGTTATTTTGTATAAGTAACTGCCAGCTATAATAAGACTAAACCAAAATGAATAGATTATACTAAGATGGATAAATAATTTCTGATGACAGCATGACAACCACAAGTGTAGTACCTGAGTGATTTGTAATGTTATGAGACCTCTGAGATATGTCTTACCTTATTCTGGGTTATTGAGTGGCTAGTATTATATAAGTGAGGGTTGTTACAAATATATGTTTATGAAAATCTACAAACTTGTCAATCTTGGTGAATACTAACTTTTTGAAATTAGGTTCAGGATGTTGGAGAAATCCATCCAAGGCTTTTTTTAGGTTTAAGTTTAATTTCAAGACCAACACTTACTACCATGTTTGTGCCAGTAGATGCGATTCAGTTAATTAGGAGATGTAGTCAGTTTTGTTCACTGAACATTGAAGTGCTCAGGGTGTTTCAGAGGATCACCTACAATTTGGACTTACGCTTTCATGGCTAACATTTCATGTGAAGTAGAAATCACCAATGAGGGCAGGATGCAGCTGCAAGATGTATTTGGAGAAATGGGTTGTATGCTGGAAATTCTGGTGCATGCTAATAAACAAAGTGCAATATGAACATATCCTTGCACAGAATTATATATGCAAAACTGGAAGCTGCCTACTAAAAAGAAAGTTCTTTGATCTTAGTCTTCGCATCTGTAAATGAGGATAATAATACCTAGTTCAAAGGGGTTTTGCAAGGATTAATTATTTAATGCACATGAAACGATATGCAAATTAAAAGTGCTATTATGCTCAGTATTATTACATTTGAAAGGAAAAAATTCTAGACATGTCTGTATAGAAAACAGCATTAAGATTGGAAAAGTAAAAAAATAATAAGGAACTCAAGGTTTCAAGTGGGGATGCATAATGAAAGATGTTGTCCCTCTACTAGAATTTTAAAAAAGTGTATGTGTATGTATATATATACACACATCTGCGATGCTTTGAACACCTAACAGCTATATTTGGATTTTCTAAAGAGTACTTAGTAAACACTGGGCCCAAGATCCTTGTTTGTATTTACTTTGAACCTTAAGAGTTACATATTCATGCCAGTTGCTAAGGTTTCTCTACATACTAGTCATGTGATAAGGTTAGAAAATTGCTTAATAGTTGATTGTTTAAAACATGAGAGGTAGGAAGGCAATAGGACTCGCTTGGTTTATTGATGCAGCCCTTTCTTTTGACAGTTTGCAGGACTGGGTAGATTTATATACAGGTATTCCCTGTATAAGAAAGTTCATCATGTTCCTGGCAAATATCTACCTAAGAAGGAAACAGCATCTCACCATGGGGTAAAAGACTGGGAATTTTGGCCAGAATTTATTTTTAATCATATATGCACACTGTGTTTGGATACTCCAGCCGAGCGTGCACGTGCCTCTTGTGGTATCTCAAACCAGTTTGAGACGCTGGAAGAGGCATGCTGAGAACAAAAAATGTTCCCTGCCTTGTCCTGGATTTCCAGGTATCAAATAAAAATACCAGGGAAAGATGCAGCACAGGGCATTGTTCCCCACTGTGCCCTGAGGCAAGCTGGGGCTCGGACCTCCAGAGCATCTCTACGGCACCCCCTACTGCCCTAGCACTCTGTGTTCACATGCCAGGGCAAGCAGGAGTGGAGCAAGGCTGTGACATGGGCACTGTCCCTGGTAAGAAGGTACTGTGGGTGGGGGAAACTGTGGGTGGGAGGGGGCTATAGATATGTGGGAGTTGTGTGTGGGGGGCTGGTTGGGGGCTGTGGGTCCCCCACACAGCAGGAGCAGCAGTGGGGCATTCAGGGCCCACTGCAGCCAGAGCCCTCCCATGGCACAGCATAGTCCCATTTGCCTCAGACCTGGCACTGCCTGTGCTACATATCACGGATGTGGCCTGGTGCAGTGTGGGGCTATGTGGCTTCAGGCAGCACTGGGACTGCTCAGGCTGTCACCCGGGGCTCAGCCCTGCTTGCAGGGACTGTGTCGCATCGGGCTGGGCCATGCCTCCACAGGCCCCATGCACCATTGGGCCAATCTGGTTTCATGGAGGCAGGACCTGGCCTGATGTGACACACAGTTCCTGCAAGCTGGGCTGGGTCACACAACAGGTGACACAGGCAGTGCTGGCTCTGAGGTGATCAGGGCTGTGCTGTGTTGGCTGTGGTGGACCCTGAGTGCCCCACAGCTGCTGCTGCTGTGAAGATGAGCTTAGGGCCCTCATGCTCCCCTGCAGGGCCCAACAGAGGGGGTATGGGAGGCCTATGAAGGGGCTATGGCCTTTTGTGGGGGCTGTGGCCCTGCTGGGGGGCAGTCTGTGTGCTGTGTTGGGGGGGCTGTGCCCTATGCAGGGGGCAGGGGACCCACCCTTCTGAGTAGCCTCCCCCCACAGTTTCCCCATACCCACAGTCCTTCCACAATCCACCTACACCCCATGCTCCCCCACAGGCCTCCACACACACCCACCCACATCCCTCCATACCCATTCCCACCCCCACCCCTGCAAACCCCACAACCCCTCATCACACACCTAGCATGCCCAGCTTCCAGACAGATTGAGACCTGCTGGGAGAAGCTGTAGCTGCAGGGGCAGCTGTCCCCACATCCTAGTTGAAGACATCAGGGGCATCTCTAATTGTTCTATGATAAGGAAACCAAAATCAAACATCAAAATATATAGATATTTAGAATTTATTTTATTATGATAATAGAGACACTGTTAAGCTTCCAAATTGCCTTAAAATTTTAAATATATCAAATAAAACATTGTCCAACTGATCAATCTTTTTCTTTTTCTCTGCAATCCCAGGACTGTTAGTCTACCCTAATGGAAGCTGCAGGGCAAGGCAAGCACCGTATCATGCATGGGTGAGATGTGGGGCACTCCACAACTCATAGGTTGATATCCTTGTCCTGCAGCTCCTTGCCAATTGTTGGTCCCAGCCCTTGGATCCCACTGGGGCTGGTCCTAGAGCAGGACCCAGCATCAGAATGTACCTTGCTCTTCAGCCCCATAGGAGTTTCAGGGCAAGGCAGACACCATGCTGGGTCACAGGGAGGCCAGTGGATCCCCCTGACTCAGCAACCCAGCCCAGCTGATAGACTTCCCTCCAGCTGGCACCTGAAAACAGCAGGGTGATGCCTACAGCTGTCAGTCTGCTGACAGAGGGATGTCAAGCAAGACCTGCAATGCAGCAGGCGTTGGGCTGCACAGTGGGGCTATCCTGTCACATATTCTATTTAGACATTGTTTGTGGCTGGTTTCCCATTTTGTTATGCCATTAATACTACCTGAATTCATGCAGGGTCATTATATATGGTATGCTTTAACAGGCTTGTTGCCCTTTGGGGTCAGGCCAACTCTCAGGATCTCAATATTGCACTGTTAGACAGGAGGGGATGACACAATTGCACATATACAAACACACAAATCAATTGGATGCAAACACACACACACATACACACACACACTACCAACTCAGGTACATACACATCCAAACTAGCCTAGGCACATGCATACCTATCACCAATTCAAGCATATATGCTATACACCCCAAAAGTTAGACAAAAATCAATTGTTCATACCCACACAGTACACATACACAGATCACTAATTCATATGTACACAATGACATACATATATACACACACACACACACACTCTCTCTCTCTCTCTCCAGTTCACACAAGTACAACCCACCTACACATAGATAGGTTCCTAACTTGGATGGCATGGTATGTATGTGTGTTTGGGGTACCTGGGATACTTGGGGGAAGGTTAAGGTGAGAGAGAGAGAGTTAAAGTGTAGGGAGTAAAAGTTGCCAAAACCAGGATTAGAACTGGTGGTCTAGAGAGAAGCTGGCTGAGGAACTGAGGCTTGGGTTTAATTTAAGATCAAGTGGTCCCAGGGTTACCCGAGGGCACTGGTGCAAGGGAGGGGAAAGAAAAAAAAGAAGCCTGGTGGCAAGGAGGTGACAGCCAGGAAAGAGAGAGAGATAGAAACCTGGGAGCTTGGGGCTGAAAACTGAAGCAGACAGCTGAGATATTGTGGGTGGGAGGGGTGGGGGCAGATAAGTGGTGGCAAGGAGGAGACAGCCAGGAAAGAAACTGAGGAAAAAACCTGGTTTCTCAGGGGAAAAGGCAGTGGGAATAAGACAGTGGCAAAGAAACAGGGGGTTTGGAGGCAGAGAGGAGCTCAGGACAGGTGATGGACGTGACAGTGAGCCAGAAGCAGGAGAGGGAGAAATGAGACAGAAGTTAGAGGGGTGAGGAACAGAGCTTGGAGCAAGGCTGAACCATAGTAAAGCAAAACCCAACTCAGTAGTCCAAATAACAGGTTTATTAAACAGACAACACACTGCACAACCCAATGAAGTTATTGGTTCACACACACACACACACACACACACACTGGCAGCAGGAGAAACAGACTCAGTGGAACGGCTGGAGTCCAGGTAGGGAAGAGAACTGGAGTCCAAGTACTTGGTTGAAGAGAGGGTAGGGGTGATAGCTACCTATCCAGGCTGGAAAGGGGTCTTTGTCCAGTATGTGTTGTCCAGAGGGGGGTCACTGGCAGGGCCTCTGGGTGGATAGGTTGTGTGGCATGGTGCTGGTCCAGATGGATGGAGAGGGCGTCCCAAGGCGTCAGTCTTCACTACCCCTTTTTATGGGGCAGACTACCTCTGGTCTCCTGTGGGAGGGCCTGTCCAGGCAAGGTCAGTCCTGTTCTGGCTCCAGGTGTTCTTACTGAGCATGTGCAGCCTTGGTACAATGGTGGGTTGCCTCATCTTTTGTTTCTTGAATGCTGAGGGTGGTTCCAAGGGCTGGGTCCTTGGTCCAGGTATTGGTGTTGATGGTTTGGTCATTCA
>JAGPOW010000261.1:225063873-225080108 GCA_030014935.1 Caiman crocodilus | reverse complement strand
CTTGAATGCTGAGGGTGGTTCCAAGGGCTGGGTCCTTGGTCCAGGTATTGGTGTTGATGGTTTGGTCATTCAGAGGGAGCTATTTTTAGACCTACTGCCCTTGTCTCTCAAGCACCCTCATTCATCCCCATTCATTCAGGAACCAAGTTACATAGGAGGGGTAGGTGTGAGTCATGGGTTACACAACCCAGCCTGGTGACAGGATGGCGACTTGACAAACAAAATGAAAATTTGACATGACTTATGCTAACTTACATATGTAGGCCTAAATCATAAAATACCAGTAAAACAGTAATATAGAACAGTAAAAATCAATATAAACATAATAATTATACAATAGAAAGAAGGAGAAAAAACTAAAACAAATACAACTTGCTACCAAAATAAAATGCTGAAGCTTATCCTATGTGTTAACTCACTTATACTTATCTATAGGGAATAGAGAGAGAGAGACAAAGTCAGAAATGTTTGGGGAAGGGGAGGGAATGCAACCCCCCCCCAAAAAAAAACCCCCCACAAAAAAAACCCACTGGGGGTTTTGCTACATATTAATCATGTCTTAAGTGTAATATCTGCTCGGGGGCCTAAGGAGAATGAATGCAGCTCCAGGGAGGGTGCAGGGATTGAAGTATAGCTTTGTAGTATCACTGCTCGCACATGGCTTAGGGAAATCTAGTTGCAGAGATCCTGTACTGATCATTTACAACAGTTTTTAACTGAAGTTAAACCCTAAGTGGGCTGAGGCTTCTCTTGCAAAGTTAGACTTTTGAAATACGTTTTCCTGCACCTGCTGCTATGCAGTCATACCAAAGACATGCATTTGCAAAGGTTTCAAGCTTTATCTGTTGACACAGTTTAAATGTGGATCAAAGGACAGTGCATTTGGACAAGCACTCTGCAATAATATACTTCTGCCATATTTTTTTCCAGAAGCTTCTGGGTCTAATCTTTGCATGGTAATGAATGTGATCTCATTGAAAATGTTTTTCCTTGCCTCCTGTTTTCTTTTCCCTTTCTGCCTCTCCACTATGCTATGGCCTTCTTTTCCCCATTTTGCTCTTCTAACCTGGCTTATTTGCTTAATTTCTCTCCCCACTCTTTACTTTTAAGGACAACCTTTCCTGTTTCTCTCTCTCTAGCATCTAGTCACATGAAATATATATTTCTTCTGAAACCAATGTTTTGTTTAATATTAGTTAAGTGAAAATGGCAGAGCCAATGTTTAGGATAGAACAATTAATATTTGGCTAGTAACCATATTCTGGAAAAGTTTCTGAAAATAGCCTATATTTATCACTATTCTTATGAGGAAAAGGTGCCTTCAGCTTAATTGCTAGGATTTACTCTATCCCCTGGCAAATGGAATCAACATCTGTATTGCCTGGCCTTTTCAAACAGGACACAGTTCAGTAAATTTGAGCACAGGATTCTCAGGGTGAGGGTAGGATGACAGTTTTGGAATTAGAAACATTGAGACATTATTACTGTAAAGTCTCAGCAATCCTGTTTGTGCTAGCTGCTCTGACTGTTACACTCAGGCACTGAACCTCTTTATTGGGTCACAGAAGGTTTCCTGTCATAGCAGACGGTTCAGCCCTGAGAGATTACCTTTTGTTGAATGTGTACACAGGGAAGACCTTTTAACTTCGTCCCCATCCAGGCTAATCTTAGTGCTTAAAAAAACTTTTCTTTGTGACCAAAACTATGGACTAAGGGACAGAACAACATCCTATAGACATAAATTCCCACAAAACCACACATGGTCAAAAGGCTGCCAGTAACATCACAGGAAGTTACTTGACTGAAATAGAACTGTGTGAAGAAATGGCTCTCATCTTCTCCAACTCAAGGACATTTTTAGAAAGCAGGTCTATTTTTCCAAACAAATAAGCAACTAAGCAGTTCTGATACCTCTGGCTAAATAATCTTCTTATTTTAGTCCTACCCAATACTTCCTTACCAATTTTGTCTCATGGTCCCCCGCACCACCCCACCTCTGCTTCATGGGTCAGGAGTTGTTTTAGTATATTTTTGCCTTGCACAATAGAGTTCTAATCCTTGACTAATGCCTTCCGTTTCTACTGCAATACAAATAATAACAAACAGTATGAGTATTGTGAGAGTGAAAAGTTTTTGACGAAAGCCCAAAACACAGCTATCGATCATAAAACCCAAAGGAGTGGTTTCTTAGGAAGATACCTGTGCCACTGTACTCTTTTTTGAGATTTCCTATTCATCATCTTGTAACACCACCCTAGAGAAAGCACTATAGGACCCAAGCAAAATCATGAGGATCCCTATAGACTTCCATAGTGCCTCTCATTTCATATAAACACTAAAGCTATCTATACAGAAGTCTTGTAACTGTGGGATCATAGTGTTTATGGGCTTCTAGAGAGTGTGGCTCCACTGAATCTTTCTGACCAGGTTCAGACCCTATTTTGTAGCTTTCCCTGGTCTCTGTTGGGGGAACATGCACGCTGGGAAGATCCCGATATTATAGCCCTTCTGTTAGGGTGGAAGCTTGAGTGGAAGTGTCATTCCTTGCCATAAAGAGAAAGTCAAAGCTGCTAAGTTATCTGAGGACAGAGGAATTCTAAGGGGGAAAGGTAGGGCAGAGTGGACAGCACCGTTCCATTCATCTTCCAAAGAAAGCCATATTCAGTACAAAAACAGGGAGAGTGAGCAAATAACTGTTCTTTGTGATTAGAATTCTGCTGGATTTCCTGTAACAGTCTCAATCATTTGTCAATTCTTGTTTTAACAGATCCATCACTAAGTGGCAAAGAACATTGAAACCAAATATATCCTTCTCAATGATCACAACAATCAAGTTCAAAACCACAAAATGAAAAACAAATACAGTGCAACAGAGCAGATTGTTATCCTCTGATTCTGTTCTATCTATGTTCTTGTCATCATATATATTATCATCATATCTGAGCACTTTCTGGTAGTCTATAAACTGATGTGACAGCTATAAAGAGTTTATTTTCTTTCTCATTTTCTCACTAAAAGGAAAACTGAGTGTTCTGTGTAGCATTTTGGTGGTGGGAATTTAAAATCATGTACACAGTACACAGTAGTGGAATCTGTGTGAGTTTGGAATCAACCACTGAGAAAGCTATCTGTCTTCTATCAGGACAAGCTTTATCCTTTTTGGTGAAATGTCCATTTTTTTTTTTTGAGAAATGGAGTTGCTGACCCTGGTCTTCACTCTGGAATATTAAACAATTTGTTAGCTATTCTGGGCCCATATCATTAAGCATCCTCAAGTTAAGGGCTGAGCCTACAAACCTGACTCCATATTCAGCTGGAAACCAATGGAGAAAGCAGAAGATAAGTATTATGTGCTCATTAAGTCAAGGGGATGCACGGCTGAATAAGCTGACATTTCCTACAGACAGATGACTTCATGTCCAGGTATACTATTATCTGTTGCCTGGGCCAGTCTACCATCATGGCAAGTGTTAGGGACTGGAGTATGGGTGGTTAGACCTAAGGGTAGGGCACCAAAGTTGTTGTAGCCACAGTCAAGACAGACCAAGGTCAAAAACCAGAGACAGAATAAGTCAAAGGTTAACCACGATCAGATAGCTGATCATGCCAGAGCTGGAGATCAAACCAGAAACAAGAGCAGAAAACTGGAACCAGGGGATGCCAACGGTTCTGCCAGAATCAGAAGCAAGAGACAGAGCTAGGACTAAAAAAATCAAAGGACCAGCAAAGAAGTGCACAAAGGGTCGGGAGCAAACATGTTCACCTTTGCCTACGTAAAGAAGCTGCAGGCTGGGTCTGGCTTTTAAGGTCTGGAGTGGGTGGGGCCTGTTGCCTGTGGCTTCAGGGGTTTGGTTTCATTGATTGCCTCATTCAACCCAGCAGGGACCAAGATGCTGTTCTGGGCTTGCTGCAGATGTTGCTTTTTCAGGGTGTGAATTGTCCTGATCTTCTGATTGGTATTGGCTGGGTCCAGGGTTCTGTTCTGTTCTCAGCAGGATGGAGCCTCCTAATCCATAGGAAATTCTAGGAAGAGAATGCTCTCATGTGACAGCTTAGGGCTAGATCTACAAAAGGACTTAGACACCTACAGTGGGACTGAGAAAGAATTTAGGCACCTACGTCCAATAGTGAGATTTTCAAAAACCCTAGTTGATTATGTAGTCCCTAGACCCCCATGGCTAGGAACAGAAATTGCATATAATCTGGTATAAGTGATTGGAAACCGGTTCAAATCTGTAACATGACAGAAGTTCAATTGACATAAATCATTTTCAAAATGGCCAAAACTGGTTTGAGATAAACTTGGATAGATGTGGTATCAAACTTAGCTGATTTATGTTAAATCTGTTTATTGAACTTCTGTCCCAGATCCCCTCCAGATTCAAATTAACTCAGTCTCCCAGCATCCCATGATACTTTACACCTTTTTCCACAACTTCTGCTTCCCCCTTCGCAGGGTGGGTGTGCTAGCCTTGGCTCAAGCTGTCTGCCTTAGCTGAGCAGAGAGGCATGGTGTACCACCCCCCAGTTTCTGGCTTGGGCCACTACAGGCAGGTGGCTGCATTTCTGGAATCAAATATGAGTGTCTATTTACTTGCTTATCAGTTCAATCTATGCAGTTTAGATTAACCTGCAAAGATTGAATTGATTCACCCTTAGGCTTGTTGACTGTTTGTAGTTAGCACACATAAAATTGTGCTTCTGCACATGTGTATCTCAGTGTTAGAACTACTTTAACATGTCAGCACATCTCATGCCTAAATCCTGCTGAGTCCTATGTTCTAGTTGTTCACCTGTATATATGGAGGCTGATTCAGTGGATGAGTATAAAATGAATGAAAGTTTTTCATAAGTGTATGTGCCTTTTTTTCTCCCAACTATTTACTTTGTATGAACCTGCATACTCACTGCTTCAGCTTTGTCTTTCAATTTCTCTGGGGTCTGTACTGGATAAGGAGGTGGAAACTGGGCTGGTGGCAGGGAGGTATGGGATGTAAGCTATCGTCCTTTTGGCACTATGGCATTTTATCTGGATTCTTTCTGGGACTGTTCTGTAAATGTAATGAGAAAGCAAAAAGGAAAAAAAAAGACAAATATGGCCCTAGGTTTATATCATTATGTAGTAGCTGCTCTTTTCTTCCCTGAGGACACAGAATTTGGCTCAGGATATAGCTCTTGCTAGAATAGCTTACATACAGTTACAGTCCCAGGGAGCTGGGTGACAGTGGGAGGAGATGGCAATGAGCCAGAGGTGCTGGTTAGGCACAGAATGTCTGTGTGCTAACCTGTGGCTGTCTGCCACATTTGTGGGGAAGCTCCAGAGCTTTTCTTCATGACAGAGCAAAATCTGTGCCCTGATGCAATGATGTGTAGGATGTGATCTCTGCAGGAGAATCCTCACAAAGATTTACTGAGAAGTATACCATAGAATTTTCTGCAGGGGGCAGTGGGGGAAGATCTACACCATTAACAGTAATACTACACAGTGAAATTCCGGCACAACAAATTAGATAAAACATAATACATCTGCCAATAAGAAAAACAACAATTCCAGATAGTGTCCTAATAAATATTATAGGCACAATGGAAGCTCATGCTGGTTTATTACAGCCAGTTTACACAATTTATTGCTGTTCTGTCTGACACCAGCAAGAATGAAACTCTTAAAATTATCTCTAAAGTTACAGAAAAACATTTAGCATTAAATTGCTTCTTCAGTGACAATGAACATGAGTTTTTTGCATCATAGTGAATGGTTGTATTTAATCCAGTGAGTCTCAGCCAGAGTGCCGTGACATGCTGGGGTGCCTTTTAAGCGTACCATGAGGTGCCATACAGTGTTAACACTGCTAGGTGTACAACCATGATTCACAAGATAAAACCAGACATTTAACACCAGAAATAGGAATCTGTAGTGTTAAAAACATTCTGTCCTGTTGTGGTCTTCCTGAGTTCTTTGCAACTGAAGAATTTCTCGATCATTTTTCTGTGGTCAACAACAAGTGAAAGAGCTAGCATTTTCCCAGGGTCCCTCAAGTATAAGAAGATTGAGAGTCAATAATTGAATCAGCTTTCTTAATGTAATCTTAAATGGTCAGTATTTTATATATTGAGTGTTTTTCCTATTCTGTAGGAGAATATGAAACCCTTATGTAGTTTGTATATATGGTTAAAATGAAGTTTGGTTTAAAATTCTAGGCTATAAAATACCACAAAAATAGAAGTAAATAATTAGGGCAATGGACATGCTTCTTTATAAGAGACAAAGAGCTCAATTCTCAGTTGCCTTGCACCTTGTATAACTTACGGTGTTGTTATACATTACGCTTAAACCATACTAAGGGGGCTTAAAACACAAGCACCCCCATATTAAAGTGGGAAAACTTGTGCTAAAGACCCTCTGAGCATCTCTAGGGTACACCTCTTCAGGTGCTGTAACATCAGGCTGTGCTAAGAGGCCAATATCAGTAATTTGCAATCCTCCAGGTATCGGTATCTTAGGATGCACCTCTCCCAGCCCCCTCTACGTGGACTATCTTACTTTGACAGAATGACAGACAACTGGGAAATCAGATGAATGTGGAGTTACAAAGGGTGAGGAGCAGGGAGCTGTTAGGGGAGAAGGGTTAGTTAATGCAGAGCTGTGGAAAGGGGGTGGGGAGCTGTTAAGGGCAGGGGAATGGGAGGGAAAGAAGGGCAGGTGAACGGGGAGCTGCAGCTAGTAAGGGCCTGATCCTGGCTGGCAAGGGCAATGAAGGCCTGATCCAAGCAGGCTGAGATGGTGCAGCTCAGATCCAGGTATGTGGGGAAGATATGGGTTTGATCCTGGAGAAGAAGAACATATACTGCTACTAGTCAGCCAGAGAACTGCACAGTCATGGAGCAAATTTGGTAGCGACTAGCCATGCCTATGTTCAGTAACCCTCTAGGCTGAGTACAGACAGTCAAAAAGCCCAAGGCTGAATCAATTCAATCTTTGCAGGTTAGTCTAAACTGCATAGACTGAGCTGATAAGTAAGTGAATAGACATTCACTTTTGATTCCAGAAATGCAGCCACATGCCTGCAGTGGCTCAGGCCACAAGCCAGGGGGAACTAGAGCATACCTTCTTGCTCACTGGTGTATACATCTTGGGGCAAGGCTACCCTATCCATAGTGTTAGAGTGAGTTTGTGGGGGAGATGCAAAGCATTGTGGGATGCTGGGGACTATGAGTTAACTTGAACCTGGAGAGGATCTGGGGCAGAGGTTCAATAAACCAATTTAACATAAATCAGTTAAGTCTGATACCACATCTATTCAGGTTTATCTTAAACCAGTTTTAGATATTTTGAATGTGGTTTGTGTAGTGAACTTCTGTTGTGTTACAGATTTGAACTGGTTTCCAATCATTTATACTGGTTTATGTGTAATTTCTGTCCCTAGCCCTAGTGGTAAAGTTGGAGCTTTGCAAATTAGAGAGGGTATTACCACTTAACATGTGACTGTGCACAACATGTGCAAACTTTAATGCTGCTTAACATTCCTTAGAGTTAGCATGTGCTAATTATAACATGTAACTATACCTTCACAAGAGCTGGGAGTGTTTGCAAAATACTACCATTCTGATGTGGTAGAACTTTGCACTGGTTTAACTGACAACAACAGAATATGTTATAATAGAGAATTGGGACCATAAAGTATTACAAGGAGCTCCAAACCTGATAATGAGTACAAGTAAGGTTCAACTTGAAACAGTAAATCTCAATGTATTACAATTTTATCTTTGTCAGTGCTTAAAATCAGAAAAGCTGAGAGGTCATAAGTGATTTGTTGGTACTCTGTCATATGTGCAGATTTAGCCATTATACTTCTATCTCTGATAGTTCAAAATTAGACCATAATGGTAACTGTTTGGAGAATCTAATTACTTCAGTCTAACAAGATACTGAGCTGAGATATCAGGGTTACATTTAAGTAATACCCATTGTATCATGTGGATTTGTATTAAGCAGGCCTAGCTTACAGTGCTAATAGGAAATACTGTTGGACAATCCATTAGAAAGTGATCATTTCCCTCCAGATTTTTTCTGCATGCATTAGTGGTAGTTAATAAAAAGTAAATGTAAAATGTGAAATAATGTGAGTGGAAGTTACTTCTCTGAAAGTGCCACCTAATCATCATTTTATAGAAATCTTTACTAAAATCATTACTAAAGTTATCACATACCTGGAGTCCATTTTTAAACTACTCAGAAACAGGACACTGAAAAGAACCCCATTTCCTTAAACACATTTTATTTGAAGGAATGACAAATGCCTAGTAGCTGAAGAGAAATACTATTTTATTGTATCTTAATGAAGAAGTCATTTGTTAATGTCTAGCTGGAAGAAACATAGTAAATATAATTGTAAATTCTTAAATGAAAAGAGGGAAACAGTAGAAACTATAACTTTTCTTTACCACCATAACTTCAGTCTATGTTTTTATGCATGTGCTGATAAGATGATTATAGATAGTATGTATGGACAAGATATCTCTACATAGACATTAACCTGTGTACCTTTAAACTGTGAAATGAGTATTGTAATGATATTTGCTGAATTCAGATTAAAGGGGGTCGTAGTTTGGAAGTGCTGTTATCATTGAACATGCAGGTAATTTTGGCAAAGGGAATAAAGGAATTAAGGGTCCCATTATGATACCATAAAATCAAAAGCAATTTTTTTCTGCAGGTTCAGAAAGACTAATTTTTTCTACCCTTGTAAAACTGGTGAGCTCCTACCTGTTTGTTTTACTTAGATGGGAGGCAAGGATTTGTTAGAATGATATCTTTTATTGGCCCAACTATATAGTTGGGTTAGGGTTAGACTAGCTTTCAAATGCAAGACATTCTTCATCAGGTTCCTATACACTATTATTATTTCCTATTAGCACTGGGCTACAGTTAGACAAGCTTTTGAATGCAAGGTATTCTTCATCATGCCCCTAAGAACCTGAAAAGCTTCTCTAACTAGCTCACCCAAATAAATCCTTGCCATTCTTGTAACTTCTGGACTGCCATGGCTACAACATCATTCTTGCACTACCATTACTTAGATAAGTAAGTGTTCACCAGCTTGAGTTAGGAATGCATGATCTGGTTCTAGGTGATTAAATTAGATTTCATAGCATTCATAGACATTAGGGCTGGAAGGGTCCTTGGAAGATCATCAAGTCCAGCCACCCACCCCAGGGGTAGGAAGTTAGCAGGGGTCATAGGATCCCACCAAGATAAACATCCAAATTTCTCTTGAAGATGTTCAGAGTAGGTGCTTGAACCACCTGGCAGCAGTCTATTCCAGACCTTGGGGGCTTGGACTGTAAAGAAGTCCTTCCTTATGAACAGCCTGAAACAGTCCTGAAGGAGTTTGTGATCATTTGACCTTGTCATCCCCTGAGGTCCTCTGGTGAACAGATGTTCCCCTAGATCCTGGTGAGCACCCCTGATAAACTTATAGGTGGCCACCAGATCAGTGCGGCCACCTGAGCCTGCACTTTTCCAGGCTGAAGAGTCCCATAGCTCTCAGCCTCTCATCATTAAGGTCTGTTTTCCTGACCTCTGATCATGTGCATGGCTCTTCTCTGGACTCTTTCAAGCTTCTCCACATCCTTTTTGAATTGTGGAGCCCAAAACTGGATGCAGTGCTCCAGCTGCAGCCTCACCAAGACCAAGTACAATGGGAGAATGACATTCTGGGATTTGCTTGAGAAGCATCTATGGATGCAAGCCAGCATTTTGCTTGCTTTACTAGCCACAGGATCACATTGAAGGCTCATGTTCATCCTGTGGTCAATCATGACACCCATGTCCTTTTCATCTGTAGTGCTAACCAGCATAGCACTACAGGTTTTTCTTCCCAGGGTGGAGAGCCTTGCATTTTTTGGTGTTAAACACCATCAGGTTCTCATCTGCCCATTTCCTGGGCCTGTGAAGGTCAGCCTGGATCACCCTCCTATCCTCAGGTATAGACGCTTTACCCCAAAGTTTGGTGTCATTGGCGAACTTGGCCAGTCTGCTTCTGACACCAATATCCACATCATTAATGAAGATGTTGAATAGTGTTGGCCCAAGGACAGAGCTTTCAGGGACTCCACTGGTCACAGGGCACCACGATGATTGACTTCCATCAACCATAACCCTCTGTGTGGGGTTGATGGAAGTCCAACCACGGACCCAATTCCCCAGCCAGCGGATCGTGGTGAAGCCAAGGTCTCAGTTGACCTTTTGCTAAGAGGTGATCATGGGATACCAGATCGTAGGCTTTTTAAAGTCAAGATATATGACATCAATCTCTTCCCCCTTATCTAGGTGATAGGTTACCTGGTCATAAAAGGAAATAAGATTGGTCAAGCAAGACCTACCCACAACAAACCTATGCTGGCTATCCCTCAGGATGCTGCCATCAGCCAGTCTGTTAAGAATGGCCTCTTTGATAATCTTTTCTAAGACCTTCCCTGGAATAGAGGTCAGGTTGATAGGCTTGTAGTTTGCCAGATCCACTTTCCTCCCTTTCTTGAAGATAGACACCACATTGGCCTTCTTCCAGTCTTTGGGCATTTCACCAGAGTGCCAGGAGTTCTCAAAGATACATACTAGGGGCTGAGCTATGATGCTTGCCATCTCCTTGAGTA
This sequence comes from Caiman crocodilus, assembly GCA_030014935.1. NCBI lineage: Eukaryota > Metazoa > Chordata > Crocodylia > Alligatoridae > Caiman > Caiman crocodilus. The sequence continues at coordinate 225,069,455 of JAGPOW010000261.1, read as the reverse complement.
CCCTGGGTGTAATTAGCCTAGTTTGAACTTTGTAAGTTAATATTACACTTGAGGTAGTTACACATAAGCAGATAAAATCCTGCAGAATTTTGTCAGGTCTCTGTTACTAACCCAAAGTAGAGGATCGGGGATATGCTTTTGAGTTATGTATCAGTGGTTGTGTCTATACAAGACATTTTAGTGTGCAGTAGAACAGTTAACTGCACAATAAGCCTGTGCATCTACATGTGCACATGTAAATGGAAGTAGCAAATTTACTTGCACTCATGTAGACACCTGACCCAGAGTAAATAGGCTCCTTTGTCTCCCAGCACAAACTCCATGGTCACGGGGCAAGCACTGAGAGATCTTTATTGTTAAGCCCAAGCCATGTGACCATTGAGCTCAGGCTGGGAGATTAGGATCTCCCAGTACTGGTCCTGTGATCACAGAGCTGAGACTGGGAGATAAGGATCTCCCAGCGCTGGCCCCACAACTGTAGAGCTGGTCCTGGGTGGTAAGGATCTCCCAGCCCCTGCTCCCCAATCTCAGAGCAGGGACTGAAAGCTCCCTAATGGTAGGGGCTAGGGAGCCTGTTCCCTGCCCAGCTGCATAATCATGGAACTGGGTGGAGAACAGGTACATTTACTTGTGAGTTTACTTGTGAGTAAACTGCTCCTGGGTCAAGTGCACATGTAGACACACCAGGTGTGAACAATTGAAATTGATTGTTGCTATTGAACTTCCTTGGATCCCTAGCCATATGCTTACTTCTGGAAAAGAGAAGACAGGTACATTAAGAAAGAAAGTATGGTAGAGAACTGCACTGATACCCAGTGCTGCTATCAGAATGCATCTCTCATTTGTCTATAGTAATATAAATAATTCTTCCATAAAGGCATGGGATCAGTAAGGGAAAGTTTATTGATCTTTTCAGGCCAGCTATAAATATGGCCTCTGACTTTAAATGTGCAGTAGGAAGCATCATAGCTGATTTAAAAAAATCTGTTTTTTGGGTGGGAGGGTTCTGCCAATTCAAATGGAATTCTGTTTAAAAATACTATGTTCATTGTGTGTTCATATGTATTTGTTTATCTTGTTTCATTATTCTTCCTGAATTCTCTTCCTGTGAAGGTTATTCCTCAGGTCAGTCAACATTTTGTCCTGCACGTAGCTATGGAACAAATTGCTTACTACTGATTTCAGTGGGACTATTCATAGTAGTAGTAAGCACCGAATTTGATAAAGTTTTTGCAGGAGTCAGCCTGAAATTTGATAAACGCATACTGAATGCTGGCAGTCAAAGCTGTCAGAAAACCTTGGATGAGACTAAATGAAGTTTAAGCTTCAGGTTGCAATAATCTATTTAAAAATGTCACTGTAAGGCCTTAGGAGTCTCCTGTTACCTGCAAGTTGAGTACTCTTCCTCCTAATATGATGGTGATTTTTTTTTAAAGACATCCATGTTATTGGTATACTTTAATATTATTTAATTTATTGTTGCTGTTCATTATCAAAGGTAGCATTATGTACAATGAGATCCCAATGAAGAACTACCAAGAAAATGACATTGCCTCTGACATACGACCCAGTTGAAACTTACCTACAGTGCACAACTTAAACACTTTACAAAGACAGGACACAGAATCTTTCTATAAGAAGTGATCTAAACACAAATGAGCATGCTTATAGAATAAACAACAATACATCCCTCAGCCTCCCACAATAATGTCTTACCATAGACAACATTCAGAATAAAAGAGTAGTGTAATGTAATTAAGATAATACAGGGATAGGCACTTTAGCAATGTATATAACTATAGAAACATAGGGCTTAAAGGGATTTTCAGGGTCAAATCTAGTTCTCTGTTGTTGCTATCAACCATGTCATAGAATTATTCTTATAAACTGATCAATACAGATCCCGGTTTTCCATTTGCTGTGGAAAAAAGTGTATTTTCTCCTTTAACAGAGAAAAACAAATATTTTCACTTTTAAAGGAGAAAATCATGGATTTTGCCTTTAAAGGAGAAAAATGTGAGAAACAATGGGTTTCCCCTTGCAGGCTGGCAGAGTTCCACCCTGAAAGGGGCTGCTGGTGGTTGCAGAAGGAAGATTATTAGGCAAGGGATGCCATGTGCACATGTGTGATGTGTGTGCATGTGCACATGCACGTGGCAGCCAGGCAGCGGTGGAGAGCAGTTCCTGCAGCTCCCTCCAGGTAAGTCTGGGGGTGGGGAGGAAGGTTGGGAGGAAGCGGCCCATGCCATGAATTGGGCAAGGGGTGGGAAAAAGGGCACAGGCCATGGGGCGGGGAGGAGGAGGGGAGGGTCAAAGGCCATGCATTGAGGGGTGGGGAGGCACAGATGGGTATGTGCTCCCAGAGATTTCTGTGCCCACAGCGGTTTGCAGGACCCGCTCCAGGCAGGAGCTGCCTCCATGGCCCAGTGGGCAGGATCCAGCATGGGAGGGAGCACTGCATCCCCATGGCTACCATGGCAAGGCACCCCCTGCTCACCCAGCAACAGCAGGGGCACAAATCTACACTGCTAGAATTGCCACTGCTACTGCCACACCTCACCATGGTGGCACAATATTCCCTCCGGTACAGTGTCCCACCAACTGGGCTATGGAGGCAGCTCCTGCCTGGAGCTGGTCTGGTCAGGCTGTAGCCCCACAGCCTCCTGTGAGCTCAGAAATCTTGGAGGACACATGCCCTGCGATACGTTGCCTGTGCCCCCTGCCTCCATCTGTCACACCGCCTGTATCTATCTCCCCATCTCTATACACCCACTTCCTTCCTCACACACAGGGAGCTGGGGGCAGTGGGTTGGGAGAGTGAGGAGCACCAGCAGGGCTGGGGGGACTATGGGTCAGGGGTGAGGGACACTGGCAGGACTAGGGGGCTGCAGGTTGGGAATGTGGGGTACCAGCAGGGCTAGGGGGCTGTGGATCAGGAGCAAAGGGCATCAGCAGGGTTGGGGAGGGCTGTGGGTTGGGAGTGAGGGGCACCAGCAGGGCCAGGGAACTGCAGGTTTGGTCTAAAGGGCACCAGCAGGGCTGTGGTTTGGGAGTGAAGGGTAACAGCATGAGCAGGGGCACAGGAACAGCATATTAGGGCTGCTTATCACCAGAAAGCAGCAGCAGGGATAACTACAGCAGGATCCATGTCTTAGTGAGTGAAGAGGGTGGGGGGAGCTCTGATTTTCCATGATAAAAAACCCAAAACCAAATGCCATCATATACAGATATTTAGAATTAGTTTTATTATAATGACTAAGGCACTGGTAGGCTTCTACATTGCTTTATAATTGTAAATGTATCAAAAAACACTGTGTTCAACAAATACCTATATGTCATGGTGTTTCATTTTAATCATGGAAAAATGTGGATTTTAGGTTTTTAAATCAGAGAATTTGGGATTTTTAAACAGAATTTTGCTTGGATTTTAAACAGAGAGAACCAGGATTCCTGCTGATCAAACACTATGTTAAAATTCTGTAGGTATTTCTCCCCTACTACTTATTGGAAGGATGTTCCAGACCCTTCCTGGTCTGAGTCAAAAATGTTTTTCTAATAAATTTTCAGCTTATTATTCATGGCTAGTTTCTAATATTTATGATTAATAGTTATTGGATAAAAGCAGTGATTGCTGTACTTGAGAGGGACTGTCAAAAGAGTGTAGCATCATTTGTATCACACAAATGATATGTGTGCATGTAAATAATTGCTTTTGGAGCATAGAGAAGGAAAATGCTAGTGTCTAGAATGTGATTAATAATAGTATGTATTATGCTAATAGAGGAAAATAATGCATTTATTTATTTCCAAAAGCTGTTGCTGACCATGACCCCTTGCTATGACTGATGAAGATGAACCAGCTTTCTCTATAGATATTGTAATTAAGATGTTAGAAACATTCTTTAAAATGACAGCAGAAATTATTAACTGTGTTTCAATGGTACTAAAAACAAAGAAAGGATCATAACTTGTACTGAACACATTACAACACTACTGTGCTAGGTCAAAATAAATTATGACAATGAAGAAAACTAACACTGAAGAAGGGTTGGCAATACCTCTATTGTAATTGAATTCAGGTAGGACAAAATTGCAACAAAGTATATTTGCTTTGATAAGCCTTAAGTAAGAAGTCCTGCTTTGGGTACCTCAACTCTTTATTGCAGGGGTTTTCAACTGGGGGTACGCATACCCCCAGGGGTACTTGGGAAGGCTCTAGGGGGTACACCTGGGTGGGTGGGGGTGGAGTGCAACCACCCACCACTCTGAGCCACTGCCTCCCAGGAGCAGGGCTGGGGGTGGGAAGGGCAGAGGTGCCTCTCTGCAGGCCTGCACAGATGCTGGCCAGCTGCAGGGGGTGGTGGGGAGGGAGGTCGCCACTGCCACCCACCATCCTTGCTGCTGCTTCTCCACATCCAGCCATGCACCACCACGCCCATCCATAAATACAGCTGGGTCACATGCTTCATAACACTAAAAGGGACCTTTATGTCACAATGCCTTGTCTCTTCCTATCTTAGACAACCATGATACAGAATTCCTTTTATAACTGATCATCCCTATCATAAACCTTGTTTGGTGTTTTTGCTCCCACTATTTCATTTACAAGGCTGTTTTAGAACTTCACTGTTCCAATAATTAGAAATCTTCTAATTCCTAGACTAAATACAATTTATAACCATGTTATACCCATGTATTATTATGCCCTTGTTTTAATAGCTTTTCTCACTCCTTGGCATGTACTCCACATTATATTTATAGAGAATAAATGTATTCTTTCTTAGCCTTTGTTTTACTGGATAAATAAGCCATTTTGGTCACTTTTGTAAGGGTGGCCATCCAAGGATTCCTTAGGAACATATTTACCTCTCTCATGGCTTCATTATATTAGTGGCTTGTATTCATCCTCTGATTAACTAGAACACTTAAGTTCATGGGTGGATCCAAGATTTTAAAAAGGGGGTGCAGGAGCAGTGACAGTGTTAAAGATGTGGCTACATCTCTCTTCCACCCTGTTCCCCTGACTATGGCAGGCAGACCACATCATGGAACCAGAAGCAGCATTACTTTCTTAAGCAGGTAAAAATCCCAACCCTTTTGCTTTTGGCACCCCCTCACTTTCCTTTTATGCTCAACTGTACCTTCCCTCACCTTCCTTCCCATTCTCCCCCTTGCCCTCTCTACTTAAACCTCTGCTTACACAGGGAGACCTGCCAACCACTCTGCTGTCCTGGGACTGTGAAGAATGGGTATGTGGGGAGGCAGGCATGTCTTGGGGACAGTGGCAGTGGTAGGCAGGCTTTCCCTCCCTGTACCTGCTCCTGGGCTGACAGAGAACATCCTGGGGGATTGGGCAGGGAGGACCTTCCTAGACACCTGTTACTGCTGCTGTCCCCGGCTGAGCCCTGCTCCCCACCTCCCCAGCTGCAGTGGTGAAGGAGCAGTTCTGGAGTTCTCTCTGTTACCAGGTGTTGTGAATAACTAAGCCATTTTTGTCTAAAGGCCTAATAAATGGCCTTGAGCCATCCTCCCGAGACAGAATACACAGCGAGACTGGAAGGTTGTTTTGTGAATTATGCCCA
>JAGPOW010000261.1:225033817-225052351 GCA_030014935.1 Caiman crocodilus | reverse complement strand
ACGAGGAATACCGCAGAGCTCAGCAAGGGGAATTTTCAGCACAATGTAATTGGACAAAGATGTCCAGTGCTTGGCTAACAACCATAGGCTAGGGCTTGTCGCTGGGTAACACAATATGCGCCGCCATAGGCTAAAATTTGCTGCAGTATGACATAGTGTGCTTACACGAACCCAGGTATATGTAACCCACCGCGGAACAGGAAGGCAGAGAGACCTGCCGAATGACAATCCAGTCACTTCCTCGTCTCATAAAAAGACCTTCGTGCGTCTGCCATAACATGGTTTCTGTAACTCCATGTTCCTGCATCCACTCATCATAACCTGCATTCGTGGTTCCTCATAATAAAACTTCACCCTGCTAAAATCAACGGCAGAGTAAGTGCCGTTCTCCGCAACCGATAGGCGTGGTTAACCCAGCCAGCTCGTCCCGCCTTGCACCTAGTAACAGGAAAGTACAACAACTAACTGTGCATTAGTCTATTCATATGGCACAGTAGTGTATCACAGCACAAACAGTACTAATATGCTACTGCATAGTATTATTAGACTACTGCACAGTAGCATCACTAAAAAGGTGTCCAGTGGGGCTACTGCTCAGTAACTCTAGTTACTGCATACTTATTTAGTACTTGATTATACAAATACTAAATGAAATGCACAGTTACCACTGCACATTAATCAATGTGTAGATGTACCCCATGTGTACAGAACTGCTGCCACCTTCATGTAACGGAACAGCTCCATAACTAGTGCACACCTAAGCTCATTTGGCAAAACTTGCTTTTCTTAAGCATGCAGAGTTATGTGAAAACACTAGTGCTTCATGCAAAATTGTCCTTGTCAGCAGAGACTTAGCCAACATTTTATTTTCTACTAACTAAATATCAAACAATTCCAACACAGTTGTTTCTGGTGCATTTTCAAACTGATTGACATTTGTCACACAATGTTTTTCTGAGCATCTGATTGGCTGAGTCTATTCCAGGTGATTATAAGAATTAGCTGAAGCCATTAGGACTTTTGCTAAGTGTTGGTGAAGAGGATAGTAAACACACAGTAAAAAACAGAAGGAAAGTAACAGACTTGCTGCCTACCAAAGACCCTGGAAACAATTTCTTTTATCAAGAAGATGACAACAGGTAGGAGAATGGAAACTGTCATGAGAATGGTTTACCACAATGCTTGTTGCCAGGGAAAAGGTATTGTGTGAGAATGGAGAGCTCTAGCACATTCGTGGGACCTCTTTAGATTTCCATCTTGTAAATGCTTATATACATCAAGTGTCAAACCCCTGAGGGTAGCAATGTTACTAGTGAGTTCTTTTTATATATCCTTTTTACAGTGAGAATGGTTTAGTGTGCTTTTTAATGTGATTTTTATGGTGGTTTTGTGTTGAGGCTCATTTACCACTTGCTTGTATTTGACATTTTTCAATGCTGAAGCTGGTTTGCTGCATTCTTTTATATGCAGAAATGTAATAATAGTCAATAAAGCAATCTCAGCCTTCAATTTCTGCTATTGGAGTGATTATTTCTGTTCTTATCTATGCTATGGCAATACACTTATTTAATTTATTGCTCTTGAAGAGGATTGAGAGTCCTAAGTGAGCAGGGGAACTACATTGTCGATTTTCATCAACAGCAGGCTCTTCACAAGTCACCTTTTCCTCTCATTTTCACTCCATACTGCTGTCCTCCTTCATTTAAAAAGTAAGGAAAAAGAAGAGGTATGTATGTATATTGATATTGGGCAGAGACTTTCTACAGTGATTTCTGACCACTGCTCTTTAAATATCTATAGCTCAGCAAATGTTATATGCAAATACATCAGAGAAACTTCTTTTAAAGGGAAAAAATTCAAAACAAATGTTGAGATTTGCTTTAGGCAACTCAATAACCGCCATCTCTAAAGTTACCCAAAAAAAAAGAAATATTTGGGACATATTAAGAATGAAATCAGTGTGCCTGGCATGGAAGCTAGGTTATTGAGCAGCTGGAGGCGCGCGCGCGCGCGCACACACACACACACACACAAACACACACGTTCCTCCTGTGAATGCTACTCAGACATGGAAAGCTTATGAACAACATGAAGCACAGGCTGCTCAGGAAAGACAGAGATAGTGAAACGTTTTTTGTATCCTAAGAGAAGTCTGATATTTGAAACCAAATCCTTCCTGTGCAATTGGACATCTTGGATTTTCTTTGAATGAAATTGATTAAATTTTTTTGATTAAATATTGCTTCACAGACATTGGATGCATAGTGCAAGGCCTGGAAGGTTAAAAGAGTGTGGGCCAATTATTTCTCTGACTTTTTTTTTTTTCCTGTTGAACTGAATCTAGTGGAATTGTGAAACTTACTAAAAAAAAAAAGAGCTTGGATGGGCCCCTTGACTTATGTAAGCAGAGCGTGCTCTGGTCAGAGGGAGATGCACGTGTACCAACTCTGATGTTATCCCTCTACTCAAAACCCCTAGGCTATAGACAGATATACAAAAAACCTGATCCTGAATTGATTCAATCTTTGTAGGTTAGTCTAACCTGGCTAGGCTAAATCAGTTTGGTAACCAGACAGAAATCCCAGAAATGCAGGCACATGCCTGCAGTGGCTCAGGCTAGAAGCCAGGGGTGGGAAGGGAGAGCAGCCCTCCCTTCCCTTGCAGCCCTCCCTTCCCTTGGACAAAGGAGAGCTGAGGGGGTGTGGTGTGACCAGGCCCCAGCAGGACACTGTGATTAGGGAGGGGTCCCCCCCCCTTGATAACAGAGCATTTATCAGCTCTCTTATCAGCATTTAACACCTCATCAGAAAACAAAGCCTTGCTCATTACAAGTTCTTCTTAAACAGTTTTTTCCAAAGGAAAATGCATACCAGCCTCTGACTTCTTTATTATTCATTCCATCCAGGAAGAGCACATTCCAACTGCAGGTGCTTCCTCAGACAGATGAAGGGTTTTTAAACCCAAAAGATTGCTAAGAAAAAAATTTTCAACTATTTAGTTAATCTAATAAAAGCTATCAGATTTACCCAAAGAACTCTGATTTCTTTTCCAAAGAAAGGAATGCATGCACATTACCATCTGAGCTGTTGATTACGTCCAAAAAGCCCTAAGCGGACATTGTCCTATCTGCCTTACACAGCATTAGCTAGCATTCAACACGCTGAAAGAAGCAGAAGGGTGCTGTGGGAGGGAGGAGGAAGGAGTGGGGAGGGGGGCATGGAGATGTCAGCAGACCTTGCTGTGTCTGCAAATCTCTAACGGAGCTCTAACTAGGGAGCCCTGCTGTGGAGCAGAGAGCCACACCCAGCCCAGAGAGCATGCTGGGATGCTGGGGGAGTCTGATTTAGCTTAAACCAGCAAAGGGTCTGGGACAGACATTGCATAAATCAGTTTGACCCAAATCAGTTAAGTCTGATACTACACTCAACCATGTTTATCTCAAACCAGTTTCAGCCATTTTCAAAAGGGTTTATATGTATTGAACATCTGTTCTGTTACAGATTTAAATCAGTTTCTGATCGCGTAAACCGGTTTATATATAATGTCTGTCCCTAGCCCTAGAGATCTTTCTGTGAGTGTTGCTAGAGGCTGACTCTTGTAAGTGTCTTTGGATGGACACAGATTTGAAAAGGGATATTCTGAGGCCTTTGTTTGAGAAGGGATATTCAGACCCTGCTTGGCCTGAAGATTTCCAAGTGGAGGTCATGTCAAGCAGAATTAACCCAAAGTAGTCTTCTTTCCAGATGCAACAGGTTCACCAGCTGTACAAAGACCGTGCAATTGCAACACAGTATCTGGTAAACCTGTGCTAGCAGGCCCTGACAGGTCCTGTTTCTGTGGTCTTGTGCTTCTCTTCCTTTCAGAGTCTCTGCTCCTCACCAGCACAATCCCACGGAGAAGGACAATTCCTTGAAAACTTCCTGTTTCATTTTCCATCTTTTGCCCTCTGCCCAAGGTCTTGCAAAGCTTCTGTATGTGAAAGGGTGTGTTCTAGCTTATTGCAATTCGCCCTATTTTGTTTCCAGCAGCTACAGCCTATAGCCATTAGACCTCTGCCAGTGTGTTCTTTCTCTGCTTGGCATATTTATAAGATGGAGCCTCACCAACATACCACCTCTAGATGGCATTATGATACTATAAAATGTTCAAGAAATATGTTATGTATCTAATCTATTATTAACTTATGGGTACAATGTCTTCAAGACTAAACCTAGACCCTCTCTAGCCTAAAGGAAGATATCAATTCCTAGCATGTCTGAAGCTGTCATGATGCTAATACTAGTGTACATATTTAGAAAGCTATGAGAAAATAACTGAGCATGCATAGTAGCCATGTTTTTAAATTCATTCACTTTTAGATGTACAGTGTGGGTTCTGCCCTTTTGATAAAAACATGATTCAATGGTTTACCTTTTGTAACAGTTAGGCTTGAGTTTTGATAATGCAAAATGAGGATGTTTTAGATGACTTCTGTTTTCCTTAATTTTTTCTTTTCCAGCATTTACCCTCTTCAGAACTACAGATGAAAGGGCAATAAAATATAATTAGATCATGTAAATGAAACACCAAAAGGCCAATTCTTTACCCTCCAGTAGGCATGTGAAACTCTTAGCACTTTCAAATACACATTCACAGACATGGAAAAAACAATAGTTTTCAACAGAAAAGAAGTCCGTGGCAAATCCCTTGTTTTTTACCTTGAAATGTCGTTAAGCAAGTGCCAACTGTGAACTTTTATACTGCTTACATGCATGCAAGTACCCAGGCCATATCTTGAGCAGGCATCAATCTTTCTAGCTCTTTTGATATTAATGGAAATGTGACAACTGACATTAGCTCAGGATCCACCAGTTGGCCTCTTGCCAAGGAACAGACAATTGAATAAGGATATAGATGAAACAAATATAATATGCCAATTGGACAGTTTAGCATCAAAGTGGAGCTAATCCTGAAAGAAAGCATGGATGAAATGTTTGGGTGGAAGAGTGGGATTTGAATGATGAGAAAGTGGGCATTTCTCTCACGAGGTAGCCATTCCCTGTTGGACATCATTGTCCAACATTATTTAGTCTTTGCAGCGCATACTGTATGTCTGGCTCCAACGTTCGCATTTGCAGGTGGTTACTGAGATTTGCTAGCTTAGGGACAGTCAGGCAGAGCATGCACGGTGACAGACCACCAGGTCCCTACATTTCAGCAGCTGCATCTGCTGTCTTCCTGCTACAATTATGCACCTGTGTGAGTCTCATCTTGAGCCCTGAGCTCATGTATGTACAGTAATGGTCTTTAAGACCTCCTGCTTAACTGCTTCTGCAAATTAGAGATCCTGGGGTATTTCTGTAAGAAACATAATATTAATCCAGTGTCCTGGCTGAATTCCATCTTGGGTAATTCTATAGTTTATTATATTAAAAACCACTGCGCTAAAAGAATGTTAAGGTTGCCAAGTCAAATGTTCTAGTAGGTGTCATGGCTAATTATTGATAGCGGAGAATGTAGAGCTTTGGGATTCCTGGGTTCAGTTTGAGGTTCTGGAGGGGAGCATACTCTGCCTGTGTCCTCAGGTTGTCTCTGCACCCTTCTGCTCCTTTCTGTCCTTCCCAAGTGCCTGTATCCATCCCTCTTTTTCCCCAAGTTTGATTTCTTCATCTGCCCACCACTCTATTCTTTAGCTCCTGTTCCCAGCAACATCTTCTGCAAATTACCTCATCATAGCTCCTGCCTGTCCCTTTCTTTTTTTTTTAATCAGTCTCCCAGTATTTTTCCACCTACCTTACAGCTGCTGCTATCCATCCCATTTTTTGCTGGTATCCACCCCAGCTAGCTCCTGTGCCCTCTCCCCCTGCTCCATATCAACTTTTCTCCTTCAGAGGGGAGACAAGAAAAGGGGCTATCTCACCCCTCTGTATTCTGGTGCAGCTTTTACCTCTCCCTTCTCTTCCAAGCTGCCTAGGAACCTTCAGGGGGAGCATTGTGACATACAGGAGAGGGCAACATGGTCATTGCAAGTAGCAATGCAGCGAAAGTCATTTTTGGGTCCTTCAAACCTAATATTGAGCATGCTCAGTAAAGGCAGAATCTTTGAAGAATTTAATTCCCAAATGCACACAAGTCTCTACTGAGATTTTTGGAAGATTATAGTTTGCCAAAAGTGGCTGAATATTCATAGGAACAGTGAATGACACATCTCTGACATTGAGGTTACCCCCTCTGCTATATATCAAGTAGTTGCTCCAAGGCATAGGTGTGTTTTGAGCAAATCGGCAAAATAGTTAAGATTTTTTTTTCTCTGTGTAGACAAAACTTTGTGTTTTCCCTAGTTCCATTCTTGGAAACAGCCACATCATTTTAGCTGAAACATTTGAAAAGCTGCAGCTTGAGGCACGCATTTGGGACGGAAAATTTCAGCCCAAAAAAGGTTCAGGTTCAGCAAAGTTATAAACAACTGGAAACAAAATCTTATGAAGGGAAGTGTCAGGCAAACTTAACTGCAGATACTGCTCCCAGCTTCTCCTATATCTTTTTTTATATTTTACTTAACCTAAGTTCCCTTGCAGCTTCAGCTGCCCTCCATGCTTCCAACTACTCTAATCTGCTGATGTGAGTTGTTCAATAGCTGCTTCGTTCAATCCCAGTGGTTGTTGGAATTTCTATTCTGTATAAAAAATATATGTAAATAGTTATAGTTTTTAAAGCAAACATTATTTAAATGCAAGATATTTGTATAAGATATTATTTAAGGTATTAGAAACCTACTAGATGTCTTTGTTATATTATTAATGGTTATTTGAGATAATTTGCATATACAGGATTCAGGTAGGACATATTCAAAAATCCTGTCATGCTTTTAAAATTTTCCATATAGCCAATTATAGGGAATAAGAACGAAACCCTCCAGAAAGGGCTTTCAGAAATCATTCTATAGAGTAAGGACCCAGAAGGATTGCATCATTCATATTTATGCAATGAATACATCCTGTTTTTTGCTCCTTCCCAGAATGTAATTACAAAACTAGTCAAAACAATTATGATATACATAATTGTAAAAAGCATTATTTTTAAAGAGTTTATTTCTTCAACTAGAAAGGTGTATCTTATTGTGGTACTTGCTATACAGAACAATATTACAGTATTAATATCTCAAACTTTGTGTTCATAGTATCTAGGGTCAGAAGCAGCCTAAAGCAGGCCATCTAGTCTGACCCCCCACCAAAGGCTGGAATGAGTGCTAGGGTCATAGGACCCTGGCCAAGTACCTATCTAAGAAGAACTTCTCCCCTTAGTTCACTCACCCCAAGTCACCACAGCTGGGACTTGAACTCACATCTTCCACACAGCAGGCAGAAGCGCTACCACACAGACACCAGTGCTGAAACTAAGTTCTAAGCATGCTACAAAGACTTAGCCCAATGTATATTGTTGACATCCATGTAGGTAAGACATCCAAAACCAAATTTTGCACAGAACAACTGAATATTCAGAAAAATAGTAAAGTCAGTGACTGTACAATATAATTTGACATTTTTCATTGCTTTGTCCTGTATTAAATATTAAATATAAAATATTAAACCATATTTTAAGAGGACTTAGATTCCTTGATCAGAAGTATTTGATAATATTTACTGTACCTAAAGCAGTACAGTATATAACTGGTATTTTATTAGTCAATCAATTTTTAGTTTCCTGTAATATGAGGCTTTTGGTTCCAGATTAGGGATAGGGAAATAACAGACCTCCTGATAGTCATGCAGACACCTGGTTGTTGGTATCAGTCTAAGGTAAACTCTGATATTTTCATGCTCCCATTGTGGTCCCATCACTGCAGTATCACAGTTTCTGACCCCATGGTTTTTTATATTTGAGAAGAAAAATGCAGGGTAGGGACCAGATTTTACACTGTAACAGAATAACTAGTAAAATGGAATAATGCAGTGTTGTTACTGTAGGTTTTCACCACTGTATATATGGTCAGATTTTGGTCCTATTTTATTTGTTTGGAATGTGATAGTAATTAAGATTCTCTGCACTACACTTGTAACTGCTCTTTGATCTCTCTCTAGCATTCTTTAGTAGAAGGTGCTGTATTGTCCTATTGGTGTACTCGTATAATTCCTTTCATTACTTAATACAAATTTTGTGAGTTGTGGTGAGAATATAACTTTTGAAGATCCATTGATACCTGCTGGATATCACAGGGGAAAAATCCCCCTTGTATCGTTGGATGTTTCCTCTTTATGTCATATTACTACCATCTTTAACATAACAAACATAATCTTGGCTTAAATTTTCACATTCCATCCTTTATTTCCATTGATATGAGAAAAATAAGGTCTGTGAAGGCTGGATTTAGATAATAAGCTAAAATGCTAGATGCTTGTCAACTATGCAACTTGTCAGGGTACCATGCGTTTTTTTCTCTCTCCTCACCTGTGAGTCTCTACTCCTTAGCCTGATATTATGATCTTCATTTCCTCCTCCCATCCCCTTTTTTATTTTTAACCAAACCTGTAACGCCACCATGGTGCTTCTGTGCCTTCTCATGTCATTTCCACACCAAGGAACAAATATTGAGTTATGGCACTTCATAACATGAAGCTTTAAGTTTCCAGCAGCCAGTAGGATTTTTTATTTTTATTTGCACAAATATCTTTCTCCCTCAGAAAATATTCTTGGCCTGAAGAATCATCCTGATTCTGTCACTTAGTTCATGTGTGGCAAAATGGAAGTTATTTAATGTCTCTGTGGTTCAGTTTCTTTCTTTTTTTTTTTGTAGAATGGACATAATAGTTACCTAATCTATTTCACAGGTACAACACACCCACACCCACTTTATCACTATCACTAGTATCTAATTAAACCTCACTGTCAAATTATATTCAGTATTTATTCAAAACAACTCTTCCTTCATGCAACATACACAGACAAAGAGTGGCAAAAAATTAAACTTAAAAAAATGTGGTAAAAATATAGCTTTGGATCCAGCTTTTTTATATTTGCTATGGTAGTAAAATTACACTAGTTTTGCCCCTGTAGTTTTGATTGTTGTCTGGGACTTCAAATTTCTGTCATTAGGAAAATGCAGGAGGTAACATACTTGTGCATTTATGAGAAATATGAAAAGAAGGGATCCAGCTGTGAGTGCATATCCCACTGAGCCAAAATTTACTGTGTTCTTCTTTCTTTTCAAATTGGGCTTTTTGTAACATCAAGGAAATGTGGCAAAGGAAATAAAAGTAGCTACATCTTTTATAAGCATTGAAATCACATGAACAGAAGCTGCTCTTCCTTAAATAAGCACAGGTTAGTTATATACTGTTACTAGAGTAATTAATGCAAACAAGACCATTTGTAATTTAGCTACCATACAGCATCTTTTTTTAGTGTCTAAGGAGTAATTAGTTATAACAGTTGTCATGGGAATCCTGCTTACTATGGTTTGCATAGTCTTAAAAATATATATTTGTCTGTCATTTTGGAATGTGACTGATGGGTGGGTCATGGTATATAGTTGAAAATATTAAAATTTTGGAGGGCTATATAATTCAAAATGTCAGCTGTATGGAAAATGCAATAAGGAACAAGTATTTAACTGCAAAATCGCAATGGTCCAACAGACTTAGGTTTCTGGACTCTCACTGTGAAAAGACCTTGCAAGAAATTTGTTCTGAAAATACAATATACATTTTCATGAATTTGGAGCTTGGAAAAAAGTTTGACCAAAAACAGACATATGGCAATTTAATTATGGACCTTGGGAAGTTTTCCAGGATCTGCCTGGAGGTTTGGATTTTGTGAAAATCCAAACTTTAGTCAATGTCATGGGGTGAGAATCTAAGTACTCTGAATCAATCAGTGCTGATTTTGCTAGGAAAAATGAATAAACTGAAATTGACATGTTTCACACAGCTCTCCAGCAAGAGCAGCTATCCAGGAAATTAAGGGGTTCTCCAATGCTGAAGACCATCTATAAAAGAAATCTTAGCTTTGGGCTTAAAACAGTTGACCCCACAATAGTAAATTATTCAAAACATCTTTTTACTTTCACAACACAAGTGATTTTTTTGTTGCTTGCATTATGAATTCTCATAAATTTTGGGGGGCAAAAATTTCCTAAATATTTATATCATTTTTACTATGGTTCTATAATTTTTCCCTTCTCAGTCTTCTCATTGTGAATCTAGCATGCGTATAAAATGTGCCATGGATAGGAAGAAAGATCAGACATAAAGTGTATGCCACGGTGGTTAGAGCTGGATGTAGATTGGAAACTGAGTAACAGAAAGGAAGAAAAGAATAGCAGTAGAAATAGACCCAGCTGAAAAAAAATCAGTGGGTGGTTAGGATAAGATAATTTAGCTAAACTACCCTTCAGCCCAATGTACCACTCATTCTTAATTGGCCAGTAAATAAGTAATCGCACATTTAGGCAATCTGGCAATTACATACAGTTGTGTAATCTTACAAACAATTAGATCATACTAAAACAATTACAGTAAAAAGTTACTGCAGCATAAAAAGGGTTTGTCAGCTGGTGGATATAATGCAAGCAATGTACTTAGCAATTATCTTAACAAATATACTGATTTGCCCAGTCTTTTACTACATGCATCACAGCTAAAGAATTTCTTTCTCTACAGCACTGTGAATAGCAAAGAAAGCTGATGCACATTTTAAACTTCAAAAAATCTAGCTTTAAATTTTGCGTAATGTATTGACTTGTGATAATTGCCCAGTCATTGCACAAGATTTACTGCATAGTCTTGTGATTTCTGGTCTAACATTTTGTTCATTTTTTAAATGGAATCACAAGCTTGTGATAAATCATAAGCTTGCCATAAATCTTGAAATAACTAATTACTGTGTGTCACTTTACCATTATAGATCAAAAGAAATTAAATGGGCTGATAATATCTTGTACCTGTCTTTTGGGACTATTTTATTGTCATTTTTGCATTTAGGCTTGTGGGAGATATCTTGAATATAAATCTGGATAAACATCCATTTCAGATTTAGCCCACAAAACCTTCTCCAACCAATTTTGATTTCTGAAGTTACACTTACCAGATACGCTAGACCAACAATTTTCAGCCCGTGAAATGTTTGTTTTGACTATTTAATCAATAAGTATTAATGATGTATGGTTTAACACTTAAACAAATCATCTATCACATAACTTAAACAGATCCCCAATGAGTGGTGAATAAAGCACTGTATGAAGTGCCAACATTTGTATTTTTGCAATGATCAGGCAGATACCTGAATTGGGATCAGAGGTCCATCTGAGCCTATTGAGCTAGTCTGGTTAAAGGACACCAGTTCTGGAGCCAGGAGCATATGCGGTAGTGACATGGCTAGCATCATGTCCAGGGTTTCTTTGACTCCCAAGTCCAAATGATGACACGGTTCTTATTTACAGCTGGATCAAATGGGGGCACAGTCCTTGGCATGAGTCTAGAGTAGTCACTTGAATTTGTGCCACTAGATATGTAGCGAGATGCTTTAACCACTCTGCCACCATACTACAAACAGCTAAATACTTGCACAGATAATATTACCCTCACAAAATTAATAGTGAAGATGAACCATTTATATAGGAATTTAATTCATAGCTATGCAAACATCTTTGTGTTCCTTATCTATACCCCAAATACTTATGCTTCTCCATTGGTAGTAGAGTGATGATGATGTTTATTTCTCAAATGCTAGTCTGAATTGGGGACAGAATTGTAAAAGTTCTCTTCATTTTGAAATGGTGGCAAAGGGAGTTTTCTGCTTGCCAAACTCTGGTACTTTATGGCTGCCTCAGTACAAAAAAATCTCCATTCCCCTCTGTCTTTACTTACTCAGTCACTTTCTTTGTGCTTAACGGGGAGATTTCATGGTTACATAAAATATTTTTCTTAAATCATTCAGTCACATCGTCTTCATATTTTTCCAGATAAAAATGAGAAGTGAAGTTGCCCTTTCTGCAACCATGTGGCTTCTCTTTCCAACCATCATTCTGCTGTGATTAATTTGAATGCTTTCCTATTCCTTACATTGTCTAAAACTCATCCTTTCCAGAGCCACCAAATTTAATTTGGTTACATTTCCAACAATTTAAACATGAATAGGATTAAACAAATCACCCCAGGGGGATATATTTAGCAACTGCTAAGTTCAAAATGTCTCATTGTGAGGAGAGAGTTGAACTTGTAACTGCCACTGATCTGTGGTCATGTTACATTCTGCACTGAGCCCTGAGGAGTCTTGTAACTCCTCACTATCCTGCCTAAGAAGGAGCAAGCTCTGTATACCAGTCCAAGAGCAAAGTTTGGATCACAAACTGAGAGGAATTAAAGTATAAAGAAGCAAGATGAGTTCATAAATACTAGGAAAGCCTGATTGCTATTATGAGGTACTGTAACAAAGCAGATCCTTTGTTTGAACCCACTCGGCGTGACTACATGTTCAAATGCTCCAGTAATTTACTCTAGAGTAAACCCACCCCGGGCAGGCTTCTGCACATGTGGGGAATATTTGCTGCTCGTAGCAGCAGTCTGTTCCTGCCCCCACCAGCCCTGCCCTGGATCTGTGCATTTGCAAGGGGATCTCTAGGTCTAGGCTCTAGCTCTAATGCTAGGCTCTCCCTGGGTGCTAGCCCAGGGGCTGGCAGGGAGCATGGAGCCAGGAGACAGCTGTCTTCTGGTGGGGGCTGGGACAGAGTTCCCTGCCCCTGGAAGTTGTCTGCTGCCTGGGCGGGCTCTGCCACCAAGCCCAGGTGGGGACAATGTCCTGTTGCCCCAACATCAGAGAACTTCCTGCCTCTGTTCTGTAGTTGTGACCTCAGAGCTGAGGCTGGGTACTTTTTTACAGGTAGCAAATTTTAGAATGGATTAGAGCAATTTACTGTGCAGTAAGCATCTACACATGTAGACGGTGACACTTACTGAGCAGTCTTGAGCATCTCATGTAAATGCATCCAGTTTGCTTTTTAAGCAGGCCTTGCTTTAGTTTTATGAGTCAAACCATTTGTCACTATATGATTCTCTGCTGGACAGCTGTTTATGGAGTTGTATCCCTGAAGGAGAGAAGAAAGGTGAGGAATTTTCTCCTCGTGTGTCAAATGGAGAGAAATTTGTCACATAACAGCGTTTTGAACTTATAACTCCTAAATAGGGGCAGGACTTTGTTCACATCCACAAGTAGGGGAAAAGACTAAAGCAGGTCCTGAAAGAGTTGCTGGGTAGTATGGAAGTAAGGGAGACTGCTGAGCTAGGGGCAGAAGGATTATGGCTGGCAACAAGGCAGATAAAGAGTCTCTAGAGTTGGCCAAGAAAAGAAAAGAAAGAGAGAAGTAAATAGTGTGGACCAGTGGCATGGTACCTAATAACTTGTACATATGGAGATTTAAAGCAATGTATGCTGTAGTCTGCATGCAGTGCAGTACAGTGGGTGCATTATAGGAGACATGTTAATATGCCTTAGCCTAGTTTACTGCGCAGCATCGGTGTGTGTCTACACGTGTGCACCTTACTGTGCAGTAAAAATGGCTAATCACAACCAAATTTTATACCTGCAAATGCAGGTATCAAAGGTAGGTGTGATTAGTTAAAGTGCATTAACTCCTGTATAGATGTGACCCAACACTTACTTTAGTGCTGAGTCTGTCTAACCACTAGGGGGCTGCCTTGAGCCCAGCCCCAGGGCTTTTGGCTGGAAACCTCTCCTGCCCCAGGAATGGACTGCTCTGTGACACCCCCTAGCTACATGCTATAAAATCCTCTAGCTATTTTGTGCCCTGGGGCACACACATGAGAAGCCTGGAGGAGCCTGCAGGCTTTGTGTGCTCCCTGGACAGGACTCAGGCTGCCAGTCCTCTCCCCTAACTTAGCCAGAGCTGCTGCTTTGACACATGTGAGTGTTGTAAAGGGATGTAGGCTGCTGCAACCCCTGCCCAGCCCTAAGATTTCCCCAGGGGTTCTGGCTGGCTGTCTCTGGTTGCATGGCCAGTACCTGCTCCCTGCTGCTGCTGTCCCCCAGCAGTGTCTCCTGTCCTTGCAGGTGGTGTGGCCCATTTGCCTTTGCTATGTGGCTCCCAGTCCCTGTCCATATCCCTGTCCTGAGCACTGCTGGCTACCGTGGAGGGCCAGCCAAACAGGGACAGCTGCACAGAAACCCAGAGGACTGGAGTAGGATGCACCACCATGTCCTCTTCATGCTCCCTGAGGACCTGTCCCACTTGCGTGAGTATGCCTGACACTTCCACCTGAGGCCCCAGCTGGAGCCAGGAGGAGGTTGGCAATCTTGTGGCCTTCTGGGGGGATGCAGAGGTCCAGAGGCAGTTTGCACATGGAAAGTGCTCAAACACTGATATGAGGTCCTGTCGGGCAGGATGTGGGAGCAAGGGCATTTCCAGCTAGTGCAGCAATGTTGCATAAAGATCAAGGCTGTGCGGGCACAGTGGGTGGCTATGACTAACCACAATCATCAGTCTAGTTGTGTCCATAAGATCATAGCTCTTATATGGCAACTAACCAACATTTTGGGACCCAGGCAGATAGGTGGGACAGTTCAAAACTTTATTGATCAGCTTGTTTCCACACAGCTTGGTGGGCATGAGCCTCTCACAGCCCAAGGAAGGCACTGATGCTTGTGATGGTGTCCTCCTCAGCAGTGGGAGAAGCAGGGACGTGTAGCACTGCCACAGGTAGATTTCCAGCCAGCAGTGGAGGTAGTGGGGCAGCCCAGAGTTGCCCCGTGTGCTGTCAGAGTTCAGGGTCCTGAACCAGGAGTGCAGGTGTGCCCATGGCACCAGGAGGATCATCCGCAGTAAGGTGTAGTGGCTTGGGCACCCGTCTGCCTGCACAAACAGATAATTATGCACCACCTGGGGCACATGCAGTAGGGACATGCTCAGGGCACAGCAGCAGTATTGGGGGGGCTGATGTTGGATCTTCTCCCCAGAGAGGCCCCCAGTGGGGAGGGCAGGTGTGCAGCCAATCCCTTGTCCCAGTTGTCTGGAGCCCCATGTGCCCTGAGCCCAGTGCCATGGGCTAGGTAGTAGTGCAGCAGAATGGTTGGCCTGCAGGGAGAGAGCAGGGCGACTGGGGTCTAGAGCTGTAGCAGCAGGTGCTGCCAGCAGCCTGGCCTGTCCCACCCTGGGAAGGTGACAGAGGAGGCAGGCTGCCTGCACCCAGCACCTAGCGGGCTGCCAGCCCCAGGGGAGCAAGTGCGGATGGGCAGCTCGGGTAGCAGCCACCTAGGTTTACGCCTGCCTGGCTGATTTATCTTAGTTCCTGGGAACCTGTGCATGGCCAACTTCCAATCTGAATCCAGACAGTGCATGGCATCTCATCTGTGAAATGTTGCAAACTTTCACAAAAGACTCCTGCCTCTGCAGGGCCATGATCTGGACATGAGGGAGAGCCCACCAGCCCCAGTAGGGATACAGGCTCCCTGTCTCCACCACCCAGTGCTGGAGACACTTGGATGTGCCAGTGGTGCACAGTGGACTGGAATCTCCTGCTCCCGAGCTTGATGGGGGCAGAAAAGGAGCAGGAGGCATGGCTGGAGGCCTGGTGGAAGCAGGACCTGGACTGCCAGGAGAGTTGGCACCAGGAGGATATCACTTGGGAGGATGAGTGGGATCAGGCAGAGCATGAGTACTGGGCCTGGATGGAGGCCCTGGAGCAGGATTGTGTAGAGCTGCTCTGGAAGCAGGTAGACCTCCAGACCTGGGAAGTGGAGGCCAATGACACTGATTGCTGGGCCCAGGACACCCTCCTGGCCCTGGTGGTCACATCCATGCCTGCCACTGCCCAGCCTCCATGCATGGCCTTGCAGGTGGGCCCTGTCCACTAACCTGCAAGCAAGCCCCTACCAGGCCCTGTGAGGAGGTCCTCTGGCACCTCCTCTTCACTGGAGCCCTTGGCCCGGCCCCTGCCTTGGGTCCTCTGCCACCTGCCTGGGCCTAGCCCCACCATTTGCTCTGACACCATATACCCAAAGAACCAGAGGTACCAGGTGTGGCACCACAAAGAGATGCTGGCCCTGGACTTGGGCAGGCAGAGGGAGAGCTGCCTGCCACTGAGGATCACTGTCCAGTGTTGGCCATGGATGAAACCATGGCCCACCATGGTCACCACAACTTCCAGACCCATGGAGGGCACCTGTCTCCAGGCTCTACCCCATAGGCCCCCCAACTCTGGGAGAGAGATTGAGACTTTTATAAATAGTTTTCACTTTGGGAAGAGGGTTATTTATTGTTGGTGGGTGGAGAGGGCCTCTATTGGCTGAGGGGGAAGGGAAGGGGGCCCTGTGTGCTGGGGAGGGATTGAGGTGGGTATAGTGAGGAAAATAAAGGTTTTTCCTTTCAATCATGTGAATGTCCTAAGAGTAGGGCTGGGGTTGGGCAGGGGGTAGGGGCTGTGTTGGCAATAGGGCAAGCAGGCTGGAGCGGGGAGTGCAGGAGGTGGGGATCAGCCAGGGCCTCCTGCAGCTGGTGCCCTGGTCAGAACTGGTAGGTGTGTGGCTCTCCTGGGGCTTGGGCAGGGGGCTATCAGGGCCGGTACCATGGCCAGCAGGAGCACAGGCACTGATCATCACTGCCAGGTGCAGGGCTGGAGCAATGGGGTGCTGGGCATCACTGGCAGGCCATGGAGCAGGGAGGCGAGGTAGGTAAGGAGTTAGCTGCAGTGTGCTGGCCCTGTGCTGGGCACATGTCTCCTGGGCAGGGAAGGGCCT
The DNA here is from genome assembly GCA_030014935.1 of Caiman crocodilus. Lineage (NCBI taxonomy): Eukaryota > Metazoa > Chordata > Crocodylia > Alligatoridae > Caiman > Caiman crocodilus. The sequence goes on along the minus strand of JAGPOW010000261.1, from coordinate 225,035,626 downwards.
GGCCAGGAATCGGAGTGTGGGTCTGTGTTTTAAAGATTGCTGCCAAGAGCTGGCAGCTGGGTCTGGCTTCAACACGGCTGCTAAGTGCTGGCAGCCATGTGGCAGGAGGTCAGAGCTCCCTCTGGTGGTCACAGGGGCACATGGCACGACTGGAGGGATTTGGCACTACATTTAGTGCCAAGCCACTGCACATGTAGAAACCTGCCAAAAATTGCTTGCTGAGCATTAGCTCAATACTCAGTAAATTTAGTTGTGATTAATTCCATGTGTACATATACCCAGTGAAGGAGATGTACCTTCTCCAGCAATATATCAATGTCTTCTGTATATTCAGCCATCTAGAAGCAAATAAAAGAGAAGCAGCACACCAATAGCACAAGTATACCATTCCCACCACAGATTTCATACCATGTTGTGTCCTCCTAAAGAGCAGGTACTGCAAGTAGCATACAGATCATAATGTACAATGTATTCAGAGCACTTATATAATCAGGGTGGCTGTGCCTTAAGAAAATGATCCTTCAGGCACAGAAGGAGATGATCCCAATGCGGGGGAAAAAGGGGGAAAGGGGCCAAGAGACTTCCTTGTCTGACCAGAGAAATCCAGAGCAGTCTATGAGATAAAAGGGGAGCATATAAAAAGTGGAAACGGGGAGAAATTACTAAAAAGGAGTATACCTCCTCTGCTCACACTTGTAGGGAGGCAGTTAGACAGGCCAAAGCTACCATAGAGCTGAGGATGGCATCCGAAGTTAAGGATAACAAAAAATTGTTCTTTAGAGATATAGGGAGTAAAAGGAAGGCCCAGGGTGGAATAGGACCTCTACTAAATGGGCAAAAGCAATTGGTGACAGACAGGGGGGACAAGGCTGAACTCCTGAATGAGTTCTTTGCTTCAGTGTTCCTAAGCGAGGGGCAAGACAAGGCTCTCACTGGGATTGTAGAGGCAGCAGCAGGACGCCAGGCTACCAACTGTAGACCCTGAGATGGTGCAGAAGCACTTGGAGGAACGTTTAAGTTGGCAGGCCCGGATGAGCTCCATCTGAGGATGCTCAAGGCACTGGCTGCTGTCATTGCGCAGCCACTGGCAGGAATATTTGAACACTCGTGGTGCATGGGCCAGGTCCCGGAGGCCTGGAAAAGGGCCAATGTGGTCTCCATTTTCAAGAAGGAGAGGAAGGAGGACCCTGACTGGCCTATAGTAGCTTGTCTCACCTCCATCGTAGGCAAAGTCTTTGAAAAAATTATCAAGGCTCACACTTGCGAGAGCCCGGCAGGAAAAATTATGCTGAGGGGAAACCAGCACGGGTTCGTAGCAGGTAGATCATGCCTGGCTAACCTAGTCTCTTTCTATAACCAGGTTACAAAACACCTGGACGCAGGATTAGGGGTTGACATTTTTTACTTAGACTTCAGGAAGGCCTGCGATATGGTATCCCACACCATACTGGTGAACAAGTTTAGAGGCTGTGACTTGGATGACTACACAGTCCGGTGGGTGGTGAATTGGCTAGAGGGTCATACCCAGAGAGTTGTAGTGGATGGGTTGGTATTGACCTTGAAGGGTGTGGGCAGTAGGGTCTCGCAGGACTCGGTCCTTGGACTGATACTCTTCAATGTCTTCATCAGCGACTTGGACGAGGGAGTGAAGTGTACTCTGTCCAAGTTTGCGGATGGTACAAAACTGTGGGGAGAAGTGGACACGCTGGAGGGCAGGGAACAACTACAAGCAGACCTGGACAGGTTGGACATATGGGCGGAAAACAACAGAATACAATTCAACAAGGAGAAATGCAAAGTGCTGCACCT
>JAGPOW010000261.1:225001207-225033717 GCA_030014935.1 Caiman crocodilus | reverse complement strand
GGAGGTTAGATAGGCATCTAGCTGGGGTCATCTAGACCCAGCACTCTTTCCTGCCTATGCAGGGGGTTGGACTCGATGATCTATTGAGGTCCCTTCCGAACCTAACATCTGTGAATTAGTAGAACTGACAGTCTCTGTCCAGGAGGGCCCTGGGGTAGGGAAGTTACAGTATTAGGATGGAGAGAGATTATCGGAGTCCATACTCCTTAAGCAAGACTTGTTTGCTATTGGTTTCATACATAGTAGATCCCTGAGATATAGTAAAATAGTGATTAGTATAGTAGTACGAGTTAACTCCCTTCCTGAGGACTGACGTGATGGTATCCACAGAAAGTTATCAGCCATCTTTGTGGTGTGTTGGTTGTTGTTGCAATAAAGGCCTTTTGAGAACAAGAAGTCTCCTTGTCTTTTCCTGAACTATGAAATAGCACATGGTGTCAGAAGTGGATGAATTTCACCATCTACAGGAGCACAAATGCTAGACAGCAATCAGGTGAGCCCCAAATGACAGACCAAACTTTGGCAGCAGCTGAGTCCAGCACAGGGCAAAGGCTGGCTACAGAGACAATGGAGGCAGTTAAAGTTACACCAACAGTTTGATTTCCAGTCCCGTGGAATGTGGTCTAGATGGATCAGAGTTTTTAACCACTTCAAGGAAATGCTAGGTCTAGACAAATAGCCTGAAACATACCAAGTAATTACTCTTGTCTACTCAATGGGGGATCATCTACTCAATGGGGGATCAGGCTAATGAAACTCTGATGTCACTGCCTCTTACAAATGTAGAGAAAAAGTGGTGTGGTAGAGGCACTGACTGAACATTGTTTGGGCAAAAGAAATCTGATTTATAAATGAGCTAGATTCTGCCTCCATAAACAGAAGCCTTCAGAACCTGTGCACAGGTTTACCACATCTTTGTATATATTGGCTGAATCTTGCCAATCTGGGGAGCTCAAAGAAGAACTACTTGGGGACTACTTAGTGGGTCTTCACAACGAAGAGCTCTCACAAGGACTACAGCTGGACCCTGATTTAATACTTCAGAAAGCTATTGCATAAGCCCACCAATCAGAGTTAGTTAAGCAGCAACAAAGGGAAATAGGAAGTGATTCCACACCCTATTAGGCATCAGCTAATATGGATACAATGCACATTGTCAAGAAACTACAACCAAAATTAAATAAATTCACATGCTCCATGAACAAAGGCAGTGGTCGGCACCCATAGGAACAATCAAGTGGGAAAGAGGGCCAATGCTACAAGTGTGATAAAATCCATGGACCTGCTTATGTTAAGTGTCCTTCTAAGGAAGAGATACATTGATGATAGAAAAAATCTTCACTACACTTTAGTTGCTGCGTAATCCCAGGAGTCCATGGAGTCACAGAACAGGACCTCCAGGACTGTACTGTGTTATTAGAAGAACTTACAGTATCTTCATCAGACCCAGGAGTCTGGATAACAGGAATATACCTCAATGGACAGTCAGTTCTATTTAAAGTTGATACAGGAGTGGCAGTTTCAGCTATACCTGATATTTACTGCAGCTAACATAGGAGTGGGATTCTCTTTCCTCCTACTAAAAAGCTACGGGGATCAGGTGACACTACCTTCAAAGTACTGAAATCCTTCAATGCAAAAATTACACTGAAGCAAAGAACTATGGACCAGAAAGTTTATGTGATTAATAATCTTGCTGTGCCTTTGCTTGGCTTACTGGCCATACAGGCACTACAATTTTTCTGTCAACTGCATGAAATAGTGGACCAGAAAGCAGAGCAGTACTACAGAACCAAATACCCATCCATTTTTTCAGGTCTTGGAAAACTGTCCAAGGTGAATATAAGGTATACCTAAAAGCTGATGTAGTTCCATGTGCATTAACTACATCAAATTAAGCACCCTTGCTACTAATGTACAAAGTAAAATAAGAACTACCACAAATGGAAGAAATGGGAGTAATCACAAAGACTGAAGACTCTACTTCTTGAAATCATGGGATGGCAGTTGTGCCAAAATCCAGTGGTAAGATTAGGATATGTGTTGGCCACACAGAGTTGAACAAATATGTGTACCAAGAAAGAGCTATTCTTCCTTCAGTGGAACACGTCTTGGCTTAACTTGCAGGAACCAAGGTCTTCACAACATTGGATGTGAGGGCAGGATTCTGGCAGATTCATTTAGCTGTTGAATTCTCCAAGCTAACAACTTTTATTACTCCATTTGGAAGGTACCAATTTAAATGGTTATCTTTCAGGATCTCATCACCTCCTGAATTCTTTCAGGTTTGGATGTCACAGATACTAGATGGCCTAGAAGGTGTTCTTTATCATGCCAATGATACTTTCATTCTTGGGATCACCCAGGCTTAACACAATACAAGATTAGATGCAACACTCAGAAGACTGTAGGAAGCCAGAGTTACATTTACTGAAAAGTAAACTTTTGCTACCTCAGCTCATGTTTGTGCGACACTGTATCACACCATGAAGAATCAAACCAGATGGAGCAAAAGTTGTAGCTATTAAGGGGTTACTAGAGCCCAAGCATGTCCCAGAATTATACAGACTTTTAGGAATGGCCACATATTTGGGTCATTTTGTGCCAAATGTGGTAACAATAACATAATCTTTAAGAGACCTTTTAAGTGATAAGAACATATGGGGCCCACTATAACAATTGGACTTCAATGATATCAAATCAATACTCAGCTTACTGCTGATACTAGCCCAGTATGTTCCAACATGAGAAACCTGTATTGCAGCAGAAGCTTCAACCTATGGACTTGGTTGATATTTATGTTACAACAATATGTAGAAGTTGGCCATTGGGCTGCTATTGCCTTTGTGTCAAAAGAACTAGCTCCACTTGAAACTTGGTAAGCACAAATACAAAAAGAAGCAGTAGAAGCTACATGGACATGTGAGTGACTCAGAACATTCCTTGTTGGCCTGACTTTTACTTTACAGGTGGATCGTAAGTCACTTGTGTCTCTGTCAGGAGACAAACCTCTTGATGAACTCCCACCAAGAATCCAGAGATTTCACCTCAGGATGCTGAAATTCATCTACAATATTGTTTACATTCCTGAAAAACTTGCAGACAGCTGACACTTTTTCTAGCACCCCATTACAGACACCACTGTCTTTGGAAGAACTCCTCCAAGAATGAGATGTCATTGTTTATGTGGGCTTTATTGTGGAGGGGATACCCATATATACAGATGAGGATCCAGAAAGGTCCAGAAAGTTCTTTTGTATGACAAAAATGGTATCTTGTACCTTTATCTTTGTGAGCTTTGGTGTTCTTGTTGATTCGGAAGCTCTTACCTGTCAGAGCCATTATCAAGGATCACTACTTGGAAGTGGCTGTTGTCAATCCCCCTCAAGAAGCTGATTCTTTCTGTCAAAAGATAAAGAAGTACTGCTTAGAAGAGTTGCCTCAAGTAGATTTCAAAGACTGTGAACTGATGAAGTACCAACAAGAGACACTCAACTTTCATGTTGTCAGAGATTTAGTCATGTTCTATGACAGAGTATTGATACCTTCCACTCTACACCAGGAGGTCCTAGAGAAGATTCATGAAGCTCATCAGGGTACTACAAGATGTCAAGCCAGGGCTCATTAGACAGTTTGCTATCGCTCCATCAGTGATGACATACAAAATTGGGTGACTAGTTGTAAGGTTTGTGTTCAACACTGACCAGTCCTTGTAGAAACATGTCTTATGACTGTGCAAATGAATTAGCAATATTGAGTCCATTCGCTTACTTTTCTGGTGGAACTAGGTACCTGCTAGCCCTTAGGTCCCAGCAGGTATCTAAAATCCAATTTTTAAAAGCATGTCTGCCCTATCTCATCTGCCATGACTTGATATAAATATAAATAAAAAAATGGAGGCTTGCTGGCTCGAATAGCTGTTGAACCCTGGCTGACTGTTATTTCTCCTACACTATGACCTGCCTTTGGGTTACAGGAAAGCAATGACAGTGGGTTTGCAGGCTTTAGTTTGACTTTATTCACAAGGATTAACTGCTAGCTTTCTATACCTGCATAATCCCCATTCTTGAGGTTACTACAACTTTACTGCTCACTGCTGTGTTATGTCCTTTTTAGACCCCAGATATATCCTTGGGTTGGTTTGCAGGGTACCTGATCTCAGGATTCTCCCTGATCACTGGCCCTGAAATACCACCATGTATAGTTAGTTGTCTTCTGTTTTTCTGAAGGTGCTTTCCACAGGACAGATTAATCTTCTGACCGCTGACCCATCTTCTTCTCAATCCTGGATTCAGGTGAGTAAAGAGACTCCTTCGAGCCTCAAAAGGAGAGTTTCTTACTCTCCTCCCTCACCCCTGCTGGGGCATAGTCCATACTTTTGCTCCCTCACTAACTTCCTCCTTCTTCATGTCTCTTCTTCTGCCTGGCAGCTGTTGCTAGGTGTGCTTTTGTGATGTCATCCATTTAGTGCCCAGCCAACTGGAGCTGACAGGAGCCAATAAACCACAGTGTTTGTGGTCCCAGTGAGTCCTGTGATTTGGCCTCTCTTTGGCAGCAAGGTAAGTACTTGTCCTTGGAACAGCTTCTCCAGCACTCTTTGGGGTCCTCAAGGCCCTTTCTCCCAGGTGCTGTACTATCCTTGAAATTAGCAGTGTCATCTTCGCTGCCATAGACTAAATTACCAGATTATCCATGGAGATGCTGATAACCAGTTTATTAAGATGGAGGTGTTCTGTTTATCTCATTACTCCCATTACTTGGAGATGGCACAGTTACAGTACACCACAACTGAGAGAGTTATAATGATCTTGAAGAGTGCGTGTGTGTGTGTGTGTGTGTGTGTGTGTATATATATGTGTGTGCTATGGCATACCTCCAATTTTAAGACGGTATGCCGTGGCCACATGCTTCACAATTTTCTGCAGCTGCATTTAAGCAGTTTGCAGCTGAGTATGACTTTCAGCATACCACTGACAGTCCACATTTTCCACATAGTAATGGTGAAGCAGAATGGCAAACATTATAGAGTGGCCACTGGCAAGGATATTCAAGAACTCATAGTGCTCAGGTGAAGTACCTGAAGATTGGAAGAGGATCTGGTGCCTGTTTTCAAAAAAGGGAGGAAAGAAGATCGGGGAAACTACAAGCCAATTAGTTTGACCTAAACCCCTGGAAAGATATTGGAAAAAAAAATATCAAAGAAAGCATTCTTGACAGGCTAACAGAAGGCAACATTCTGAGGGATAGCCAGCACAGGTTTCTTGTGGGTAGGTCTTGCCTAACGAATCGCATTTCCTTCTATGACGAGGTGATATATCACCTGGACAAAGGCAAAATGGTTGATGTCATATGTATGGACTTTAAGAAAGCCTTTAACCTGGTGTCCCATGATGTTCTCATGAAAAATTTGGGAAACTGTGGCCTCGACTGCACTACAATCTGATGGCTGGGGAACTGGCTCCAAGGTCAGACTCAGAGAGTGGCAGTTGACAGAACTGAATCAACATGGCAGTCAGTGACTTGTGGTGTCCCCCAAGGATCCATTCTCAGACCTGTACTCTTCAATGTCTTTATAAATGATCTGGACTCTGGAGTCAGAAGCAGACTGCCTAAGTTTGCTGATGACACAAAACTTTGAGGAAGAGCATCCACACTTGAGGATAGGCTGGTGATCCAGGCCAACCTCAATAGACCTGCAAAGTGTGTGGATGAAAGCCTGATGGCATTCAATGCAGAGAAATGCAAAGTGCTCCACCTTGGGGATGGCAGGGTGGGGGGAACCCATATCACACATCACACTTATAGGCTTAGCAAAGCTACACTCACTAGCATTATGACCAGAAGAGACTTGGGGGTCGTGATTGACCAGAAGATGAGCATGAGCCACCAATGTGATACCACAGCTGACAAAGTAAGCAAAACTGTGGCTTACATCTAATAAACCATCTCAAGCAAGACCCAGGATGTCATCCTCCCACTGTACTCAGCCTTGGTGAGGCCACAGCTGGAGTTCTGTATCCAATTCTGGGCTCCACAATTCAGGAAGGTTCCTCAGTTTAGGAAGGATACAGAGAAGCTTGAAAGAGTCTAGAGGAGAACCACACGCATAATCAGAGGGTAAGAGAAAGGCCTTATGAAGAGAGGCTGCGAGCCATGGGACTCTTCATCTTAGAGAAGTGCAGGCTCAGGGGTGACTTGGTAGCAGCCAATAGGTACTTAAGGGGTGTGATTCAGGATCTGGGGAATGCCTGTTCACCAGAGCACCCCAAAGGATGACAAGGTCCAATGGTCACAAGCTCCTCCAAGACCGTGTTAGGCTGGACATAAGGAAAACTTCTTTACTGTCCGAGCCCCCAAGGCCTGGAATAGACTCCCACAAGAGGTGGTGCAAGCACCTACTCTGGACACTTTTAAGAAACATGTGGATGCTTATCTTGCTGAGATCCTTTGACCCTAGCTGACTAAGCATCCCTAGCATCCAAATGTTTCTTAAAAGAGTCCAGAGTAGGTGCTTGCATCACCTCTTGTGGGAGTCTATTCCAGGCCTTGGGGGCTCGGACAGTAAAGAAGTTTTTCCTTATGTCCAGCCAGTTCTCTTGCCCTCTGATCATGCATGTAGTTCTCTTCTGGACTCTCTCAAGCTTTTCCACATCCTTTTAAAATTGTGGAGCCCAGTTTCTAGAAGGGTGTTTTCATTGTTTTTCTTGTTCTTGGACATATCCATGAAAATACACAAACAATAATGAAAAAGGCCACTCTCGTCGTTTTGACAAATGTTCAAGATGCGACCCTTGAATATCAACCTATTCTTACAGAGCTAAAATTAATTAGCCAGAGGGTAAATAGAAATACACCAGCTTTCCTATGGTTACCTCACCTTCACTCTCCTCTTTCCTCAAATACTTATCCTTTTGCCCTGCCAAACATCTGTGAAAACAGATGGATTATACTACATGTCATGAAATTTGACAGATTTTAGTTATTTCAAGTCCAGTGGGGAGGGGGGCTGACAATACTCTGACAACAACCCATTCCATTTAAACTGAGGGGCTCTAGTTTAAGGACTTCCAGTAATCAAGATTGGTGGTATGACATGGGGATCTCATGCAATATTAAATTTCATGAGAATATATTTCAGACAGGTATTGTTGGGAAGTATACCTTTAGGAAGCTCTGCCTTGAGATAACTGGAATCTGAAGCTTTGTTATGCAAAGCTGATCAGTCAGAATTCAGACTGAATGAAGCAGGCTTCCGTAAGGCTTCTTGGCTCGGAGTGACTTTGGAACAATACAATGGTGACAAAGGCATGAAATAACATCAGGGAGGCCTGAATGACCAAATGTGGATGCAGAAAGGCTGCTTAGGCTTGTGAATTTGGAGACCAAAAGTGATCATTGCACAAATGGCTTGTACAGTCATGTGTATACCTAGTGAACCTGACTAAAAATACACATACTCTGATGCTATTATCCTTGACCCTGATGGACTCATGACAACAAGGAGACTAAACTGGACTGGTCTAATGAGTAAAGATTACCTGTGAACAAGATTTTAAAGGCTGAGCCTGCTGCTTGACTGCTGAGTCTTCTGCTTTCCCATGCTACTAGACTGATTTTTACATAACTGTACCCATAGCATACACCTGTCCTGGTCAGTGTACACAATAGACTGCAATTTCTAGATAGCCACTGGAATGAACCAAAACCAGAACTAATTTTATTTAAATAAGGACTCATAAAAGAGACATTTATTTAAATTTGGGGCATGGAGATAAGGCATCACGTAGTCATGCTTCACAAGATTTAATCATCAAGAAACACTGTGATTTTGCAATCTCTAACCTAAGTCTTCTGATCCAGGTTGTTTATTTATTTACTAGAAATCCCTGAAGAGGAAAGCCATTAAGCTCTAATATATCTCCATTTACTAGGCACATACTAAAGAATTAGTATTACAATGGCTTTTTAATGGCATGGCTTCAAAGTCTAAATAAATAAATGAAGATAATAAAAATATATCTTCCATATACTACTAACAGCTGATCATAATAAAGGCTCTGTTCACTTGGAGAAGTAAGGTTTGTGCCAGAGACTTCATGAACTATGGAGAGCTAATCTTTGGGATTTTTCATACAGCCAGTACAGCATATAGATACATTGTATGTTGAATCAGGCTGTCATTGATACTTGCAATATGTGACAGCAATAGCTGAAAGTCCTCAGTGTCTTTTTTATTTTTTTGAATGATCACTTGGCAATGCAGCTACATATTTGCTGTACCTGGAACTTATAGCAAAACAGCAAATGAATAGTACAAACGAATAGAAGACAGTTCACTGCTATGGTTGCTTCCTCCAGCCCCTGGAATTTTTTAATGATAGTAAGTGCTTAAAAGCCTACCCTTTTGGAGAGGAAAAAAAGTTTTGATTCCTAGTCTTGTAAAGAAGAAAGTGAGCTATAAGCAACCATAACTATTGAATTCATGTGACTATAATCAGTACTGAGAAAGGGTCAGAGCTGAGTAGAAATGACAGCCGTTAACTCTTGGCCCCTGCTTCATTTCAGCGTATTTTTGTAAGTCAATATAAAATTATGAGAATGTTTTTTACCCTGCCCTGTAAGTGGCAAGAAAGGGAATAGATAGTTTTCAGTAAAAATAAAATATAAATCTTCCTTTGAGACAGGGAAAACTTCAGATTGTTGAAACAAATTGTTTTTATACCATTGGTACAGGAAGAAAAATCAAGATCCAGTTACCAGATGGCCTTTAACAAATTTCTTAAACTGCTGTTAGTCACACAGGACCATATTAGCAGTCTGTCTAGTTCAGTGTCCTTATTTCAGCCAAAGGTTAGTACTAGGTTAATTAGAGGAAGATGGAAGAAGCCCTTCAGTAGATACTTATGAAGTACACTGGATACAGGGAAGGCTTCTTTCTAACCTCTGTGAGTTTGAAGGTGTCTTACTTCAAAATATTCATGGACCTTCCAAAATTCTGTGTGTTTGGATGGTGTTGGGGGTTTTGTAGGCTTAAGGTCAATGTTCATGGACATAATTTGTTTTTTAACTGTTACTATTGTAACAATGTCTCCTTTATCATTAGTAATTTTGTAATGTTGTTCTAGCCATTACATGATAGTCCATGGATTCCCCAAGGAGCAAGATTTTTATCAATTTCCAATCTTTTTTTAATTTAGAGAAAATCTTGACATGAATGGTAACTTGTGACAAAGATGGCTACAGGCTACTTTTCCCCACAGCACAATGTATTCTTTTTTTCTATTAGCTTTAATGCCTTTCAGTTTAATTGAATTTCTTTTGTTTTGATCCTACGAGAGTGGATGAACAGACAGATAGGGCATCATATCATATATTGTGTATGCAGGGAAACCTGAAGAATAAACAATAGAAAAGTATCAAAATGGTACAAGTCAGCAGCAAGGCACTGTCATTGCAAACTGCCATGTTTAGTAATGGTCAATGCCATGCTTAGTAATCCTTTGATCATGCATTATGGTATCCAAATGAAAACGGAACACATTCTTATATGCAGGATAGGAAAGATGTAGAGTATTAGGGCTTTTGCAGTTGAATGATTTGTATAGAAATACAGATTCAGTGCCTAAGATCCGTCTAGCTTTTTTAACCTCCTCCTAGTTTTCTTTTGCATAAATGCTGACTTCAGCTGAGCAATAGTGAAAAAGATTCAGAACTACATGGAACATATGGCACACAGTAAGTATGTCATTAAAACCCTAGAGTTATATAATAAATTATGATGACTATTAGGTCTGCAATACTGCTTTTTGTTTGGACCCCCTTGCCAATAGGATTGAATTGTTTTTTCTTTGCCTGCTCTGCCCTGATCATAGCCATCATTTAAAAAAAAGACTTTAAGAAATAGTTTTTGTTGTTACCCATAATTATATATAACTATGAATTAAATCAAAATATTAACTAGGTGGAAAATAAATGTTGCATCTCATAAATAGATTTGTTTTGTATTTGGAAAACTATGTCAAGCCAGGATCGGATGCATCTTGTCAGGTTGTAAGGGCCAGGTCAAAATAATTATTTTCTGTAATAACTGAGTCACTCACAAGAATGCTCTTCTAACAGCCTTTCCTGAAACGCTGCTCATGCAACATGGGTTATATAGCAAGAATTAGTAGTGGTTGACTCCATTGGCTATGGCTACACACAAGAAGCTTTCTGTAATAACCCTATTGTCACTCTCAGCTTGAATATCTCAGAAGCAAAGGCACCTCTAAGCTTTTGAAGTGTTAGTGATGTCTCAGGTTCCCAAACCTGTCTCTACAACAAACTGCATGTGTTGAGTCAAATGAACCAGATAGAGTTTGCATCCTGAGGTGCTGGATTTAGAGAAGTGGTGGGGAGGTTCGAGTCTCTGTCTGTCATCTTGTGAAAGCAGGGGTAGGACTCCAAAGCAGAACAAGAGGAGGTGTCACTGTCAAGAGCCAGATTAACCCTTTCTTAGCCCTGCAATCACCACAGATTTAAGGTAAGTGATGAGTCAAAGCTCTGAATTTAGCTGCAGCTGCAGGGCTAAGGAAGGGTTAACTTGGCTCTTGGCAGTGACATCTTTTGCAGTGCTGTCCTGCCCCTGCTTTGTTTCATGAGATTGCAGGCATGGACTCAACCCTCCCCAACCCACAATCCAGCACCTGAGGATGCAAGCTCTATTGGGTATGCCTCTGGAAGTCTGCAGCCTGCCCCTACTCTGCTTCATAGGGTGTTCTGCTTCTTGCCTCAATTTTGATGCCTCCTTTTACTGAAGGCCTGGGCCTTGTGTGTTACACACAGCAGCTGCCCATGCAACCTGTGCCACACAGGTCATGAGTTGGTCACCCTTGCCTTACGCAGTATGCACTTCTATACTAGTGTAGGAGAAAGATGTGGAAAACAAGCAGGGCTACATAAAAAAGAGCTCCCCTTGTGTAGAGGTCTTCAATACAGCAAACGGCAGCAAGACATATTCATAAATTGTAATTACGGCAAATTGTAATCTATTTCAGTGATCCCTCTTTTCTTCAGAAAATATGTATGAGCTACTTTGATACATGTAAGTAACTGGTGAGGGCTTGTGGTGGTGGTGAACTTTTCAGTAAAAGGCAGGGGCACTTTGAAAAATCTCCAAGCTAATCTCAGACTTAATGGTTGCTGTAAACTGTTCATTAGCTGAACCCTGCAAAAAGGAAAAGCCCCAGGATGCAACAGCCTGATTCCAAAAGCTTGTAGGCTATAGTAGTTACAAAAAAAATAACTGCAGAGAAAAAAGTAAGTTAGGAACCTGAGTAGTATCTGGCTTGTGATACTTAAATTGGAACATAAATGGCATCACAAATGCAAATAGGAGCTCAGATAAAAACAAATATTTTTTTCTGAAATTGTGTACTGTTGGTGTGCTAAAATTGTTAATGATCTTCCCTTTCTTTTCTTGATTTGCTAGCAGCCTGGTTTTAGTGATAAGCTATAAACTGAACCCCTTATTTATCTGAAATGGAACTATATTCTTGTTTAATATGTTTTTTAAGGGGTGATTCTCAGAGGCACAAATGGAGTTAGGGAACCTCATTCCCACCAACAATAACTTTCAATGCAAAGTTCCTTTATATGCCTTTGAGGCTTTCCCATTTGCTTTGCATTTTGGGGATGGAAAAAAAATTGTATGAGTTTCTAAACTCCTATTCTCCAATGCTGCTTTTGCTGTATTCACACTAGTAATATCTCTTTCAGTCTTAGGAAGGTAAATAAAGCCCCTAGTAGACATCACACTTATGACGTGATCAACCAGTTAATCACATCTTAAAGTATAACCCGGCCACACATTCAGTCAATTAATGGTGTGACAAGAAGTAAAACCAGTCACAAAGTTTATTACATGAATAATGTATAATAATTTTGTGGTTGTTTTCCATCAAATCTTAGCTTGACTGTGTGGCAGAGTGGACTACATTGGGGCTCAGAATGGGCCTGGTGCAGTCCCTGCCAACCATCAAGCAGCTGAGTGGCAGTCAGGCCTACCCCAGGCCCAGTAGAGCCTGATGCTGCTGTTGCTGATCAGTGGCCAACTTGGGGACTCAAACTGGCCGGCTAAGTGACAGGAATTGCAATTGTTGGGATTGCAGATCAGATCCCATCGTGCCTTTTTACCTGAACATCTGTCAGCAACCTAAGACAATTTAATGAAGAGGTTAAAGTCTGCTCATTGGAAATTCTGAACTGTGTATTTTACTCGGTTCCCTCTTATGACAGGGAGGCAGATGGGATATTGCAGGAGGAGATAGTGCATATGAAAATGAAGTAGCCTCCTGTATCTCTCTCAACTACTGCCTTACCAGGATAGCTCCAAACTTATAAAATAAGCAGTATGCCTGTGGGGATGAGGATAGGAACTCGTGAAAGATGTCACAGAAGTTATTTTTTAAAATTCTTCTCATGCAAGAAGTATTACATTCAATATTACACCCTTCTGCAACTTTTCAGTTGTGTATGTGGTGTTGGTGGTGGTGGTGGGGGGTTCATTTTTATTCGCAGGTGAATTTGACCAAAATATATTAGGTTCTTTACATAGCCCAGCAATTTTAAATATCAAGAAAACAAGTTAATGGAGGGAAAGAAAACTAAATATGAGCTTTGTATTAAGGCTCATTAAATTACAAATCAGTGAATGACTTGAAATAAGATTAAAATGTGAGTTCTGTAGGCTATTTTAAAGCTGTTCTACTATTACAGGTTTTTTATTATATAAAGTTTAGTTAGTCATTTATAAAATCATCTAAATGCACCTTTTTCACCTTCTGTTCTCAGATTTGGCAGTGAAAAATTGTTCTGATTGCAGTTTCTTGAAGTGTAATTACTTTGTCAAAGGAAAATATAATTAGAACTGATATTTAAAATGCACTATAATTGTATTTAAACCATTTGATAATTTGGTCACGTACTAGATGTTTTGTTAATTTAGCAACAGCTAACAATACTGAAGTAGAGAAATGATCCGACGGTTTTCTCTTTCCTAGTTTAAAAAAATATAATTTGCTCTATTTTTTGTCTATTCACAAAGAGAGACTAGCCACCTTCTTTATGTGAGCGGTTTCATTGTCTATGAAGAGATTATTCATGGAAGTAAGGAATGCTTTGATGAGGATGATGATTTGCTGGGGAAGGCCCTCTTTGAGCTAAGAATTGAACCAAATATTTGACCATTCTAAGATTTTATACCAGTATAATTCATCTGAGGGAAGTACGATTCAACAATGGGCCTTTAATCCAAATGCTGATGCTTCAGTTTTTGGTATGCTTGATGTCCTAGTTTTTCCTGTTTGTAAAATAGCAGTATCTGTAGTTACTCGCCACACTTGGACATGATGTGAATTCATCAGATAATATTTGCTCTGGGAATAAAACCAGCTATATGCCTGTTAAGCTACACTAAATTAGCATTTTGCCCTGACAGTTGTCCATTGAAGAACTTCTTGGAATCTCTTCTAAAACATCAAAATATTTCAAGCTATGCACTTTTCCCTTCACTGTGGTGCATTACAAATTCACAAATGTTCTCATATGTTATTAGATAGCCAGCAGCTGTCTTTCAATGGGATGTGAGTGAGTGTTTATCTTATATGTGAGCCATACTTCTTTTTGGGGCCATTTTAACCTCAGGAAGCCAAATAAGGCAGGATACCCAGAGAGAGCGCTGACGAGTTATCAACAAGCAGGAATGAAGGTTTGAGAAGATCCAACTCCTGCTCATTCAAGTGGAGGGAAGACTGAGCTATTGTGGCCACATCTTTTTTGATCCTTCATTGTAAAAAGGACTGCTGCTGCATGTCACAAGGTCAGTAAGCATGGATTTTGCAGTATGGTAAGGTAAGGTGTCATGTAGTGCAGGGGTAACATGCCTGTGCCAATCCTACTGCCAGAGAGATCATGGAAGGTGTCTTCAACACGGGACCACATATAATGTCATAGGTCTCTCTCACTCAAAATCTTATGTGGGAAGAGCAGAAAAGGTGGGGATGATTAATGGACACAGTTGACCTCTGTTAGGTTCATCAATCCAAGGTGGTTATCCCTCTAAAAAGAAATGAAACTAGGCACCAGCAATGGACTATTGCAACTCATTAGTGAGCTGTATTCTGTGACACCAGCCATTTGACGTGACTCCTGTTATACAAGGATGTACTAAAGTGCATATCTCACTGTGTATGTCTACACGAGCCACTCATTGTGCAATTGCCACTGCACAGTCATTTAGTACTTGCATAATGAAATACTAAATGACAGCACAGTAACTGGTGTTACTGCTCAGGAGTGTCCTGGCCTGGTCACCTAGTGGTGCTGCACAGTAGCTCATTACTATTGCACAGTAGCTGGTTATTACTGTGCATTAGGGTGACTTCATGGTTTGTGCCTGGTGATGCTACTGAATAGCAGTAACAGGCTACAGTGCAATAGTAACAAGCTTCTGAGCAGTAAGCATCTCAAGTAGACATACACACTGAGCATCCAAAATCTCTTTCTGAGGCAGCATAAGAGCTTATATAAATTTTAACTGGCCCTCTCTCAGGTGATCTCTAAGTCTTACCAGCTTCTGAGAAAAATGCTGTGAGGAAAATGAGGTGGACACTAGGGCTGTGTGAAGCTTCAGTAGCCAATTTGATTCAGTGGAGATTTGGCCACCAAATCTTCAAATCCAAATCGAATTGGGAGACCAGTTAAAAGGTCTGAATCAAATTGAAAGCCTCTGAATTGATTTAGAAGAGATTCAGACCTTTTAATTGGTTTCCCAGTTCAATTCACTCTGGGCGAAAGGGGGAAAGTGGCAGCAGAGCACACTTTGGAGATTTGGCCATAGACTAAACAGGCAGCAGTCCTCACCACACTGGACACAGCTACCTTCAGCTGATAAGTCTGCTGTGGGCAGAGGAGGGAGGGAAGGGGCATGTGGGGGGACAGATCAGCACCCCTACAGCAAGGGAGGCATTGGGGCTGGGGCCAGGGCTGGGGTTGGGGAGTGCAGGATGTGGGTGTTGCCATAGCTTGCCCAGCCAGGAGAGGGCATGGGATGCGGGCACGGCAGTGCTGGGAGCAGGGGCTCTGCTGCCATTTGCCCCCTTTCATCCAGAGTGAGCCAGGCCTGCATCACGTGTCCCACCCTGCCCTGGCTGGGTAAGCAACAGCAGGGCATAGCCCTCACTCCCAGGACTGCTGCACCCACATCCTGCACCCGGCTACCACAGTTGGGCAGCTTGCCCCAGTCCCAGTCCCTCTCTCATTGTGGGGGCATTGATCTGCCCCCCGCATGCCCCTTCCCTTCCTACTCTGCCCACTACAACAGACTTACCAGCTGCAGGCAGCTATGTCCAGTGTTGTGGAGGATGGCTGCCTGAAAAGTCTATGGCCGAATCTTTGGATCTGATTTGGCCAAATTGAATCGGAACAGTGATTTGAATCTCCAAATCGAATCACTTTCCCTCCAAATTGTCCGAATCTGAATATGAAGTAAATACTTGCTGCTTTCCATAGGCATAGTGAACACACATTTGTCTGGTTTCATTTGTTAAAAATCCAGCTTTTCTTTTGCATTCAAAAACAAACAACTGTAGAACAAAATATGTAATTACCTTAATGTCTGTTTGGCATTATGCAGTATTTTTCTCTTGGAATTTTTTCATTAAAGCAGCCTTTGATTTGTGAGAGTTGCATAATATTTCAGCCTGTCCAGTTATCACTCCTTTCAAGGGTCATTTTCAAGCAAACCAACAACATACATCAGTAATACAAATATATTTACTCTTCCCTTTATAAAAAAACCTCTAGTCACATATGGCCTTTGTACACACCATACAATTGGCTTTTGAAGTGGTTTAAATGCCCCTTTGCACTGCTTTAATGGTGCAGCCATTTACACTGTTAGTGGCATATTGTGCTTTAGTGGCATGGCTGTTTACACTGTTGGCGACATATTGTACATTATGACTGGAATGTAACAAAATAAAATACCTCTGAGGTGTTTTGGTTTACTACCTAACAACAAAGTGCAACAGCCATAGGGGGGTGCATCTGGGCCCTGTACAGCTCAGGGTCTGTGCAGATAGCCTGGTAGCAGCCTGTGCAGGCAAGCTCCACCAAAGAAAAAAAAATGGTGAGGTTGATCTTTTTTTTTCCCCTGGAGCCTGCCTGCCTGAGCTGCACTGGGGCCTAGTGCTTCCCTCCATAGGAGGTGGTGGGGAGTGGTGCTTCCCTCTGCAGGTGCTGGGGGGCTGGTGCTTCCCTCCATGGCTGCAGTGCCCCCCCGGGACCACCTGTGTCAGGTACTTGCAGGCGGGTGCCACCTGGGGGGTGCCACCACCACCACAGAGGGAAGCACCAGCCCTCCACACAGCTCAGGAACTGCTCAGCTTGTTGGTAACTCACCACCCTCTCTCTGTTGCCAGAATGGCAGGTGAGGATTGGGCCCGACCCTTGTATACACACCACGGGGGTTA
Organism: Caiman crocodilus; assembly: GCA_030014935.1. Taxonomy (NCBI): domain Eukaryota; kingdom Metazoa; phylum Chordata; order Crocodylia; family Alligatoridae; genus Caiman; species Caiman crocodilus. The sequence goes on along the minus strand of JAGPOW010000261.1, from coordinate 225,017,206 downwards.
ACTTTTGGTTTAATTCTCCCTAAATTGAAGCAGTGTTCTTAAAAACCCACTGCTTCAATTTAGGGAGTATTAAACCAAAGTAAATCCCCATGGCATGTGCAAGTAACTATAGTCTCTGTGCCTTGAGCAATAGTAAATGCCAGCAGTGAAACACTACTCAGCTACAGACTAGGTCCATAAAGCAGCTCCTCTTGAGCAGAAACTTAGAAGATGAGAATGGTCTGGTGTGCTCTACCTCTGTTCCAAAGGATGAACTGGGAGTCTGAAAGCTGTGGACTGTTCACTCCCAGCATCCTGACTTTTAAAGTTATGGACAGTTGGCTCAAATGATCAGTTGACCTCAAGACGAGAGAGAAAGTCTTAAGTAACCAGTAATCAAACCATGAAAGATAGTGTTTTCGATCTGTTTTTGGGCTACAGATCAATAAATTTATAATAGATTTCTGTACTTGTCCACATTGTGATTGCTGCATCGCTCTTGGATTTATCTCTTTCTCCTCTCTTTATTCCTTTTTACTTTTTCTTTGGGGCTTCCTGTTAGTTTTCTTTCCATTTAACTTTTTCCTTTCTCTCTTCCTCTCCTTTGGCCCCTGTGACCAGGGCTGGATTACGTGTAGGCAAACTAGGCATGTGCCTGAGGCTCTAAGTAAAGAAGGGGCCCAGTTGTACTTATTTTACATGTTACAATTATTAAGTGAAAAAAATAGAGGTCCACAAGTTTGTTTGCCTAGGGCCCACCAAAGGGTTAATTGAGCCCTGCCTGTGACCCTTTGTAGTTCTCATCTTTCTTCACATAGATCTATGCCATTTTCCTTTCCTCCATCTCCTTGCTCATTACCAGTTTCTCTCTCCTCTAAGCTTCTCTACTCCTCCTCATTTCCATACTTCTCCTCCAGGATTGCTTCTATCCCTTCTTCCCACCACTGATTTTTTTTCTTCTTTTATTTTCTCTTCCTCTGCTGCATGTTAGAAATATTGCCAGAGTGAGTCTCCTCACAAAAAATCTTGGGCACATGAAGCCCATTGCTGATTGGATAGTTTAATGTGCATTCAGGCTTTTTTTATTTTTGGTCACATTCTTCTTTAAGAGGAGGGGGGTAAGGAATAGAGAAAAGTCTCCCAGAAGGTGCCAGTAACTATACCAAGTTCTCTAGGGCTCCTTGGCATTTAATACCTCATTTGAAAATTAGTCCTTCAAAATAAAAACAAACAAACTTGCTGCCTTCGTAACCAAATAGTTCCCTCATTTCTACTCCTTCTCTCACACTGGCATTAAGCACTGGATACTGAACATCCTTAAAGCATACTTAATAATCTACATATATTAGTTTGTTATGGAGAATGTCACATGCCATGGGATATGACTGTAAATAGTACTCCATATGACTGTATACAGTCATGCTGCTAAAATGAATTGATTTGTATATAAACAAATGTATATGTAAAGTAATATACAAATGTTAGTTTATATTATACATCTATAAACTAATTTTAGCAGTATGATTCTATGCAACCATATGGAATACTATGTACAGGCTCTCTATTGTACTATGTATAGTCATATCCAATGACATGTGAGGCAGTTTTTCCATACCAAACTAACATATGTAGATTAAGCCCATAATATTGTTCATATTTATAATTATTTCTATGTAGTTATGTGTGTGTGTCTATTTTCTAGAATGATGGGAGGCATATCATGGAAATTCAGAACTCCTAGAACTGCAGAGAAGTTCAGAGTGACCCAGACAAATTGGAGGATTAGCCCCCACCAAAAGCTCATGAAGTTCAACACGGACAAGTACAAAGTCCTGCACTTAGGATGGAACAATCCTATGCACTGGTACAGGCTGGGGGCTGACTGACTAAGCAGCATATCTGCAGAAAAGGACCTAGGGGTTACAGTGGACAAGAAGCTGAATATGAGCCAGCAGTGAGCCCTTGTTGCCAAGAAGGCTAATGGCATACTGGGCTGCATTGGTAGGTGTGCTGCCAGTAGGTCAAAAGAAGTGATTATTCCCCTCTATTCAGTACTGGTGAGGCCTCATCTGGAGTACTGTGTTCAGTTTTGGACCCCCACTACAGAAAGGATGTGGACAAATTTTAGAAAGTCTAGCAAAGGGTGACAGAAATGGTGAGGGGATCAGTAGAGCTGACTTATGAGGAAAGACTAAGAGAACTGGGCTAATTTAGTCTTGAGAACAGGAGACTGAAAGAGGAATTAATAGCAGCCTTCAACTACTTGAAGTGAGGTTTGAAAGAGGATGGACATAGTTTGTTCTCAGTGGTGGCAAATGACAGAGCAAGGAGCAATGGACTCAAGTTGCAGCAAGGGAAGTTTAGGTTAGATATTAGTCAGAATTTTCTCACTAGGAGGGTAGTAAAACACTGTTATAGGTTACCCAGATGTCACAGGGCACTTTGCTGCCCTGCTCCTAAAGGAGGGAAGAACTGCTAGGGAAGGAGCCCTAGCAGTGACTAAGCAGTGCAGCTGTGGGTTGCTGGGGTAACCAATGATCGTCAGCTGACTGGAGAGGGCAGGGCTTGGCTCATATAAAGCCCAGAGCCAAGGCCAGGCAGGCAGTTTTCTGCCAGCAGCCAGAGGAGCAGGAGTTTTGAGAAAACAGTATGTGAGTGTAGCTCATGAGAGCTCTAGAGGCTGGAGCAATGATGTGGAGTGGTAGCCAGGAGGCTTACATTGTTATGGCCAGATGCCTTATGTTTGGTTATAGCCAGGAGGCTTGTGTTATGTTTTGTTAGCGTTGAATTACACTGGTAGTTTGGGCAAGACTGTAGGGGTGGAGGAGGACTCATACAGGGACCCTAGTGGTGTGGGGATCCTGGTGACCGTGGGGATGCAGCATTCTTATAGGCGCCAGAGAAGGTGCAGCAATATGGGGGTGCATGGACCCCAGCCTGGAGAGGGGCATTTGGAGAAGCCCAAGATGGGCACAGCAAGCCCCAGAGAGGGAACAGCACTGAGAAGGGGTCCAAGTTGGACTCAGTGAGCCCCAGGAAGGGGGCAGCATTGAGGAGCCCTAGAAAGGGGGCCATTTTATTGAGAAGCCCAAGTTTGGGCATGGGAGTCCCTGATAAGGGGGCCATATTCATTTGGAGGCCCAAGTTGGGCTTCTCCTTAAAATGGCCCCCTTTCTGGGGCTGTGCCCAAGTCCAGGCACTGGGAGTCCCTAATAAGGGGGGCCACATTTATTCAAGAGCCCAAGTTGGGCACAGTCAGCCCCAGGCAGGGGACAGTATTTTAAGGAGCCCAGGGAGGGCACGGCGAGCCCCGGAGGGGGGGGAGCGCCACATTGAGAAGCCTGAGAGGGGCAATGCTCTGAGAAGCCCCAGAGAAGGGACACTGGCATTATTAGGAAGCCTAATGGCAGCATTGGGACCCCCAAGGGGGGCGGTTTCATTGAGAGTCCCAGGAAGGGACAGCAGCACTAGGAAGGCCTGGGAGAGCAGGCAGGCTTTATAGTTGGATGGGATGATGTCTTTCATGCATAGCCCTAAGGCTAGGGTGCCTAGAGAGCACCTAGTAGACAGTCTGGGAGATCATGGAGACAGGTCCCAATACACCATGCCCAGGGAGGTAAAAGGCAGCCTCACTATATATTTTAAGTCATCAAAGTTGTGGCAGGCGAGAATTAGAGGGTGTCCTTGGGCCTGTTTGGACACGGTGCGACGGACCTCAGGGGGATCACGGCCGCCCTGCAGGCGCCGCGCCTGTCACACCAGAGAAGTGGTGGAACTGCATCCTTGGAGGTTTTCAAAACCTACCTAGACAAAGCTTTGGCTGGGATGATCTAGTTGGGGATGGTTCTGCTCTGAGCATGGGGTTGGATTAGATAACCTCCTGAGGTCCCTTCCAACCCTAACTTTCTATGATTCTATAATTCTATGATTTGTACCCTCCCAAATTCCATTTTAAATAAAGCACATAGCTGACAAGTTACAATATACTGTAAAAGAAATCAAACAGGAGGGTCAAATGGTAGTAATACACATTTATATTTTCAATTATGTACTCACTTATCTTAATGGTTTGATTTTAAATGTTGTTTATACGTCTGCAGTCTTCCAGTGGAATATTGTTACACTTTATGCAAGTATTCCAGCCACTTAAGTGGTCTTTTTGGCACTTAAAGAGTTTGCAAACTGATTACCTTCTATTACCCCTGTAGTGTATTACAGAGCATGCACAGTAGGCTGCACACTGGCTGGGCAGGTATGTATACCCAATGTAAGCTATGTATGTATGTCCACACAGTTACGTATATAAATCCTATGTAAGCGCATATCACAATACTGTAGCTGTTAAAATCCCATGGCTAGTGGGTGTTTGGTAGGAGTGTGTGAAATGGGCCCTATTGAACTTAGATTTGGATTTGGCCCAAATCAGGGACAGTGATTCGATTCCTTGACTCAGATCACTGTCCCCGATTTTGATTTGGCCAAACCCAGATCTGAAGATTCAATGGTGATTTGGAGAATCAGCGATTTGGACATAGACACAGCTTTAAATGTTTTTTCTACATACCTCAAGGTACCAGGTGCAGCTTGTGAATGCTGTGATACTGGGGCAGATGGAGTATCCCACAGGAGCATGGGTGGGTGGGGAGGGGCAGTGTGTTGGGTGGTGAACCCGGAAGTGGACTGAAAGTACTTCCGGTCCAATTCTGAGTCTGCCATTGAGCATGTTTTCCCCCCCCAGCTCAGCAATCAGCCATGGGAGACCCTGAGTGCCCCCCCACCCCCAGACCCAGGAGGTACCAGTCACTGAGCAAGGGGGGCCTGGGTGCTCCTGCAGCACGCTTCCTGGTGAACCTGGAAGTGGATCTGAAGTGCTTCTTGTCCACTTCCAGGTCTGCCACCGAGCACACTGGGGAGCCCCCCATGCTCCTTTGGGACACTCCATGCACTCCAGCATCATAGGTTTCATGAGCCACCTGCCACCTAGAGGTATGTAGAAAAAAACATTTAAAGTTGTGTCTGTGTCTGAATCGCCAAATCTCTCTGAATCAATTCAGAGGGTTCCAATTCAATTCAGGGAGTTTAAAGGGTCCTCTAATTTGATTCAGATTTGGAGATTTGGCCACGAAATCAGGCTGAATCTGCCAGATCAAATCGGGGACTGAAGCTTCACATGGCCCTACTGTTCATTGCCCCACTACTCAGGCACTGAATACAATAACCATTCCCTGTTTATCTAGTCTCCTTTTCAGCCTCTTTTTGCAGCTGGTTTCCTGGACTGAAAGAGATGTGGGGCCAGAAGAAAAGGAAGAAGCCAAAGGTTGCGTGTCTCTCAGTGAGAGGCTGTTTTGGAAGAGACTAGACCCCACACCTGAGCCTGTACCCTTACTTGCAATGGGGCAGAATCTTCCCCACTTCTCTCTGTTTATTTTATCCAGTGACTGTTTAATGCAGTGGCTCAGATACAAAGGGAGCACTGGAAGGCAGACTGAATAATGCTTATGTAACCTGGGTACACCCAAGGGTGAGCCCTATTCTCAATTGGATGGGATGGGTAAGCAGGAGGGGGTGCTGTGAGAGGGATGCCAGAATTTTGAGCAGATTCCTCTTTCCTTTTTGAGTTAGCCCAAGCCCAAAGTTCTTAACTATATACAATTTATTGAGTTGTAATATATGTAAACATAAAACTAAATATATACATATAGTTACACAGTGAACATTAACCAATAACCAAGGTCAAACCCTAAATAACATTATTTACCCATCACAATAAAACACATTTCAGCAGCCTCAACACAATACAACATTTCAATTACAAAATATAAGGCACAAACAGAATCAATCTTAATAACACATATTCCTTAATATAGTCCCTGACCCATGGAAAAAGATAGTCCTCCTTCCAATGGGTCCCTTGGGGGGTGTCTAGGAAACACCAGAGGTCCTCCCCTTAGGGCCTTGACTAGGCAGGGGGACTGCTTACCCAGCCCCTTCTCTGGGTTTGCTTGCCCCAAATATCTTTCCCTGCAGGACCCAAGGGCCCAATGAGTCACACTTCCTCAGGTGGTGGTGGTCAGGGTGCAGCTCAATGGGGTCTCCTCAGCTGGAGTGCTTCTTCAGGCCTTTCCTGCACTGCTGGGTTCCTCCCCATCCCATGCCCTACTTTGGGCACTAAGGGCTCAGCTCCTCTCAGCTGCTGCACCAGTGCTGCTGGCTTCTGGGTGCAGGGCCTCATGCAGCAGCACTTCTATTTCTCCATGTCCTGGCTCAGCACTGACAGCTCTTTTAGCACAAACTGGGCCCTTCAGACTCTGGCTGTCTGTCCATACACCAAGTGGCCAACCCAAACAGCCTCCCCGGCTCTGCTCCCTTGTGTGCCACCTTGTGCACCGTGTGGCCTGCTGGCCCTCCAAGGTTGCAGGCTCAAGCCGCTGCTTGCAGCTCCCAAAGCCTGGGCCCTGCGCACTGAATGACATGCCATGATGGCCCTGAGCAGTCTCGCAGCGCTCCCAGGGCTGGGTCTCTGCGCATCGTCCCTGTGCACCATCAACAGCCCAAGTGGTCTTGTACTGCTCCCAGGGCTGCTCCCCCAGTGGCAGCTTCAGGAGCTTGGGCCTATTTTCCACTGGAGGAGAGCTCCGCAGCTTTTCTTGGCTCTGCTCTTCTTGAGCCCCTCGCTGCATCTGGCCTTGTGCTGGGCACGCAGCTCCTTTTATACGCTCCAGAGCTCCTCCTCTGAAGACTTCCAGACCTGACAGTTTACAGTCTTCAATCAGGTGGAGGGGAGCTCTTTTCCTCCTCCCCTCAGGAAAGGGGTGTGGCTTGATTTCTCTTGCTGCCTCCTGATTGGTGGATGGGCTCCACCAATCAAAACAGCAGGATCTCAAGCCTGGGACTCAACCCAAGCTCTGAAACATGAATGTGCTACACTTACCACTCTAACCACCACAGCAGAAGTTGTACTGTGAAGTCAGAGATGTAGATTCAAACCCCTTCCAGGTGTAGAGTGGGGTGGAACCAACCTAGGTCTCCTGATTCCTTGATAAGGGTCCTAACCACTCGGCTACAGAGTACAAAACTAAAATATGAAGAGGTTCTTCTCTCTCTCTCCTGCTTATGTCAGTGTATGTAGACACAGAGCTGCCCAGTCAGTGCCAAGCTGACTGCAGATGCTCTGCATACATGTTTATATTTATGCAACCACATGGCAAGGGGTAATAGAATTGCAAACTGTGCGTAAATGACAGTAATTTACATAGAGGGTAATAGCATTCTGTGCTTTGTGGTTTTAGCAGGGGTAGAACAATGGAGTATTTTAGGAGATATACTTATTTGAACCTTTTATTCTTCCAATTTTCTTTCTATGGTAGGGTGTCATATATGGTGTAATGGACACATATTGTAGAGCAGCTGTCACCAAACCAATCCTACTTTTTTCCTCTGTGTGTGTGCCATCAATTTTGATGGAATTACACCAGTGTGCAGTGAGTGGAATGGATTCCTAAATAATACATCTTACTGCATCACTGCCTTTCAGACTTGGAAAAGTTCTTCTGTGATACAAGCTGGTATAATGCAGGATATTGCAAACAAGTCTATAGGTATCTACCATGTTATTTGAGCTTTATAGAAACTGCTGAAATTGCTATTTTTCAATTCTAAATAATTGTTGCCATAGATATATCAAACTTATAATTGTGGTTTTGTAAGGAGGGATCATGTCATGTTTATTTGTCTTTCAAGTGCCTAATACATAGTTAGTGCTGACTCAGTAATAGTCATGTATTGAGCCATGAATGTTCATGGAAAATCACTGTGATTATATGAGCAATTTCACTATAATATGTGAAAATTCTAGATTTTTATATGAATGGACATGAAAAATGTTTAATCTGTATGAAAACTGTCTTATTTTACTGTATTATATGCATATAAGTGCAGCATTAGAAAGCATAAGTGCAGCATTTCTCCCTCTCCATAGAAATTATAAGTGCAACATAAGAAAAAGCAACTGCTTTTTCTGTGAAGTGTTTTACACTGAGTGTGCAGCAATTTCATCAGTTTTACATGGAAGGCTGCTGTAATTCCCTGGGTTTCAAATTATTGTATAATTTATGTGTGGTAATGATTTCCTGTGATCATAAAACACTGTTTTGAAATTGCTACTGTTTGATGGTTGCAACTTGGAAAATACAGGCTGTTTTCAAAACAGCTTTGGAATTGAAATCATACTCCTCTTTAAAGCAACAGAGCAGAGTGCTAATTTATAAGCTTTATTGGGTGATATTTAAAATGATTTTAAAAGAAGCAGGGGCCCACAGAATTCACAACAACATTTTCTCTTTAACTTAACCTGTTATGGTTTTTGACAAAACACCATCTACAGAGTAGAAAAAGCCAAACACACCTTTCCATAATTTCACTGAAGTTTCACTAAGGTAACCTTAGCCCAGTGAATGAATCATATCTCTTTTTGTTCCTTTGTCACCTCTCTTTTTTTTATATACATATATATAGCCTTCTCTCTGTCTTTGCTTTTTGTGATCTTATATTGTTATGTTACTTTTTATTTTTTCTCACCATACAATTTTGCCTCAACTTACTTCTATAAACCCACTGTTTGGTAATCTCCTTTTCAAGTGTTATAACCGGTTATAACTTCAAATGGTTATAACTTCTTTATTTTTTACCACTTTTCTATGGTGCTTACTGTTCTTTTCACTATGTAGAGACAGATTAAAGTGCTTCACTGCTTCTGTCCCTTCTTCACTTTTAAACTTTTTGGGCAAACAAAAGAAATATACTACAATGAAACAAATTCCTTCTTCCTCAATTAATCTGATATTGGAGAAGAGAGAGTATGCACTGGGTGCAGCTACATGAGATGCTTTACTCAAGCTCAGTGGTAATTACTGTGCAGTAAGCATCACCATCTACACGTGCAGATGCAAATAGTAAATTTACTCTCAATTACTTATTGCTCAGTAGTGCATGTGTAGATACCTGATCAGGAGCACATTTGCTCCAAGTCCACCAGGCAGCAGGTGTCTGGAGATTATTACCTGCCCCTGAGAGGTGGTAGCTGCTGGGGTGGGCTCCACCAGCAGAGCCTGGGCAGGGAACAGAGTCTTCTTGCCCTGGCAGCAAGGAGCTCCTAGCTCCTGCTCTGTGATTGTGGGGCCCAGGCTGGGAGATCCAGATCTCTTAGCCTGAGGTGGGGCCCATGAAGTCTTAGCTCCCATGGTCACTGGGCCCAGGCTTTGGAGCTCCTTATTGCCCAGTCCTTATCTCCCAGATTTTGCAGTGCAGGCTGGGAGATAAGGATCTCTGGCCCTATGGTTGTGGAGTTGGAGCTAGGAGCTTCCTGCTGCTGGGGCAGGGGGATATTATCTCTGTTTGGGTTCTGGTGGCATAGCCTGGCCTGGCAGCAAGCAGTTCCCAGGAGCAGGGACCAAAGTCCCAGCTCCTGTCAGGAGACAGCTATCTCCTGGCCCTGTGTTCCATGCCAGCCTCTGGGTTATCACCCAGGTGGAGCCTAGAGCTCCCCCTTGCTGCTGCAGAGGCCTAGTGCAGGGCTGCAAGGAGCAAAAGTAGTCTGCTGGTGGGAGCAGCAAATCATTTCCCATGTCCCTGCACACGCAGAGGCATGCCCAGGAGAATTTATTCTACAGTACTTTAAAGTAAACTCCTCCTGGATTATTTGAATGTGTATTACAGTTCCCAGACAATGACTTCTTAATCCTAAGAGTTTAGAAATTAATCATGACCAGTGTTGATACTGTATGAGTGTGTGTATTATCCATGCCTTTAAAAAAATACTACATTTGTTTATTGGTGCCAGTATATTAACCTTTATCTAAGAAATTGAATTGATCCATCACACTTTCCTTGGTCCTCTGTGTTTTCCATTTAAAAACAACTCCAACTTCGAAAGTATCTCCAAGGAAAGTATGAGGTGGAGATGAGTATCTATTTCCCTTCCTGTTTGTGGAAGAGTAAAAATGAACTCTTAGCAGCATGGCATAAGATTAAGCTGTCTATGTGATCTTCAAGCTGTTTGAATAGCTGGGGTCTTACCTAATAAACTTCCTTATGATATCATTTTTCTTGGTGATGCACCCAGTTATATCAGCTCATTTTAAACAAATGTAGTATTTTTTTAAGGGTATGGATAATACATTTTGTACTGTATGTCCCCGACTCCAATTTTTGCAATCGGGGACATACAGTATGGTATAATTCCATCTGGCATGAGAAAGTAATTTAAGTTTGTATCTCCTTAAAACATCCTAAGCTCTTTTTTTCTAGTACTCTTTAATATCTTAATGTAGGGCTTTCCAACTGGCAGCCCACAAATGGTTAAGTTGCAGTCCCTGGGCTTCTGCCCAGTTCCTGTTCCCCGCATCACTCCAGCTGCAATGCATCTGGAGTCTCTGGGCTCCCTCTCCCTCCTCTGGCTTTCACTGCCTGCTCCTGCCCTACAGGGTGAGGCAGTGCAGCATAGATATCTGGGGAGCTGAAGGTAAACCTGGAGTTGCCTGGGCATGTGGCATAGTGGAGGAAGGATGGTGTGCATTGCAACAGGGAGCGGGGTTTACAGTGTGGGGGACGTGTTGTTCTGAAATGGGCTGTGCTGGTGCAGCCTGCAGGACATTTGACCCCTAAGTTGGACAGTCCTGTCTTAATTAATGGTTTGGAAGAGGGAAGCCAGTGCATAATTATTAATTTTGCAGTTGACACAATGCAGGTGGTGGAACCAAGCACTGTAGATTATTAGATTAGTTTCAAAATTACCTTGATAAAGTAGAAAAGCAGTCTGAAATAAATCCATTGAAATGCAAATGGGATATAGGTTGTAACCATTTTGGTCTAAAAAGCATAGGCAGACAAAACTCTTGGGGTAGAGGCAATATCTTTTATTAGACAAACTAAATAGTAGGAAAAAAATGATTCCTTTGCAAGTTTTTGGGCCCCAAACCCCTTCATCAGGCAGAGGAGAGGTCAAAGATTGTAAAGGCTCTCTCAGGTACAAAAGAAACTTCATCTTGCACACAGGAGGTAAAGGGTGGTAGAGTTCCCCTGGGTTTCAAAGTCCATTTGTGAAAAAGTTACTTTGTGACTATGCAGATTAGGCAGAGACACGGCTTCATCGGGCTTCCTTCCTGAAGGTGTCAGATGTCAGGCAGCTGTTTCATGTTCCATGTTTCAGGGATATAGGTTTTTTTTTTCTTTTCTACCTGTAAGGCCTTTTACAATCTTTGAATTCCCCTCTGTCTGACAAAGGGTGTTTGGGCCTACAAGCCTGCAAAGAAAAAAAAATGTTGCTACTCTTTAATTGGCCTAATAAAAGATATCACTTCTACCCCAAGAGTTTTATCTGCCTCTGCTTTTTAGACCAACAAGGCAACAACCTATATCCCTGAAACATGAAAGATATTGTAATTAGATGTTTGGAAATGTAAGCTTCATTGCTAAACAGGAAAGAAGCAAAATTCAACGCCCTGCCTGACATCTGACACCTTCAGGGTAGAAGTCTGATGGAGCTTTGTCTCTGCCTAATCTGTACAGTCTCAGAGCTGGGACTTCTCTACAATGTCCCTGAAAGCCTGATGTATGAACAAGGGCTGTGGAAAACGGCAGCTCTCCGTTTCCACCAGGGTTTTGACATTTTGACTGAACAGTGTTTTTGTTTCAATTCAAAACAGCTGTTCCATTTTGTTGCGTCTCAACAGGGTCAAAACAGTGAAACTTTCGATGTTTTGCCCATGGGATATAATGGGGAAGGACAAAACAACATATAACTTTGTCATTTCTGGCCTGATCTGGATGAAACTTGCAGAAATGATAGCCCCTTATGAGGGCATGAAGTCTGCCCAGGTTCAAGGAGATAGGTGCAGGGAGTTTGAGGAAACTGTACCCCAATATTGTAAAAGCAAAACTTGTGTCATGTGTATGTGTTAAGCCACAGTGGGGTCAAAACTGCAGGCATGCTAGCTCCTGATGAGGCTACAAAGCATGCCAAGTTTCAAGAAGATAGGTGCAGGGGTTTGTGGGACACTGTACCTCAAGCTGAGGACAAGCAAAACTCGTGACGTGGATGACACTGTTTGTGTTAAAGAGCAGCGGGGTGAAAGCTGCAGGCCTGCTAGCCCCTGCTGAGGCCACGAAGCCTGCCAGATGTCAAAGAGATAGAGGTGCAGGGCTTCTGGGTTCTGGGGCCCTGCACCTCTAACTGCTGACAGGCAAAACTCATGTCATGGGTGCTTGTGCAACTGTGTCTGTCTTGGGGCACAGTGGAGGGGAAACTACTGCAGGCCTGGCTGCTAGGCCCCACTGCAGCCACAAAACCTGCCAGCAGTCAAGGAGATAGGTGCAGGGGGGTTCTGGGGCCCTGCACCCCTAGCTGCACCCTCCAAATCCCTGCACCTATCTCCTTGAAACTTGGCAGGCTTTGTGGCCTCCACAGGGGCTAACACGCCTGCAGTTTTGACCCCACTGTGACTTAACACGTACACACAAGTTTTGCTTTCAAAACTTTGAGGTGCAGTTTCCCCAAATCCCATGCATCTATCTCCTTGAAACTTGGCAGACTTTATGCCCTCACACTGGACTGCCATTTCTGCAAGTCTCATTCAAATCAAGCCAGAAATGACAAAGTTATAGGCTTTTTTGTCCTTTCCCATTATAACCTATAGGCAAAACATCAAAACTGTCAAAACAGCGAAATGTTTCAACTTGCCTCATTTTGTTTTGAGGCTGTTTCGACCATATCTGTTCCATTTCAATTTTGCCATTTCAACCCTGAAACAGGTCGAAACAGTGTTGAAACAAAACTGGTGGCAAAATTTTGCATAGGCATAGTATTAACTTTTCTGCCTCCCTTCGCTGCCACACTACCCTTAAGGGAACTTGTTCTCAGACCCAGAAGTTCCTTGCCTCAAGTGCACACACATGAAACCTGTCCCTAGGGGAAGATAATCATACATGCTGCATTCAGTACAATGAACTGGGTAGCTCCCATCTTGCTGCCGGATTTCTACCTGCCTTTTTTAGGTGTTAAAACCTAGTTTGTTCTTGCAGATTGGTTTTTATTTATGGGTTCCCTTAGATTAGAAACTTGAGTGTATGAGTTGACCTTCTGTTTAACCTTTCTCTGTCCTAAGTGCTTCTAAATTAAAAGATTTAACTCCTGAAATGTAAAACAAGATCTAAATGGTAGCAGGATCTGGTGCCTGGCTCCTCTTCTACTGTCTCCTCTTTTCCCCCAGCAAACTGCTTGCAAACTGGCCTGCTTGCTGTCCTCTGAACCTTAGCTGAAAGATACATATATTGAAGAGTCCAGAGGAGAACAGTAAAAATTATTAGAAAATGAAATACGAAGACAGGTTGGATGAGTTGCATTTATTTTATCTGGAGAAGAGAAGAATGAGGCAAGGGGAGATGTGTTGAGAACAAAAAGGGCTGTTATAAAGAGGATGATAATTAATTGTTTTTTTCTGTTTGCTATGGGCAGGATAAGAAGTCATTAGCCTAAATTGCAACAAGGGGAGATTCAGGTTAGATATTTATGAAGAACTTTCAATCTCTAAGAGTTGGTTAAATATTAGAACAGATTACAGAGAAAAGTTGTGAATCTCTGTCATTACAAATTTTTATATGCAGGTAAGAGAACTATTTGTCTGTGGTGGTTTAGACAGGGGTGCTGCTGCCCTGAGTTGGGGGATGATGTGGATTAAATGATATCCTGATGTCGCTTCCAACCTTGTTCTTCTGGGTTGAGATCGAAGTGACCATTTTTGTCCAACCTGGCTACAGAATGCGGTCTATAGCTGTGATGAAACACATGCACAGCTGCAGACCATTTTTAAAAAATGGCCATTTAGATAAAGATCTGAACCTTCATTTCATGAGGGGTCAGATGAAGATGTTTCAAAACAGTGTCTTTTGTAACTTCTGTTTGCACTGCCTATGATTGTGTAACACTAAGCACATACAACATAAATAACCTTCCTGCTTAGGTTTTTAAAATTGGATGAATAAGATGAGGACTGTGGCACTGATTTCTGATTTGAAATTTAGCTGGTTTCACCTAAATACTAAGAACCAGGGTAGCCTGCCAGAGGAACGTTATTTTATATTAGGCATTAGGGGAAGTGTAGACATAGTTCTCTCCAAATGGTACTACCAATTAATCCTTTTCTACTTGACTTTCATTTAGCCTCAAATTTCCTTTTTCTATTACCAGAAGAGTCACAAATTAAATGTTAGGTGGAAAAGTGGCATGGTTTGGCAAAATAGCTTGAGTGGCACATTTTAAGGTAAAAATGATTCTGAGAACCAGTACAGGCTATGCGAGTAGAGGATGTTGCAGTGAGTTGCATTAGGATAGTTCTTAGGTAGGATGTCTGAGAAAATAGAATTCACAGAAGAGCCAGGATCTCTTCTAATGCTGACCTTCAGCATCTGGATAGTGCTGTGATTAAATTCTTACACACCCTAACAGAGGAAAGATAGTGTGGTTAAGGCACTGGGCTGTGAATCAGGAAATCTGGCTTCAGTTCCTGATTTTTTACAGACTTCCACTCTGATCTTTGATATCCCTTAGCTCTATTAGTCTCTGAAACAGCTAATAATATTCTCTACTTTAATTAAAGTTTATTGTACTCAGATACAGTACTTATGCTGCCCATGCACATCAATGACGCATCTAAGCTCAAATCTTTAACACAATGGAAAAGGAAAGAATTTGGTCACAGATTCTATTTATAAAATTACAAGGATAAAGAAGGTAAAAAAGAGATTTATCCTCAGGAGAGAACAGCATAAGAATTAACAAGATTGATCTCTGTTATGAAAAGATATTATGCACATTTCTTTTAGAGAACTGGAGAGCATTTCTGACAATGTAAGGCTAGAAAGAGGAGGAAACTAGGAAAGCCTTCTAGAGGATGAAAAAATTATAATGTTATCCACTAGAACAGTAATTCTCAACTTTTTTTAGATTCAAGGCACCCGTTTGTTAGACTCAAGATGACCCCCAGAAAATACCTGGTCTTGGCTTTTACTGATTTCTTGACTACGAAAAAACAGTAGAGCAATTCTTGCATTGTAAAGAACTCAAAGACCACAACAGGTCAGAATGTTTTTGATACTGTGGCTTTGTGTTGGAAATTGTTGGGTTTATCTTGTAAATTATGTAGGTGTT
Source organism: Caiman crocodilus (assembly GCA_030014935.1). Taxonomy (NCBI): domain Eukaryota; kingdom Metazoa; phylum Chordata; order Crocodylia; family Alligatoridae; genus Caiman; species Caiman crocodilus. The sequence goes on along the minus strand of JAGPOW010000261.1, from coordinate 225,002,025 downwards.
TGCATACTTAACTGTGTGGTTAACACAGGACCTTAGTTAAGAATCATTGCACTAGAAAAAGTATGGGTACACTCTCACTGCTAAAATTTTCAGTAGAAATGTATTACTAGCTTTTTTCAGTTACATTGCATGCATGACAAGACATACAACTTTCATAGCAGAAGTAAAAGGGAGCCATCTTTCAATCTTTTTGGCTTATCCCATATTCAGAAACTAGTGTGGTAGTAGACAATTAATGCAGGAGTTGCTTCAGGAAAAATATTTCTCAAAATTTCTATTGGTAGAGTATTGTGGTTTGATGCTTAGTGAAACTAAAAAAGGTAGGTACTTGTATACAACTGTTGTATCTGGTACCAATAAATCTACTTTATCACTGTTGTTGCAAACATTAATGCCCAGCATTGAATGAAGGTGGACAAGAATTAAAAGAGGAATGATGCATTCCTTATGTTAAGATAACAACTAAACTAATTAAGGAATAATGGGCTAAGAGTGATTAACTGATAAAGAGACTTATGTAATATATCCTTATATATTCTTACTATAAGTGAACCTATATTATGTCAATTCTACCTGGGTCTCATTTTTCTACCAGTCCTCAACATGTCTCATTTTAAATAAACTATTAGTAGCTGCACAGTATTAGCCAATCACTTGAAAGAATCCCTTTATCTTAAGAAAGGAAGGACTTTTTAACAACTTTATTTTACAAAAGGTTTGGTACAGAAAGCAAAAAAACCATTAGACCACATCAAAAAGAAACCATTCCAAGACATACAGAACATCACGCTGCGACAAACACCTTCGCAGTAATACTC
>JAGPOW010000261.1:224990077-225001107 GCA_030014935.1 Caiman crocodilus | reverse complement strand
AGAGCTGGGAAGCCGGGGAGTCTTACGCTCGGGATCGCCCCACGCAGCTCCAAGCGAGCCTGGTCTGCAGCGTCCAAAGCGGGAGGAAGGAAGGAAGGAAGGATCTTTTGTACCTCAAAGAAGTCATCAACATTTTTAGAATTCAGCTCAAAATAACAGCTGTATCCCTTAAAGGATCAAGGATCCCATAGGCAAAAGGTCCTAAAAATAAACTAGTCTTTAAAAGTTTTCTGGTCAGCAGTCCTATTAAATGAAATGGATCATATTGACTTCAAAAGGAACCATGTGCTTTGAGAGCCTATAGGGGAAGTTATCATTTCTTTCCTTTCCCAGGCAATGTCTTCCTTTTTTCTCTCCCTCTCGCAGTGTGTGCTTCTGTGGTTTGTCTGAGCTATACAGTTATTTGGATCTCTTAGAAAATTCCCCATGGTCTCTGTTTGCTTTCCAGAGAAAGAATAATGTGAAGCTGTTACCAAATAGGCGGTTTGTACTTTTACACTGTTGCTTTGCTAGATCTCTGAACATGAAGTTTTTGATTTTTTTTTCTGCATTATCTTTCCCATGCAGTTGACTGAGCCAAACTGTATACTAAAGACACATGACTTTCCATGTGAGCTTCAGGATTGCATATCTAAACCATGAATATATGTTTGTATTAGACCTTGATGCATCTGTAGATAAGTATGGACCTGAAGTTTTTCAATAAATGGGAATATTTAGAGGCTCTAATTTTGCATTTTCATTGCCCCCAACTTGTGACAGCTACAGAAATGATGCTGACAGAGAACCAGGGTGAGCTGTTAATATACTGAAAGTGAGAAATTGTCCCCTGTTTTAGATTACATCTGCTACATACAGGGTGTATCTACACAAGATGTTAAGTATGTAGTAGTAGCCTAATAACGCTGTACAGTAGCATGCTGGGTAAAACTTGTGCTAATATGTTACTGTGCAGTAGTATGCTGTGTAGTTAGCATCTGTAAAAACCTGTGTGCTGGTTCTACATGCATTGATTTAGTACTTGTGTATCCACACACTAAACTTAATGCTTAGTAACTGTGGTGCGTTAATGAACATGTAGATGCACCCACAAAAGCTAAATGGGGCTGAGAGTGCATTTCCTAGTGTAGGCAAAGCCAGAGAACTAGTAGAGGGGTCCCTCCTTGCAAATCCCAACACTTTGCCCTGCACCTCAGCGTAAGGGATCAAGAACTGTCAAAAACCCATTTTCAAACTATATGTACAAATAAAAAATACTGGCACTTTGGTGGGCAGTATGCTCTTGATTTTTTTGTAGCGTGACTTATCAAAACCTTGATAATGTTCACACATGGAAGAAATTCCTCAAAAGTTAGTGAGTTCTAGAAAGTCATCAACTTGGCATGGGAAGTAAGAGCCCTGTAAAACCAATCCAGATATTTTTTTCTTCTTCTTAATTGAAACTATGTACATAGCTGTGCTCACCCTAATGGATTTATGTTACGGGGTGCATCTAAATGGGACACCATCTTGCCACAGTGCCAAGCTATGGTGATGTAGCGTTGGGGGTCACAACCCATGATGCCAACGTTATGTCAGTGCAGCGGCAAACTACCTCGCTAGAGCGCATCGCTATGGCGACATAGCTGCTAAAAATAACCATAGACCAGTGGGACGGCTACTGCACCGTCATTTAGTATTTCCTAAAGCAAGTACTAAATGATAGTGCACTAACAACTGTTCCATGCTGGGGAGGAGGGAGGGAGCACATGTAGGCACACCTTCCGAGTGCTTAACAGCACAGCAGTGTAATCTATTACCAAATATCCATAAGCACCCATTTATGGATTAGATCCACTACCCTGTCTCTAGGGAAGACCAAAATTGTCAGCATAATGCCAGCTAAATGCGAAGAATAAAATATATCTAACAAATAGTAGGAAAATAGTATGAGTCACTTCGTTCATATCTTGAATCATAGCTGCAGTTCCAAACATCTTGAAATGAAAATAAAATTGGTCATGGCAGTGCCTAATAAGTTATTTTTGGACAGGTCCTTCCTAAAGTCAGTACTTTGCCTTGTAATACAAATATGCACGTTGCTTCAATAAGTTATATTATGCAAGGCCATAAGAAGAGGACAATAACTCCCTGTGCTCCCCTCCATTTCTACTTTGAAAGACAAATGAAAATCAACAAAAGAAAGTAGTTGGATGTAAAATGGGAGAAGTGTTTATGATTTCTTTTTTCTTCCCTTCCCTTAAGATCTCAGAGAAACCCCTGTATATAAGATCTGGAAAAATGTTTTTGTACTTATATATGCAGTACAATTAGCATACATGGTGCTGTATAGTCACTGAACAATTTTATTCAAGAAATCTTGTCAGTTCAAGGGCTTTTAAACGTTGAAAGGAAAGAAGAATGGTGAAGTGGAAGAATAACTGAAAAATTAACTTTTTTATGGAAACCTGAACGTGACTGAGGTGGCTTGGTGCACTGAAGGAGAAAAAGACTGGGCATAGGAAATGGCATGACAAAGGAATGGAAAAGCTGGAAGGACAATAGTGAGTTGTAGGTCGAGAGGAGTTGGAATAGTATATGTTACCATCAGAGCTGTATTAGAACCCAGGATATGGGTGGGGCATCTTGGAGAAACTTGAAAGCATTCAACTTTGAAAAAGTTTGAATTTGATGAAGAATGAAACTGAAATCAAGAGAGCATTTCATGAAAAGGCTCTGAGGTGATCAGGCAAGGAGGGGTTAAACTTCTGTTGAAAAGTGGGAAAAGAGAAGCAAAGAAAAATTTACATGCTCTGGTAGACAAAGACCAGGGTGAGGGTTTTTGTAGCAGTGGGGGCACAGAAGAAGTAGATGACAAACTATGAATGAGAAGGTGGAAGGGCAAAGAAGAATGCCCCCCTCGTGGCTGTAACATGACAGTAACCACTACAGGGAGTGGATATTGAACCTTAACCCTTGAAGATACATAACACTGTGTAATCCTTATTCACACCAAAGACAGGAAATCCATCTTATAGTTATTCAGTCTACCAAGTTTGAGCAGAATGATATGATTTATACTAGGTGTCCATGATAGCATGTGGATAGTTACTAAAATAAAAAAGAACTGTTATTTTTTCACTACATTTCACAGTGCAACTTAAAATCTACTAACAGGATGATAAGATCACAGGAAAGTAGGACTGGAAGGGACCTCATGAAGTCAGCTATCCCAGGCCCCTGCTGAAGGCAGAATCATCCCTGATTAAACCAACTCAGCCAAATGTCTGTTTAACCTGCATGTGAAAATTTCTAGTCCTAGAAATTCCACAGTTTCTCTGGATGGACTGTGGCTTAACCACTTGCATAATCAGAAAGCTAACCTAAATTCCAACCTAAACTTCCTCTGCAGCAGTTTAAGGCCATTGCCTTGACTCCTGTCCCCTACAGCCACAAAGAAAAGTCTACTTCCATCCCTTTTGTCATGTCCATTCAGGTATTTGAAAAGACTTATCAAATCCCACTTCTGTCTTATTTTCTTCAGACTGAACAACGTTAGTTCTTTCAGTCTTTCCTAACAAGTCATGCTTCCTGCACCTCTAATCATTTCTGTTGCTCTCCACTGGACTCCTTCCAATCTGTCCACATCTTTCTTGTACTGTGATGCCCAAAACTGGACACAGTACTCCAAGTGCAACCTCACTAGTGCTGAAAAGAGCAGAAGAATTACTTTCCTTGATTTGCAAGTGACACTCTTGTTAATAGAACTCAGTGGATGCATCTACATGAGCTGCTATGCTGCTATAGTGATGAGCTATGGAAATGTAGCTACTACATGGTAGCAATAAGCTCATTGCTACTGTACAGTAGGGTTTAAAATGATCCATGTGCCACTGGAACTGAAGAGTAACTGCTAAATCAAGTACTCAATGGGTACATGTGTAGATGTGCCCAGTATGCTGTTGGTTTGTTTCAACATGAGCGCATTGGCTCATATTCAGTTTATGGTTCACTGTCATCCATACGTCCTTCCCCGCAGTCTAGCTGGTCATTCCTCGATCTGTATTTGTGCATGCAATTATCCTGTCCCACCTGCAGGACTTTATATTTGTCCAATTTCATCTACGTGATACCAGATGATTTCCCCAGTTTCTCCATATCATTCTGAATCCTAGCGATCCCCTCTAGAGTGTTTGCAGTTCCATTCACTTGGGTGTCATCCACAGATTTATTAAGCATGAACTCTTCCCCTTGTCCAAATCATTAATGAAGATGTTAAACAATAGTAGACCTGGGAGAGACCTCTGGGGAACCCTACTTGGTACTTTTCCCAACTAGACATTGAACACAACTACTCCTTTACAATGATGATCCAACCAATTATGTAACCACTTAAGAGTACTTTAATATACTCTGCATTTCCTTAGCTTATTAATTGGAATATTATGGGAGACAGTGTCAAAAGTCTTGCTAAAATCAATGTATATTATATCCACTGCTCTCCTTCAGAGTCACAGCCCCTATCACCTTATCATAGAAGGAAATCAAGTTGGTCAGGTATGATTTGCCCTTGGTAAATCCATGCTGCCCATTCACATTCTCCTTTATGTGTTTCTCAGTAGATTCCTTAAGGACCTGCTCTGTGATCTTTTCAGAATTTGAGGTCAAACTGACTGCTTTGTAATTCTGCAGATCCTTCTTCTTCCCTTTCTCAATGATAGGCACTATATTTCCCCTTTTTCAGTTATCCAGGATCTCACCTGACCTCTACGAATTCTCAAAGAAGATAGCCAATGGCTCTGAAATCACCTCAGCCAATTTCTTCAGTACTCTAACGTATAACTTGTCTGGCTCTGCTGAGTTAAAAGCATCTAGCTTCTCAATGTAATCCTTAGCTTATTCTTCCACTTTCTCTAGGCTGCTTGTCTCCTTCCCTATCTTGGCTGCCAGCTGTGCTCATGGTCTGGTAGTTGACTTTATTAATGAAAATTGAAGTTAAAAAGGCATTGAATACTTATCCTTCTCTGGATCATCTGTCACTATGTTGCCTTCTGCATTCATATGCTTCTTTGGTCTTCCTATTATTTCTGACATATTTGTAGTATCCCTTTTTATTGCCTTTTTCACTTACATCCCAAACCCTACCTTCCTGATTTTGCGCTATGCACGACTCTGATAGTCTCATACACTCTCCCTCACTAATATGATCAAGAATCCACTATTTGTCAGATTCCTTTTTTGAAGTTCATTGAAGACAGAACAGTCTAGCAAGACCGATCTCTTGTTGCACTTCCTATTCTTCATCACACAGGGAGAGCTTTTTCCTGAGCCCCTTAAACAACCTTCTAAAGTAGAGCTAGATCTCCTAGATTCCTTTCCTCCTAAGGCTGGCCTACCAGAGAACCCTAATAATTTTCCTGAATTTTTTAAAGTCTGCTTTTTTGAAATTCAGTATCTTTATTTTGCTACTCACCACCCTTCCTTAACTTAGGATCTGAAACCCCATCATTTTGTGGTTACTGTCACACAAATTAACTTCAACTTTTATGTTTTCAATCAATTCTTCCCTGTTTGTGAGTTGCAAGTCAAAAAGAGCTTACCTCTTAGCTGGCCTCTCCATGACTTGTATCAAAAAGTTATCTTCAACATACTTCAAAAATTTGCTGGACTGCCTGATTCCCTCCCACCAGCTACCACAGTAATTAAAGTCCTTCATGACCTCAGGTCCTGTGATTTGGAAGCTTGCATCCATAGATTCATAGATATAGGGTTGAAAGAAACCTTTCAGGTCTTCTAGTCCAACCCCTTGCCATGGGCAGGAGAGAAAACTGGACTCAAATGACTCCAGCTAGGTAATCGTCAAGCCTCCTCTTAAAGACCCCTAAGGTAGGAGCCAGCACTACTTCTTGCGGAAATTGGTTCCAGGTTCTAGCTGCCCTGATGTTAGTTAGTGTCTTCTAAGTTAGTAGTGTTAGTAGAAGTTAGTAGTGTCTTCTAATGTCTAGTTTGAACCTACTTTCTAACAACTTATGGCCATTATTCCTGGTTACTCTGGGAGGCACTTGGAGGACCAAGGACTATCCCATTCTCCGCTGGTCCCCCCTAGTAAGTTTATAGATAGCCACCAGGTACCCTCTCAGCCTTCGCTTGTGAAGGCTGAACAGGTTAAGGTCCTGTAGCCTCTCCTCATAGGGCCTGCCCTGCTGTCCCTGGATCATGCGAGTGGCCCTCCTTTGGACCCTCTCAATGCTGTCCACATCCCTCCTGAAGTGTGGCACCCAGAAAGGGATGCAGTACTCCAGCTGCAGCCTGACCAATGTCTCATAGGGGGGAGGATCACCTCCTTGACCCTGCTTGTGATGCATCTATGGATACATGACAAGGTGCAGTTAGCTTTGCTGATCATGTCCTCACATTGGTGGCCCATGCTCATCTTGGAATCAATAATGTCTCCAAGATCTCTTTCTGCCTCTGTGCTTTTGAGGAGAGAGTTCCCCAGGTATGCTGCTGGTTCTTACTGCCCAAGAGCAGCACTCTGCACTTGTCAGTATTGAATCCCATCCTATTCTCATTTGCCCACCCTTGTAACCTGTCCAGGTCCAGCTGTAATCTGTCCTTCCCTTCTAATCTGCCCACCTCACCCCAAACCTTGGTGTCATGTGTGAATTTAAACAGGGTGAAAAGCTCCTGTTTGGACCCACTTGTCCAAGTCACTAATAAAGAAATTGAACAGTGCGGGCCCAAGGACTGAGCAGTGGGGGACTCCACTGCTCACATCCTTCCAGGTCAAATATGACCTGTCCACCGCCACTTTCTGAGTGAGGCCCTTCAGCCAATTTGCTATCCATCTGACTGTGTAGGCATCAATGCCACAGTTGCCTAGCTTTGTAATGAGAATGGGGTGGGAGACAGTGTCAGAGGCCTTCTTGAAGTAGAGAAAGACTACATTCACCGCGACACCTATGTCCAATGATTTTGTGACCTGATCGTAGAAGGCAATCAGGTTGGTCTGACTGGACCTGCTCCTAATGAAACCATGCTGGTTGCCCCTGAGCATCATCCTTCCTGCTGGCCCTTCACAGATGTGCTCCTTGATAATCTCAAAGAGCTTCCCCAGGATTGAAGTAAGACTAATGGGCCTATAGTTGCCTGTGTCCTCCCTCCTCCTTTTTTTTGAAGATGGGGACCACATTGGCCCTCTTCCAGTAGTCCAGTAATTGGCCAGAGCACCATGAGTGCTTGTGAAGCTATGTCAGGGGCCCCGCGATAACCCCTGCCAATTCCCCTCAACACCCTAGGGTGGAAAGCATCTGGACCTGCTGATTTGAACATGTTCAGGCCCCCCAGAAGTTCTCTAACTTGGTCCTCCCTGACCCTATGCCTGGCAGAGTCTCTCCTGAGTTCATCCTGAATCTTGGTGGGGGAGTCCCGGTCCCTGCACAAAAAAATGGAGGCAAAGAAATCATTAAAAAGGTCTGCTTTTTCCTCTGGTGCAACCACCAGATTGCCTAGCATATCCTGCAGGGGCCTCACATTACCCGGTGCCTTCTTCATACTCCCTATGTATTTAAAAAAGGATTTTAAAAAAGCATTAGTTCTTTTAAAAAGGCTTTGTTCACTAGGGCTATACAAAGCTTTAGGTGCTGACTTGATTTGGAGGAGATTCGGCCTGATTTAGCGGCTGAATCTCCAAACCCAAATTGAATCAGGAGAGCAGTAAAAAGGTCTGAATTTATTCAACGCTGTTTGAATCAATTTGGAAAAGATTCAGAGAGCTTCAGAGATTCAGGCAGTTCCTGCTCACTGCCTTAGGGAGCTGGACCCAAACTCTGTGCTGGTTAGTAGAGGGTGGGAGAGGGGGAGCTAGAGGAGAAGGGGGGACCATGGGGGGCCCCCACCAGTCCTGATCCTCTTCCTGTTTCCCCAGCCCCCCTGTGCCCCCCCTGCTCTCCCAGCAATCTCCCCCATGCCTGCCTTGCCTGGCCCCAGCTCCCAGGTCTTAGGGGGAAAAAAAAAGCCCCACAGTCACTGGATGCTGCAGCAGCTGTCAGGGCTTCTGGGGGCTTATGGCAGAGCCCCCCCATGCAGTGCAGGGCAGCAGGGGGAAGCAGGGATCACCCCCCCTCAACCTGGCAGGAGCCGGTGAGTTCAGGGCTTTTTTTTTTAAATAGCTGGGAGAGTAGGCAGGGGTTGGAAGGATTCGTGGTGGAACCCCCCACACAGCAGGGGGCAGTGGGGGGCAGCAGGGATTGCACCCCCACCTGGCAGGGGCCAGTGAGTGGGGGCTTTTCTCTTTTTTTTTTAAAGAGCTGGGAGCTGGGGCTGGGAGAATGGGCAGGGGCTGGGAGCTGGTGACAGAGCCCCCCATGTAGCTCAGGGCATTGGGGACAGCAGAGATCACCCCCCCTCAACAGGAGCCAGTGAGTACAAAACTCTTATTTCCTTCAAAGAGCTGGGAGTTGGGGCAGGGCAGGGCAGCCATTCACAGTACTGGGAGAGCACGTGGGGGATGGGGCCTGCCTGATTTGGAGATTTGTCTGATTTGGCAGCAGCTGAATCTCTGAATCAGATTCGACTAGATTAATTTGAGACAGTGATTCAAATCACTAGATTGAATTACTGTCTCCCAAATTGGCTGACTCTGAATCCCAAGGGAATATTAGCTGCTTCGCATAGGCCTATTGTCCACCTCTTCATCCTGGTTTGATTAGCTACAGCAGACACCCACCATGACGTCTTTCTGTTACTCTAATCTTTATTCAGAGGCTTTCAACAGCCTACCTCCCATTTTATGTTGCCTTTCAGAACATCTGTAGAACTCCTTTATACATGGGAGAGCACCCTCTTTTTTCCCTTGCCTATTCTTCCTGAACAAGTTAAACCCAGCCATGAGAACACTCAAGTGAAGTATTCTACCCTGTCTCTGCAATTCCAATTACGTTATCATTCTGTAGTTGTACTCAGCATCCAGTTCTTTCCTTTTGTTCCCCATGCTTCTCACCTTGGTATATAAACATTTCAGATAACTAATTGTTTATCTTATTTTTGCCCCGAGAACACTGCTAGATCTTCTATCATTGCATCCTCTTATTAGGCTTTTATTCAGGAACTCTGGCTTATTACTTATGTTTGGGCTTTTATCTCCAACTTGTGCTTAAGACTGGGCATTCTTGTTCACATCAGATAATTTTTTTAGTTCTCATGGAGCTGAATACAAATCAATGTGTTACATTTTTGACATTTATATACATAAATAGATATGTAATAGTGTGTCCATGTTAATGTCCATTATTGTACTTAAGAGTATATACATTTCGTTACAGATCTGGTTTGTCAGTTACAGAATGCTGATGCCCAGGAAGTGGTTGAAAGATTGACAAAATTGTAGTTGCCAATTATATTGCTCATACTGGCTGCACTAAGCAAGCAAGCTAAACAAATTAATTAATGAAAAGTACTATAGTGACAGCCTGTCACACAAATATTTGCATTGTTCTGTTAACTAGATTTGATTTTAAGAAAGCTTCTAGCTACTTAAAGGTATGTTTCAGAAGTGTATTGTCTTAGTGGGTAAAAACTACACAGATTTTTTTGATTGCAGTTGCTTAGAGACACTTTGCCAAGTGGGATTCCTTCTGAGATCGTCTAAGAAGTATTGATCGTATATTTCACCTTCCAGAGATTTTTAAGCTAGCTCCTTTACCAGATCTATGCAAAGTGACGATGTGGTCTGACATTTTTTTGTAGAAACGCTTAAGTCATTTAGACAGTGCCACTCTTATGGTTAATAGCATATTACTCCAAAAGTTTATTAACTTGAATTCCATTCACTGTGACCACTCACAGAATAAGGGCATGTGTAGACAAAATGGGGGCCCTAAATTGAAGTGACGGGTTTTAAAAAACACTGCTTCAATTTAGGGCTGATTAAACTCCTATGTTGTGCACGTACCCCACTGACTTACCTGCTTCTCTGGTGGGGAGGGGAGGGGGAGCTGCCAGTGGGCAGAGCGGTTCCTGGGCTGCCGGGGGGGAGGGAGGAATGGGGGCTGGTGCTTCCCTCTGTGGCAGCAGCCCCTCCCGCCAGGTGGTGCCCACCCACAGGCACCTGGCTCAGGCAGTCCCGGGCAGCACTGCAGTTACAGAGTGATACACTGGGCCCCTGTGCAACTCAGGTTCACAGGGGGCAGGCTCCGGGGGGTTGGAGGGAGGGCAAAAGATCAGGCCTGCCACTTTTCTTGAGCAGAGCCTGCTTTCCTGGGCTGCTGCCAGGCTGCTTGCAGGGCTTCCTACAGAGCCTCTAAGCTGCATAGAGCCTGGTGCTTCACTCTGCAGCTGTAGGGGCAGAAAACTAAAACTCCTCAAAGACATTTAAGGTGCATTTCACCACTGAATTTCCTACAGTAGCTGGAATTAATGTGCAACATGCTGCCGAGGCATGCAAATACCGACACCATTAAAGCTGTGCAAAAGCATTTAGCTTGCTTTAAAGTGTCATGCAGACACGCTTCTCATTTTGTCTACACATATCCTAAGGCTCTATCTACTCACTTTTACTGAAGTATTCAGATTAACTCCTTTAATATCTGAATATACTTGTAAATCCAGGTATTTAAGGGATTTTATGATTTGTTGCTGTGCAGACTGCATTGTAGGCGGTGACTCATGACACCACCTAAGAAGCCAAACCCCGGTAGTGAAATCAAACCCCTTGTAGTAACGCCTGAGGCCAGTTTCATACCATAAAAGGAATAGAATGAAAACAAAGCATTTCATAGGCTAGCTCCGTGTATAAACCCCCCCCCGTAGCTGAAACGAGCGGAGCTCTCCATCTCGCGATCCGCGGCTTGTGATCGTTGAGAAGTTGGACACAGGATCTCTGCCAAAAGCTGTTTGCTAAAGCCATAGTGAAGAGCCAAGACAGAACCTGGAAACCCCCAAATCCCCCCCCTTCTCTCGGTGATCAATCTCTCTCTGACGGTTGTAACATTCCTTCGGTCATCTGTCTCTGTCGGTTGTAAACGGACCAATAAACCTGCTACTACTAACAA
>JAGPOW010000261.1:224963336-224989977 GCA_030014935.1 Caiman crocodilus | reverse complement strand
AGGGGAAATCAAAGCCTAGCGCGGGAAAAAGAAATTAGCTAGAGTCCGTTCGTTCTCGCCCTAGGGGCCTGTCGGAATTAAGGCTCCGGAGGTGCGACAGTTGCAAAGATATTCCAGATCTTCATTCTATATTCTTCACAAGATATTCTGGGCAAGTCTCAGTAAGGAAAATTGTTACCCTACTTTACCTGAACCCCAGATGACTTCAAATGTAAGACAACCCCTCATTAATTACTTCATTATAATTTTCCATGTATAGAATCTAATTAGAGGAATGTCATCTTAAATTCATCCTCCCCCCTATGGTGGGGGGGGGACAAGAGGCAGGGGTCTGGCCACTCACTCCCATGTCTTTTTAAATTCATCCTCCTGCCACCCAGGGAAAGCAGCCATACGGGGTGAGAGGCCAGACCCCTGCCTCTTATCCCCCCATGCGTGTACCACCTACTGCCCATCTCCCTGCCACATGCCCCCCTGCCCCTTGTTCCCCATGACTGCCTGCCCCCCCACTCCCTGCCTCCCCACAAACTGCTCCCACCTGCAGGCTGCCCACAACAACCCCCTGGCACCTGGCAGGGTGCAGGAGTGAGCAGATTGTCTGGGAGGCAAGGAGTATCCCCCACCTGCAGCCTGTCCCATCCAACACTGCTTCCACTTTTAGCCTGCCCCACATACTCTGCTCCCATTCCTGACCCTTTCCCCCTTACCTTCTGCTGCAGTTCTGCTCCTCCAGGGTAGTCAGCAGGGGCAGCTGCTCCCCTCAGTCCTAATCCAGTCCATCCAGGGAGAAGCATCAGCAGCTCCTGGCTGTGCTGGGTCAGGGCTGGAAGGACTGGAGCCAGAGCAAATAGTAAGTGGGGGAGGGGCAGCTGAAGAGTGGGACTGGAAACAGGGGGAGCTGGACGTGTGGCGGGGCGGGCACAGGCACCGGGGGTGGGGGGCAGACTATAGGTTCCCACCCATGTACCCCTTCTGCTGAACAAACCATTCCAGCCTGGGGCAAGCAGCAGCTCAGCTCCAGCTTCAGCCATGAGCCTAGGGCCAAAGCCAGAGCTGGGTCACAGCTTGACCCAGGCTGGTACTTCATTCCAAGGAGAGCCTTTTTTTTTTTCCCTCCATTCGAAGGACAGCATGCCTCCACACCCAATGTTGATTGGGGAAAAAAATCCTCATCTTGGCTTTGAGTAAATACATTATTTTCCTTATGAATGTAGCTGGTAGACCACCCCACCTCTTCATTTCATTGGGCACCTATACATGTTCCCGATGCCTGCTGCAATGTGTGCTAATTAGCATGCATTGGAGCAGACTCAAGTAATTGATTAACCTACAAAGAATGTGTGCCTGTTTTAAGAAGGTGTTGGTATCTTTCTAGGCACAGGTCTCCTTCTGAGTGGTTTAGGCTGCATTCATGAATGAGGAATAAGTTTGTGCTCATCTGCTTTCCTTCAATTTGCATTAACCTTATTTTTGCTATTCTAGCTTATATAATATTAAATGAAAATTAAATTTTAAAAATTAGAACCAAATAGCAACTGTTGGAGCCTAAAAATTCTATTCCCTGATTGCTTTTTAAATATTAAATATTTGATTAATGAATTTAATGCATAGATCAGGTTGTTCTCGCATGTTTGGCAAACTTCCCAATGCTTGAATTCCTGATTATTCTGGCAGACAAGGTTCTTTGCGTAATTGTGATATCTTTTATTAGACCAACCAAATAGTTGGAAAAAAATGTTCTTTGCAAGCTTTCAGCTTATCATAAAATCATAAAAAAGATATTTGCAGAGCCAGAACAAGGCACTGCCAGGAAAGCCAAGTTGTTAAAGTTTCAGACGACATTTTATGATTACTGATATCAAAAGCCCTCTGTCAAAGAAAAAAAAATTGCTCTGCATTTTTTCTCTTCATATTGTTTCAATCAACAATAGTAGAACTCTGCTTCTGAATTCCACTAATACTCTGCAGGATAAGTGTATGTGTTTAAAAATGAACTGTCTGCAGCTGATAAATTTTTGCTTCAGCAGGTCATTGTACTTTAATGAAAATTACATAATTTTCCATCCTAGTGAACATAACTGCGAAGTAGGGGCGTGTGATATGGGCTGTATTTGATTTGGATTTGGCTTGAATCGGGGACAGTGGGTCTGCTATTGAGCACATGTACCCCGCTCCCACAGTTCAGGAGTCCACCACAGGGGGACCCTGGGTGCCCTTCCAGACCCAGAAGGGCAGCAGTTACCAAGCCATGGGGGCCCGGGCTCCCCCCCCCCAGCATGCTTCTCAGGGGACGTGCTTCTGATCCACTTCCAGGTCTGCTGCCCAGTGCGCTGAGGAACCCCCCCATGTTCCTGTGGGATGCTCCATCTGCCCCAGCATTGCAGCGTTGATGAGCTGCCTGGTACTTTGAGGTATGTAGAAAAATTTTTTTAAAGCTCTGTCTATGTCCAAATTGCCGAATCTTTCCAAATCTCTCTGAATCAATTCAGAGGGTTCTGATTCAACTTGGAGAGATTAAGGGGTCTCCTGATTCAATTCAGATTCAGAGATTTGGCCACTGAATCAGACAGAATCTTCATCAGATTGAATCAGGGACTGAAGCTTCACACAGCCCTACTATAAATCTAGTTGGCACTTACTGAGAGTCATTAGTGATGTGTGCATGCATGTCACAGAGATTATTATATATGTGTACACTCTCAATAAGGATTTATATATATACAACATTATTTGACCAATATGCATATTTATACAAGAGATTTAGAATGTATTATTAGGTGAAGTGGTGAATATATGTAACTATACAAATGCTTAAAGATACTGTCTTCCATGTTACAGGCATGTAGGTTGTAGCCATGTTGGTCTAAGTACATAGGCAGACAAGGTTCCTTGGGTGAATCTGATATCTTTTATTAGACCAACCCAAATAGTTGGAAAATCATTATTAAGCAAGCTTTCAGGTACAAAAACCCTTCGTCAGGCTAAGGAAGTTTTAGCAGTTGGTGTGTGCTCTTCCTGGATGGAATGAAAAGTAAAGCCAGCGGCTGGGCTGGTATGCATACTCTAATAAAATACTTCAATGTGGAGAACTAGAAGAATTCTTCCCACACCTGCGCCTCAAGGAATATTTCCGTGACCAAACTGAACCCACTCCCAACAACAACTCATCCTCTGACAACATTCAGGAACAGATCAAGACCAAAAAGCCCCAAAAAACATGGGATTGGACACCTCACAGTGGACAAAACCCTAACCTGGACCGCTACATTGACTGCTTCAGGGAAAGAATGAACAATGAAATAATCAGCAACACCCCCCCACCACAACAACCTCTCTCTACCAGAGAAAAAGGCCATAGAATCTCTAAGATCTAACCACCAAATAGTAATAAAACCAGCAGATAAAGGAGGAGCCAGGAAGCCAACAAATAACTCTCTGATACCACTTACTACAAAGAACTACAAGAAGATCCTACTCCCCTTTTCACCAAAAAGCTCAACAATACCATCAAATCATTTCCATCAAGACTACCAGAAAAAACTACAGACCTTGATCCCCCCGCTACCTAACCTGAGGACTTTTTACATGCTCCCTAAAATCTACAAATAAGGGAACCCTGGCAGACCTATCATATCCAATCATGGGACCCTAACTGAGGAGATCTCAGGTTGAATCAATCCTAAAACCGCTCATCACCCACAGAGCAGGTTTTGTCCAAGACACTACAGACTTTCTACGGAAACTTAAAAACATAGAACTCCTTCCCAGCAACACATTTAGTCCAAATCATGGACTAAATATAGACACTGGATTTATGACCCATTATAACCTGCCTGACATCTGACTCCCCAGGTATCTCTCCACTTTCATCCCCCTTCTCTCTCTTCTCCCTTTCCCCAGCCTGTCTCTCACCCATTGACTCCTCAATCTACATTTTCACTGACTGCCTGTCTTGTATACGTACCAGCCCAGCTGCGGGCTTCTTTACTTTTCATTCCATCCAGGAAGAGCACATACCAACTGCTGAAACCTCCTTAGCCTGATGAAGGAAAGCCCAAAAGCTTGCTTAATAATTGTTTTCCAACTATTTGGGTTGGTCTAATAAAAGATATCAGATTCACCCAAGGAAATTGTCTGCCTAAAGACGCTACCAGTTGACAAGAATCTTAGCAGCATAAATAGATGTGAAAACATCCAGCCTTTGTGCTGTCTTTCTCTCCCAGTCACAACTATATCTTCAGAGCCATGGTGTCCTCCTGTTACAGATTCACACACAGTGCCCAGTAGTGCATTGGCACTATACTGCCTTACCTCATCATTTATTTTATGTAATATAAATATGTACATTGTTTATCACAAAAATATGATAATTGACAGATTACTACATAGTAAGCTCACTGGTATTTGATTAATTTTGCGGTTTTCATGGTGAGCTCTGTAATCACTCGGAGATTATGAGGAGTGACTGTTAGCATACATGAAAAGTGATTTTAAGCAGCCTATGAGAAAACAAGGAAGATGCAGTGGAACTTACAGACCACATCGATAGATGGTGCTATGTCTTTATCTTAATGTGAAGGTGTTGTTTTATTTCTGATGAAAGATACTAGAAAAAAAGATAAGCCTCATGCTGGAGCTGTTTCTCAGAGTTTCCTATAAATTTTTTATTTCTATGATTGAATACAACAAAGCCCTATTGCATTATAGGAGAGAACGTGATAGGGTTGCTAACCCTTCTAGATTGGCTGGGAGTCTACCGGAATTGGCATTGAACTCCCAGTGACTTTTGAAAGCAATTTGGGAGATTGATACTGTGAATGGGTTGAACAGTACAGTTAATGACATTGTCATGTTGGGGAAGAAAAATCTCCCAGAATAGCTTCAGAGTTGGCAACCCTAGAACTTGAAGATGGCTTAAGTTAAAAGACTGTCATTCAAACATTTCTTTTTGCCTCCACTTCATTGCTTGAAGAAAGGGGATAATTTTCTTGGGTCAAAATCTGTTCATGAAAGGATTCCATTGTTTGGAGGGTTGGCCATTTTTGGAGCCTGGATCCACAGGGGCATACTGAAGTCATTGCTAAAACTCCCATTGACTCCAAGACAGACTAGGATTTCACTGGCAGAGTGCACACCACAGCTGGTAATTTTCTTCAGGTCTACAGGCTCAGTTCAACATTGAAATATATCAAAACGCAGCCTTCCTTAAAGCCAGGCCCTGTGCTAAGCTTGTTGTACTTGTCTGCATATTTTGAGTGTTTGATTCTGGTTCCAGGTGATTTAAATTTCCAAGTACTGTTTTCTAAAAGTAATGAATACTATTTTTTTCAGCTTCTGAGGATTAGATTTCACAGTAGCGTTTTGATTTTTGTTTGCGTGGTTTTTTTAAAACAAAAATGATAATAGCATATCTTTCCCTATATTGATTGTTGATTCATTAAAACTCTTGTACTTCAGTGACAACCAACAGCATTTCACATTTCACTTATATAAATGTTCACATTTACCAGTTGGTGCAAAATGTTAACAGTTAGTAAGTTATTCAACACTTTTTGCCGATCATAAAGTGCCTGGCCTCCAGAGAACCAGAAAACCAGCAAATGTTATAAAGTAATTGTCTAGTTTTGACATATACAATGTATTCACCCACACTTCTCAGTGGCCTTCTCTCTGTAACTGGTGACAATTACATACCTCCATAAAATGAAGTCTTAACAGGAACAAATTATGTTACTTTAAAAAGACATGTGGGGGCTTCTCTTAATGCTGTCTTGTCCCAATGGTTTTTCTCATGTGTTTGTGCTATTGCTGAGATGGCTTGTCATCTGAAACCATGTTCCTTAAAGCATGTTAGCTCTTCCCCTGCTCCTGAAACTATGAACTTAATATATTATGAAAATTAGTGACACTTCAAGGTGAAAACTGTATCTTATATAGTAGAGTTATAAAGCTATTATTAGACAAGTCTAAGAGACCTTCTCCTCTGGCATCCATATTAGTTGCTTTTTGTTATCTACCTATTACTTTCAAGGGTGGAGAATTGCAAAAATTAATTCATTAGAATGGATCCAGTATGGGTATCCATTATATCTTTCTGTGGTCAGTTCTCTTTGCTTTTGTTAAACATCTAGTGATGGTCTTTATGCTGAAGTTCCTTGCCTTGTGCATTAAAGGCACAATTATTTTCTTTCAGTGTCTTGAAACTTTAAATTTCATCCTCATTTTGTTCAAAAGCACATGTTATTTATCAGGTCTAATACCTACTGCAAAAGCACAATATAATGTGATGGTGTAACAGCTAGCATAGAATGTAGTCAGCTTGCATACCTAGCCAACCTTCAGGTATCAAACCATTCACAAACATTGTGGAATGCTAGAAGCCTGAGCATTAAAAGGCAAGCCTGTCATTTATGTTCGTTCTCCTAACAGAAAATAATATAGTACAAATAAACAAAAATGCTTTATGTATAATACCTGAACTATAGAACTGAAAATATTATTGGAAGTTGTTGGAGTGCATGAATGATAGCTATCTTAATCTTGATTTTGCAAACCCCAACCCTCCCCAGTAGTCCTACTTATGTCCTATTAACAGATCAGTTCACATAAATAAGAATTACTTGTATGAGTAACCGTTTGGAAGACTGAGTTAACATTCAGGCATGTAACTTATACCAGGTGCTTTAAAATAAGTTGAAGTCTTAGAGTACAGTGTAGGCTAAATGAACTAAAAAATTTGAAAATGCATCTGAGTCACCATGCTGTTAACACTGTGACATTATATAGCTTTAAGCCTTGAGTACATTGTTGTCTGGGAATTTATATTCCTCAGGCAATGAAAATATGCAATATAACTATGCTTCTTGAGGCATTATACTGCTTTTATTAAACTAATCATTACATTTTTAAAATAATGTAATATGTTTAAGAAAGGTAAGTACATGTAAATGATATTAAAAAATATGTTTCA
The DNA here is from genome assembly GCA_030014935.1 of Caiman crocodilus. Classification (NCBI taxonomy): domain Eukaryota; kingdom Metazoa; phylum Chordata; order Crocodylia; family Alligatoridae; genus Caiman; species Caiman crocodilus. The sequence continues at coordinate 224,983,007 of JAGPOW010000261.1, read as the reverse complement.
TGGCAAATCTTTTGGGCTAATTATTAGATAATGCATGGTCTAGGGTTATATCTACACTGAAGACTGCAGGGTGGTGTTGGGATAACAAAATTAGCTAGTTTAAAGGAGACTAATTAATCCTAAAGTCTCCAGGTGCTTTGTGGAAATAAACAACTACACAAAAGTTTTTCCAAGCTCAGCTGACAGCTTTAAACGTGATTTTGAAATCTTCAGGCCGGTGTTTCCATCGGAATAGAAGCTGGACTGGTTAAAATAAGGTAATATGATTTCAGATCTTCTAATCACCTTACAACATGCTCGTGTCTAACTCACTCTTCACTGGTAATGGAAATATGTAGCCAGCAATCTTCACTGGGTGACTTCAGTAGTGGCTGAAGCTGAAGTTTACTTTAAAGCAAAAAACTAAAACCCCCACCCATTACAGGAAGAATGGCAGGGCCCTATATATAAAGAAGATGTACGTATACTCTGAGGGCAGTAAGAAATGGGAGACAGGAGGGGTGATGCATAGGGGGTGCATGGGAATGCATGTGCGCACCCCCTGAGAGTGCTGGTACACACCCTATCAGGCTGTGCTCCTGGTTTAGCCGGAGGGCAGGTGGGAGCGCTAGGACCCCCCCGGTGAGCACTGGTTGGGGAGCGGGGCCACCAGCAAAAGTGGCCGCACTGTTTCCGGAAGTGGCTGTGGTAGTTTTAGAAGCTGCGTGGCTGCTTTTATGGTGAGTGAGATCAGCTGTGGAGGACCCCTCTTCCCCCAGCCAGTGGGATCGGACACTGGGGGACCCCGCCCTCTGGTCACTGGCTGGTGTTGGGAGGCACGTACCCCCCCTGACTCAAGAGGCATCAGACACCCATGGGAGATAGGCCTATTGAAAGCCTCTGGGTAAAGGTAAAAGGGCAGAGCAGCAGGATGGATTTCATGGGCTAGGAACAGACATTCAAAAAGCCTGAGCCTGAATTGATTCGATCTTTGCAGGTTAGTCTAAGCTGGCTAGGCTAAGTTGGTTTGTAAGTGGATAGACATTTTCTCTGGACTGAGGAAACTCAGGCTTATGCCTGCAGTCCCTGCTGATTTGGACCAGTGCACAATATTCCTCCTTGGAGGTGGATTCAGCCCTCCATCCTATGTGAGTCTTTCTTTTTAGATGCAGCAGGTCTGCTAGTTCCCTGGAGAGCCAAGGTGGCTGCTGTGCCCTTTTGCTGCCTTTCCTCCAAGACGGAATAGACTTTGCTTTCGTGTCCAGGATCGCTCCTTTGAGGAACAACCACTCATCCTGAACTCCCCGCCCCTTTGGGCTGTGGCCCTTTAGGGCCTTGCTGACAAGCCTCCTGAGCTTGTCAAAGTCAGATTTCCTGAAGTCGAGGACTTCTGTGTTGCTGACTGACTTGCCAGTTTTACGGTGGATGGTGAAGGTGATCAGCTCGTGATCGCTGTCAGCCAGCTTACCTTTGATTAGGTCACTGATTAGGTCATCCCCTGTTGCCAGAACCAGGTCGAGTAGCGCTTTACCTCTCATTAGCTCATAGACTTTTGCATCAGATATAGCTCATCCATGCATGAGAGAAAGCTTTGCAACTGCTTGGATTTGGTCAAGCGCTCTTCCCAGGAGATATCTGGGTAGTTGAAGTCTGCCATGACAACCATGCACTGGGAGCATGCAGCCTCAGCTAATTCCCTGGCAAACTCCTGGCAATTTGCATTTGTGCAGGCAATTTTTGCATCTCAAGTGCAGGACTTTGTACTTGTTGAATTTCTTCTAATTTATTTTGGATCATTTATATAGTTCATCCACATCATTCTGCATCCTAACCCTCCCCTCCAGAATGTCTGCAACTCCACCCAACTTGTTGCCTGCAAATTTATTAAGCATGCACTCAATTCCATTGCCCAAATCAAATCAGTAATGAAGGCATTAAAAATATACCAGAACCAGGACAGACCCCTGGGCAACCCACTTGATACCTCTTCCCAAGTAGACAGTCAATCCATAGTCAAGTGTGTTGATCCAAGCAGTTATGTATCCACTGGTACTTTTGTCTCATCTGTAATTCCATACCTTCTTAATGAGAATATCATGGAAGGCAGCGTCAAAAGCCTTGCAAAAGTGAAGCTACAATTTGAGTCGGTCTAATAAAAAATATGAGATTCACCAAAAGAACCTTGTTTGCAAAAGTGAAGAAATATCACATCCACTTCCTGCCTCCAACCTTCACAGAACCTGTCACTATTGAATGAAATCAAGTTGGTCAGGCATGACTTGCCCTTAGTGTATACATGCTGGTAACTCCTTCTTCTTCCTTAGGTACTTCAAAATAGATTCCTTTAGACCCTGCTTCATGATCTTTTCAGGCATTGAGGTCAGACTAACTGGTCTGTAATTCCTCCAATACTTTTTGTTCCCTTTCTTAGAGGTGGGCACTATATTTGCCCTTTCCCAAGGACCTCACTTGACCTCCATGAATTCTCAAAGAGGATAGCTAAAAGCTTTGAAAATACCTTAGCTAATTCCTTCAGCACTTTGGGTATATCCAATCCAGCCTTCTGGACTCAAAGCCACCTAGCTTCTTCAAATAATCCCTGACTTGTTCTTCCACTACTCAAGGGTACCTTCCTTTCCTTTTTCATTTCCTTGTGACAAGGTATATAGCAGAATTTTCAGATTCGTTGGAATTTGGCAGGGCTGCACCATAAGCACTTCTGCTATGGGTTACCCATCTCCTTCCCTATCCTTGCTTCCAACTGCACTCATTGTCTGGTGGCTGATTTTATTCCTAAGAGTAAGTAAAAAAGGCATTAAATACTTAACTGTCTCTGGAACATCTGTCACTAGGTTGCCTTCTGCATTCAGACATTTTTCTTTGGTCCTCCTCTTACTTCTGACATACTTTAGTATCCCTTTTACATCCCCTACTAGTTGCATTTAGAATCATGCCTTGACCTTCCCCACATAATATTGTTGCAGGGCACTAAAATGTGCCTACTCCTTTAAGGGCAGAAACTTCCTAGCCAGGAAGCTCTTCAAGCTACGCAATGTACTACAGCTGTGGGTTGCCTGAACAATAGGCTAATGAAGTAATTAGCCAGCACCTGAAGATGTTCAGGTGATTGGAAGGAGACAAGGTCTTGAGCATATATAAGCCCCAAAGCTGGGATCAGCAGGAGTTGGTTCTCTGGTAACTGCCAGGGGAAGGAGCTCCTGCACAAAAGAGCTACTCAGAGATGTTTGGTTACCTGATTTTCTGCCTGCGAGACTAACAGGGTGCCAGGAGCTCATAAGATACCCAGGGCTAGGCATGCAATATTAGGGGAAATGTTTGCCTTCTTAAAGCGGTGGAGCATGGCCTCCATCATTATTGTTATGTTATAGCCCAGGGGGTTATGCTTATGTTGATGTTTGCACCAGTGGTTTGGGATGAGGATATGAGAAGAGGTACAGAGGCCTCATTCAGGCTCTAGGGGTGGCAAGAGATGCACAGGTACAAGCCTGCTGCAGCCCCACTCCCTGAAGTCCCCCAGTGACCTCCAGCAGCTGCAGAGCACCCCACTAACCCCCAGCACAGCTGGAGGTAAGCGGGGCCTGCGGTGGGAGAAGGTTAACCCCAGGCAGTGGAGATGAGGTGACTGAGTGGAGCTGAAGAGGGTCTTGCCCCACCGTGGCTCCTACTTCACCCAGCCCCCCAGGGAGCCATGAGACCAGAACCTCACAAACAGGCCGTGCAAAGAGGCACACTTGTCTGCCCGGCATGTGAGTTAGCTCGGAGTTTGCACAGGAAGGTGAGCGGGAGGGCCCAAGGCCCTGCCTGTGCACCCTAGGGAAGATAGTCCCAGCCTCAGCCAGCTTCCCAGTGGCATCATGCCGATGGGCATGCGCTGCAACCTGAGGGACCCCTCGGGGTCTGCGGTCCCCCTGCCCAGTACCTCAGAGGCCTCCACCCAAACAGAACCCATGGTTCTGGGTCCACACAAACAGAGCCCCTGGCTCTCAGCTGCAGGGGCTGCCTGTTACTTTTTCAACCGCTGGGGTTCAGGAGCACGGCCACCTCCCCTTGTGAGATCTGCTCCCTTTTGGGGTCTCTGGTGCACTCTGGAGGAGTGCCAGGCCACAGTCCAGAGACTGCGTGTCATCAGGGATGGTGAGTGGAAGATAGACTCCTACTGCCAGGCCCTTCTCCCCCTGGAGGTGGAGGTTAGACCAAGGTCTCCTTCCAAGACAAGGGAGGACTCCAGGACCTCCCATTCTGTCCAGCCAAGGAGATGGACAAAGGTGGTCAAGGGCCCCAAGGCCTGCCGCACCCAGGTCCCCACCCCGCTAGAGCTTTGCAACAGGTATGAACCTCTTGCAGCCCCAGCAGAGTCTGTCAAGCTGCCTGATCCCATAGGCAACAAAGGCTCAAAAGTAGCTACTGCCCCCACTCTCCCTAAGACAAAACTTGAAGTATTTGTCATGGGAGACTCCATCCTGCAGGGGACGGGGGGGGTAATCTGCCACCCTGACCCCTTAGCCCAGGAAGTATGCTGTTTCCCAGCAGCCCATATCTGAGACATCACAGAGAGGATCCCTGAGCTCCTCTGGCCCACTGACAACTACCCTATGCTCCTTATCTATGTGGGCACAAATGACACGGCTCGGAGCCCTCACATCCGGGTCATGAAGCGTTACAGGGATTTGGGAGTGGAGCTTAAGGGGTTGGAGGTGCAGGTGATATTTTCCTTGATCCTCCCAGTTTTGGCCTACGGGCTCAGGGAGAGGAGGATTGAGGTAGTGAACCAAAGCATGTGGTGCTGGTGTCATCGGGAAGGCTTCAGCTCCCATGTCTACAGTCCGGTCTTCAGTGAGAGAGGTAGTAAGCTGCTAGGAAGGGACAGCCTCCACTGGGAAGGAGGCTTTTCTCATCCAGACTGGCTGACCTTCTCCACTGGGCTTTAAACTAAGCCCACCAGGGGACAGGGGGCGGGGACTACCGCCACTGTTGGCCCACTTAGCAGCTCTTGCAAAGCCAGCAGGCCAAGGCCTTTAAGGAGCCCATCCCAACCTCAGCCCTGGAACAATCTGTAGGCAAGGCAAGAGCCCCCAAGGGGACACTTGCATGCCTGTACAGAAATGTCAGGAGCTTGGGGAATAAACGAGGAATTTTTCCTCCTGCTTAACACAAATAATTATGATGTCATAGGGGTAACAGAGGCTTGATGGGACTCCACCCATGACTGGACCACAGGTATAGATGGCTATACCATGTACAGGAGAGATCAAGTGGATAAAGGGGGCAGTGATGTAGCTCTCTATGTCAAGAAGAGCTATGTATTCCTGCAAGCTGACATTGGCAACCAGGGTGGATGACTGGCGTTAAAATCCATGGGGAATACAGCACAAAGAACACAATGGTGGGAGTCTATTACAGACGTCCCACCCAGAATCAAGAGCTTGACCAGGAGTTCACCAGAGAATAGGCTGAGGCCTCACACTCCCACTGCATGTTTGTCATGGCAGACTTCAACTACTCAGACATCTTGTGGGAAGAGCACTCAGCCAAATCTGAAAAGTTGCAAAGCTTCCTCACGTGCGTGGATGAGCTCTATCTGACATGTTACCTCTCAGCTCTATGTTCTTGGGGAACCATGACACAGGACACAGCCTATCTGACTCACAAAGAATTCCCCCCTCCCCTCCTCTACCTGAACAAGAACTGATTACGAAAAAAAATGAAGATGCAGTGGGAGACGCACCTAAAGCCCTCCAGATAAGGGAACAACTGCCCTAGGTCTCATTTGCATCCAAGATGGAACCAGATGACAATTCATTTACATGGGAGATGGAGAACAGAAAGCCCAAAGCAAAAACCGCAGTGAATTCTGGGATCAGAGAAGCAGGGTAGGGGGTGGAATCTGTGCTCTAAATGCTAATCAACCCACATTTACGCACACCCGGCTCAGCATTTATCAGACCAATTCTAATCTGGATTTACAAAAGGATTTCCGCCCCCCCACCTCCCGTCCACTATGGGAGGCCTTTTTAAACTTAATTGACTAGGGACTAAAGCTCAGTTCCCAGGTTAGGAAATGGTGAGAAAGACCCACATAGGATGGAGGACTGGATCCACCTCCAAGGAGGAATATTGTGCACTGGTCCAGATCTGCAGGGATCGTACAGGAAAGCCAAGGCTGAGACAGAACTCCAACTAGCTACAAGTATCAAAGACAATAAAAAGTCCCTTTTTAGATATGTGGGGAACTAGATGAAAAGCAAGGGCAACATTGGACCTCTGCTAAACCAGATAGGACAACTGACAACTGAAACCCAGGAAAAAGCCAACTTACTAAATAGGTACTTTGCATCAGTCTTTCACCAGTCCCATGGGACGCCCCTGCCCATTATGGGATAGGGAGGAGTGGGTGAGGGAGATTCCTTACTCTCCACCAATGCTGACCTCATGAAGGAACACTTTTAGAGGCTGGATACCTTGAAGTTGTGGAGGCCGAGAAATTGGCTGGAATGGGGCTGCCAATGGAGTGGAATTAATGACAAGCTTGATGGTTGAATTCAAAAGAAAACTTTACTTACAACTGGGATACAGTGTAGGCACACTCCATAGAGTTGCAGAAAACAAGTAGAAAACAGAAAAGTAGAAAACCAGGTGGCACACCGATGTTGTTCAAGCATGCAGGGCACGGGGTATGTCTGGATTCTGGCAACGGGGAGTTGTTGGTGGTTGATCAGGCTCCAGTGTAGCTCTGAGATGCACGTGTAAGTTGTCTCCGACCTGCATGCGAGCTCTCTCCTCCTTCAACTTGGGCAGAAATGTCCCAAGCCTTTTGTACGGCTAGCGAGCCAATTGCTAGCTGCCACGTATGAATAATTTACTTTAAGCCAATCAAAAGCATGCATACAATGGTGCAGCTACAAGCTTTGGCGGGAACTATTTTCTTGCACCAAGGGATTTCCCCTGCAGCGGGAAAGAGCCCTTGCAACAGGTACTCGCGTTGTGCTGGAACATGGCTGTGCCAAGGCATTTTTTAACCATTGAGCTCTGACAGAAGTCAGCCGGCCCTGACAGTTTATACCCCAGGATAATCAAGGAGCTGGCTAGCATCATAGCTCAGCCCCCGGCATGGATCTTCGAGAACTCCTGGCACTCTGGTGAAGTGCCCAAAGACTGGAAGAAGGCCAATGTGGTACCTATATTCAAGAAAGGGAGGAAAGTGGATCCGGCAAACTACAGGCCCATCTACCTGACCTCTGTTCCAGGGAAGGTCTTAGAAAAGATTATCAAAGAGGCCATTCTTAACAGACTGGCTGATGGCAGCAACCTGAGGGATAGCCAGCATGGGTTTGTTGTGGGTAGGTCTTGCTTGACCAATCTTATTTCCTTTTATGACCCAGGTGGCCTATCACCTAGACAAGGGAGAGGAGATTGATGTCATATATCCTGACTTTAAAAAAGCTTTTGATATGATATCCCATGATTATCTCTTAGCAAAACTGGCTAACTTCAGCCTTGGCCTTACCATGATCCACTTACTGAGGAATTGGCTCTGCGGTAGGACACAGAGGGGGTGGTTGATGGAAGTCAAATCATCGTGGTGCCCCGTGACCAGTGGGGTTCCTCAAGGCTCTGTCCTTGGGCCTACACTATTCAACATCTTCATTAATGATGTGGAAATTGGTATCAGAAACAGACTGGCCAAGTTTGCCCACAACATCAAACTTTGGGGTAAACTATTCACACCTGAGGATAGGAAGGAGATCCAGGCTGACCTTGACAGGCTCGGGAAATGGGCGGACGAGAACCTGATGGTGTTTAACTCCGAAAAATGCAAGGTTCTCCATCTTGGGAAGAAAAACCCGCGGCATGCTTATAGGCTTGGCAGTGCTATACTGGCTAGCACTATGGGTGGAATGGACTTGGGGGTCATGATTGACTACAAGATGAACATCAGTCTTCAGTGTGATGCTGCAGCTAGTAAAGCGAGCAAAATGCTGGCTTGCATTCATAGATGCTTCTCAAGCAAATCCTAGGACGTCATTCTCCCGTTATACTCGGCCTTGGTGAGGCTGCCACTGGAGTATTGCAACCAGTTTTGCTTGTCCACATCCTTTTTGAATTGTGGAGCCCTTGAGAGAGTGCAGAGGAGAGCCACATGCATGATCAGAGGTCAGGAAAACAGACCTTATGATGAGAGGCTGAAAACTATTGAACTCTTCTGCCTGGAAAAGTGCAGGCTGAGGTGTGATCTGGTGGCCACCTGTAAGTTTATAAGGAGTGTCTGGGGGAATGTCTGTCGAACAGTCACAAACTCCTCCGTGACCATTTAAGGCTGGACATATGGAAGAACTTCTTTACTGTCTGAGCCCCCAAGGTCTAGAATAGCCTGCCACTGGAGGTGTTTCAAGCACCTACTTTGAACACCTTCAAAAGAAATTTGGATGTTTATCTTGCTGGGATCCTATGATCCCTGCTGACTGCCTGCTCCTGGGGCAGGGGACTTCTGAGGTCCCTTCCAGCCCCAATGTTTATAAAATCTATTAAAAAAAAAAATGAAGGAATGACTGGCTAGAATACAGTACTGCAGAGAAGGACCTGGGAGATACAGTAGATCATAAGCTGAATATGAACCAACAGCATACTCTTGTTGCAAAAAAACCTAGCAGTATGTTCTAGTATATTAATAGCCATGTCACTTGTAAATCCAAGGAGGTAATTCTTCCAGTCTCCCTGGCACTGGTGAAGCCTCGCTTGGAGTATTGTGTCTAGCTGTGGGCCTCACACTTCAAGAAAGATGTGGACAGATTGGAAAGAGCCAATGGAGAGTTATAGAAATGATTAGAGGCCTGGAAACCTGACATACAAGGAATGGCTGAAAGAAATTGGGTTGTTTAGTCTGGAGAAGTGGGATTTGATAATAATCTTCAAGACAGGAAGGGCAATTACAAAGAGAATGGAGGTGGACTTTTTCTCTGTGGTTGTAGGGGACACAACTGGGAGCAATGGCTTCAGATTGCAGCAGGTGACACTTAGGTTGGAGATTAGGAAGAACTTTCTGACTATGAGAGTTGTTAAATATCGGTGCAAGCTTCATGTATTAGTTGTGGACTCTCCATCCCTGGAAATTTTCAAGAACATGTCGAACAGACACTTGGCTTAGATGTTTTGGTCAGGGATGATCCTGCCTTGAGCAGGGTCCTGGGCAAAGTGACCTCATGCGCTTCCTTCCAGCCATACCTTCATATGATCCTATGAATTATCTATCAGGTCTGCTCAAGTGACAGCGCACAGGCCACACGTAGCCCATGAGAGGTTATCATGTGTCCCTTGGGCTCCCACCTGGTGCCATTGCTTTTATCACTTGCTGCAGGATCTCTGGGCTTCCCCCTTCGTCCTATGGCTTTTGCTGCATAGTACTACTTCAGGGGCTTGGGCAGTGCAGCCTATACCCCAGATGACTGATATAAGGTGGTATAGGGGGAAGCCCATGTCTAGGCAGCTGAAGATGAAACAGTGTCATGTTTGGTGCAGTGGGTGGATGCCCACGTGTGAAGTGTGGAGAAGCTTGTGCAGTGCATGGGGCATGTGGCCCTGGCTGTTTGGAAGTTGGATAACTGATCTATAACCCCAAGAAACTATCTATGGGCATTTATACAGATGCTCTGGGAGCAAGTGAGGGATTTTATATATAGGTTTCTAGGGTTGGAAGGGAGGTCTAAATTTAATTAGGGCTAGGGTGGCCATCACAGAGAACAGTTCAGTTGTCCTCTGTCCTCTATTGATACAAAGCCGGACACCTTTATGTCCTCTATTTTTCTCTTGAAGAGGACAAAGGATAGAGTAACAGAAAACTGGAATGTCCTCTATTATGGCCACCCTAATTAGAGTGGCTCTGAGAGCTGATTTAATAAAAGTGCTTGGAATGTCACATATATCAGTGTCCCCATGCTGAAAACATGCCCCTGCCAACATTTAACTCAAGCTCCTTGAATGATGTGTCAAAATGTATGCATATATTTATATTTATGCATTAGGAGTAGTCCCATTGACCATCCAGTATAAAGCAGTTTCTCAGGATTTTTTTCAGAGTAAAGTTACCTTTAGGGGAGAATCTTCCTTTTGGCCGGTCTAATTTGAGGCACCTTCAAATTCATTTACTAGCAAGCACTATATTGTTTCTTCTCAAATATCTGATTTGAACAAGAGAGTTGGCTTGGTAGAAAATATTAAGGAAGTTAAAGGAAAAATGCCAATTTTGAGAATTCAGCAGGAGATAAAAATATTACTTGGAGTTCTTGTTAAAGACTCTACAACTTTTCATTAAAAAAAATAATTACTTAATAATTATACCAAAAGTGCAATGATATTGTTACCTTTCTAGTAGGGCTTGAAGGCAAGAACTTTCATTAAACCCTTTTCTATATTGTATAATAACTATGATTTCCTCTGTAAGTCAGGAAAGTATTATATATTTTACAAAAATGTGCTATCTGTGACTCTGGCTAGGCTGTCTGCCTTAATAAAGAAGGTGAAGATAGAAAAGGGAACTTACCAGTTTTTGCAGCTGCCATGACAGGTCATAGTGTTTTTCTACTGTGAGCCTTTCTGTGATACCTGAGTGCCTAGAGGAGATAAGAAAGGAAAAATAACTGAAAGTTTGTCTCCAGTTACTGGACTCCTTGGACAACTATCACGCAAAGAAAAGTATGTTTACAAGCAGTTAGTATGTAGAATTATGTAACATTCCCACCTATGTTTCTGTAACTACTATTTAAACTAGAAAAACATGGAGAGCCCATTTAGATACCTGTCTAAATGAGAGTGTGGTGATGGAGAGAAATTTCAAAATCTGATTTTTTGAATAGCAGATGCATTTTTTCCATTTTAAAGGATTAAGACATGGCAAAAAGAGATTTTTTTTCTATTGACCCGTTTTTCCTCTCTCTAGAAAGCAGGAGTAGCTACAGGGCATTTCAACAGGTAGGCATAAGATTCCCTTCTGGGACATGGTGTTTATTTCTATGAAGTGACCCCGTTTATGTACCTCCTATTTGCTAGAAGTCACTGGGTGCATCTACATATGCTATAAATGTGACACCGTAAACTCCAGTGCAGTTCATGTGTACCTGGAACTGCAGCACATTGAGCTGGGGTGGTGCAGGGAACTCAGGGAGTCAGTCTGCCAGCCTGGAGCTTCTCTGTTTCCACTCTGTGTGCTGCAGAGGGGCTGGCTGGGGCATGAGGGTGCTACAGAGCCGGGCTAGCTAGCAGGCAGCCCTTGCACTGTAGGTATGTCTGCACAAGACACTTAACTGCACAGCAGCATAGTTTACTGAGCAGTTAGCATGAACATCTACATGTAAACAGTAAAACTTGCTAATCATGAGTAAATTTCTACCTGCAAATGCAAGTAGCAAATTTATTTTCAATGAGTAATGGCACAGTAGCGCTTATGTAGACACCTAACTGGGAGCAAATCTTCTCGTGGTCAGCTATCCACCAGAGCATGGGAGATTTCTCTCTGTCCCCAGGAGCTACCACCAGATCTATGTCCCCTTGCCTTGGCAGCAGGGAGGTCCAAGTCCCCCACTCCAAGATTGTGATCAGGGAGTTGGGGCTGGGAGATCCTTATCTCCCAGTGCCAGCTTTGTGACTGTAGAGCTGGCAGTAGGAGACCTTTATGTCCCAGGTCCAGGCCCATGACCACAAAGCTGGTGCTGGGAGATAAGGATCCCCCATGCTGGCCCCACAGTTGCAAAGCCTTTGCTGAGAGATAAGGGTCTGCCAGTGGTGGTCCCATGACTGTGGAGCTTGGGCTGAGAGATAAGGGTCTCTCAGCGCCAGCCCCAGGGTGTAGAGTCCCAGGGTGCAGGATAGGTCCCAGCCTCCTTCCCTGATCTGCTAGTGGTGCATCTAGCAGCAAGCTAGCTGCTAGTTGCCCCACTAGCAAATTGGGGTAGGGGGCTGGGACCTACCGTATTGGGTAGGGGGCTGGGACCTGCCAAGGCAGGGGGTCGGACTAGATGATCTGCCCAGGTCCCTTCCGACTCTAGACACTATGATACTATGATATGATATGATACCTGCCCCTCCCCTGTTTCCAAGTCCTCTGCCTCTGATTGGGTAGCCAGGGCTATGAGTTCCCTGCTGCAGGGCCAGGGGGACATTGTCTCCATCCTAGCAGCAGGCAGCCCCTGGGGTCAGGGTATAATGTCCCAGCTCTGGCCAGGAGACACCTCTCTCTTTGCCCTATGCTCCCTGCCAGCCTCTAGACACCTGGGGGGAGTCTAGAGCTCCCCCTTGTGGCAGCAGGGGCCCACTGCAGGGCCCCAGGAAGCAGGAGCAGTTTGCTGCAATTAGCAGCAAATCTCCTCTGGCTTCCTTGCATGGGTAGATACCTGCCCAGTAGCATTTACTTATGCATAGTTTACTCACTAATAAACTGATCCTGGGTTAAATGCATGTGTAGACACCCTCTGTATGACCCTCATGCCTCAGTCAGTCCTGGTCACCATCTACACATGCATTGCAGTGGCATAAGTAATTCTACCATAGGCTAGTACTTGTTTCAGGCAGTACTATCCTACAGCTGAGTTAATTAGTTTACTGTGGTCTAATAGCGCTGCAGGTGTAGCCAGTGATGCTCCACAGTAAAGTGCATGGCTAGGTGCTGCAACTGACGCTCTTTGGAATCTTAGCCATTTTGACTTCCAATTCCTGTGACTGACTGCTCACACACTGGGAAAAAAAAAGAAAAATAAGCAGAGTTGTTTAAATGCATATTGTTCATATTCACTGTACATAGGTAAATATATTGGTGGATTACACTGAAAATGCATTTTGGGTTATTTATTGTAAGAATAGCATGAAGAAGTCCCTTTATGGTAGATGCCATATAAACATATCCAATTAGTAAGAAATAGCCCCTCTCCCAAAGGGCTTAATCTTTTTTGTGAGAATCAATGTAGGGAATAATTGTCTTCTGCCATTTCTATAGAGCATCCTAGCTACAAACTCAACCCATTAGTGGCTCATCTCAAAGCAAAGTGAAGTGGCTCTTTCATCTTTGTTACCGTGGCAGTCTTACCTCAGACGTCTTCTATTCCAATGCTCATAAGATGGATCATTGCCGTTATAATATGTTTTGATCTTACCCAAGCAGATGTTTGCAATGTTGCTGTTACCTTGGAGAACAATGAGGTTTTCTGTTGTTGCAGATAATATAACATGGAAACAAAGGGTCCATATCTGAAAAGGTTTTAAACAGCAATACCCGCATTGAAATCAAAGAGATGCGCTGTTACTCATTGGCTCTAAGAATCAGGACTTTTATCTGGGTCCCAAACTAAGGACCCAAAACTAGTGAACAATTTTTAAGCTTTTAATTGCAGGACACAATTTGCAGGAGACATGCATACATTTCATCCAATGCTTACTTTTTCAAGCCATAGATATATTTTTCAAAAATGCTAGTAAAACCCAAGAAGTTGCATGGCTATTTTCTGGTGAGTTAGAGTCACATAAGAATGCGAAGGTCAGATGATTATGTTAGACTCATAGAAAATTCATATGAACGCTCGGAAGTTTGGTGCAGATTTATCTTTGTTGCATGTGTAACAGGTAATCACACTGTGGTTGGTGCCACTTAGACTTGCACATCTAGAAACTGATTCTGCTGTTATTTTTTCTTTATTGTTATTCAATATAATGCTAAATTATTTCAGTAAATAAAAAACACAGTCAAATTGCTATTTGAACACTTAGCAGCTGAACAACATCTGATAAAGATGAGTATGGTCTTGTATATCTTTAACTGTTTTTCTTTAACTTTATTTTAAATCTATTTTAAGTACATATATATTGTCCCAATTCTTGGTATGAGGTAACTCTGAATTTGCTATTGAAAATAATTGTTTCTTGGAGGAAGAGTAGCACAAATAGATTTTGCTGAAAATGAATTGAATGTAGATAACATAAATGTCATTAGTTTTCTTTTAATTGGAAAAAAAACCTGGTAGGCTCCCTTTTCACTTAACATATATTACAACACAATTTCTTCTTGGAAATTATCAGAATCACTTCATCAAGTGTGGCTACTGCTAAGCATAGGGGTACTTACAGAATAATGGAATCATTCAGGGTAGAAGAGACCTCTACTTCCTTATCTAGGTCTATCTGCTTCCATTGCTGTAGTATGGATTTCATTATTCTTAAAATAGCCTTGAATATCTTCAGTGATAGAAATTCTGTAACCTCCACTGGCAGTTTGTTCTATTATGTAACTGTTCTCCTAGTTATAAATTGTCCCTGCTGAACTTCAGTTTAGTTATTACTACTTTGTGGTCAGTCCTTGTTGACTAATGAGAACAATTGATCCTGTTCTCATCATAACATTCATTAAATACTTATAGTTTTGCTGTCTCCCCTCAGTCACCTTTTCTTTAAATTAAATATGCCCTCTTCTCTTTAACCTTTCTTCATAGGTTTTATTAGCCAAGTATTTCATCATGTGTGTCTCCCACCTCTGAATCTTCTCCAGCTCTTTTTTCCTATTAAAAAAAGTCTGCCAAAATTAAAGAGACTATTCCAGTGGAATCCATGGTAAGAGTTCAGCAGCACATCATAATCGATTATTATTTTTTTGTAATATGAATTCTTATCAGTGCCTTGTACAATGGTATTAAAACTTTGCTCACTCTAGTGGAAATACCTTGCCTGATGTATTTTAGGTTTGCATTGTTCTCTCTCTTTTTTTTTTTTTTACTTTGGAGGGACACAGCCATCCTGGAATTGATGCATACCTCCAGATTTTTCTCTTCCTTGGGTGTTTTCAGCTGAAGAGTTCCAAATTTAGAGCAGATGTTTCTTTTGTTAGTTATAAATGCATGACCTTGCATGTTAAAACTATTTATTTTTCATCCCATTTCTATTACTTCAGTCTTCAAGTTTCCTTCATGTTTCAGGCAGAAAACACAGTATGGTACTGCAGATAACTCAGATGTCTGGCACTAGCCTGCAGTGTAATTTTGAGTAATTGTGCTTATTGAGTAATTTTCTATACTTTACTCTTTCTGTTGTAATTCTCAATATAGATGTGGAGGTTGATCATGCTTATCACCCGAGACATTCCTGTAAACCCAGGGTGAGACCTCGTGAGCCAGATAACCTAACAGATGTTTAGCTTTTATTTCTTTGATTCAATTACAAATTGGTTTCAGCAATTTACACAGTATAAGCTTGGTTCCTATCTCATACACAGGCAAGCATAGTTTAGTAGAATATTTCAAAAATCCTCTGTGCTTGCCGTGTATGGCAGTTGATTATAATCATAGACATAAGGACAAAGAACACTAAGGCAGACTGCAAGAATTAATCAATTGGCTTAGCTTTTATTTATTTATTTTCCCCCCTACCAATACTATATATAAAGCTACTGAAGGTTTTTATGATAAACACCTAGTTGATCATAGTGTTTATGAGAAGCACTTGTCACACTCATATAGCATATCACCCTAGGAAATCCTTGCTTCTCAAGTTATGAAAGGTCATTTAAATCTCAGGAAATAAGATTAAGACCATTGCATCTTGGTATTTTCTCTCCAGAACATAATCTTTTCAAAATAAATGTATAAATCAACAAAGGGTGTTCCAAAATCATATTTTTGTCTCTAATATTCTTTAAAAAAATGTTTATATTTTGTGAGCTTCAGATATGTATTTAAATTACTCATTTTTTTCCTTAATAGTGGTTTTTAGGACCATCTACTATGTCAGCAGATAAAACTTAGATCAAATGACAATACTGTTTCATTCTTTCCTTTTAAAAAAAAGAAAATAACTGCATATATCCTTTAATAAAAAAGACAAACCTTTCTACTGGCTTGGAAATTATATGGGAGATAATTGTATTAGCAGAGTTCATAGTGCCCCCTGACCTGCTGTTCTGGAATTTAACAACAGGCTAGTTATTTGGAGAACAAGCATCCAGAATTATGGTATTCTGCTAAAGGCTCAGAGGCACAAATTTCCCTGTTGGTTTCTGTCTTTTGTACCATACAAGTCTTCCAAATTACTTCCAAGGGGTACATTTTCTAGGGATCAAATGTTCTTGGTTAGGGACAGAAGTTACACATAAACTGGTTTAAGTGATCAGGCAGAATAGAAGTTCAGTGCACATAAACCAGTTTCAAAATTACTGAAATTGGTTTAAGATAACCCAGTTGAATGTAGTATCAGACTTAATTGACTTGAGTCAAACCAGTTTATGAAACTTCTGTCCCAGGCCCCTTTCTGGTTCAAGTTAAATCTCAGTCCCCCAGCATGCTTTCCAGCTCTGGGCTGGGCTGTGTTGTCTGCTCCAGAGAGCAGAGCTGGCTCTGCCCCTGTGGTCCCTAGCTAGAACAGTGTGGCCTGGCTGACAAAGGGGGGGCAAGCCTGGCTGGGGATGCAACCCAGTTTAAAGGGGGGATGGGACTGCCCCTCCCTGGCAATCCCTAGCTGGGGGCTGGGGCCAGGGAGGGCGGTTAAACACCCCTTCTTCCACTCAAACATCTTTTTGGCTGCAAATGTGGACTACAAATCCCAGAGGCACCTAGAAACAGGAAGAGATGAGCAACCCTGTAGAGTTCTGCTGCTGTGATTGTGGACTGCAAACCCAAGACTTTGGGGGAAGCAGAAAGAGGGAGTGAACACACAGCCATATAGTTGCGCCAAGGCTTCTGGCCTGAGCCACTGCAAGCATGTAGCTACATTTCCTGAATGAAAGGTAAATGTCTGTTCACTTTTGTTTCAATTTAATCTGTGCAGTTTAGACTAACCTGTAAAGACTGAATAATTCAGCCTTAGGCTTTTTGACTGTCTGTACCTAGCCTTAGTGTCTGGTGATGAGGAGTACACAAAATCTGAAACTTTGTATTGCACTGATAAAGGGTAGATGATCTTCTGAAAAAAGTTTAAGTTTATTGCTAAGTAAGATTTTTATTAAATATGTCAAATGCAATGGAAATTAGACAGTACTGTCTGCTATGATTTCTTTTAAATTTACACTTCTAGTATATGTTGATTCAATAAAATACAAGTTCCAGGCTGTTTTTTCTAGTGCTGTTATGGTTTGGTATCTCTATCATCTACCCTATCCACTCCAGCCCGATAAGTTGGAATCCTCTTCTCAGGTCCTAGACACTCAAGTGCTGTATAAAGCTGAAGCAGCAAGCCAGCATCACTTGCCGTACACTTCTCAAGTATGCAACATTCACACATTTCTTTCCAGGCAATGAGTTCATAGGCAGTTCACAATTTACATGCATTTTGGGAAGAAGAATGTGGATTTTTGGTTTGTTAGTTATAAACAATTATTTGGGTCTTGTACATAAAATGCGTTTGAGGAATCCAGCTTGTTATAAGTACTGCAAGAACTCTCTTCTCATTATTAGTCTGTAAATCATTCTCTAAAAGTAACTTGGCAAACATGGCCAAATGAGCTTACTCAATTAACATAGGAATATTTTATTCCTTTGTTGTGTTCTGCTATTGTATCTGACAGTTTTGCTTCTCCGATCTAATTAAAGATTTTTGGCAAGCATCAGAGTGTTATAGATTTTGAAAATTTGAACCAAACCTGGCCCAGAGCAATTGCTTCAAATCAAGAGGAGAGCTAACCTTTAATTTACTTCTAAAGTTGACAGATTTGTTACCATGAGAAATGTTGATTCCTGTTCAGTCCATGTGCATAGTAGATTCTACTTTGTGTGATCAAGTTATAAATATGCGCTTTTCCAAATATTTTTTTCCTCTGTTATTCATAGTCAAAATACTGCAAGACTAAACTACAAATAACTGACAGAATTTTAGGCTTTCATGTTCCTATGTGTCATAATTCAGTAAGTCAGTCATATTCAATAAATTGAGGGTTTTATGATTAGGCTTTTGTGAAACTGAACACTTTTTTCTGTCAAAAGATGTCAGGTATGAAACTACAGAACTCTGCCTTCATTCCTTCTCTAAATAGGACTGAAGTTTTTATCCTGTTCTTGGCTGCTTTTTTATTCTCATCCAACATTGGCTGCATCAGTTGAATGTTGGGTCTATATTCTTCCCTAGGCTGTGATCTTTTGTACCATCCTCCTGGCACAAAGCAGCTCTAAATCCCCCATGGAAAGATTGCCTTATGTATAGGAGGATTCTGTGGAAATGTAAAGCATCCATAGCGGTTCTAAAGAATACTATTCTACAGAATACTGCACAAGGAAAGTGATTCCTGCTGGGTAGTAGCATGTTTATCTTGAGAGGCTGTATTGGCTGTTTAGTTGCAATAGTTTGATCCTGCACAAGTTAGAGCAGCATAAATTATTCTGTGCAACTGGCTTGGCACACAGTAATACATACCTGCCTCTAGCTGAAGATGCTTTTCTTACCTCATCAGTACTTTGGGACATTATTATGCAGTATGCAGTAACAAATACATTGTCAGTGCTTAACAAACAATTATTCATACTAAAATATATAGCACTGTCTCCTCCAAAATGAGTATAGTGGTTCTTTGAAGAAAACAGTAGGGGATACCATACCATAATAATGGTAATTAATAGTATTTGGAGACTAATTCACCACTGCATTAATCTGGTTTTAAGAACTGGTTATCAAAAATCTGAGTGGCTGAACCTCTTACTACCCGACTGTATAGAAAACAATTTGCTACAAATTATAGCTCTCTGAAAACTTACCCACAAAGGTTTCCTTATACCCATTTTTCTGTAAGGTACTACTAGAGACTGGGCTATCAAATCTATTTCACTGATATTCATTAAAGCAGTAGGTGTCAGGGTCTCTGGCAAGTAAGGCCCAGCCAGGCTGAGCTCTTGAGCTTCCACACCTGACCTTGACCCTGGCCTATAATGTGACTGCCCCAGTTCTGTAAGTGGATTGGCTGCTAAGAGCATCACTGAATCCTTTTAAGCACACCTGCAGCTTCAGGCTGCATGTGCACCTTGACAACAACATCAGTCTGCTCTGGCAAGCCTCACTGCTTTCCCTGGTTTTCCTGGCTCCTGACTAGACTTTGTTTTTTCCTGATCTGATCTTGGATCTTCCTTGAAACTTGATACTGGCTCTCTGACTCAGCTTCGGCTTTCCCTGACCTTGCTCTTGGACCTTCCCTGGAGCTCGGCACCAAGTTCTCTGACTCTCCCGGCTTCTGAATTCAGTTTGCACCCCAGATTGTCTCTTGGATCTCACCTTTGGCTCTTTTGGGAACTGGTCCTGTGTTCTTTGCTCTCAGGTCCCTTATGTGATGCTCCAAACCTTCACAATAGACATCAATAGAATGGAACTAGGCAGGCCACAGCATTAATCCTGAGTGGCCCCACAAATATCTTTCAGGCAAAGACAGCTCTGGACATAGGTGCTGACTTTTATTTTTGCCAGGGGTGAGCCTAAGATGGTGGACATGTGATAGGCCTCTCCTAGAGTAATCACCTTTTCAAAATGGAAAGACAGGACACATGGCTGTCTTCCTCTCCCTGCCCCTGGTGGCATGGCTGGAACAGAGCTGAGCAGAGCCCATGCGGGGTTTCATATACTTTCATAGACATTAGGGCTGGAAGGGACCTCGGAAGATCATTGAGTCCAGCCCCCTGCCCAAAGGGCAGGCAGTCAGCTGGGGTCACAGGATCCCAGCAAGATAAGCATCCA
>JAGPOW010000261.1:224915876-224963236 GCA_030014935.1 Caiman crocodilus | reverse complement strand
GCTGGAAGGGACCTCGGAAGATCATTGAGTCCAGCCCCCTGCCCAAAGGGCAGGCAGTCAGCTGGGGTCACAGGATCCCAGCAAGATAAGCATCCAGTTTGTTCTTGAAGGTATTCACTATAGGCGCTTGAACCACCTCCGGTGGCAGGCTGTTCCAGACCTTGGGGGTTCAGACAGTAAAGAAATTCTTCCTGATGTCCAGCCTGAAACGGTCTTGTAGTAGTTTATGACCATTTGACCTAGTCATCCCTTGGGATGCTCTGGTGAACAAATGTTCCCCCAGATACTGGTGGTCACCCCAATAAACTTATAGGTGGCCATCAGATCACCCCTGAGCCTGTGATTTTCCAGGCTAAAGAGCCCCAGGGCTCTCAGCCTGTCATCGTAGGGCCTGCTTCCCTGACCTCTGACCATGTGCGTGGCTCTTCTCTGGACTCTCTCAAGCTTCTCCACATCCTTTTTGAATTGTGGAGCAATTGGGTTGGGGTGGATATGGGCTGCCTGCTGTGGGCTTGGGGCTCTCTGCCCTGCTACCCTCCTCCAGGGAGCCCTGTGCCACCTGTGCCACCACCCTGCCTGCCCAGCATCAGAGAAGGGCACAACTCTGCATTGCTGCCTCCACTGCGGCCAGGCAGGTAGGGGGTTCCTTGTCATGGTGCCATGACTGGTGTCCAGTTTCTGGGGGGAGGGCAGCAGGACAGGGAGCCCCAAGCCTGCTGTGGGCTGTACATATCTAGGGGGTATGTGCTGCCCTCCCCCGCCATGCCCTTCTCCCCAGGTGTGCATTCAGTAGCAGGGAGTGGCTGCTTGGAAGAGCTGCCCATGACTCTGTCCTGCTTCCTTTTCTGGCCCCAGGTCCCATGCACCCCCCTGGTTTACATGGGGCCTAGAGTTGTATTATTCAGTTTAAGATTGAAGCAAAAACAAATATAACTTCTTTGGAATGACTTAAGAACAACCTGCAGGGCTGTGAAATAGGAGTTTCATTACCAAGAGTAGCTAACAGACAGCAGAACAAAGAATAGCCTGGTTGGTGGAACATTAAGGCCATTAAAAATGAGAGGGCATTAACATATGTGGAATTAAGTATTTAGAAGGGATCAGGTAGATTATAATGAGCCATGAAATCCCTCAGCACTGCCTGACTAGAAATGCTGCTGCCACTGTCAGGCGGTTGGCTTTAAACTTTGGATTGACCAGGAATCAAAGGGGGTTGAAAGGACCCTGGAGATATAGTCCCTGGAGATATCAATACCTTCCTTGTCTTTTTTCCTGCTTTTAGAAATCATGGCATATGGCAACCTTTTAATTTAATTTTAAACCATACTTGATATGAAATTTTGCATTGAATTATACATAGTAATAATATATAATCAGATCTTCAGATATATATCTGAAATAATATACATCAGATTTTTCCCCTCCATGCAAGATAGCTTTCAAATCTGCAGAAACCTGAAGAAGCTACTGAAAGGTCACACTAGTATGTCTTGAATAGGTAACCATGGAGTAGGAAAAAAACATATTTTCTTTTCTTCAAAAAATATGTTTTTTTCCTAAGTGATGCCCTCACATAGCTATTGATGGAGTTAATGAGGATGGATCATGTTATTATGCAATTATTTCTACATGAAGTGTAATCTAAATAGAGTCTTAAAATATATTTTGTAAAGAAGTGGCAGGTCCTAATTATTAATTGCATTGAAGTCCTGTGGAGTTAAGAGTTTACCACCTGAACATTGTGTGCATACGTAAGAGGTTAGTTTTGAAAGGATTTATGATTGGCCTAACTGAGCCTTCATGAAAGTTAATGGGAGTTTTACCACTGACTTCTGTGGGAGCACTGTTAGATAAAGACAGAGTGTTTGAAGCTTGTTTTCCAATAGAGATTTTTTATTTTTAAATAAAAGTTGGCTGATGGTTCAAATACAGCTGTAGAATTGTGTTTTTCTAATCAGAGCTTTCTCTGTAGCGGACAATTTCTATTTCCTAAAGGATCTGTTAGAGCATAAAGAACCACTTACTTCTTAATAACTGTATTTTCTTAAATAACTCTGATTGCCTACATTCTGAGCCAAGAAAATAAAACGATTTCTTATGGATGAGATATTCTTATTATTGGCCTAAAGATATTTTGTAATGAAATTTGCTGTTTCTTGGAACACCCTCATTTGCAATCAGGGTTTTAAATATTCCACCATAGCATTTTGCACAGAACATTTTATATGTAGAAAAAGATAATCAGCTCTTTATTTTTAAATGAAAAAAATTGACAGCTAGCAGACACCACAATGTCGTTAGGTAGTTGCAACTTCTGACCATCAATTTACTTTTGCCTTACTTTTCAGAACGATAGATTTAGTAAACTTAAAATTTGAATGTATTTGTTTTACAATAAAGTGTAAGAATTTCATCCCTTTCCTTAAAGCTTCTAATCATTGGAAAGTACTTACAAACTAGGGTCTGAGAAGAGATGTGAAAGTCACATCAAAATCAGAAAATTTCAGGAAAAAAAATGTTTCTATGGGATTTTAATTTTTTTTTCCCAGGTCCTGGTATGGAAAAAGGGGAAACTGGGTGCAAAGACTGAAAGGAAACCCTAATGTTAAATATATTCTCTTGTAATGAACAGTCAAAAAAAAGCATGACAAAGAAAGAGGCCAGAGTTTGGAGATGCTTTCAAAATCAAGAAACAAGCTAACATGAAAATATAGAGTTTATTTAAATTCAGGCAACTTTTAGGTTTAATGAAGTACGTGAAGAATATAATGAGAATTCAAAATAAGAACCTGAGCATCTTGCAGGCACAGAGTCTCATTAGAGAATTTGTAACAGAAAACTCAAGCTATTCTTCAATTCAAAGATTAGATTAGTAAAAAACCTATTTAAACATGTTATAGTTCTTTATTAGATTACTAGTTTTGCCTACAATAAATGCCTATACAGGATGATAATACAAGACTAAAAAGTCTGATATTTACTACAAAGTTTAGGTATATTCCCAAATTTACTTTTGGTTCTTAGCACTGTGCTGTGTTAATGATAATATAATTAATTTTTTACAGGGATACTCATTTACCAGGATTTTCTTTAAAAGCATGGGGTTCTTCTTACTTATAACATCAGCTCTCCATTTAATTACTATGTCTGAGTCCTATTGAGAGAATTTTCCTTTTTGTTTACAAGCTGGCAAAATGAAGCTTCCTATTGTCAACATTTTACTATTTTCCCCATTTTAGAGAAATTCTAACAGACAAAAACCCACTGAATATTTTAACATGCAGTTCTATCTGTACTGCTAGGTGTAGTTGTGAGTTTAAAAGTAGAAAACATTCTCCCTTATTTCATCTCTATATATAGCAGTACTTTCAATGTGCTAATATGTTATACAGAAAATAGCTCTTCGTCTGAAGTAAGTGAATAAAGTCAAGTTTTGATAAACACATTCTAAAGTAAATATTTCCCTCCCCAAATATATTTTTTTTCTTTAAAAACAAAAGAAAAGAGGGGAAAATCCTGTTTTATTTGGGAAAATCCAGGGTCAACGCCTGCAGGGCCTCTGTTGTCAGAACTTCCCTTTGAGTTAAAGGGAAGAGTCGGGGCCTGTCTACATAGTGGGAGTGATAGTTATTTTACAAGATTGGCTTTGCAAGATCAGGCTTCCTCCAGCCAAATTACTATTGAATGCAGTGAAGACAGGTGGTAAAACTGTCTGCCCAGGTAAGGAGCAGCCATGCTGCTATGTTCCCACTATTCAAGTGTGATTGGCAGAGAAGATGTGTCAGTGTGAACTGAAGACTTCG
This sequence comes from Caiman crocodilus, assembly GCA_030014935.1. Taxonomy (NCBI): domain Eukaryota; kingdom Metazoa; phylum Chordata; order Crocodylia; family Alligatoridae; genus Caiman; species Caiman crocodilus. The sequence continues at coordinate 224,959,433 of JAGPOW010000261.1, read as the reverse complement.
GTGACTTGAGTAAAGAACCCAGGCATTGCAATGACATGACAATGATGACATCGTTTTAAAAGACTTACTCTTTCCAGTGTTCCTGATGGCACTGAATCTTATGAGGTCTCCAGCCACTGACACTGGTAATACCTTTGTCCCATTCTTCCCAGTTTAATTCCCTCAGCCTAGATACAGACATTCAAATAGCCCAAGGCAGAATTGATCAAACTTATGCAGGTTTCTGTAAGTGGTGTAAGTTAGTTGAGGAGCAAACAGAACACATGTTCTTCCTCTGGTGGGGGCAGCATATAGGCTGCCTGCGCTAGCTGAGGCCAGCAGGTTGGGGACACTCTCACATGCCTCCCAGCAGGCACTGTGGGCTCCCTGGGCTGCCAGAAATTGCTGAGCACAGCCGAGCGCTCTGCCACCCCTTGGCTTCTGGTGCTGTGAGGCAGAAGCCTCAGTTCCCCCCCTGTCCCCGTTCTTCCAGCTTCCACCACTGCCTGGTTGTAGCTGATAGCTGAGGTGGGCCTGGGGCAGAGGCGTGCAATTATTTTGCATGGAGGGCCAATAAGTGAGTTTTGGCAAGCCATCAAGGGCCTCATAACAGACAGCCCAGGGCAGATAAATATTAATTTTCTAAATATTTTAGGGGCTCCATGGGCTGGATAGAATGGCCTGGCAGGCTGCATCTGGCCCACGGGCCACATTTTGTTCACCTGTGGCCTAGGGAGAGGGGCTGCGCTGGCTTGGGTCTGAGAGAGCTGGGGGGCCAAATGTGGGTGAGCAGTGAGCCAAAAAGAAGTCTGGAATACCAGCAGTCAGCGACCTAACTTGAATTAATAGGGGAATTGGTACTGAAGGTCTAACCTGAATTGATTAAGTTTCAGTGCATTGAACCAAGTCTATCTTAGACCAGGTTCTGCCATTTTTACACTAGTCTATATGTGCCAAACTTTTGTTCTGTTATGGGTTTAGATTGGTTTCTGATCACTTAGACCAGTCAAAGGTAAATGTCTGTACCTGGCCTCAGTACAGCTATATCTCTAGGAGCCTTAATTTAACTCCCTTTATTTATTTTCAGCTTATTCCTGTTTGTCATTTTAAGATGCAGATTTAAAAATCCTCTTCCTTTCTGGTATGTATTTGTTTGCTATAAACTTTCTTCCCAAGCACAAAATCATAATCATAGAGCAAAACATTTATAGCAGGATTAAATACACAAACTGTTCAGTTTAAAACTGTGTAAATCATCTTGGCTTCAATTAAGTTTATTCCATCTGTTTTTATCATCTGCTGTTATAATAATTTATCATTTGCACGTAATATTAAAATGTCAATGAATCAAAAGAAGAAACACATCTGTGGACCTTTAGTGGTTAATAATATTGCATTCAGCAAGTGAACCAAGTCATAATAATTAATTAAATTTCATTGCCAGAGATGCTTGTAATTGTATAATTAATGTGTATTTGCATAATCACATAATGGGATCTGTATGATTCATACTTTATGATAATCTGGATGCACAAATTGTTTTCTCAGAATAGTAGCCACTTTCAGAATGATCATTGTCATTACTTTTTCTTCCAGAAAAACATCATTGTACAAATAAGAAATAGCAAATAAAGGGTCTGATCCCAGGGTCTTACCCATCTTTTATGACTTTCCCAAAGCCCAACTTATTGAGTGAGCTTGTTATATGTGGTAGAATTTCTTATATTTAAATAATATGCTAATGATATAAATGGTTTCCTTAGTAACTGTTCATATTAAAAATATAAACTATACTCAACATATTGGGGCCTCCCAGTTCTGGTTAACATGCTTACCTATTTCTTATTAGTAACTGAAGAGAGATTGAACTGAAGATCCTCCCCACTAGAGTCTTTCCTTTTGGTCTGGTAGAAGAATAGTAGGCATTCTGAGTCTATAGATTACTGTCTTGCATGCAAAAAGTGATTTTTTTCTAAAGTTTATTGAAAGCTTTTTATTGAATTTAGCATTCAATTCACAATGCATAATTACATCTCATTTCATATAGAAATGAACCAATTTGGGCACTTGGCTGGAACTCAGATAACTGTAACCACCTTAAAATATCAGAATATAATAGATGAATCTCTTCTTCATGGTTTTACTTGTCACAGTTACAGGAAGTGAGATTTTTTTAAAGAAGTGTATGGCACAAGGAAAATACTGGTGGTAGGATGTGATGTGCTGCTTCACCTGCTTTTCTGCCATTAACTGCTAAAACTCATGTGCCTTAATCATGCTAGCCCACTGCACTTCCTAGGCTTAGGACAGACCCATGTCTTTGATTGGGTAATGCTTGCTTGCTATTTGCACTTCATGTGGACAGTAGAAATTAGATTGATTGCCTTGGCTTTCTGTTGACAATCTGTCATTTTCTGATCTTTGCTCACATTCACAGTGTTACAAAGAAGAATTAAAAAAAGAATATATTTTTGTTTAGTGAAGTCCTGATTTAGCCCCCCTTAAAATCAATGAAAAGATGTCACTGGTCTCAGTGGGAGTGGGACCAGGATAACCCTATCAATCTTCATATCAACCTTAATTTTTAGCTCCTTGATTCATCACTATTTATATTTTGATGCAAGGGAGATACTGCATTGCTTCCAATATATTTAGGTGTAATTTATAATATGGAAAGCGTTGGGTGGGCAACACTTGAAGCAAAAAAATAAGGTAAGCAAGCAGCTATTAAGAAAGCAACTCTCAAGGTCATTTAGGACCTTGTTGGATACTAAACAAATACATATGAACAATAAATACTAGTATGTTCTTTTTTTCTTGTTTGTCTCCAGGCTATTAACAGGCCACTTCCTCACAAAATACAAAACCTTATAAAATAAACAAAAAGAAATCCTTTGATTGAAAGTCAGATGGCTGAACCAACTAAGAATCTGGGGATATCATATACAAATCTGTCAAGGACTCTACCCCTAGCCTAGCAAAGATTCATCTCTCCTGGCACCTTTTTTGATAAGCTAGCAAACCTGCATTTATTTAATCCTGACACTGTCACAGTTGGAAGCCCTTATTACATGCACACAAAAATTAGTCAAGCAACAACTCTGCTAAAACTAAAGAAAGCCTGGAGCCTGTATGGATACTCCTGTGGTTTCCTTATAAATTCAGACCTCTTCTCATGCCTGTGTGAAGCCTCAAAAACTCTTAAACTTCAGTTCAGTGTCCCTGGAGCTGGGCTGTTCTCAGTGGTGGCAGATGACAGAACAAAGAGCAGTGGTCTCACGTTGCAGCGAGGGAAGTTAAGGTTAGATTGGGGCTGGCAATTATTTTGGGTGTAGGGCGGCTTACTGAGTTTGGGCAAGCCATCAAGGGCCACATGCCAGGCAGCCAGGGGCAGATATATTAATTTTTACATTCTTTTAGGGGCCCCACAGGCTGGATAGAATGGCCTGGCAGGCTTCATCCAGTCTGCGGGTTGCATTTTGCCCACCCCAGGTTAGATATGAGGAAAAACTTTCACTAGGAGGGTAGTAAAACACTAGGTCTATATGAAATGGCACCATTCTGTTTTGACTTCCATTTTGATGGAACTGTTTCATTTCAAGTTTCATTTCATTTCAAAACTGCTGTTCCGTTTTGTTTCATTGAAGCTGTTTCATTGTTTCGATGCTGTTTCGACATTTCACCCATAGGCTATAATGGGGAAGCACAAAACTACCTTTAACTTTGACATTTCCTGCCTGATTCTGATGAAACTTGTGGGGCTTCTGAGGCCATGAAGCTTGTCATGTTTCATGGAGATAGGTGGAAATGGAAATGGAGGCATCAGGGGGTGAGGGACAGGCTGGGGTGGGGGGAGGGGAAGGGGGATGTGCAGGTAAAAGTGGAGAGGTCCCTGGGGAGTCAGATGTCTGGCAGGTTGCAGTGTGTCAGAATTCTACTGTCTATATTGCATCCGTGAGTTTCTATACCTACTACCTAGGAGGCTGATGAAGTGAAGTTCATAGGCCCGGCTCTGAAAAGTGGTTTGTAAATTCAAACAAGCACCTAACCTCATCACCAGAACTGAAGCCAACTTCCTACAGCTGAAGACACAAAAACTGCCAACTATCTCCAGTACCCTGACAAACTGCACACCAGAATCTATTAAAGACAACAATGCCCAATACCTGTCAGGGCACATTCCTCACCAAAAAAACGACTCTCTTTCCAGTCTCTGAGGCATGATCTTGAGAGGGAGTTTACAAATGGTGGGGTGTCACTACATCCCCAGCAATGCTGAACACCCTCTCACTTGGAACACTGGTCGATGCACAGGATGGGTGTTTACAGGCAACTGTGGTCAGATCTGGCCACATCTGGCTGTGGCTTACTCAGTAGGCCAAGGGGTCACACAGCAGTGGCTCCACATCCTCGGTGAGATAGGCAGCCACCAAGGCTCTGGACCTCACCATGGAAGCCATGCTTTTGGCCCACATCGGCAGCATCTGTGGTGGAGAAGGAGACTGGCCGGTGGATGGCATGCTAGCATGGGACAGTGGATCCCCCTCTTCCACATCCCCCCACCTCCACCGTTCTGCTTCCCTGACTCTCTTCACCAGCACCTCCGTCCACTTATTCAGGGTTTGGCTGTTGCATACACTGCCCATCACCCTTGGGTCACACTTAGCAGACATCACGTGGACTGTACTGAACCACAAGGCATCAAGCCATTTCCTGATGCCCTCCTTCAGCCATCTGATCAGTGCCTGCATGTCTGGTGACATCAACTTGCCCCAGCTTGGAACACTGATCCCCTGGAAGCTCTTCATCTGGCTCTGAAGTTCCCTCACTATGGGGATCACCTGGCTAAGGAGGGCATCAGCAGTGCTGAGGGTCTCAGTGGTCTCAAGTAATGACTTGAGGACCACCAAGATCTGGGAGATGGTATCCCACTCAGCTCTGTTCAGGGGGCTGCTGATCCCTATATCCCTGAGCAAGGCCATCTCTTGGATGGCCTTCTGTTGCTCCACCAGCCTCTTGAGCATCAGGTATGTGGCGTTCCACTGAGTCTCCACATCCTGCATGATTTTGTGCTGTGGGATGTTCAGCTCTATTTGTCCCACAGCATCTTGCCCCTCTTGATGCTCTGGTGGAAGTAGCCTGCCACCTTTCTGCATTTGGAAATGAGCTTCCTGGTGGTGCTGGTGCCATCCCCTCCAAGGCGTCCCTGACAATGAGGTACAAGTTGTGTGCCACACAGCGGATGCCAACAAAGTTGGGATCATGGACTGCCTTGACTGTATTGGTTCTGTTGTCAGAGACCATGAACCCACAGGTGAGCTTGCCCTGCCCAATGAGTGACCCCTGCACCAAGCAGTTCATGGCCTCCATGATCTTTGTTGCCATGTGAGACTCACCCACCATGTCAGCTTGGAGAAGAGCCTACCGATGGCCTGACTGGTTGCACCAGTGCCCTGTGAGGGAGAGGTAGGCATAATCTCCACCTTGGCTGCTCCAGATGTCCAAGGTGAAGTGTAAGGCCACCTGTGGACCTGCCTTGTGCAGCTCCTCCCTCAAGTATTCCCTACATGCCTCATACAGAGAGGGCACCACTATCCTGCTGAAGGTGGTCTGTGGGGACACTTGGTAGGATGGGGCCATAAGCTGCCTGAACCCTGGCCACTCAACTAAGGAGAAGGGCTGGCCATTGATAGCAAGCATCTCCCCAGTGCTCTGGGTTGTCTCATAGTATCATAGTACTTAGGGTTGAAGGTACCTAAACAGATCATCAGGTCTGACTCCCTGCTCTGGGGAGGAATGGGTGCCGAGGTCACATCACCCCAACCAAATACCTAGGGTCCTGGAGAGTAGGGGAACTGGGTGCCTATGATGAGTGGTTGTTCCTTAAGGAGACGATACTCAGAGCCTAAGGGGTGACAATCCCAACAAGAAGTGAAGTGGGCAAGAGTGCCCAAAAGACCCCTTGGCTCACTAAGGGCATTCGTGAATGCCTGAGTGTCAAAAAGGAGGCATACACCCAGTGGAAGGGAGGGGCTATCACCAAAGAGGGGTATACCTCCACCGCTTGGGTCTGTAGGGCGGCTGTTAGGAAAGTTAAGGCAGATACAGAACTAGGGCTAGCATCAAGGATCAAGGATAACAAAAAGTCCTTTTTAAATAAATAGGGAGAATGAAGAAAGCCCTGGATAATGTGGGGCCCCTGCAGGATATGCTTGGCAATCTGGTGGTCACACCAGAGGAGAAACCAGACCTCTTTAACAATTTCTTCGCCTCTATTTTCTTGTACAGGGACCGGGACTCCCCTACTGAGATTCAGGACGGATTTGGGAGAAACTCAGCCAAACCTAGGGTCAGGGAGGACTGGGTTAGAGAACTTCAGGAGGGGCTGGACGTGTTCAAATCAGCAAGTCCAGATGCTCTCCATCCCAGGGTGTTGAGGGAATTGGCAGGGGTTATCGTGGAGCCCTGGGCATGGCTTTATAAGCACTTGTGGTGCTCTGGCCAGGTGCTGGATGATGGGAAGAGGGCCAACATGGTCCCCATCTTTAAAAAAGGGAAGAGGGAGGACCCGGGCAACTATAGGCCCATTAGTCTTACTTCAATCCTGGAGAAGCTCTTTGAGAAGATTATCAAGAAGCACATCTGTGATGGGCCAGCAGCGGGGATGATGCTCAAGGGCAACCAGCATGGTTTCATAAGGAGCAGGTCTTGTTGGGCCAACCTGATTGCCTTCTATGATAAGGTCACAAACTCATTGGACGCAGGTGGTGGGGTGGATGCATTCTTTCTGGACTTCAGGAAGGCCTTTGACACTGTCTCCCACCCCATTCTCATTAAAAAGCTAGGCAACTGTGGCATTGATGCCTACACAGTCAGATGGATTGCAAATTGGCTGAGGGGTCGTACTCAGACAGTGGTGGTGGATGGGTCATTTTCCATGGAAAGTGGGCAGTGGGGTCCCCCAGGGCTCAATACTTGGGCCTGCACTGTTCAATTTCTCTACTAAGGACTTGGATGACAGGGTGAAGAGCAGCCTGTTTAAATTCATGGATGACACCAAGATTTGGGGTGAGGTGGGCAGGCTAGAAGGGAAGGACAGATTACAGCAGGACCTGGACAGGTTACAAGGGTGGGCAAATGAAAATAGGATGGGATTCAATACTGACAAGTGCAGGGTGCTACACTTGGGCAGTAGGAACCAGCAGTATACCTATAGGCTGGGGAACTCCCTTCTTGAAAGCATGGTATCAGAAAGAGATCTTGGAGTCATTATTGACTCCAAAATGAACATGGGCCGCCAATGCAAGAACACGGTCAGTAGGGCTAACTGTACCTTGTCCTGCATCCACAGATGCATCACAAGCAGGGTCAAGGAGGTGATCCTTCCCCTCTATGCAACACTGGTCAGGCCACAGCTGGAGTACTGCGTTCAATTCTGGGCACCGCAATTCGGAAGGGATGTGGACAGCATTAAGATGGTCTAAAGGAAGTCCACTTGCATGATTCAGGGACAGCAGGGCAGGCCCTATGAGGAGAGGCTATGGGACCTTAACTTGTTCAGCCTTCACAAGAGAAGGCTGAGGGGGGACCTGGTGGCCATCTATAAATTTATTTGGGGGACCAGCAGGGTTTGGGACAGACCTTGGTTCCCCAAGCACCTCCCAGAGTAACAAGGAATAACAGCCATACGTTGTTAAACAGTAGGTTTAGACTAGACATTAGAAGGCACTACTTCACAGTCAGGGTGGCTAGGATCTGGAGCCAACTTACAAGGTAAGTGGTGATGGCTTCTACCTTGGCGGTCTTTAAGAGGAGGCTCGACATTTACCTGGCTGGGTTCATTTGAGCCCAGTTTTCTCTCCTACACTGGGCAGAGGTTTGGACTAGAAGATCTACAAGGTCCCTTCTGACCCTATATCTATGAATTTATGAATCTGTCCAGCCTCCTCTTGAAGACCCCCAAGGTAGAAGAGAGTACCACCTCACTTGTGAGCCCATTCCAGAGCCTGGCAGCCCTAACTGTAAAGTAATGTCTCCTGATGTCCAGCCTGAACCTTCTCTTTAACAATTTGTGGCCATTATTCCTTGTAACCCCAAGTGGTGCCCGGGGGAACAGAGCGTCCCCCAGTTCTTACTGGTCCCGCCTGGTGAGTTTGTAAATGGCTACTAGTTTCCCTTTCAGCCTTCTCTTGTGGAGGCTGAATAGCTTCAGGCCCTTTAGCCTCTCTTTGTAGGGCCTGCCCCGCTGCCCCTTGACCATGTGAGCGACCCTCCTCTGGACCGTCTCAATGGTAGCCACATACCAGTTGAAGTGCAGCACCCAAAACTGGATGCAGTACTCCAAATGTGGCCTGACCAATGCCACACAGAAGGGAAGGATCACCTCCCTGGACCTGCTTGTGATGCATCTGTGGATGCATGACAAGGTGCAGTTAGCCTTACTGACTGCTTCTTTGCATTGGTGGCTCATATTCATCCTGGAGTCAACAATGACTCCAAGATCCCTTTCTGCCACCATGTTGACAAGAAGGATGTTCTCCAGCCTATAGGTGTGTTGCTGGTTCCTTCACCCTGGATGTAGTACCTTGCACTTCTCTGTGCTGAATTCCATCTCGCTTTCCATTGCATCACACACCGCTTTCTGTCTGCCTTTTTTCCACTCTTCCAGGGTGGTCTGCCTCTGCTTTGGAGGGATGGGTGTTTTGGAGTAAGAGGGGGACTTCCCTTTTAGGCACGGTCCCACTGGTGCCAGACTGAGAAGGAGCAAGGGCAAGGGGGTGGTGCCTGCAGATATGTATCTGCATCCCCCTGTTGCTCATGTGTTTTGTTCCCTTGCCCTAGCTGATTTTTGGCTTGGCAGTGCAGGTGGATAGCATATGTGAGATCATCTGCCATCTCAGAATGATCCCAGCCCACACTACCCACTCATTTCTGGGGTGCGGGTACATGTGTTAATGCTGAGGAGGAGGAAACTACAGCAGCAGGCAGAGGCACAGCAACAGGAGGAGTGGACTCAGCTGAGCTGCTTGCCTGCACCTCTACATCAATCTCCTCTGAAGTGCCTTCTGGGGAAGGAGACCTGACTCTAGAGGAAATAGGAGGTGTGGAGCACAAACTCAGATGATTCCTCCTCCTTCTCCAGAATTTCTCTTGCTAGGGCACTGAGATCCATATGCAGCTCCAGCTCTTCCTTTGGCACTGGAAGGCTCAGCATGGGAAGTGAAATGGGGCTAGAGGAGACTGTCATGCTGGTGCTGCTGCTGCTTGTTGTCGTGGTGATGGTGGTGGAGGGGCTATGGCTGGTGCTTATGGAGGGGATGCAGCCTCAGGCACAGGCAGTTGCACTGGCACTGCTCCCTTCCCCTTGCTGCTTGTGGAAGCCTCACTCTTCTAGCTGGAGGAAAAAGGCTGCATCTCAGTTTGGTGAGAAGGGAGGGGGAAAATTATACCTCTCCCTCTACCCCCTGTTCCATCCCTCCCTGAAGGCTTGCCATCATCTGCCTTTCCACCATGCCTCATGGTGTGTTTCATATCTTGCTCTTCTACAACTATATAAATTTATTCACATTCCTATATAAATTCAATAGTGTGGGTGGGTGGGTGCAAAGAAGAAACTCTAAACATAGAAAACCAAAGATAATATATCTTTGCTTCCTATAAATTTTATAATGTGTGTGTGGTCCAAACTATAAATGTATAAAAATAAATATAATCTCTCTCTCTTCCTATATAAATTTGATAATGTATTTGTATGTGTTGCAAGTTATGTATAGAAAACAAATGCATCTCCCTTCCTATATAAGCTCTATAATGTATATATGTATGCTGTAAGCTTTAAATGTATAGAAATAAAAAATAAATGTATTTGCCTTCCTATATAAATTACATTCTATTGTGTAATCCTATCCTATATAATTGTAAAATTGAAAAGAATAAATCAATTAATATAAAATAAAAGTGTGTGGAAGAAAGAAAAAGATATTTTGAAATCCCTTTTGCTAGGCTAGCAAGTAGGAAATGAATGATAGCCTTTGTTCTCTCACACTGCTGAGCTACTGGAAAACAGCTCAGTAACTGACCCCAAGGCAGAAAGCAGGCCAGTTCAAACAATGCTTTCTTTTATGCTGTTTTTCCATTCCTCCCCCAGAGCACTGGGATTGGACAGGACCTCAGGGAAGGATGATAGTCACTGGCCAGCTACAAAGTCAATATGAAAGCAGTCCTTCCCTCCTGCTTCCCCCTCCCTCTCCTTACTTTCTGTTTCTCTGCAGGCAAGCCCAGCTTCAGTTTCAGTTTCAGCTTTGAAAGTCAAAATGTTTTGAAACATTTCAAAAGTTTTGAAACATTTTGAGTTTCAAACTGCCCTCATTTTGTTTTTAGGTTGTTTTGAAGCTCTCCATTTCATTTTGATTTCACTGTTTCAAGCTCAAAATGAGTCAAAGCAGTGTCAAAATAAAACAGCCAGCAAAGTTTTGCACAGCCCTATAAAACACTACCCAGACAGGGTTGTAGATTCTCCATCCTTGGAAGTTTTTAAGGCCCCGCTAGGCAAAGCCTTGGCTGGAATTATCTAGTTGGGAATGGTCCTGCTTGAGGTCTCTTCCAAACCTAATTTTCTAGGTTTATATGATAATATCTTTTCTCATCTATGGCAAAAGATACACTTTCTATAGCAATAAAATAGCAGCTAGCATTAGTCTTTCCCATTGGTAGATATTAAAGTATTTTTCAATTACAATTAACCTCATTTTATATATGGGAATAAGGAGGCACAGAGAGATTAAATGACTTGCCAGAGTTCGTGTACTTGGCCAGTGCCAGAGATGGGAAGAGACTGTCAGGCTCCTGAGTCTTTCCCCTAATTCAGCTCCCTATTCTCTGCCCAGCCTTGTTTCCCATAATAAATGTATTAGGGTTAAATCTTGCAACTGGAATATGCTCATCAAATACTTTAATACAAATGCAGTTAAAAGTTGCATCAATGTGTACTACAGGAATGGGGAATCTCAAATCACTCAGAAAAACTATGAACCCCCCTTTTAAATCAAACATAACCAGTGACAATTTTCCTCTTTCAGGAGTTGACAGTGCAGCTAGACAAAAGTCTGAAAAGGAGAACTGGTTGAATTAATCTGTTCTATTAAAAATAAAATAAAGCAAAAAGTCATTAGTTAAAGGAACTGCTCACCAGGCAAGACAATGTGGATTATTAGTTTTCAGCAGTTCCACCCAGAAGAGTTCATGTATGTGGTTCTTCATACAGTCTGCGGATACATACAAGCATTCAAAGGAGATAAATCAATGGAAAATGATGTGCCAGATCTAAGTTATTTCACCTGAGCAGGTGCACTAACTTAAATCGAGATCAGGTTAACCTAATCTGAGAAAGGGTTAACCTGATCTTTTGAACTCCTGCATATATTTGCAACATACCCCCAAGAATAAAAGAGCCCAGCCCAGGGGTGGGCAAAATGCGGCCCGTGGGTCAGATGCGGCCCACCAGGCTTTGCCATCTGGCCTGCGGGGCCCCTAAAAAATTTAGAAAATTAATATTTATCTGCCCCTGGCTGCCTATCATGTGGCCCTTTATGGCTTACCAAAACTCAGTAAGTGGCCCTCTGCCCAAAATAATTGCCTGTCCCTGGCCAGCCCACTTAGCCCTGGGACTATGCTAATCCCACTCCCCTTGGACTGGGCAAGCCCTTCCCCCATAAACCCATAAACCACTGTCCCCACAGACCCACCAATCTCCCTCCTCCCCAATTTCATCCCAAATATATTTTGACTTTAATTATCACTGCTGTCCATTGAAGTTAAGGCCTTAAATATCTTCAAGGGCCTGGGCTTCAGCTGTTCAAGTGAATCAAAATGAAAAAAATAACTGTGGGGTAAAACTATTCCCATCCATTCACTGTGCCTCTTATGATTAAGATACAGACAGAAAGAGGAGGCCTGGTTAGGGCCAGGCTACAAATATGCATGCATTTTTTTTCAAAGGAATCTACTCTTATTTACAATAACTTGCAATACTGCAGGGGAAATTGCCTGTTCTCTTGTAACCTTTGTGGTTTCTCCACATTTTATCAATTTTTCTCTCTCTCTTCCAAAATCATTTTACTCTGTCTCTCTTTCTCAGTTCCAGTACTTTGTTCTCATCTTAAAGAGAGACATAGTCTCTCCCTCTGTTATAGCTCAGAGTAGCCTCATTCTACTGTTTCCTTCCTTCCATATACTGCTGCTAATTAAGTCTCTTTGGAGCTCCCTTAATGCCATTCCTTCTCCAAACTTGTGCTTTCTGTAATGCATTCTGCATACACTGGGTGCAAGCTTGGAACAATCTTTTACTTTACAACTAGATTTTTCTATCATCCTTGGAAAAAACATTCGTTTAATGAAGATTCCCCCCCCAGACTTTATTCTGTCTCACAAAAACTTCTTTACTCTCATGTATTTGTCTAGTCTGTGTTAATGTTTGGTTCAGGGAGTGCTTACTTATAAAGGTTGCCTGCTTCAGTGAGTTTACTTAGAGTACTAGGAATTATTCATGTTAATAAGAGAGTTTTTCAGGATCAGGCCCATCAGTCATGAACTCTTTGGGCACTTCCACAGGTGCAGGGAAGCTGATTTGATGTGCTGTATATCCAGCGCATCAGAGCGCAGAAATCAATGTGCTCCAGCAGCCTCCAGCATCACATGCATCAGTGTCCCTGCCCTGAAAAATGGCAGGAGGGTGCTTTGAACTAAAGCTCACTGACCACGCTTTAGTTCAAAGTGCCCCACCACCAGTTTTTCAGTGCAGGGATGCTGATACATGTGATGCCTGTGTGCTTTTAATTAGCACAGCTCACTAACTAAAGTATACCTCCCTCCCCCAACCTCCTGGAGCATGTCTATAATCGCCCTTTGGTTTATAAGGGTAGGTCTAACTTAAAAAGCTGTATGTATATTTTTGATGCTATAGAATGTGATACTTATTACTAAGAGGAATAATTTTAGCACTATGAAAAATAGATGTAAAATGCCAACCTAAAACTTCCTCTCACTTGAAAACCCTTCCTGTCATACTGTACTGCAATGAAGCACTTTATGTTGACAGATAAAAGCCTTTCAGATTTTCCCTAGGTGTGATGCAGATTGTATGCCAGATGAGTGAGGCAGGAGGGAATCATCAATTACTGCAAATAAAGAGATTTGTGGAGAGGTTTTAATAAATTAGAGTGTGGGACTATTTCTAATTAAAAGCACAGACTCCCTGAGTATTGCCTGGTGCCGTCAGTCTTACTTACTAGATTTGACAACAGCAGTAAACAGAGTGTTGTGGGGATGCGTTGCACAGTTGTCTAGCATGCTTGCCATTCACATCTGGAAGCATGGGGTCTGATTCTCCCCTTCATTACACCAGTACAAATTAAGAGTAACTCCACTGGAATGAATGTTGTTTTATATAAGTGTTAGCAAGAAGAAAATAAAGCCCAGGGTTTCTAAATCTGACTGTAGCCATAGTCACAAAGGATCAGGGAGATGAATGAAAACTTCAAGCTGCACTTTCAAGCTGTGCATGGGGTTTTAGTCAAATTATTTCCATTAGAGCCAAAAGAAATCACAAAGCTTAAATCATGCTAAGCATTCTGTGAGGGCCAGATACAGGCCCATGCTAAGACTCACCTGAGAGGTGTAAAGGGACCACCAAACTGCCTTTTAATATGTTGCAAAGGATTGCAATAGCATGGAAAAATGTGCTGCTGACATAAAACTGATGTAACTAGCTCTTCATCGGCCCCTCAGTCTCCTATGCAAGGTAGGGGTCATGTCAAGGGCACGAGGGGGAGCGACTAGAATGCATTGCACATAATGGGGCTCTTGGTTATGAAGCTCTAAAGAAAAGAGTATTATTATGATGTAGGTTCTCTCTTTCCTTGTGTTTCTGCCCCTAAGAAATACCTTAGTTCCTCAAATGAATCTCTTTATTTGCTAGAGTGCTGGCTTAAGACGTTGAAGCAGAAGTAAGAAATTGCTAGTGTATCAGAGAAAATCTCAAAGGTTAAATAACTAAGGGTTATAGTGATTAAAAAACCACACACACAAAACTAGAAGCTTTATGGAAATCTTTTGCTGTATAAGTTACTCTTAGTTGGGTTCCTGCCATGGCTTCTGTTCAGTTTATTGTTCTGACAAATCAACCAATTGGGTACTACCTGTGGTGAAAGTATCCAGTAAAGAGAACTTGGCTACAAGATATATGTTTCATTAGGAATTCAGTATTATAGCATGATGATTGTCTGCCTTATGAGAAATTTGATGGAAGGAGGATTTGTTTCTTTGTTTGTACTCTGTTAGCATATAGAGGTCCCATGGTAGACCCTGGGATACAAGGTACTTTGGTCTAGTGGTGATCCAAGTAAGAAACCCTGACCTATAGCCAGCTGAATGGGGCTGGAGTTCTAAACTGAATTTCTAAAGGCTCATCTGACAGTGCCTCCCTTGCACAGTAATAGACACCAGGCTGCATACATGCAGCTTTCCAGGCTTCACAGAAAGCTACACAGTTGCTGGCTAAAATCCCAAGTAAAGGGGTTTTACAGAAAAAGAACTTCCCTAATTCTATTACTTTACTGTTAAGGACAATAAGGGCCTTGTTACATCTAACACTATGAGCTACACAAATGTTGATTGACATAGTGCTAGCTTTAGGGTTGTTGTTTGTAGCCATGTCAGTCTAAGGACATAGGCAATGGGTGTTTGTACCCAAAAGCTTGCAGAGAACAATTTTTCCAACTAGTTATTTGGCCTAATAAAAGGTAGCACATTTATCCAAAGAACCTTGTCTGCCTTAGTGCTAGCTTGGGGGTTGGAACAGAAACACCTTTGTCTAGAAACCTTTTCTGATTGGCCACCTACCTTTACAGCTTGCCACTAGAGGGCTGGTGAGCAGGGAGGTCCCTTCTAGCCCTACTTCTCTTTGTTTGCTTCTCTCTTGCCCACTATGACAACAGCATTTTAGACTGAAGGGAGGAGAGGGAGACGGTGGGCTGAGGGACTCAGCAGGGGGCTACACAGGGTGGTCACTTCCTACCTGGTTCCTACCTCTGGTGGTGGAGTTAGACTGCCAAAAGCATGCAAGCAGGCAGCAGGATCTGGCTGCCCAGGGTTAGGCCTTCCTGAGGGAGAATCATAGGATCAGATCCCAGTAAATCAAGAGGTGGGTGTTCTCCAACTTGAGGGCAGCTCACAATCAGAGCAGCCTGGGTGCCCACTCCATGTCCAGCACCTGGCAAATCCCAGTGTCCTACTCCCATGGAGGGGTAATGCATAGAGGGTGCATGGGGATGCATGTGCTCCCCATGAGTGCAGGTGCACCCCTTGTCAGGTTGTGCTCCCTGTTTAGCCAGCGGGTGGGGCAGAGCAGGTGAGAGCACCAGTGCCCCCCCTGTGAGTACTGTCCATGGAGTGGGGCTGTCAGAAAAAGCAGCCGTGCCACTTCCAGAAGTGACCGCAGGAGTTCTGCAAGTGGTGCAGCCACTTTTATAGTGAGTGAGATTGGCTGTGGGGGACTCCTCCCCTCCCCCCCGGTCAGCGGGATCAAGCACTGGGGGGCCCCCCTGGTTACTGACTTAAGAGGCACCAGACATCCATGCTCTCATGTAAAACCCTAACTGCAGAGAGGAAGAGGAGGGGGGAGGGAGAACAGAGATGCTGTCCAACACTGAGGCTTGTATCTCTCCCTTTCCCCTGCACTTCCCAGCCCCATCTCTCCCCCAGTTCCAGCCTTGCCTGAGCTTTGGTGTTATCCTATCTGAAGACACCCCTACCAAATCTGCTCCATTTGCCTTTGTCTCTGCCCGGGCCCTCTGAGCCATGTCAGTGCCCTTATAAGGGACTCCATTTTCATTTACCTGTAGCTGGATAACAGAGAATAGTGGCTCTGCAAACACATGGCATTGAGACCTGCACGCTGGCTTCTACCCATCTGAGCTCCTTTCATAATCCATGGTAATCAGCATGCCTGGTGGGTTGCCCAACAGTGGTGCTCAGCTAGATCTGTGTCCCAGAGGCAACTACCATCATCTTCCAGCCACGGCATTTAGCTCTTCACATAATTCTAAGGGGTGGGGAGTTGCAGCCTGGGACTGCTTCCCTGCGCTAAGCATGCTCATGTGCTTGGAGCTGACCAGGACCTGTCGTCGTAGCCCAAAGGGAGATCTGATATTTACCTAAAGGCTCATCACATTGAGAGGGGGGAAATAACCAAGGCACCGTCCTGCTGCTGCTGCTTTATTTCTCCCTTTCACAGCTACCTCTCTGTCCTGTGCCAAGAGCCCTCACACATCAGCAGAAGAATTACAACTACTACCTCTAGCATAGGATGGAAAAAAATACCATTAGATGGAAAATAATGTTAGCAGAAGCAGTTAGGGGTGTGTGAGCCCGCAGAACAGAATGGTCTGGGTGGGGCCACTGCATCCTGTTGGAGATGTTGGAGGACTTCAACTTGGGTAGAACAACTGTGGGGAGTGGCCACAGCTTAATGGAACAGGAGGAAGGCTATGCAGATTGGAGATAATCCTGCCCTGGAGTGATATAACTTAAACTGAGTGGCTGCATTCACACAAAATGCTGACTGTGCAGTAGCTTGTTACAGGTGACCAGTAGCATTGCATGGCAGGAAGCATGACAGAATGCTATCATGCAGTAGTAATGAGCTACTGTAACGTCAGAATTGCCTAAAAGTTGTTTGGCAACACTACTGCACAGTAATTCTGGTTATTGCTAGTACTTGTTTATACAGGTAGTAAATGACAGCATAATAACGACTGCTCAATCAGTGTCTTGTGTAGATGCGGCCACTCAGTGCTTTAAGCCACTTAAAGGTGTTAACGTGCAACTAATTAAGCGGTTAAGACCCCCCCCAGAAAGTGCCTAAACTTATTGTTAACAAGGCCCTGAAATTCCTGTAAGGGTTACAACCAAAGATTTTGCAAGTCAGGGTTTTTTTGGTTACACCAAAACTTGGAGGAAAAAAATCACCACGACACCTATAATCCTTCTCCAAAACACCTTGTAAATGAACCAGAAATCCAGAAGAAGAGTTAATTCACTTGAGTAGGGACTCCCACTGAGTATATCTCAAGAATCTAGACCTGCCACAGTTAACCTTCTTTTCTTCGTAATTTAACTGGAGGTGGGCTAGAGGTAGGAAAAATGAATGTGATAAACTTAACAGTTTTCCTTAGTTGTCATCTTTTAGTGTATAATTTAGATGTGCTCATTTTTACTGGCACTCCTTAAATCAAAGCACTGACCCATTAATGATGAATGCCTGCAATTACAACTATGTTTGCACTGCACAAGTATACACATGACACATGAAACTCCCAAAAGCTTGTCCCAGCATGTATGGAGTTGTGTTTGAAGCTAGACTCTGTCTGACAGATTCCAATCAGGGATTGGTGTTTATGAAATCTTTTTCCTTTTTTTTCTTTTTTAGTTCTAACATCTTTTACTTTGATTAGCAAAAACATAAGGTTAATTCAAAGTAAATTGGTGACCAATGCAATTTACCTGTTAAAATTAGGTTATAGTGAATTTGAAGTCTCTAAAAACATGCTATTCAAGCAAATAAGCAACAAACT
This sequence comes from Caiman crocodilus, assembly GCA_030014935.1. Taxonomy (NCBI): domain Eukaryota; kingdom Metazoa; phylum Chordata; order Crocodylia; family Alligatoridae; genus Caiman; species Caiman crocodilus. Next base: position 224,941,824 of record JAGPOW010000261.1, on the reverse strand, counting down.
GTGGAAGTTATTGCTGCTGATAAGAATTCGAAGCAAGTTATGCACCCACACAGGCTACTAGTGTCTGTAGCCATCTACAGTTTTCAGATTATGAAGTAACATAGTACTGGCCAGTACAGGATAGAGCTGATCAGTCTTTTTTCTTCTCTTAAACTGTTTTTGGAGGAAAAGTATCTTTTTATCAAAGCAAATCCTTTTGCAGAACATTTAAAATTTGACTGAATTTTTCTAGATTTTCATTATTTATTTATTTTTTTGTAAAAATGGATGTGGCAAGAAGTACTTCTTTTTTGTTTTTGTTTTTTAAATATAGAGTTAGTTTTCAGTCTGGATTGTGGTGACAATATTTTGTTTTGAAAACCTTTTACAAAGAGTGGCTTTTTTAGTTTAGGAAATGAAGCATCTTTCAGTTCAAAAATGTTTTTAAGAAATTAAAAAAATAAAAGAAGAAAGCCTCCTTTTTTTTTTATAATTTCCCATGAATAATGGCATTTTTGGCCATATCTCCTCTTGGGGAATCTGTTTGAGCCAGGCCTGGGACCCTAGGTCCAAATGGTTTTGGAGGTGACACACATTAACACTACCAGGATATTAATGAGTTATATAAAAAACCTTTCTTTTCCACAGAGGTCTATAATATGGGGAAAAATGAAGCTGGGGGACATTATGATCTCATTCATCACAGAAACTAATATACCTGTTGGCAGTAAAAAAGGTGAACCCTCACATCCCAGTCTTAAGGAAATGCAGGGAGAATTATCCTGTAGCTGCCAACACCATAGCTAGCCTATACATAATTGGATCTCTGCTGCTCCCTTTAAGATAAAGAACACAGAATAGAAAAAGAGTTATAAAAATGTAGGAAAAAATATAAACTATGGCGGTTTCTGCAGAAATCTGAATAAATAGTACTTTTTGAAATGAACATTATTAACAATAGAGATTTTGTCCTTCTGCACATCCCCTGCAGTTGCAAAGTAAGGTTACCAGTCCTTCAGTTTTCTTTTCTGAGCAGTGACAATTTTTGTTACCCTTTGATGTCAATCAACTGAAATTCTCTTCAGATTCCATTAGAAAATCAATACTGTTAGTGAACTGAGTCCAAAGAGGTCATAGTTTCAGTATTTTTCCTTTCCAATGAATACATCACTGTCAAATTCCCACTGGCCAGCAAAGCAGAGGTACCTTTTTAATACAGCCTGGCTGGACTTACATTCTGCACTGCTACTTCTAGTTGTTGGCTGTTCAGCTGCTCTAGAGTGTCCAGAATAGGACCAAATTCTGTGTTATACAGATGCCAATCTGCAGAAATAACACAGATTTACTTCTGAGATTACTCCTGATAACGTGCATTTTCCTATCATATTCAAGGTGCTTTCAGCACATAATTTCATAGTGTCACTTAATTTGTAAGCATGAACTGGGAACAGAATGATGTGCAGTTAATGAAAATAATTTAAACCAATAGTTTTCCCTTGATTTATGCAGGTTCTTTATATGCAAATTTGCTATTATGTAAGGAGCATATTTAGGTCCATAATTCATCATATGTAAGGTAAATTTGCTTTTATGCGATCAGCATAAACACCCCCCGCCCAAGCAGCTAAGTTTATGGGGGGAGGGGAAAGAACTGTGGTCCCACTCACCTCACCCATGGCTGCAATGATCCCGGGTGTGACTGGTGCCAGCAACCTGCAGCCTCTGGGCTGCACCATGCTCTGTCTGTCCCCCCATGCCTGGGCTCCAATTGTCCCCACTCACCTCTGCTCCTGGGCTGCACCGTGCCCTGGTGCAGGCAGCTGGTGTTGGCTGCTCCTGGGGCTGCTCCAGCATGGGCTGGGATGAGTGTTGTGCCCTGTGCCAACTGGGGCTCCGCTTGTCTGCACTCAACCTCACCCATGCTGGAGCAGCTCCGGGAGCAGCGAACGCCAGCTGCCTGCACCAGGGCATGGCACAGCCCAGGAGCAGAGGTGAGTGGGGACAAGTGGAGCCCAGGTGCGGGGGGACAAGCAGAGCATGGTGCAGCCCAGTGGCTGCAGGCAGCTGGTGCTGGCTGCTCCTGGGGCTGCTGCAGCCAGGGCTGGGGTGAGTGCTGCTCTATTCCCTCTGCTTTGCTGCCTTGTGTGGCCCTGGAAGCAGCACCCCTCTCCCTGCCCCTTTCCTAATTCCAGCCTTTCTACCTCCCTCCCTCACCACCATGGGAACCTGTCCCTATTTGTTACATTGTAAAGTGAGTTCGCTTTATGAGAAGTCAATTTATGTGCCGTGCTCCAGGAATGTATGTACTGCATAAATCGGGGGAAACCTATATAAAGAAGTTGAGTGGAGAATATCTATATCAATAGATTTTTTTTCATGTCTTTGTGAAGTCTAATGTGGCTTGCACAAATCATAGGTTACTGTGGAAAGTTAAGAGTTAGTGAGCACATTAAGTTTCAAATAATATCACCCTGAAATTTTTGCCAAGATGCTACTTGTGCTCAGCTATAATGCTTAATTGAAATAGCTATAATGCTTAGTTGTGAAGCCTCCCCCCCAGTGCTTATTAGAAAAATGTGCTTATTTGCATGATAAAGTACAAAATGCAATTACATTTGACTGGTATAAAGAATTAGGGTAGTTTTAATCTAAATTCAAAGAACATGAATTGCAGAGCCTGTAATAGAAGCTGTCTACAGAATTTATTTCCAAAGACATTGACTAAGTTTAATTCTAGGGACCAAAGTCTCCCCTGTTATATGGGTGCAGTCCCCCAACACCTTACAGCATTTTTTGCAAGAACAAGTACATTTAATTAACAGATATTTGGCCTTTTTGAAAGTAGGATTTTCCCCCAATTATACATTATGCTGGTGTGAGATGTAGAGTAGATAAGCAAAACCACTCTTTGCAACACTAGAATTTATGCCAAGTTGAAGGAGGCCACTGTAACTGCGCTAGTGATCATTTACAGTCTGAATTAAGCTAGATCAGTGATTCTTAACCAGGATGTATAGTGGTTTCCTACACTCGGTGGTGGACCTCCCCATGCTCCCATGGGATGCTCCATCTGTCCCACCACCTCAGCATTCACAAGCCATGCATGGTATCTTGATGTACGGAGAAAAAACATAAAGCTGTGTCTATGGCTGAAACACTGATTCTCCAAATTGAAATCAAATCTTCAGATTCGGCCAAATAGAATCAGGACAGCAATCCAAATCAGCGAATTGAATCACTATCCCTTGAATTGGGCCAAAGCTGAATCCTAATTGAATACTGCCCGCTTCGAACAACAGCCCTACTGCTCAGCTCCTGGGTAAGCAGGTAAGCATCATAATATAGAAATTAGTTTTTGAAACTGGATGCCACTCAGTTCACAAAAGTTATGTAAGTGTGTTTTGAATCCAGTGATGCATACCTTGAGAAGCACAACTTTAGATAGTGTAGGAGCTCTAACATTTGAACAGAGATTCAGGCTCTCACATATTTAGTAGGGCTGTGTGAAGCTTCAGGTACTGATTCGATTCGGAGGAGATTTGGCCTGCTTTGGTGGAGCTTTGATGATGTGGGCAGTCCCTGGTGGCTGCAGCAGGGAGCTGTAGCCAGACTTGGAGCTGGTAAGTAGGGGTGGGGGAGGGGCGGCTGGAGGTGGGGGAGCAGACCATGGGGGGAACCCCTGCCAGGATTCAACCCCTGCCTGCTTCCCCAGCCCCCACTCATGGCTGCCCCGCCCACCCCAGCTCCCGGTGCTTTAAAAAAAAAGCCCCAAGCACTGGGTACTGCTGGGTGGAGGGGGCTACCCCCACTGCCCCATGCTTTATAGAGGGCTTTGCACAAGCCTCCTGACCCTCCTCACTGTCCTAGCTCCCCCATGGCTGCCCCACTTGCCCCAGCTCCTAGCATGTTAAGAAAAAAAACTTAGAAAAACCCTGGGAGTCACCAGCTAATGCAGGAGCCTCGGGGCTTCGGGGATCTCATGCAGAGCCCTCCATGTGGCAGGGGGTAGCAGAGATTGTCCGTGCCTGCCAGAATCTGGTGAGTCTGGGGTTCTGGGGCATTTTTCTTAAAAGGCCGGAGCTGGGGCAGGCAGGGCGGCTTTGGGGACCTGGGATGGGGGGTGGGGAGTCAGGGAGCTCATGGCAGAGCTCCCCATGCAGTGGGGGGGAGTTTGGGGCAGCGGAGATCACCCGCCTGCCCAGCAGCATCTGGTGAGTCGGGGCTTTTTCCCCCCAAAGTGCTGGGAGCTGGAGTGGGCAGGGAAGCCATTGCCAGGCTGGGAGAGTGGGCGGGGGATGGGTCTGGGTGATTCAGAGATTTGGCTGAATCAATTCGGGAGAGTGATTCGACTTGGTGATTAGAATCACTATCCCCCGAATTGTCTGAATCCGCAGCGAATACTAGCTGTTTGGCACAGGTATAATATTTAGAGGCAACTGCTTCACAAATTAAACTGCTCTGTGCTACACATGTACATGTTCCCATTCCATCATTTAAGTTGCTCCCTCTACAAATTGCAACTCCAGTTGTGCCCCTTCGGTGTGTGCTGGCACATGGGTTCTCCTGCCAGTATCCCACTTTCTCTTGCTTTCTTCAGCTCCTCCTCCAGCTGAACTGCTCCCTCGCTCTTTCCTAGGGTTAAATGAGGTCAACAAAGGACCCTTTTCAACAACTTCTTGCCTGGCCAGAGAGAGTTAGAAGTTCATACATATACATTTAGTCCTAGAACTAGAGGAGGAAACAGAAGAAGGTCAGTATCTAACTTCCATCACCAGGGACAAAAATGACATAAATCTAAACATACAGCTGGGGAGTAAGGTTTAGTACTTCTGGAGTGCTCTATAAAGGAAAGAAAATGAGGAAAGGTATTGCAGCTCCAGACAGTGAGGGAGGGAAAATCCGATTTGCACATAGAGCAGCTCTGACTGTTCCTTAGCAGGAGCTGAGAAGGACAGCGAAGCAAAGACTGGGCTGTTTTCCCCTTTGAAATTCTGAAAACCTGCAGTTTGAGGGAAAACCCCCCTGTGACTCCTTGGTAGACCAGTACATGTATCAGAAAGCAGAATTGATGTCCACAGAAAGGTATATGTCTTTCCCTATTATAAGTTTCACTGGTGATGGTGCACTAAAAAGGCAAGGACATAACTCAAATTCAAAATCCTCACCCAAGACTTAGCTTGGAAAAATTTCCATTTACGTTAATAGAAATTTTGCATGAGTAAAGAGATTGGGATGTGGCCCTATATAGCCAGCTCTGCTCAGGCAGATCAAAGCCTGTGCTGTGTTGTCCTAGCAACAGTAGGACCTGCAAGGCAAATTGTATACTTTTACCAAAGGAGCGCAGTTTATGCTGTTGAACTTCCTAGCCTTGAAATCCCATTTTTTTGGATTATTACCTACTACTAATGGTGACTTCTAGTTCTGAGGGTTCAATTACTCTGAGAAGCTCCAGTGCCTAGAAGGAGGAATGAAGAAAATATGAGATAATGTGGTTATATGCATGAGACTCACTTAATAATTTAGTGGGTGTGTTAATTGATCTCATTATTCAATTAATGCTAGGAAGGTTTTGAAGGCTGGTTTAATTTCCTTACTCCCTAGAGGCAAATTGATAGGAAAGAGTTTTATTGCATAAAACCATCAATATTTACAAAATTGTATATTCACACATATATGTGAAAGGTTTTATCTTCTGTATCCTTCTGCTACATTGTTCTCTCCTTCATCTCTCACAGAATGATTGATATTTAGACTGCAGAGATTAAAAATAAAATACATATCACATTCAGGTCTCATTCTTGAAGTTAAATATCCTTTTGACTGTTGAAGTGTCCTTCAACAAAATAATAAAAATTACACTATGTGTGAAGTGAAAGAACTCATCACAGCTTTGTTATCTTTTCTCTTTGTTCTCAACTCTTCCTGGTTTAAGTAGTATCTGTTTGTAGGTATGCAGTGACGTCAATGATCATTCCCTCTTGTCCTTGTGGTTTGTACACAATATGTTTTAGACTTTCCCAAGTACTCAGCTGTTAAAATGCAATGCATTTGTGATAAATCAGTCATAGTAATATAAAAAGACCTGAGCTAAAAGTCCAAATATGTGAAATATACTAAAGGGAAACTGTGAAGATGAAGATATTTGTGAAAAATGACAGGAGCGTTTGCACATGTTTTAGCTGGAGTAAAGGTCTCTAAGATGCACCAGTCACCATCAGCATTTATTTTTTTTAGCACAGTTATTGTGTTTCTTGTAAACAGATAGAAAGGCCAGTGCAGTTACTAATCTAAGGCATTTACAAGTTTAGAGCTCTATGTTCTAATCCCTCCTTGGGGTCCCTATCACGTATACATTTATAATCGATCACTGTGCAAATAATAAATGGAAAAATCACTTCCTAGCTCCATCCCAAAGATAATCATTTTATCTCCTTAACTTTGGTACAGCTCTCTTGCACCATCAGTTTGGAAAAGTTTCATGAGCTACCATAGTATAGCTATCTGGGTTATAGTCAACAGGTGTTCATTCAGGTCCCTCTAAAATTCTGCCAGCCTATTTAATCGAATTTTATTTAGATTGTTTCTCCACAAATTAAATGCTCAGGTTTTGTGTTACAACACAGTCCAAGATAGCAATAATATGAATGTGCAGGGCATCTGTGGGAATCTTAGAAGCACAAAGAGCCTCTCACTTACATATATCTTACACTTACCATTTACTCAGGTGATTTTACTGGAACTACATCCAATGAATACAACCCTATGTGAAGAGAATAATTTTCAGCCTTCCAGGTGAGACCACTGATGCGCAGACCTTAGACAGGAATAATGCAGTACTTTTCTGGAGTCTTTCCCTTTCAAATTCAAGATTCAAGTGCAGTTCTGCTAATATGAAAATAATTCAAGCAAGCATTAACTTATTTTTAAACTCCACTATACATTTGATCTTTACCTGTGTCTTCATTGAGCTTTTCCAGGAATTTTAGACTTTGGGGCTAGGGAAAGACATTACACATAAATCAGCTTAAGTGATCAGAAACTGGTTTAAACCTGTAACAGAACAGATGCTCAGTGCAAACAAACCAGTTTGAAAATGGCTGAAACTGGTTTGAGGTAAACCTGGTTGAATGTAGCATCGGACTTAACTGATTTGGCTCAAACCAGTTTATGCAATGTCTGTCCCAGACCCCTTGCTGGCATAGGTTAAACCAGAGACCTCCAGCATCCTGGCATGCTCTGTGGGCTGGGCTCTCTGCTCCAGCCCAGCCAGGCTGCCCCCGCCCATCTGCTCCCCAGCCAGACCAAGTACAGTCAGGGGTGGGGGTTTGGGCAGGGAGGGGTTTAATTTCCCCCTCTCTATCCCACTGGCAGGGACCCGAGCCAGGTCTGCCAGGTGCGCCCCCATAGCTGCTGCGAGGCACCATGGTCCCTGAGGCAGAGGGGGCAGGGAGGAGAGTTAGTCTCTCTGATAACCCCACTGGCAGCCGCATTTGTTTGCTCTCACTGCTGTGCTCCCTGCCCCTCTCCCAGGGACCCTGCCTGGTCATGCCCCTTCCCTGTGGCTGCAGTGGGAGGGGGCAGGGCCCATATTGGGGGCAGCAGCCTGTGTCATAATGTGGGGGAGCATGAGCTCCTTGCCAGTGGGGGCACTGCACGTAGCAGCACCGGGGTCCCCAGGTCCCAAGTGGGCCACAGCCCTGCAAACCCCCCACAGTGCTGCCATGCTCTGCAGAACAGTCCTTGCAAGGAAGAGGCCCACACTCTGGGAAGCCATGATGGGCCATTGCCTGTCAGTCACTCACCAGACCAGCAGCTGGGTGGGGGAAGACCTGTGTCCCGCCGCTCAGTTTCTGCTCGGGGCAAGCTGCTGACCCCAAGCAAAGGTGTGTGGTGGCTGTGGCCAGATCAGGCAGATCCTGCTGTGGTGCCAGTGCCCAGCAGCTGAATATGCCTCCTCTAGCTGGGAGGGGGATGGCTTTGAATACAGAGCAGCAGTTGGGCAGCCCTGGGGAGGGTTGGGGGGGATGGAGACCTGAGGTCAAGGGGGAAGCCCAGAATGGGGGCTGGATTCTTACCTTTTAGTCCTCTAGGCCCCTGGTGACCTGAAACACTGATTAACATTTGTGCAGCTCACAGTGTAAGGTGTAACAAGATCCTTAGCTATTCATTTTCCAATTTATTTAGATCCTTTCCAAATTCCTCACCGCCTTCAATTGTTTTGACCACCATACATAATTTAATAGATGCAAGTGTTGTTTGTCATCTAGTACTACATGGTAGCCTAATTATGATGCACAGCTTGGTGGCAAAATAATCTTACACAGTTGGGAAGCTCAGAATTTGGCAGGCTTTTTACTGTTACACAGAAAGCATCTAATGATTCTTTATGAAATGGCCACATGTAGATGGATGAATGACTGATTAACTAGTTCAAAACTTCTTAGTACGAAAGCAAACTTTGCAATATTTTTTATGTATTTAAGTGCGAGTGTCAATTTATCTTTCTCATACATTTCAGCATAGAGATTGCATGTTATGAGATTTGGTGTGTGAGATTGTTTTAAAAGATTGTGTATTTTTTTATACTGCAATGGATTCCTGTAATGACAAATAATCACTAAAATAGTCTTTCTGGACTAGATCACAACTTTGCAAACTACTTTTAGGAAGGGGGGTTGCACATGTGTACAGAGATGAAAGAACACATATGATTTGGAGAGTCAAAATTCCTTTCCTGATCTTTATTTGTACTTACACATTCTCATAGAACAGCTAGCTTCTCTTTGAGTATGTCTACACCACAGTCCAAAGATATGATAGCAGTTTGTGTGGACAACCTCTCCTAACTTTTAACTATGTCTATCTAGTTCTGGTGGCAGTGGTAGTGCAGGTATAGCACATTTGTGGAATTCAGTGCAGGTCAGCATCTGTGTATTGATCCAGTTTTGTAAACCTGAGTTTCACAGCTATGGCCTCCAATATGCTCATAGTAGTACATAAGCTAATTATTTTAGACCTACCTTAAGTATCTCCACATTGAACTACTTTCACATCTTTGGCTTTCATTACTATAGATGTATCCTTAGTGTGCCCATGCAGTTACTTTACCAATGGGTAGAGAAAGCACAGAGATAGCTCTGCCTCCCCTCATTTTTGTTCACCATCTTCCCTACTACTTGTTCGTAAGTGATGTGACTGCAGTCAGAATTAGAGAGAAGGTAGGTAATTGATGTAACAATCTAAGACTACAAACCTGCAGATCAAGTGTCTTCAAACTCTTGTCTCTGGTGGGACTTGAGGTCATGCAGCACCCATAAGTAGAAACTCAGTACCTTGCTGTATCTGATCCTCAATGCTGTTAGTTTCATATCATCAGGTCATCTGTTTAGAATCAATGGATTTCCTAATTCATTTTTACTTCTAAATTTAAAATAGCTAATTAGTGGAGGCATGATCCTCAAAGCCTGGGCACAACTTCAAGGGTTAGAAGATATTGGTGAAGTTTGATTAAAATGTATTAATCAAGCATTGGTTTCTGAGGACAGAAATATGAGATGATGTCAACTGTGACAAGAGCGATGTTTCCTGAGCTGAAAATGAGGGCATATAATGACAACAAGGACAGTCATCTTCCAACAGAGGCTGCAGACAAAGAGATTTATTGTGATTTAATAACAGTTTTAGCACTCTTTAAGGATGGCTTTTTAGAATTGTGCACTATTCCCTGTATAGCCAATGCAGCTTTGAGTGATCAGCACTGCTAAAAAAATCTGACCATTAGCAATTATTTTATAAAACTGTAGTGGTTCTTACCCTCTCATCAGAAAGAGGTCATATATGAATGGGGAGCAAGCAGTAATTTGGCTATATTACAGATAGCAATAAAAGATTTTCTATTAATAAGCTCAGTATTAAAGAAATTCATTCCCCAGGGCAAATCAATTAAAACAAAATTATCCAGGAAAGAAAGGCTATAAAAAAACAGATGGCATCACATATAAAATGCCATCAGCTTTTATGCAGCTATGTAAAATTTTTGTAGAGTGATCTTGAGTTCCACAATCCTAAAACAAAAAAAGGCTATCCAGTTACTTCTGCCATGATTGTGACAATGATGACACCTAATGATGTTTTGCTACCAACCAAAAATTATTGCACTTACCTCACGTCAGCAGGTGAGTGCATGATTTTCCTATCAGTAAATGGGTTTTTGCCACTTCTTATGTCACATGCAAGCTTTTAATTTTTCCTGTCTCTTCCTTTTTGCTGCTGATTCTGCACATTATTACAGATTGCCTATTATATTTTAGAGCCAGTGGTTCAGGCACACTGAAAGATCACAGGAGTTGAGGGATTTTAGCCATTGTTTGAGATGACTGGCCAGCAGGGATCCTGGTTTTCTCTGATAAAAAACCCGCAATTTTTGGATATATATATATGTTAGCAGTTATACAGCAGTAACATACCGATAACATCTCAAGAACCTGAAGAGGTAATATCAATGATGCCTCTCGAAAATCTACCACATCATCTGGGAAGACTGTGACACAAATTCCAGCATTCTTGCTAAAGTCAGTGGTACCAACTTTACTGTGTGAGGATGCCTGACTCAATTCCCAAAGCAAGTGATATACCCCCAGCTTAGTTGCAGCCTGAAATCTTGTGGCACAAGGACACGTTGAAGGCATACCTCAAGAAAATGGATGCTGACATCAAGAGCTGAGAGGAGGTGGCTGCTAACTGAATCCAATGGTGCCACAACCTCAGTCAAGTGGCAGCCTGCTTCAAGGTAAAACATTTTGCCTTTGAAGCAAAGAAGAGATCATGGTGAAAGAAAAAAAGAGAAATCCCAGCCTGCAGTGTGCTGTCCTCTGTGGAAAGAGCTGCAATGTCTGTGGATGGATCTGAGACTCAGGAATGGACTCTTTAGTTACCTCAGAACTCATCAATGAGCTGTGATAATGATCATCCTTAAATCTAGGGATTTCCAACAATAATATTATGTCATAGGCAAAACCCAGGAATTGATTTTTCCACCAGTGCAGGCTCATTTGAGAGTACTATGCTACTTTAGGGCACTGAACTTCAAGAAATGTATGGGCACATTAGATTCCAGAGGAGTGCAATAAAACTCTGTAAAAGTCTAGAAAAAAAGACAGATGAAGAAACATTGGAAGATTTGGGATTGTTAAATCTGGAGAAGAGAAAACTGAGCAGGATTTGATGATAGGCTTGAAATAAAGGTGTGTTATAAATAGGGATGCAATCAATTTGTATCCACAGGTGACAGGACAAAAGTAATGGATGGAAATTGTAACAAGGGATATTTAGGTTAGATCTTAAGAATAACTTTCTAACTTTGAGGGCTATTGAGCAATGGGACAGATTAGTTAGAGCAATTTTGGAATCTCCATCATTGGGCATTTTTAAGTTCAGGTTAGATGAGAGAAGGTTGAGACAGGAGTAATTCTGCATTAAACAGAGTTGAACTAGATCATCTCTTAAGGCCCTTTCCAGCTCTGTGATTCTAGGCACTGATTACAACTGGGCTCTCTAATACATGCTTGAAAGAAAGACATTTGTGGGATTAGAATTCACAGTTAATGACAATTTACTCCTAGAGGTAGAACTTGTTAAATAAAATGGACTACTGTACTTAAGGATAAAATTAATGCTATGCAGAATAAAATATGCATGTGCATGCTATAAGAATAGGAAGCTTCCAAGTGCTAACTTCAAAATCTTACTGAGAGAGATAATTGTTTGAATGACTTCTGGACACCCTGGAGGCTTACCCTATCCCTACTCAATTACAAGAAGAGTCAGTAATAACTTTGTCTATTAAGAAGACAGTATAGTTCGGTTTATCTGGTGTTATTTGTGTATCTGAATGGAAACCATCAGCTTGAAACTAGCAAAAAAACCTCTCTTATTATTCCAGCCTGTTTAGCTCTGACATGTGACTACTGTCCCTACAGACAGTATAATTTTTCCCCTGTAAAGTAAATTAATGTTGTTTATTGTTAGTTGTATTTCAGTAGTGCCTAAAGGCTCCCATTGGGAAAGTGTCCCCTTATGCTTGGTGCTGTACACACAGAGAAGCAAATAGATATGCCCTCCACAAAGAGCTTACTGCCTAGTTTAGTTACCCATAAGAACATAGGACTGGAAGGGACTTTCTGGCCATGTCCAGATGAGTGAAGCCATGCGTGGTGCCACAGGCACATCTGCGGTGCCACACACCACATTTTCAGCTGTTTTCTGCACTACAAGGGAGTAGCATGGGTTGTTTTGTTTTTACTTCTGGATGTCCCGTTCCAAAAAAAAGCAGAGCAGCGCATGCAGGGGCAGTGTATGCCACTCAAAAATGGAGCCTGGCCAGCCGGAGCCACACTCTGGCTGCCGGCCAGGCTCTGTGTAGCAGAATTGCTGCTGCTGCAACCACAGGAGCTCCCTAGGACCCCAGGTTAGGCTGCTAGGGCCAGCCCAGTGCTGGTCTCAGCCTCCCCTACCCCACCTTGGGTAACTTGCTGCTTGCCAGAGGGCACATGTTCCCCAGGGACAAGTAGCAGCAGCACAAGGTTTCTTGCTGCTAATTTTCCTGGGGGGACCAAAAACCCGTGCTTATTTGGACATAGCCTCTGTGTCCAATAGAGACAAGTTCACAGCTATTGCAAGCAACAACACCATATACTTTCATACTGATATTTATAAACTCAGTTCCAAAACCACTTTTTTTCTTTGCCCTCACTGCTTCTATTTGATGGCTTTCCCAGAACCTTTCACCTCCAATGCTTACAGACCTTCTAATTTCCAAGCTAATTTTTTTTCACAGTGAGTTTATATCCATTTTCTTTTATGCCAGTATTGCCCTTTGCTTAAATAGTTCTCTTCCTTTCCTGATGTTTATCTCACAACCTTCTCAACTTCTGTTTTGCCAGGCCAAACAAACCAAACCCTTTTAGTATCCTAAAAAGATTTTACCACTCTCCTAATCATCATGGGAGCTTTCCTCTTGCACTTCTTCCAGCTGTTTTGTTTGGGTTTTTAGGCAGTTCTTCAGAACTGAAACTGCTATTCCAGATGAAGTCTTACTACTTATTAGTATTAGTACTTTCCTATCTCCTAGGACTAAAGTGGAGACACTGGGTGCATCTACACATGCCATTAAGGTGACATAATCAACTCCAGTACAAACTGTTTATTATGGTGCCTTAATAGCATATGTAGATGCTCAAACTGCTATAGTCCAGGGCTCATGTACAGACACTGAACCAAGGACCACAGCAATTTGAGCTGGGGTTGAGCAGTGCTGAGCTGGCAGGGGGCACAGGAGATCAACTTCAGATTTTGGGAGGTGGTTTTGGGCTGGGGTATGAGATTGCCCTAGCATGAAAAGCCCTGTGGCAAGGTCTGGCTCCCTGTTTCCTGGGCTAATCAGGCACAATATATGCCCAGATCAGCATTTACATGTACATTTAGGTGCAGTTATTTTTGCTTCTGTAAGATACTACTGCGCTCAACTGTGCTGTTGCATGGCAGCAAAATTTAGTTTGCTGCAGTCTAATAATGTCACACATGTAGACTGTGATGCTTTATACTGCAGCAAATAGGTCTACTGTGCAGTTAAGCACATGTGTAGGTGCATTCACTTAACTCTAGGATTACATTTACCTTTTCAGTGACATCACTCGCTTTCACTTTTCCTCAAAATAACTTTATACATTTTAGCAGGAGAATTATGAAACCCTTAATCATTTTGAAAAAGAATTAAAAGCAGGAAGAATCCAGCCTGTGTCAAAGGGTATTCGATAAGAAATGTGAATTGTTTTGAATGAAAGTTGGCTATGTCTGTTAACCTGCTGATCTGCAGTGGTTGCATATTTGTATTAAATTACAACAATGAGCCAGGTCCTCAATTTCTACTTTTGATTCAATCCTTCTTTAGGCAAATTCCCACTGAACTCAATCAGTCACACAGCTGACCATTTTCACACGACAGTTTGCACGCATAATCATGAAGGTATCTAAATTTGAGAGCCTTTTTACATATGCATTTGCATGGCTGACAATTTTAAAAATGATTCCTAAAGGATTTACCCAAGATTACACAATGAATCATATAAAGCATTTGCTGCCAGTTCCATTTTGGTCACTTCAGCTTTTTTTCATAGACAATAAGCTAGTGTCTTGTACACTAACAGCAACCTAACATTATGTTAGATTACTGTGAACCTCATCTTATTTCCTGTCATCTGTCTGTGAGGGTTTAATGTCTTATTCTCATCACATTCAATACAGAAAACTTATATCTCTCTCTATAATGTAATTATAGTTTCGTTATCACTCCCTTCAGTGTAATGTCACAAGGAATTTTCTTCTGCTTTGTGTACAGTTTTATTTCTCTCTTGATTGGCATTGCATAGTACTGCATTTGTCGGAAATCTCTCCTTTCCATTTCTTGTGCTTTCATGTATTTTCTTAATAAAAAAAAGATTAAAACCCAGCAAAATTGTTAATGCCACCATAATTTGAAAGCAAGATCTGCAGGGTGGCACCTTGGAGACTAACTGGTTCAGAGAGAAATGAGCTTTAGTAGGGAACAACCTACTTCATTGGGAATCATAGCATCTGACAGAGTACGTTGTTGCCTTTGCAGTCCTATGCCTCTGAGCTAGTTAGTCTAGGGTGCTATCCAATACTTAAACAGAATTTAGATTCGGTTTGTACTATTGTAGCTATGCTTACTCTGTATGTCCAGAAGGCTATACTATGTCTGTGTAGCTCCAGGGAAGAAAAGAACCACCCAGGTAAATTTATGATTCCTACTAAAATCAAACATTTTAATTGGAGAAAAACCATAACTAGCAACAGAGGAGGAGAAAGACCCTCCTACATTTTAACTTAGTAGTTAGGGCCGCAGTGAGGCCAGGGTTCTAGTCTCTCCCAACCCAGAGAGATCTTGATCCTGCAGAAAAGTGTTGTGAGCGCTAGACCATGGACTAGGCCAGTGGTCTCCAAGCTTTTTATGGTGAAGATCACTTTTTAGAAGTAAAGGGCACCCCAGGATCTACCACTCCTGTCGTGCTCTGCCTCCCCCCCTGCCCCCCGGACAAGCTGCCCAGACTCTGACCCCAGTCACCCAGCCTGGCTTGGGTTGTGGAGGGCATGGCTCAGCCCAGCCATGTGCGTCCTGCTACTCCCGATTGTGGAGTCCCTGACAGACTGAAATTGACTGTCAGAGGCTCCATGATTGACTAGTCAATCAAGATAGACTGGTTGGTGACCACTGGACTAGGCTTTATCTGGATCTCTCTCCATCACTTCTTTGGCAAAATGGCTCACTGGTACTCAAAAGGGGACGATTCCTAGTGTCAGGAGGAAGGTGATGTAGCAGGTTTACCTTTTCAGAGCTTGGGTTGAGTCCCAGGATCAAGGGTCTGCTTTTGTTTGGTGGACCCCACCCACCAATCCAGAGGCAGCACAAAGGAAGCCTTTTCTGAAGGGAGGGGGAAGGAGCAGTTGGACCTGACTCAGAACTGCATCAGCCAGGTCTGGAGAACTTCAGGGTGTAGCCCCTGAAGAGTATAAAAGGGGAGCATGCTCAGCAGGCTGAGCAGATGCAGTGAGAGACTCAAGAAGAGCGGAGCCAAGAAAAGCTGGGGAGCTCTCCCCCTGCGGACAATAGGCCCAAGGATCCTGAAGCTGCCACTAGAGAAGACCGCTTGGGCTGTTGACAGCACATGGGGACGGTGCAGAGTGGTGTGAGACTGCTCAGGTCCATCACAGTGCACAGTTTGGTGCATGGAGTGCATGGAGCCCAGGCTTTGGGAGCTGCAAGTGGAGGCTCGAGCTTGCAACCCTGGCAGGGCCAGAGGGCCATGCTGTGTACAGTGCAGCACACAGGGCAAGGACCTTGGGGGCTGCAGTGAGGTGGCTCAGGTCCCATCTTCCAACAAGTAGCCAGGTCCCATGGTGCACAGGGTGGTACACAGGCCTGAGCCTTGGGAGCCAGGGAGCAGCAGATTCCTTCATCTATTAAGGAATAGGTGATATTAAGACTGCTTATGTTTACACCTTGTATTTTGTAATTGAAATGTTGTATTGTGATGTTGTATTGTGCTGATACTGCCGAAATTGTTTTACTGTGATGGGTAAATAGTGTTATTTAGGGTTTGACCTTGGTTATTGGTTAGTGTTCACTGTGTAAATATATGTATGATATTTATTTTTATGTTTATGTATATTATAACTTAATAAATTGTATATAGTTAAGAACTTTGGGCTTGGGCTAACTCTACAGAGGAAAGAGGGATCTGCTCAAAATTCTGGCATCCCTCTCACAGTACCTGCTCCTGGCTACCTGTCCCATCTGATTGAGAACGGGGTACACCCTTGGGTGTACCCAGGCTACAGTGGTAAGAGGAGACTGTTTGATTGTGAGGCAGATTCTATCCCTGGCCCATGCTGTGCTGAAACAGAATGAGCCCACAACTTGCTCCATTTTGTCAAACAAAAATGTAATGCAAGGCACTGAAAAGGAGGACAGGGACCCACAATGAGGACCTTTTGCTTTCAAGGCAGTGCCTATTTCATGAACTCTGGTTTGGTTTCCTCCTTAGGCTCCCACATATTTTTGCCTCCTTTTTACCCAGTGGGCTAGCTTCAGGAGTGCTTTGGGTAATTCCTAGCCTGTGGCCTTGAGGTTCATGCACTTTTCTGGAAAGTCAGAGATGTAGGTTCAAGCCTGTTGCTACATCCCATGGATGGATTCATAGTTGCAGTAGCAGCAACTGGTGCAGCAGAGGTGGTAGCAATCCAGTTTCCTGTCCCCCATGGTCTGGGCAGGCAGTCAGTGCTGCAGGAGCAATGCCAGGGACTTCTATAAAGTCCCAGAATCAGATAAGAATCCTTCCTTCAACCCCCATTTTTGGCCCTTCCTCCTTTCCCCTCCATGATCAGCAAAATATCCCTTTACATCCCATTTCCCCTACTGCTCCATTCCTCTGCCTGTCTCTCTGCCTGGTCCCCACTGTCCCTGGCTGTCCTAGGAACAGGGAGAGCTCCAAAGTCACTCTTTCCCTGGTGCTGCTGGGCTGCAGCAGTGGCAGCTGTAAGGTGTGGGTTACCTATTCCTATACCTGCTTCTGGGTTGGCAAAGAACAGTTGCTACCACTGCTGCTATCCCTGGCTGAGCCCTGTATAGACCAGCTGGAGCAAGTCAAGAGCAGCTCTGGAGCTCTCTCTGCCCCTGGATCAGCTGAGAACAGTTGCAATGGTGGGTGAGGTTAGGGGGTTGAGTGGGAACAGGAGTAAAGGGAACATGGTGATGGGCACCAGAGGAGGTGCTAGGAGTGGGAGTAGGGGTGGTAGGAAGGGGAGGAATTTCTATCTGCTTCAGAGGCTTAAAAAAAAGAGTCCCTAAGACTGCTTCTCCTGCAGCATAGTGAAAAAAGGGGGATGCAACCACACCATCGCACCACCTCTGGATCTGCTCTGCCACATTCTGGGTCTCACTAATTGGGTAAGTATGCTAACCATTTGGCTGTCAGGCTGAAAGATAGGATGACAACCCTTCTCCTTTATTTTACATTTGGCAGTTATTTGCGTAATACCTGAGTGATCCCATTCCACCACAAGTGAAGTGGAATCATGTAAATTCCAAAAACTGCACTTACACAGCTGTGCCACGTAAAGCACATAAAGGTGAGAGAGGATATATGTCCTACTCTGGGCTCTAAGAAGGCATTTCTTTCCACTTGCAATTTGAAGCCACTTCTGGAGTTAGCTGCTTGAATTACCCCTTTTTTTCAAAAACAGAAGGGGTAGTAGTGTTAGTCCTATTTTTCTCAATGGCCTAACGGTTAGAGCTCTCACCTGGAATATGGCAGAACTAGATTCATATTTCATCTTTGCACAGAAAACTTGAACCTACACCCAACTTCCTCTTGAAACCACAGCCCTTAGCAACATGGTTCCAAATATCATAGGCACTTCCTAACTATTATTCTTATTTATGTTTTGAAATTAGCAAACTAGTCTAATCCTACTTTATTATAGACCAATCGTCTTCAAAAATCATTTAATATTTACATTTCTATTAAAAATTAAAACCATTTTTGTATCATTGGTTCATTGAAAAACATCCCAATGTTAGAAACGGGAAATATCATTCTCTTGTAACAAATCCCCTAACTGAAATGTGACCAAAGCAAAATTCTGTCAAAAGTTTTTTTGTGAGTGATGACCTTAAATGAAAGGTTTCAAGTCAAAGCAAGACATTGAAATCTGCTTTAACTCTTCATGAATAAGAACTGAGACTCTAAATGGTAACTACACTGGCATAAGAATGGATGCATCTACATGTGCTATTCATGTGACTGAATAAATTCTGATGAAGTTTGCACTGGAGTTTATTGGTCCTAGGTGCTGCATTTACATATACGCCTGAGACTGCAGCATAGCTGGCAGGGAGCCAGGAGGTCAGCCTGCCAGGCTGGGTTTTCTCTGACCTGGCTTTATGTGCTGCTGAGGGGCAGGCTGGGGCATGGGGTGCTCTAGTGCAGGGCTAGCCAGCAGGCAGCCCCTGCACTGAAGCACCCTTGTGCCCCAGCCAGCCCTTGCAATTGTCAGTGTCTACATGTGCATAGTGGTGCACTAAATAACACCACCATAGGATGTACTTGGGTTGACAGGTACTAACCTATGGTGACATTTATTATTTAACTGCAGTCTAATAAGGCCACATGAGTAGATGTTGAGACTTTACTGTGGAGTTAATTAGGCAACTTCAGTAAACATTTTGTGTAAACATACCATTGTGAGGTAAATTATGTTTATTTAACACTCTGATTTTTTTTTTTTTTTAATTTTTGCTATTTGAGTGAAATGTTGCATTTGTATGCTGTGCAGGTAATACAGCTAGTGAGAGAGAAGAAAGACACAAAAAGAGGACCACCCCCCTTCTACTACTGAAAATGCATAGCATGGAAAAGAATAACAAGTGCAATTAAGATCTGTTTTTATCTGAAATTTATAGCGTATTGGATCTGCATTTCTTCCTTCAAGTCTAGAATACCAAGTCTTACATTGTAAGCAATGTCTGCAAGTCATCTAACACATTAATGCAAATAAATAAGTTTTTTAATTGCAGGATTTATATTGTTTGAAGCTATCTTCATTAGAACTCAGTATATCCTTACAAACAAAAACATCTGTATTGTAAGCAAGGAAGTGTAAGTACTTTTGAAAAAAAGTTAATTTGTACACAGTTTGTGCAAAAAATAAAAAATATTTACATTCCTAGGGCCAAATTAAAAGAATGACTAGACTTATGCCAAAGGAAAAATTGCATTTATCTGTTAGGTAAAAATGTGAGCAATATTCAGAAACAAACAGAAAAGGTTTACAAAATATTAAATAAAATGAGTGACTAATACAAAGGAAAACTTAAATATAGGAGGTAATTATCTTGGATCATTCATTAAATCTTTCATTTCTTTTATGGACTACCCTAAAAGCTTAGTTTAAAGTAACAATGTGTAGCAGTAATCATGGAAACAATTTAATAAAAAAGCACTTTATTTTCTTATGCATTAAAGCTACAAAATTGCCAAACTACTCCCAACGCCACAGCTAGCCTATGGTGAATATATTCAAAGGAGAAAGGGTACTTTAATACTTTAACTCTGGCAAAACTATTCAGGTGACTAAAAGTAATTACACTGGTTGTTGCAGATCTTTCAAGCTGGAGCATCAATAGGTGGTTTAAATCTGTTCCAGTAGCTCATATTTCCAACCCACCCTCATTGTAGGCGCTTTGGGTGGAAAAAGTGTTAGGCCAAGTCATCTTTATGCCGAGTTAATGGATGGAAGCAAACAGTATAAATTACAATAACCTTCTGACTGATTGTGTTTATGCCTGTAATTGTACCAATGCTGGGAGGGAGTCCTGGGCACACTTGCACTTGACTTGTATTGTATTATGTTGTAGTTTTTGATAGAGGATAGGAGCTGCCGGAACATTGTGCATAGGAATTACTACCTGCAGGATTCCTAAATCAATGGTGTTCATGGTTTTGGCTAGCTCTGTGGGCCCAATGCGCCTTCCACCTCCACACAACTGGGATTGGGCTCTCGGGATGCGCCCCCTCTGCCTGGCCAGGATTGGACTCCAGGTCCCCATGCTAGCACTCAGGGCAACAGCCCAAAGGGCTTCCAAAAGATCCATGGAGAGCCCTGCAGGCAGGATGAAATAGAACTGTGGGTGGGGGCTGAGCACCCTTTCTATGAATCACTTGAATTCTAATATCAAGTATTATATTATTTAACTTGTCATTGCAAATATCTTCCAAATTGCATTATGTGTGGCTAACTGATTAGAAACTATAATCATTATAAATTTAAATACTTTTCTGGGATGAGAAAAAGAATAATGATAAGGGTCAATCTAGGATTTCTGTGAGATAAATACTTTATGGGCTAGATTAAATAAAGGACTTAATGCACTTACCATTGCAATGACTAACTTAGATGCTTGGACCCCACAGTGGAATCCAGAGCATGGAAGGAAGTGCCTAGGCTCCCTACACAAGGCATGAAGAAAGTTTGGCATCTGAGAAACGCCATTCAAGCGTACTGTGTATTTTTTAAAAAAATGAGTACAACTCTGTTTCCCTTTAAAAGACAGTTGCTGGAGAAGGCTTTGATGATACTGCTTATGCCCACTGATTGACTCATGCTCTCTTTTGTTTCCTCTCCTTCTGGTGCAGTGAATTGTTTTTGGATTGTAGTTCTGGACTTGTGCACTGAATTCTTTGCTGTTAGAGCACTTCAGTAAATAAGTGGGAGGTGAGAATGAGGCATCCAAGTTTTATAATTTCCAGAAAAGACTTCCACCAACTGGGAAGACAGACTAGGTGGGGCATACTCCACATCACCTGTTAATCTGTCCTGCAGAAAAAAAATATGAGTCTTTGTGTTAGAAGGGGAGCAAGCAAGAGGGATCTTGACTTTGTAGCTTAATAGTAGGGCACGCAGGTAGAAGGGAATCCAGGGTTTTGATTTGTGTAATCAAGACCATTTATGTATACTATACTGAATAATCTTTGAGTAAAACCAGAAATAATCCTGGGATCACAGACAGAAGCCTAGAACCCCTTGTCCCTAGGTTGGTACCCTACCTGCTGCATTAGAGTTCTCTTCCCTTTTGTTTACTTTCTCACCATTTCAACCATCTTTGTTTTTTGCATTGGAGGTCTGGATTTACATTCTTAAAGTCTGTCTAAATCCTGTTTGAAGCAACTAATTTCTTTTTCAGGATCTTGCCTTATACCTGTATCTTGGAAATTGACTCATAATCATGTCTTATGTTTCTTGAAGACAGTGTGTCACAGGGCACCTTGGTGCTCTACTCCTAGAGAGGGGAATCTGCCAAG
The DNA here is from genome assembly GCA_030014935.1 of Caiman crocodilus. NCBI lineage: Eukaryota > Metazoa > Chordata > Crocodylia > Alligatoridae > Caiman > Caiman crocodilus. Next base: position 224,920,408 of record JAGPOW010000261.1, on the reverse strand, counting down.
GGAAGAGCACAAGGAACACAGCTGTGGGTTACTTGGGGCAACCAGGAAGTCAGCTGACTGGAGGAGGCAGGGCCTGGCCCTCATAAGGCCCAGGGCTGAGGCTAGGCTAGGCTAGCAGTTCCCTGCCAGCAGCCAGAGAGGCAGGAGTTTTCTCAGCTATGATATGAGAAGTAGTGAGAACCACAGGTACTGCCTAAGCCAGATAACAGAAAGCAGCTCTAAGCTGTCGGAGCAATGTGGTTATAGCCAGGCAGCTTCAATTTGTGTTACAGCCTGGGGGCTTGTGTTTTGCGTTGGCATTGTTATTCATTACACCAGTGGCTAGGATGAGGCTATTAGGGGTTGGAGGAGGCCTCGTCAGGGACTTACAATGGAGTGTGAGGACCCCTGTGCCAGCAAGGGCGCAGCATACTCATAGGGACCCACAATGGTACGGGGCCCTAGTGCCAGTGAGAGCGCAGTATACTCATTGGGGACTCACACCGAAGTGTGAGGAGCCCGGCACCAGTGGGGGTGCAGCATACTCATAGGGAGCCACAGTGGCATGGGGGCCCTAGTGCCAGTTAGGGCGCAGCTTATGGGGTGCTTAGACCCCAGCCCCAGAGAAGGGCATTTGAAGAAACCCAGCATGGGCACAGCGAGCCCCAGAGAGGGGGCAGTATTATTAGGCAGCCCCAGTGTGGGCCCAGCAAGCCCCAGAGAAGGGGTACTACTGAGCAGCCTAGTGTGGATGTGGTGAGCCGCTGAAGAAGGGCCTAGTATTACTGTAAACCCCGGAGAAGGGCAGAGTGCTGCGGTGAACCCTGGGGAGAGGGGGTAGTGGTGCAGTGAGCCTTGGAGAAAGGGGGTAGCAGTGTGGTGGGCCTGCGAGTCAGGTGGTGTAGCCGAGAAGTCCCAGAGGGGGCACAGAAATCCCCAGGAGAGGGGTGGCATTAGAGAGAGGTCCCCAGGAAAGGGGCGCCAGTACAGAGAGCCCCAGGAGAGGGGCGACGTTACAGAGACGGCCCAGAGTGGGCGCCAAGAGCCCTGGGAGAGGTGTAGTATTAGAGGAGAGCCCTGAGAGAGGGCGGTTACACTGAGAAGGCCCAGTGCAGCCGCAGAGAGCCCTAGAAGTGGGCAGTTTGATTGAGAAGGCCCTAGAGGAGAGGGTGGTGGTATAGAGAACGCCCTGGGGGGCGGGGGGCAAATGTATTTTGACAGACCAATGTCTATCCCATCTGTGAGGCTTGAGGCATGGTATCAGGGATGGTTGGAGCCATGCATAGCCCATAAGGCTAGGGTGCCTGGGAAGCACCCATCATATAGGGAGACCCCTGGAGAGTCTGGGAAACCACAGGGACGGAAGTCCCAACTAGCTGAGCCCAAGGAGACGTAAGGCAGCCTCCCAACCTAATCTAACATCAAAGACGTAGCGGACAAGAATCAGAGGGTGCCCTTGGGCTGACTTGGCACGGAAGAGGGGGCCTTAAGGAGATCACGGCCCTCCTATAGGACTCCTCTGTGACACAGTGCTTTATATTTTTCCTCTACTTATTTCCTGTAGGAGGGATTACAACTAAGAAAAAAAACCTAGCCAAATATTTCTGATGATGCTGGAAAAGAAAAAGATACAGCTATGCATATTATTACACTAATGAAAGATAATAATGAAATTATGCTAAGCAGCAAGTGTCCATCACTGTGATGGCTGCATCCTTCAAGATCAATGGGCATCCTGCTTCAAGAATTAGATACAGCATTAATTCACCTATAGCTTGGTAAGCAGAAATATGATTCTGTGCAATGCCTTCTACTTTCTGGCTGCTGTAGAGATTGGTTACAGAGTACTGATATTTGTCATCTATGTTGATGTGTTAATGTGGCTTATGTGTTTACACAAGCATTATGTAAGCTTGTGCTACCCAAAGCAATTGAACTTGATTGTTACCTAATGCAACTATTCCATAGGCTTTTTTTATTGCTGTGGAAGAATCATTTAGAGGAGAGCATGGCTCATGTCAGCCTTGCCATACGCTGGCAAGTAAAATAAGTACACACTTGTCACTTCAGTTGCCTCAAGAATGACATAACTTTTGCTGGTTAGTGTATTATTGCCAAGTTCCCCCTTCCAGTTTGCAGCTCTTTATCTTATTGATTTGTCAAAACTGTGATGTTCAAATGGATGTGAGCACAGCCTATCTATCTACCTTATTCTACATTGAATAAACAAAGAAATATGCATACATGATGGGCAAACATTATTGCATTCAAGACATGTTATTTAAAATTTGTGCTTGATGAGACAAAGTACAGGTTATAAATGACCATGGAAAACAATGTGTTGCTGCTGCTGGCATGTGATTACATATTCTTAGGTGCCATTCTGTTCACTTCTTTCCCTGCTCCCTTTGTCATTATTTGTTTCTCTGCTCCCCACCTCTTCCTCCTTTTTTTTTTTTTTTTTTTTTGGCTTTGGACATTAGTAATCTGAACTCATAAGAATCCTCTCTCCATTGTCACTACCATGGAGAAATCCGTATGTATGAAAAGTGACCCTGAGTACTGACTTTGGTAGATAGTCCATTAAAAGCCAATATGAGAACTCACTGATGCAAGTTCAGAATAAGCAATTTAAACTGGGATTCCTTAGTCTCCACGGGTCTAAAGAGCATCAGCCAATTGTCTGTTTAAATGGATGTGGAGGCTAGGGGTCTTACTCTTCTTGTTTGCATTCAGTTACAGCAAAGCCCCCATTATCTATTCTGAAAAAATACAGGATAGTTATCACGGCTGTGTAAAGCTTCAGTTGTTGATTCAAATCTCTGCTGGATCGAACATATTCGGCGGCCAAATCTCTGAATCTGAATCGAATCAGGAGACCCTTTAATCTCTCCAAATTGAATTGATTTGAAGGGTTCCAATTCGGAGAGATTTGATGATTCAGACATATACACAGCTTTAAATGTTTTTTCTATATACTTCAAGGTACTAGGTGGCTCATGAATGTGGAGATGTTGGGGTGGATGGAGTGTCTCATGGGAGCACGGGGGGGTCCCCAGTGCACTCAGCAGCAGACCCAGAAGTGGACCAGAAGCACTTTTGGTCCACTTCTTGTTCTACCGGGGAGTGTGCGGGGGGGCCTCCCCATGTCTCCCTGGCTCAGCAACTGGTGCCTCAGGTCTGGGGGGGCACCTGGGGTCCCCCTGTGGCTGACTGCTGAGTGGGGGGGCCATGGGGAGGGGTCTGCTGCCAAACACATAGGGTGGGGAGGGCCATGCTCCTGTGGGATGCTCCATCTGTCCCACCATCTCAGCATTCACCAGCCTGGTACCTTGAGGTATGTAGAAAAAACATTTTAAAGCTGTGGCTATTCCTGAATCATGATGATTTTCTGAATTGGCATCAAATCTTCAGATTCGGATTTGGCCAAATTGAATTGGGACAGTGATCTGAATCAACAAATCGAATCGGTGGCCCCTTGAATTGGGCTGAATCCGAATCGAATATGGCCCACTTCGCAGACCCCTAATAGTTAGTAATTGTTGTTTATCCAGAAAGCTTGCTAGTGCCTGATCATACACAGCTACCAGAAGTATAGTTATAGAGCCTAGAATCTTTCTTTTTCCAAACCCTTCCTTTTTTCTGTTTCCCAGAATCATTAATTCCCTTTAAACAGCCCCCCTGTTAACAGAAGATAGCAGTCTCCCTCACTTAAAAAGGAATTTCTAGCATTATAGAATTCCAGTCAAAAATGTGAATGTATTGATCCATGTTTCATATTACATTTTCTTTAAAAGCATTAAAAACATCTTTTAATTAAAATCAGGGAAGAAACTTCACTGCTTCACTAGGCTTTGAATCTACTGGAGCATGGGGCTCGATTCTCTGAAGTATTGCATCTTCCACAGCCGTTGTGGAAAGTGCATATAAAATAGTGTTTCTGATTTGAAGTCAGTAGGATTTGAACACATGCCGAAATGTTTTGTTTAATGATGCCAAGATTTCTGGCTGACACTCCAAAGTAAAGATTGTTAGAATAACTAGCTGTAACCTACATCATCATTTAAAAAAAAAAAAAAAATCTTCTTAAATTTCTGGTATTTTATGTATATTTATTCCATGTTAATGAAGTAAACTCTTTTTTTGGTGGAAATAAACAGTCAATTTGTAATCCATGGGACACGGTTCATGTTCAAATTTGTCTGACCTAAACTTGCAAGCAAGATTTTGTGAGATACTGGGTCAAAAGCATACATCTTAATATATTACATATGCTTCTTTCTCTCTAGCTATTGCCTCCAGGTGGGGGTATGTGTTAGAGTCCAGGTTCATCTTTAAGTTGAACTGAAATCTATCTACTTTTACCATGGTAGCACATGTTTTTTGTTTTTGTTGTTTTTCCCCATAGATTCATAGCTCTAACCTGGATTATAGGATTTGAGTGCTCATAGTTCTTTAGTGCCTTTCCACCATGTACCCAGGGCCACATTTTCCTCCCTTTGTAGTTACTCAGCTCTTTTGCTCTGGTAATCACTGACCACCATATATATATA
>JAGPOW010000261.1:224885447-224915776 GCA_030014935.1 Caiman crocodilus | reverse complement strand
GAGAGAGAGAGAGAGAGAGAGAGAGAGAGAGAGAGAGAGAGAGAGAGAGAGAGAGAGAGAGAGAGACATGCATGCACACATACACATGCATGTGCACACATACACATATATATGGATCACACACATTACAACAGAAGAAGTTTTAGAACAAACTAATAAACTGTGATAAGCTACTAGCACGGGTGGATCTAGCAGATCAGCACAACTTCTGATCAGACTCCCCTGCTTTCACACAGTTCTAGAGCCCAGGGGGTGAACACAGTCACCATTTGCCCTTCCTTCCTCCTACTTGTCCTCCCCCTACTGAAGTCAGCAGCAAGAGAAAAGTTAGCAAAGCAGCCATGGTGACATTCACCCTATGGGCTCTGGAGCTGAAGCAAAGCAAGGGTTCTAGCCAAAGCCCATGCAAGTAACCCGATGAGCTTGAAGCTCAAGGCAGATGTATAGCATCAGCAGGAGATGCCCTGACATTCCAGTGAGCTCAGAGAGCTCATTGCCTATGTACCACACAGCCAAAGCAGGGTGTGACCAACTCCTAGAATACTGAAACTAGAGGCTACCCATTGAAATTAGCAGGAGACAGATTCAAAACTAATAAGAAAGAGTATTCTTTTTACACAGGACGTAGTTAACTTATAGATCTTACTACTATAGGAGGTTATAGAGGAAGATAGTATAGCCAGGTTAAAAAAGATACTAGACAAAGTCATGAATGATAGATGCACTAACTGCTATTAAACAGAACAATCAAGAATGTTTTCTCTGGCATCTCTAAACAAATTATGGTAGATGCCAGAGAGGTCATGACAAGGGATAGATCATTCTAGGTATATCTTGCTTATATGCTCTCCTTCTAAAGCATCCACTCCTTCCACCTTTGGAGAAAGACTACTGAACTAGATGAACCATCAGTATGGCACTTCTTATGTTCTTAAGCTGATTTGGTATTTATATGTTCAAACATTTCACACAGCCTGCTATATTTCTACACAACTATTGAGCAACCCTTGAATGGAGAAACTATCCAGGAAATCCTTGTCCCCATGTTCTGAGAATTGGTGGAGGTGGCAGGGTGAAGTTAAGACTTGGGCAGACCTCTAGCGCAAAGTAAGAAAAGGGCCTAATTTACAGTGATGAACCTGAAAATCACTATGCGCATAAGAATGTCGACAAGGGCCCGGAGTAGAAGATTTATCAGTAGGGCGCAGGAGAAGAATAAAAAATCTGAAGGCTATGTACCTGCGGTCAAAAGACTCCATGGCCAGTCTCACAACTCCATGTCAACCTGCCTTTTCTATAAATAGTTGGACTGAGTACTTGATACTACTCCAAGCACAAAGTTTGAAATCCAACAGTGTTATTACAGGACTGGAGACTGACAGCCCAGAGTGTGTACAAGAGACCCTGGGCTCAGATAAATCAGAGAAGCAGGAGCATGCTGCTTTTAGTATGGGCGACTGTTTTTGAGTAGGGGCCCCCTTTAAACCCCGTCTGAAGTCGCAGGACATCCTTGGGGAGGAAATTGGAGAATGCTCAGGAGAGGACAAGGTAAAGGAACTGCTGCCACAGCAGTTGTATAAGATACAGCTACCACCTGCACTATTGTTATTGGAGATTTTACAATACTGGGAAACTGATCATGTTCAGAGACCAGCACTCTTATTACTGTAATGGGGACGTTATGTCCAAAGGAAAGGCTTTGTTTCTTCCTCCCTGCACTGAATCTCTAGTTATCTTCTCTCTCCTCTCCTTCTTCTCTGCCTCTGGCCACATTCATTTCAAGGTGGTTTCATATTTTGAAGCATTGTCAGAGGTGGCCTGGATGTTAAGTCCCATTGTGTCACCAGAGTTGGTATTAAGTTCAGTGCACTTGCAAAATGCTTTTGGTACTGTGAACCTGTTGCTGCTGCTACTGCTGCTTTTTCCTAATGCAATCCCTGGTCAATGTCCTTGATATCTGGTCAAGTTTGACATAACAGCAGTCCCTCTAAACCAGGGGTTTTCAACCTTTTAAAATAAACGTACCCTTGGTGGCCAGATGCAGAGTGAGGGGTAAGGGTGGTGCTTGGCTGGACATGGAGTGAGGGGAGGGAGTGGCGCACAGCCAGCCATGGAGTGGCTGTAGTGTGTGTGGCATGGTGGGTGGTGGCAGCAGCCACAACATGTGAGCTTCCCCCCTTGTGTCTGTCCATCTGGGTGGTACCTGTGCGGCCAAGAGAGGAGCGCCACTGCCCCTCCCCCTGGCCCTGCTCCTGGGAGGCAGCAATGTGGCGTAGTGGGTGGTGGTGCACTGTCCCCACCCACCTGTTTGTATCCCCTAGGGCCTTCCCAAATACCCCTGGGGTACATGTACCCCCAGTTGAAAGCCCCGGCTCTAAACTTTGGATTTGGTACTTCACCATGTTTGGCTATCTGCAATACTGCTATGGTCACATTGTGGATTGATTCAGACTGGATACCTGCATTTTAGCTGTCACTCTTTCCATCTTTCTCAACAGCCTATTCAGCCTGGTTCAGGATTTGTGATATATGTTGCAAACTTATTCTGGGTTTTGTCACATGCCTGCCTTTCCATTCCAGAGCTGTCACCATTCTGCAAGGACATAATTGGGCCAAATAGCTATGTCATTCTTTCACTATAAGTGGCCCTGCACTAGCTATATATGTACATGAGCAGCCAGCACAAAGGGACTTCATGAGTTCAGTCTTAGCAAGCCTGCAGGAGCCACACCTTCAAGTGTTTTCTTCTAAAATTAAATATATTTATTAAGGGAGCTGCTGGTATTACATCTGCACTCAGCCTTGCATGCAGAAGATTATTCTTATCATAACTCCCCATGCAGTTTAAGGGTGACAATATTTTGTCAAAACTTTGGGGGTGACAATGTGAGCTGACTGGTAAAGATTAGCTGTTAATGCACAGTTGAGAAATACATGGTTGTATTTATTTTAATGTGATCAAAATGTTTCTGTTGGCTGCTACCCCACAATATTCTACTGGAGCAAATACCAGCGACAGTTCCCCAGCATTTGGACAGTTTGACTGGCACTGGTTGAATTCTAGGATCGATATAGCAAAGGCATTTCTGTGTAGGCCATAAAGTTTTTCATCTTAATTCAGCATCCTGTTTGTTTTTCCAAGTCTTAGTTCACACCTGTAAGGTGATGCAGAAACACTTTTTTGACAGAGATGATTAGGTTATGGGATCAAGAGCAATAGAGAGCAATATCTGAGTTGCTGCTTGACAAGTTGGCCAGTATGCCAGTCTGGACTCCACCTGTCTCTGTTGCTCCAAAAGACTTCTTTGCATGCTGCTATGTTATGCAGCCAATTGATGATTCTGGATCGGGAATGAGCAATGAATAAAATCCTGGAATGGAACTGTATATGGAAAGATATATCCTATTTGCTCTAGCTACTTGTAGGTCCAGTGGAAGGAATCCAGGTTTACTGATCATGTACAGTTTCATTGCTAGTAACATTGCACTGATTGGCTTGAGTATTGTTTTTGCTTGCACTTTTTGAGGTCTACAGTTTCTTTATGTTGTAGCAGCTAGACTGTCCATGTTGTTGAAATATAACAACATATTTTGTTGTGGAAGTCCTCAATATGTCTGCATGTTTGGGAAGCAAAGAAATATTGATAAAATCACAGATTAACATGAAATAAATTATCTGTATGGTACTGGTGAATCGTGCTCCTCTGCTTGATTATATTTCATCCTGCATTTGCCCCTGCAAACCAAGACTGTGCATATACAGGGCATTCTTTGCTTTTGTCTCTGTCCTGGATCCAACTCCACTCATCTGAAGCATACATTCTGGTTTCCAGTGCTGTGTCTGCAAACCAGTAGCATTTTTAAACTACTCCTAACAAAAGTACTTTTCTCCATCATCACCTATGTTATGCTATGCAATATGTAGCACAGTCCAGTAACATGAATGAGAACTATTTGGGCATCCTCACTGGCATCCAAATGGGCTTGTAAGCAGTGCTACCTTGCCTTTTGTTGCTTAATTGACATCTTGCAACTGCTCAGAGTGTAATGAAGCCTTTTCCTAGCAGGTGCTGGGCACTCAGTGAATAGCACCATGAGCCGGAATAGTAAAGGACAGACTGAGTTTTGCAGAATAACAATGGAGAGTCGCTTATTCATAAGCTTATTATTGGGTCCTGATTGCAGAATAGTGGGGCTGCTCTCATTTATGTATGGACTGAAGGATTGAGGGAAGCCCCTTGCCCTGGTTCAGAAAGGTGAACTTTGTGTGTAAGTTTGGACCTTCTATGGCTCATCCTCTATCTGCATGATGAGGATATGCTGCTATTCTGTGCTTGTGGTCCTGTTCCACAGCTACCAGTCAGCTTAGAGGGCTTCCATAACAATTAAAGTTTGCATCAGCTGTTTTCACTTTGCCATGTTTGCAGCTAATATTGTCTCCAAAGCAAAGTACACTGCTGTCTTTTCTGCTGAAATTTTATTCATTGTCTCTCATAGCCTGCATTGATCTCCTCTTGCTGAAATGAAAGTTGTATTCATGTACATACTGGGAGAAAGGTACCATCATAAGCTGCATTTGTGTCTCCCTATGGATTGGAATAGAGGCCATGGAGAGGAGGGTAAACGGCGGTGAGCCACAATACTTTTATTTACTGAGTTGGCAGGCTAGGAACACTTCCACACACAGGTTAGGATAGACAGTCAAGTTCTATCACTATTCAAGAAAAAACAGCTCAAAGAGTAACACAGTTTATGAAGCACCAAGATCCATAGGATGTGGCCCAGAAGTCCTAGAATCTCATTTAGGTTGGTACAGCTCCCATGTGGATATGGTAACATGAGTATGACTCAAAATGTTTGCAATGTCAATGTGTGTGCCAGGGCTAGATTAATCCTGGGTTAAACCTTCAGTGATGATGTACTGTGTGACTTTAGCAGTTCTGTGGCTGTTCTGTCTGCCTAAAGGGATTGCTTTGGACTAAAGGAGGTTTGAGCCATGTATGCTTCCCCAACACAACAGTGAGAAGCATGAATTCATCTTATTCACTGTTACCTTACTTGCAGATGTCATTATGGTAATATGAGTTGCCACTCCTGCAATAAAGAGTATTCAATAGCACAACCCAATTATATTTCTCGTTGGTTCCAAAAAGATTAGGGACCTTACTTGTACTTGATAGGTGTGCTGGTGTTATCATGTTGGTTTTGAACGTGACCTTTTACCTATTGAGTTACACCAGTATACTGCACAGTTGACTGACGTGGGCACCTTCATACTATAAATATTTATTCCCCTTCCTGTATATGAATAGCTATACTAGTATAAATACCTTTTTAACTTCATAACTCCAGGGGAGGATTATACTGCATTAGCTGTATTGGCATAGGTAAAGTACTAAAACATGTTAGTGTAGATAAAACCTTATTCAAAATACAATTTTCTCAAGCACATCAGACCACTTTCAAAAGTTGACCAAGGTTTCCTATATAAAGGAAAGAAAGAGGAAGAATTTAAGAACTTGAGCAGAGCTTTAGTACTAAATTTTTGAGTGCTTTTGCTTGAGGATGGGATGTATAAGATGTCTCTCTGAAAATTTCTACTGCCTTTTTATGGAAAAAGAAGAAGAATCTCCCACTGGTATTCCACAGCATCTGCAAATGTCTAGGAAACTCCAATACAACTACATAAATGTAGGTGGTTGAGACAAGAGCTTAGAAACACTTCCAGTCTTAAAAGGAAGAGGGACCTTGGGGTCAAGCATGCGAGGTTCATCTGTAAAAATTTATAGGTTTGATTTGAGTGGAGAGAAAAGTGTTGGCTATCATCTGAAGACATTTTTTTCATTTCTCTTCAACATTATGTTATTCATGGTGTTTATTTAGCAGTTAAATAATTCAAATCAAACTATCGAGTTAATTTAAATAAGTCAAAAAGTCACCAGTATTTATCAAATTAATAAGCAATTTCCACAACATTTTTAAAAGAGTGTATACAATTAATATAGTGATAGCTATAGTTAGTGATAGAAAAATCTTAATTTATATCTTTGGTTTTATTTTGTTAGAAAAATCTTTTTGCTGAACATGTATTTTTTTTAACAGGGAACAAGTATGAAGATACATAAGTAGAATCATGGACTTGGAAATTTACAGTATGTTATTGCTCAGTACTTGAAGATTAGCGTATGAAATCATATGAACATGTAGTATTTTTAGTGACACTGAAATTACCTTTAGCAAATGGAAAATCAGTATTATATTAAAAACCATCACTTTAAACTGCAATCCTAAAATGCTCAGCAAGGAATTTGTTAATATGAGCCCAGTCATGCTCAAGTGACCTTGAAGTTTTGTTTAGTTTCAGCAAGTACATTACAAAGCTTCATTTTTTCCTCATTCTTTCTCTAATGTATCCTGAGAGACAGCTGGTGGGGAAGGCAGAGGAGAGCATTCATCAACAGAAACCATGTGGAGGAGATACAGAAGGGAAGTGTGTGCTCCTTGACTCCGATCCCACAACATCCTTTGTGCAGGAGCACCATTTAATCTGAGCTCTGATTAGGTGGAAAGGCTAATGAAAATGCTCTTGTCAAACTTTAACTCTGCATGCAAGTCTTTGATTTGAGAGTCAAAAGATGTGGGCTACGATTGTGTTTAGGGGCCAAGTGAGAACTCCAAGGACAGTGAGAAGAGAGCACTATGCCCTGGAGGTTTGAATGCCCTTGCTGAGGTTTATGGTGTTTAGATCCCTGTTTCCTTTCCTACAGTGAAGGGACTACAGAAATAAATCTGTGTTCTATCCCTGTGAAAGAAGCCAAATATTTTGTAGGAAAAGGCAGTTTCACAATGACACTGTAGCTCTTTGTCTCCCTACTGGCTAGATCCAATATACAGAGGTTTATGAAAGCATTACCATCTACAAGCTAACGAGCTATCTGCTCAAGCAGAGTAATGACTTGTGCTGTTCAGGCCCAGAGGCAGTGATTTCATTACCTTCAGGTGATGGATGTTCCATTACAAGTGGAGTTGAGCGTCTGTAGGTCTCTGAAGCTTAGGGAGCAGTTTTCTTGGCTGGACAAGTGTATTCCTAAATCATGCTGATAAGCTTCTGAATCTGCTACTGCTTGTGATCCTGATCCTTTAATTCAAGCTATACTAGCTTGTGTCTTCAGATCCAAAGGCCCTTCATTCAATCCCTATAGATCGGGTATTGTTACATATTTAACTTCATAACATTTCCTTGAACTTCGCTCTCATTGTCCCCCACAGCTTTTCTTGGACATGAGTTGACTATTCAATAATTTCTACAGGAAATCTAAAGCGGAGGGAGTATGGGGGGAATAATATCTTCCCACCTTTTGCTTTAATCCTATGAATTGCTGAGTGTGTTATAAACCTGTGTGCAGTCCCACTGGAATCAATAGGACTACTCATGGACTTAAAGTGCAGCACTTGCTGAAATGCTTTTCTGGTCAGAGTGCATTTTGCAGGATTAAGCCCTTTAAGTGTAGTAGATGTGGTTTCAGAATAGGTTGATGCACAGCATATAGCTTTAAGAGTTATAATGACACTGACAGTTTTTATATAATGGTCCAATATAGGGCCTTATTCTGCAGTGTACTAAGCTCCTTGAACTACTGCTGAAGACAATGGAAACTCAGGGCACATTACATCTTTCATGATCAAGCCTAAAGGGGAGGTGGGTAAGAAGAGAATGCTTTTAATCTGTCATTTTTGGCACATTTATAGCACTGCTATATGCATGGCTTGTAAGAAAGCATAATCTAATGTGTTCTCAGTAGCCAGCAGTGCATGTACCATGTATTCTCTTCTGACTCTAAAAATGTAGTTAATACAATTTTTAAAGGTTTGTGATTATTTCAGTGTTCAATAGACTGATGATGTAGTGTGGATTTAATCAAACCTTAGTATAAAAAGGGTTAGTGTTAACTTGGCTTCCAATTCATATAGACTGTCTGAAGGGGTAACTAATACAATTTTCTGTTTCCTTTCCAATTTTGGCAACTGCACCAATGATTTGGCATGCATAGTTAGAAGTTATTATGAATTTTGCTACAGCAGGCCTGTTGCATGGTGCAGATAACACAAATCTTGTTAGCAGTCTGACAAAATATAAGTGGCTTTATAATAAACTGCTACCCCTTTAATATCTCAACAACTTCAGAAATGTTATCTAGCTGCTGCAGGGGATTAAAGCTATGGATTGTGGGGAGAGAATTTTAGCACAACATGGGGTTACAATTCACCAAAAATAAGAATGCTTTTAATAGCCCAAAGCAATATTTAAACTATCTTCTATACCAAAACTACTATGCCAACCATGGCAATTCATTTATTTTGGTCAGAAACAGAATATGGTAACAGATAACTTTAAAAGCAAACCAAAATTACAAGAAGCCAAATATGTGTGTGAATAAAAGGATCAAGATTGTATTGTATGTGTCTTGCTAGTGATTATTTTAGAGTGAGATAACCTTATTTGGTGAGTGGAACTTGGCTTCATCTGTAGCAGGCTTAGCTGGCTCCTTCATTTGCACAAATGCTGAATGACTGGAAGGATGTCACTGTGAGTGGGAGCTCCTGGAGAGGAAGAAAGGAGTTTGAACTCTGTCAAAGGAAAACCTTTAGGTAAGTATGTTTCCATGAAATGGAGTAGGAGGATGCCTAAGAGATGGTTGGTTGGAAGGCTGGGGTATATGGAGCAAAAGAAGTGTTAAGAAAGAAAGGAAAAATAGGTTGCTTGATGGGGAGCAGATAAGCTTATTAGTAAGAGTTTGAGGGTTAGGAATCTATAATGAGGAGGCAGAGGGATACTGGTTCCCTCTTATGGGCTGTAGTCATGTTGGAAAGAAAGGGCTGACTTGAACAGGAGGGTTAGAAACTGAGCTTGAGCTCAAAAGAAGGGCTTCAAAAGAAGGGCTAAAGGCTGTGGTGGAAGAGGGCAGACCCTGAGAGGAAGGGACTACAATATGTTTCTTAAATTACACTGTCAGAGGAGGGGGGAATTCTATTTCCTAAATCCTCTTCAACATAAGGAGCATAATCTCTCAGGATCCAATTGCTAGGGAAACATCCATGATGCTGAGGACATGTTTCTTAGTAGCAGCATTTCATATATGAAACACTTTCTCTACTAATAACAGGTTTATAACAAAAGAGCTCTGAGTACATGCAATAGAAGGAAAAATCAAGGGCTGGATTCTGAGTGGTTTCAAATATCATTTACCCTAAAACAAATTGGGTGCTCCCTTTTTCTTTTGTGAATGAGACCCATATTCCCTTAACTACAAAATACAAGTTGGACTATTGCAAAGGTGTCATTGGCATGTCTAAAATGTTTGTTTCACAGTCTGAGTTTAGGATTAATTTCAGATTCACATAGCTGAAGGCTGCTATTAAATCCCCTCTGTCTTCTCTTCTCCTAACTAAAAAAGCCCAGTTCCCTCAGCCTCTCCTCATAAGTCATGTTCCCCAGCCCTCTAGCCATTTCACTGCCCTCAACTGAGCTGTCTCCAATTACCCCCACATCCTTTCTATAGCGGGGGAGAGAGGAGCAAAACTGGAAACGGTAGTCTAGATGAGGCCTCACCAGTGCTTAATATAGGGGAAGAATTGCTTCCCTGGATTTGCTGGCAACACATCTACTAATGCAGTCCAGTATGCTGTTAGTCTTCTTGGCAATAAAGGCACCCTGTTGACTCATTCATAGTCACTGCATTGTCCACCCTAACCCCCCTGGTCCTTTTCTGCAGAATTGCTGCTCAAAGTAGGAGACCAGTCAGTGCCCACTGGTACATAGAATTGTTTCATTCCTACATGCAGAATTTTGCATTTGTCCTTATTGAACTTAATGAGATTTCTTTTGGTCCAGTCCTCCAATTTGTCTTAAGTCTCTCTGAATCCTGGCCATACCTTCCAGTGTTTCTGCTATTTCCCCCCCAGCTTAGTTTCATCTGCAAACTTGCTGAAGATGCACTCCATCCTGTCTTCTAGATTGTCGATGAAGATATTGAACAAAACTGACCCCAGGACTGACCCCCTGGAGCAGTCCACTTGATACTGGCTGCCAACCAGACATCAAGCTACTGATTAGTGCCCTTTGAGCTGGATGATCCAACCAGTTTTCTATTCACCATACACTCCATTCATCCAACCCATACTTCCATAGCTTGCTTGTGAGAATATTGTGGAAGACTGTATCAACAGTATTCCTAAAGTTGGGGTGTGTTGCATTCACTGCTTTCCCTGTGTCCACAGAGCCAGTTCATAGAAGGCAATAAGATTGGTCAGGCATGACTTGCCCTTGGCTAATCCATGCTGACTGTTCCTAATCACCTTCTTCTAATCCAAGTGGTTAGAAAGGGATTTCTTGAGGACCTGCTCCAAGATTTTTCCAGGGACTCTGGTGACGCTTGCCAGCTTGTAGTTCCCTGGATCCTCCTCCTTCCCTTTCTTAAGAAGGT
Organism: Caiman crocodilus; assembly: GCA_030014935.1. Taxonomy (NCBI): domain Eukaryota; kingdom Metazoa; phylum Chordata; order Crocodylia; family Alligatoridae; genus Caiman; species Caiman crocodilus. The sequence continues at coordinate 224,905,292 of JAGPOW010000261.1, read as the reverse complement.
ACTATATTTGCCCTTTTCCAGTTGTCTGAGACCTCTCCTGGTGTTTTCAAAGATAATGGGCAGCAGCTCTCTGTAATCACATTGACCAAGTCTCTCAGCACCCTAGAGGATATCCAGTGATGTACTGTGAGTCTCTGGCACCTGGGGGCCAATGCTTGCATTTGTGCCACATTGCCTCCCACCCCCATCCTTCTCATAGCAATACTTAAAGCCATGGCATGTGATAAGAACTCTGAAGGGGCCAGCTGGCACTCCATCCATGCTGATGCCTGGGGACCATGGCCCCCTTCTGCCCCCCACCCCTGTCAGTCTGCCACTAGGGATATTACATCTAGCCCTATGAACTTGTACATGTTCAGCTCTTCTAAATAGTCCCTGACTTGTTTTTTGAGAGTTTTTCTGCCACAGTCAGCTGCTTACCTCCTCCCCAAACTGTGCTGCCAGGTACAGTAGTCTGGGGACTTACCTTTCCTCTGATGACTGAAATAAAAAAGAAATTGAGCACTTCAGCCTTTTCTGCATTGTCTGTCACTATTTCCCATCCAGTAAGGGACCCACACTTTCCCTGGTCTTCCCCTTGTTGCTGACATACTTGTAGAAACCCTTTTTGTTACCCTTTGCATCCCTTGCTAGCTCCAACTCCAGTTGTGCTTTGGCTTTCCTGACTTCATACCAGCATGCCCAAGCAATACTCTTATATTCCTCTCTAGTTGTTTGTCCACGTTTCGACTTCTTGTAAGCTTCCTTCGTATTTTAGCTCATTGAAGAGTTCCTTGCTGAGCCAAGCTGGTCTTCTGCTGAACTTGCTAGCCTTCCTGTGCACCAGGATGATTCATTTCTGTACTCTTGTTAGGTTTCTTTAAAGTACAACCAGCTTTCCTGGGCTCCTTTCCCTCTCAGATTGGCCTACAGTCTGGTCCACATTTACAATTTTTAAGCAATTAGAATCCTACTAGTGGCTCAGTCACTATAATTAAATAAATTCTAAATATCTATAAATGTTGGTCTTTGATTTTTGGGTTTTTTTATCATGGAAAATCAGACCTCTCCCTACCCCCTTTTGCTCATCAGGACGTGGGTCCAGCTGCTGTTACTCCCCTGCTTTGTGGCTTTGTGTTACTGAGTGGACCTGATACGTCAGTGCCCTGCCCATGCCATTGCCCCTCACTCCCAACCCACAGCTCCCCCACCCCTGCTGGTGCCCTTCACTCCACACCCATAGGCCTCGCCTCCCCCAGCCCTGCCTGAGGGAACCCCTAGCTGGCCAGCAACCTGGGTCCACAGTCCTCTGCCCTCACAGAAGTGTCCAAGCCCCAGCTGCCACCCATGGGAGGCAGCAGTTGCAGCAGTGGAGTGAAGCAGAGAGCCAGGCTCCCCCTTTGGGAGTGGGGGAGCAGATGCAGGCTGCCTGCTTCAGGCTTAGGATATGTGTTCTGCCACCTTCCCCCTGGGGCCTCCACAGCCCAGGAGACAGGACCCAGCATGGCAGGGTAGAGTGGGGCAGGGTGGAGAAGCTCAGCAGCAGCAAGGGACACAACTCTGTGCCTCTTCCCCTGCTACTCCCAGGTGGACAGGTAGGGCTTCACCATGGTGGTGCGGGGCTCACAGTGGCAGCACTGAGCTTCCCCACCCCACTCGAACCTGAGGCAGTAGGACTTACCTGCCAGGCCCTGTGGGGAGGGCAGCAGGATGGGGAGTGTGAGTCCACAGCAGGCAGCCTGTACTCCCCACCCCACTTGCAAATCTAGGGGGCACATGCCTCTTCTATCCCTCTGGGGGTATGTGCAGTGATGGAGAGCCACCTCCCCACTGCCCCCTAGATGAACCACCTGTGGCTCTGTTAGGGTTGCCAACCCTCCTGGATTGGCCAGGAGTCTACTGAAATCGGCATCAATCTCTCAGTGACTATTGAAAGCAATCTGGGAGATTGATATTGTGAACGGTTCGAACAGTACAGTTTATGACATTATGTCATGTTAGGGTAAAAAAATCTGCTGGAATAGCTTCATTCAGAGTTGGCAACCCTAGGCTCCATCTCGCTCCCTGCCCTGACTCTGTGGCTGTGCATTCTGGCACTGAGCCCCGAGCCCTAAGCCCCGTGCACTGCCTGAACTGGGCAGCAGCCACAGCCCTGCCAAACTCCCTTCCTCCCTCATTATGGGGACCTCAATCCCCCTCCCCTCTCCAGATTTACATGTGGGGAGCTGGGCTCCAGGCTGTCTGGCCGCCATGTACATGTATATATGCATACATGCACATGGTATCACCTACCTGATTTGCCCTTCGCCTTCTCCCCCAGCCCAGTGCAAACTGGAACTCTGCTAGCCTGCATGGGGAAGGCCACTGTTTCCCACATTTTTCTCCTTTAGAGGAGAAAATCTGGGTTTTACTGTGTTTTTCCATGGCGAATGGAAAACCCGGATCCTGGTTATAATTTACTCTCCATATTGTCCTGCTTAGGTCTATGGAGCTACTGGTGAACTAAAACATTGCTCTTTCTGAATCAGGGAATCAGAATTTAGCTTGTTTTTTGTCATATTTGGTAGGCTATCTAATTCCCAGGCATATATTTTAATTTATTTCCTTTCTTGAATTGGTCACCTCATCATTTTAAATGGGAGAATTAGATGAGATAAATAGTGCCAAGTAACAATTGCACTTCTTTGACTGAATTCCCTTCTTCCCATGTGAGTACAGGCATTCACATAAAAAGTTGTCCTTCAGTGAGCATTTGTGTGAACAAAACTCCATTTTCTGTGAATGACAATCAGTAAGTTAGAAGGGGTATAAAAACAGTTTAACTAAATGTGTACTTGGTGTTCAAATAACTTAGTGCAAACAGCTCCCATACCACTTACAGCAGCAGCTGACGCGTCCTCTTTGGGAAGCTCCCACCAGGTATAGAGAGCATTTCCAGGTGTGTTGGGGACAAGAAAGAATGGAGAACAATTCACTCAAGTGGTCTGGACTGGTGGATAGGTTTCCGCTGGCAGAAAGTAGAACACCCTGAGATACTCTGGTATAATTTGGACTCTTGCTTACTAAGACTGCATAGTTCAGAGCTCCAGGACCTGAGAAGTATTCAAAAATATTTTATTGCAGGAAGTGGTATTCTCTTCTGTTCTACCAGTGAGCAGATGTGGAAGACAACACGAAACCTGCATCAGAGACGTTAACTTGAGGCTTCGGAAATGGTGTCTCGAGGCAAGTTTTGGCTTCTTAGACCATGACCCACACATCAGGATGAGAGACATGCTCAGATGGGATGGGCTTCACCTTTCCCTCAAAAGTAAGATGTGTTCTCTTCTAGGTTGGCTGATCTCCTCTGGTGGGCTTTAAACTAGGATCAGTGGGGGAACGGGAAGATGAGGGCAGAGGAAGCCTTGGACCACCAAACCAAGCGTCACCTGCAAGAGCAGCCCAGCCTAGACTGATGACAAGCAGAACAAATACCCAGGTCAATAACAGGGGCCTGGGTAGTACTGGGATTAGGGGAGCACTGCATGCATCTTCAGGAGGCCTCAAATGCCTCTATACTAATGCTCGCAGCATGGGGAACAAGCAGGAAGAACTTGCCCTCCTGCTAGCTAACACTAACCCAGACATAGTGGGCCTCACCGAAACATGGTGGGACCCAACGCATGACTGGGCAGTGAACATCAAGGGCTATAGGTTTTACAGGAGAGAGAGAGCGCCACACCTCCACCTTTCCTCCCTGTCCTGTGTCAAGGAGCAATACACATCCTCAATGAGTAGCATGGGGTTAGAGGAGGGGCAGACTAAAGTGCTCTGGGTTAGAATACAAGGAGGTCGGGGAGAAAGGGACTTAACGGTGGGGGTCTACTACAGACCACCCAACCAAGGAGAAGAGCTAGACCAGGAATTCTTAAGTCAGCTCACAGAGGCAGTTAGGTCAAAGAATGTGGTCATCATGGGCAACCTAAACTTTACAGACATCTGCTGGGAGGAGCAGTCCGCCAGGTCTGACCCCTTGTGTAGGTTCCTAGCTGAGATACATGACATCCATCTAACCCAGGAGATGCACAGCTCCACCAAGGGAGATGCCTTGTTGGATCTGGTCTTGACCATGGGTGACAACTTGGTTGGGGGGACTGCGGGTGCTTGACTACCTGGGTGACAGCTGGAATTCACCATCCAGTGCAAGATGGCAAAGGCCTGCAGCAAGGCAGCAGCCCTGGACTTCAGGAGCGTAGATTTCAATGAGATGAGATTTAGTAAGGGAGACACTGAGGTCCCGGAGTGGGGGGGAGTTGGGAGTCCAAGAAGAGTGGTCATTCCTTAAGGAGATAATCCTCCAAGCCCAAAGGGAGGTAATCCCTACATGGATCAAAGGGGCAAGAGGGCACAAAGGCCCCCATGGCTTATGAAAAGCATCCGGAAACATCTCCAAGCTAAAAAGGAGGCATATACACATTGGAAGGGAAGGGCTATCACCAGAAAGGACTATATCTCTGTAGCTCGGGAGTGTAGGGGGGCGGTCAGGAAGGCCAAGGTAGAGATGGAACTGGGACTAGCTACCTGGATCAAGGACAACAAGAAGTCATTTATAAAATACATAGTGGGTAAAAAGAAGGTACCGGGTAATGTGAGGCCTCTGCAGGACACGCCAGGAAATCTGCTCATCACACCAGACAGCAAAGCTAACCTATTTAACAATTTCTTTGCCTCCATTTTTCTGAGTAGGGACTTGATCATCCCCCCACTGGGACGCCCCGTAGACCCCATGGGAGGCACACCCAGGCCTAGGGTCAGTGAGGACCTCGTCAGGGAATTTCTGGAGGGACTGGATGTATTTAAATCAGCAGGTCCTGACGACCTCCATCCCAGAGTGCTAAGGGAACTAGCAGAGGTTATTGCGGGACCTCTGGCACAGCTTTACAAGCACTCATGGTGCTATGGTGATGTGCCAGAGGACTGAAAAATGGCCAATGTGGTTCCCATTTTCAAAAAAGGGAGGACCCAGGAAACTATAGGCCCGTTAGTCTTACCTTGGTTCTGGGGAAGCTTTTTGAGAGAACTATCCTAGTGCAAGTCCACAAGGGGCCAGCAGGGGAGACTATACTTAGGGGCAACCAACATAGGTTCATTAGAGGCAGGTCCTGTCAGACCAACCTGGTTGCCTTCTATGACCAGGTCACCAAATCCCTGGATGCACGTGTCGAGGTGGATATAGTCTTTCTGTATTTTAGGAAGATCTTTGACATGGTCTCTCACCCCATTCTCATTAAAAAAACTAGGAGACTGTGGTGTCAATGCCTACACAGTCAGATGAGTTACTAACTGGCTAGAGGGCTGCACCCAGAGCATGGTGGTGGATGGGTCTTATTTGACCTGGAGGGATGTGGGCAGTGGGGTTACACAGGGCTCTCGGTCCTTGAGTCTGCACTGTTCAACATCTTCATCAGTGACTTGGACAAAGGGGTAAAATGCACCCTGTTCAAATTTGCAGATGACACTAAGATGTGGGGTGAAATGGGCATGCTAGAAGGAAGGAATAGGCTGCAATTGGATCTGGACAGGTTACAGGGGTGGGCGGATTAGAACAGGATGGGTTTCAGCACTGACTACTGCAGGGTACTGCACCTGGTGGGGAAGAACCAGCAGCATACCTTCATGCTGGGGAGCTCCCTTCTCATCAGTGCAGAAGCAGAGAAGGATCTTGGAGTCATTATTGAGGCCAGTATGAACATAGGCCGACAGTGTGGGGATGCAGTCAGAAAGGCCAACCATACCTTGTCATGCATCCACAGATGCATCTCAAACAGGTCCAAGGAGGTGATTGTCCCCCTCTATGTGTGGCCTGACCAGTGCCAGTTGGAGTACTGTGTCCAGTTCTGGGTGCTGCACTTCAGGAGGGATGTGGACAGCATGGAATGGGTCCAGAGGAGGGCCTCCTGTATGGTCAGGGGTCAGCAGGGTAGGCCCTACAAGGAGAGGCTAAGGGACCTGAACCTGTTCAGCTTTCACAAGAGAAGGCTGAGGGGGGATCTAGTGTCCATTTACAAACTAGTCAGGGGGAACCAGCAGGCATTGGGGGAGTCCCTGTTTCCCCGAGCACTCCCAGGAGTGACTAGAAATAACAGTCACAAGGTAGCAGAGGGTAGATTCAGGCTAGACATCAGGAGACGCTACTTCACTGTCAGGGTGGCTAGGATCTGGAACCAACTCCTGAGAGAAGTGGTGCTGGCTCTTACCCTGGGGTCTTCAAAAGGAGGCTGGATGAACACCTGGCTGGGGTCATTTAACCCCAGTACTCTTTCCTGCCACGGTAGGGGGTTGGACTTGATGATCTGCTCAGGTCCCTTCTGACCCTACCAACTATGAAACTATGAAGTAAACATCCTGAACAAATAGATAGTTTGCTTATACCCATTCTTACATTACTCTCAGTGTAACTTTGGAGCTTAGTAAGGAAAAGGTACGATTATTTGTGTCAATATGTAATCAAAAGCCAGTTCTTACTTTGGCACTCTTTTAAGGGCCTTGTTATACCTTAAGCTGTGAGCTGCACAAACGTTGATTGGTGTTAGTGCAAGCTCGGAGTTTGAAGCAGTCATACCCTAAGTCTAGAAACTTCTCTGACTGTCCCACACCTGTCCAGCTGTGACTTGCCACTAGACATCTGGTAAGCAGGGGCAGGACTAGGAGCTGTAGTTGTGAGTTGCCATTACAGGAGTGATGAGCCAGGACAGACTTCTATCCCTGCTCTATGGGTGGGGGTGTGAGACCCTGGGATACTAGAGGACTTCAGTTTGGGCAGCTCATCTGTGGGAAGTGGCCACAGCTTAATGAAACAGGAGCGGAGTCCTTCAGATCAGAGATAATCCTGCCCTGGAGAGACACAATTTTGAGCTGCATAACAAGTGCCTAAAGCTACTTTATGGTGGTAATGTACAGACCATCCAAGAGCCACCCAAAATTACCATTTAATAAGGCCCTTAGGCAATACTATTGCTTGTAATTGTCACCCTTAGATCCTAGGTGAGATATGATGCATCTGTCTTCTTCTTTTTCTAAAAAGCAAAAGAAAGACAAGTAAAATGCTGGAACTAAAACAAGACTGTTTTGGAGAGCAGGAGACTTTTGTTGTGTTATATCCAGATTAACACACAGGGTTTTTGGTCAGGCTAATATTACACCCTCATTAGGACTTTCTGCATTGTTCTTGTCTGTTTTTGCTGCAGTATCTAGTTTTTACTAGGAGCAATAGAGTAAGGGCCTGTTGGGAGCTAAATCTGGCTTCTTGATGATCTTCCTCTGTCCCACCACAACAAAAGCTAGGGGAGTCTGGGGGATGCTGTAATTCAAAGTCTTCAAGTGGTCACTGACATAATCTGCCCCTCTGTGAATGCACCTTCCCTGCTCTCTGCTAGGTATACTCAAACTCCCTAGCAGGAGACGTTCAGTGGTTTGTCCACCCTGTGTCCTGAATAAATCCTAAAACATTAGGATAAAGTATAAGTTGTTTTGTAACTGTAGAAAAGCAAACAATGATGTTACTACTTGCACCTATAAATACAGACAGCCTGGAGATTAAGACTTGTTTATTCAGGGTGTGAAAAGTGTATTGCTCACAAGTTTTTGCTTGTTTTTTCCAGAAACAGTTATATATTAACTGTCCTGGTCAGAAATGTAAACACCTTGTCCTTTCAAAGTCTCCTGAGAAGCATGTGGCATCCATTCAAGTGAGTCCCCTATCTTGTTTCAGTTGGCCAGTGTCATTGAAACTGATCTCGGGCAATCATTCAAGTTATAGGACAGAACTACTACTTCTGCAAATATTTCATATGCAGCAGGATATACAGTTTTCTTCTGATCTGGGGCCAAAATATAATGTTTTTAGAAAATTCACAAGATATACTTTGCTTGTGTCAAAAACAAGATTTTTTTTTTTCCTGACATTTGATTCTGGTGAGGGAAAGATAGTGTTTTATGGTTTTTTTAAAAAATGAGGGTGGCATACGAGTAACTACATTGTTGGAAAAAGATCAATGAATTATTTATCGAACTTGAGTCAAATCGTGAATGAAGGAAGGTTCTGTGGATGTTTCCTGAAAGTCTTATCCAAAGCCTATTAGTTAATGTAAATACAGGCAAACTAGATATTTCCTCAGTTCCTGAGTACTTTATTAACCTAAAGTTCTAACAGATTTACAAGTGATATCCAGCAGTGCAATAAATTACTGTGCTTAAACACACATGTAGAAGGTGATGCCAGCATTAGTTTAGCTCAAATTGAACTGAAGTATATTCAGTTACATTAATTGCACATATAGACATGCTCCACCAAATGATCTTTGAGACCCAAATGATTTACTAGTGCAAGGATTTTTCAGGTTGTTCTCATAACAAGAAGAAAAAGATGATAGTCATATCTCTTTGCAATTTGGTCTGCTTACAAGGAAAATGCATAAAGTCCTGCTGTTCTCAACACAGTAGAAGGCAGGACAAGGTAAAACCTTAGACACTGACTTGTTCAGAAAGGTAAGCTTTTGTAGGTGGTAGCACAGCTTAGTATAAGCTTTGTAGTGTAAGCTGTTGCCTGTGAAAATTTCTGTCTTTCTAAGCAAGTCAGTATTTCAGGGCATTTTTACACGTGATCTGGGGGAAGGGGAGGCACTTCAATTAAAGCCACTCTGAGAGGCACTCTAATTAAAGTGCTTGCAGTAGCTTGTGTTAACGGTCTCGCATTTCAAAATGGTGACGAGGGTGCTTTATCTAAAGCTTGTCAATGAGCTTCAGTTAAAGTTCCCCTTGAGCCATTTTTAAGAGCTGGGTTGCTAATATATGAGATGCAGAGACTGGCTGGAGTGCACTAATTGGCATACTCTACCAGACTTGATTAATTGAGTCCACTCCACAGCACATTGGAGTAGCCTCCTGGCACATGAACAGGCACCCAAAGGTGCCACCCTGCCCTGCCTTTTACCTGCTTTCAGACTAACTCAGCTAATTACTTCTCTTCTCAATACAGTAGGAATCAAATAGTCCCTTTGCTCATTGTTTCAAGCCTCTTCCATCAAAAACTTCAGGTGACGTTCTCCATGATTCCACGGTGACTGTTCTAGGTTGCCCCTTTGCCTTTTTCCATGAGCTTTACCTTCATCTACCAGAAAATCCTCAGTAAAATGCCTCTACCATGATGTTTAGTTTCTGACTAGTTATGCACAGGTGATAAACCAAAACAGGACAAACTATCTAGTCCATACATGAGCTTGAAAACTTCATAACTGCTGTCTTTCAGGATATATGTGTATCCACCAGCTTCAGTTAAGTTTAACCAACTGTAACACATTAATGCATTAATTGTGTAGAGGACTTGATGCTTTCACCACTGAAATGCTATTGTTTTTGGAGTGATGTGTGATAATATTTGACAATATAATGAAGTACTTCATAATATTTCTTGACACAAGTAAAGGATTTGGGTGCTGATTCACAACACACTGTGTAGACAGCTCCTCATGCATAATTGGGGTTTTGGAAGATCACAAGAACTGTTAACTACTGGGCCAGACCATGAGTCCATGTGGCCCAGTAGCCTGTTCTCACACAGTGGCAGAGACTGGATACCGAGGGCCATAATGAACAAGCATATCTAGAATTTTCTACCCTCTCCTCCCCTCCCACTGAAGCTTCCAGCTTTCAGTGTTTTGGAAGATTTGGGTCAGAGGCTGCACCCCCATCTACCATGTTCAATACCTTCTGATAGACCTTTCCTTCATTAATTTGTCAAATCTCCTTTTGAACTGGGTTGAACTATTAGCCTCCACAATATTTTTGTGGCAATGAGTTCCACAAGTTAATTGCATGCTGTGTGAAGAAGAACTTGCTTTTCTTATGCTTAAAACTACTACCTAATAGTTTAATTTTATGTCCCTAGTTCTAATATTGTGAGTGATGGTAAATAAAAAAAACCCTATTTATTTTGTCTGTACCATTTTATGTTTTGTAAACCTCTATCCTGCCCCTCTCCTCCAAACATCTTCTTCTGTGCTGAAAAGTCTGTTTAGCCTAGTTAGAAGCCCCTCCATGTCCCCAAATCATCCGTGTTACCCTTCTCTGTATCTTTTTTAGTTCTTCTACCAATTTTTTTAAGGTTGGGAATACCAAAATTACACACATTATTCCAGATGTGGATGCACCATAGATACAAAAGGGGATATAATGATACCTTCTATTCTGCTGGCAATTTCCTTTTTAATTCATAACGTTTTTTGTTTTTTTTTTGTCTGCTGCTGAACACTAAGCTGATATTTTTAACAACCTGTCCACAGGCTAAATTTAATGACTTTTAGAGTTTGGCTAATACACCAGTTCTCTGTCTTGCAATGAGTGGCATGGGATCATCTGAAAGATTTACTGTATAGTAACTATTACTATTTATCAGTAGCATGCTGTAAAAGGATTATGCAGTTGCATTCTAGACAAGAAACATAGTTTAAATTATTGTTACAGTAAATAAGCCTGAAATGAGTTACTTGAATTAACAGCTGCCACTGCAGTGTTTTCATAATGAGATGGCTAATGGGACAATAGGAACAGGATTTAGCCTATAGTCATTGTAGCAAGACAATGTCAGTATGTATTAAGTAATAAAAATTCCACTCTGTTAAAGCACTTCTAATACTAAGAATAAAAGTGGGTGTGTGGGAGACAGCTCACAGGGAAGATAAGCCCAGGAAAGGCCTATCAGTAGGTATATAAAGACATAATAATTGAGTCAGTACCAAAGAATACTGATATAAACTGTTACAATTAAGCTGTTAGGTCTGCATGATTGCAGTAATACAAATGTGGTGATACAGCTCCAATTTTAATTTTTATAGATTCATAGATATTAGGGTTGGAAGGGATCTCAATAGATCATCAAGTCTGACCCCTGCATAGGCAAGAAAGAGTGCTGGGTCTAGATGACCCCCGCTAGATGCCTATCTAACCTTCTCTTGAAGACCCCCCAGGGTAGGGGAGAGCACCATCTCCCTTGGGAGCCCATTCCAGACTTTGGCTACTCTAACTGTGAAGAAGTTCTTCCTAATGTCTAGTCTAAATCTGCTCTCTGCTAGCTTGTGGCCATTGGCACTTTGGTGAATAAAGCCTCACCAATTCCCTTCTGTGCCCCTGTGATGAACTTATAGCAGCCACAAGGTTGCCTCTCAACCTTCTCTTGCGGAGGCTGAAGAGATCCAGGTGCCCCTGTCTCTTCTCATAGGGCTTGGCCTGCAAGCCCTTAACGATACGAGTGGCCCTTCTCTGGACCCTCTCCAGGTTATCCACATCCCTCTTGAAGTGCACTGCCCAAAATTGCATGCAGTATTCCAACTACGGTCTGACCAGTGCCCAATAGAGGGGAAGTATCACCTCCTTGGTTCTGTTCGTCGTGCATCTGCTGATGCATGATAAAGTGCCATTAGCTTTTCTGAATAAAGCAAAGTTAATGCTAGGGTGTGTTGGGGTAGATGCTGTAAGGACTGGGTCCCATCTGGCCTGGTGTCCTCCCAACGAGTGAGGACGGGATGAAAGATATCACATCATCCCCCAGGTGCTCTTTTGTGTTATTCTCTCATTGGCCATGACTTAGACCTTAACTTCCATTAGGGAGCTGGTCGTGCTGGGTGATTCCTCAGGCCTGGCACACGTCTTTTTATGTGGTGCTCCACCTACCCCATTCTTATCACTTCCTTGATGTTGTATGATGTTCTTATCCAGGGGCAAAACCCTTCTTCCCTTTCCTTAGTGTGATGGGACTGACTGTTTTCAGGGTCAGTGCATCATGCCAGTTGCCCACTTGAGCAGTTTTACCTGGGCTTAAACGCAATAAAACCAATCAATGAAGGCCTCAAGCAACCATAATAGGGAAAGTAAATCTTTCTGTCTCTGCAACCCAAGATTGATTGCTCAGTTTACCAATACCTTCCAGGTTTCTTCTCTTATCAATTCAGTTCATAGTCCCTCTGTCTAGGACCAACGCCCTCCATGGTTCTTCATGCTGAGCAGACCTTCCCTGGCTTGTAGCTCAAACCATAACGCCTCTGACTTGACTCTTCTTTGGCTGCAGTGGTCCTCTGCAGTCAGGATGGCAGCTCTGATGTCCTGGCCCTTAGTACTGACGTTGTCTGGTGATCCTCTGCTCACCTGTGCCTGTTGCTTGTGCCTGCCCCCTGCCTTGGGCTGCAAGCCAGCACAAGCACGAGAGCCCTGTGGCATTTTCTGGCCAGCAGCACTGGAGTCTCCCCTCAGCTACCTTTCTCTGGGGCCAGAAATGCTTCCTCAGGTGAGCCCTCAGCCAGTCCAGAGGGAACAATGGCTCCTAAAGTGCAGCACGGAGGTCTCCACTGGTATTCTCCACTCTATCTGCAGTAAGTAGCAGGACAGGGGGCACTCTCAGCTTTTCTATCCTCCCTGGGCCTCTCCTTCCACAGTGTGATTTATCTCACTTGTATTGCTGCAGGCCTGTGCAGATGTAGGATTTACCACATAACAGCTACAGTGTATTCAACAGCAGCTATCTCTTCCCTTCTAAAGCAGTATGTTTGTCCATTGCCTTTTTCTTTTGTAAGGAATGTATATCATCACCAGTTTCATGGCAGGAATCTCTCAGGCTTGTGTACTACCTCAACAGCTGGCATATAGCTTGCAAATAGAGACTCTTGTTTTAGGCAGTCAAATTGGACACAATATAATTAGATGTATTATGCCCTGACTTCCAAAGGCAGCTTTAAGTGCTCAGGAATTCCAGGGGAAAATGCACTTTCTGGGCATTGATAACCAACTTAAAACTGTATATTAATTCAAAGTATTTAAATAGTCTCTAGTTTGCAATTGCTAGTTTCAGAACATCATTTGGGGGAATCGGAAAAAAAGCTTATATTATCTCTTACTAAATTATCTATCTTTAGTAATAAAAGGGATCCTGCTTTCCAATGTTAAGTTATACTAAATCATGAATCGTTCAACATTAAAACAAATCGTGCATTGGATAAAAGATAAAGAAAGATCATGCTGGGCCTTAATGGAAGAGGAGTACTTAAAACCAATTCCCCTTAAATTGTCCTTCTGTTTGACACATTAAAGTAATTCCTATACTTGCACAGACATGATAGATCATGTCAGTTGCAAATGTATAGATTTGTTTAAGTAACAAATCTAAAATCTAGTGCTCTGCCCCACCACATCTCTCAATATGGCACAGCCCTGCCTTTCAAATGATGTACCATATTTGCTCAAATCCAAGATGAGGTCCCCTCCCATTCAATGTGTGGGGTGAGAGTGGTGTCCCCCAACACTCTGTCCTTGGACTGGTACTGTTTAATATCTCCATCAGTGATTTGGATGAAGGTGTTGAAAGCACCTTGTCCAGATTTGCAGATGGCACTAAACTATGGGGCATAGTAAACAAACTGAAGGGCAGGGAGCAAATTCAGGCAGATTTGGACAGACTGTGGAAGTGGGCAATCAGAATAGGATGCAATTCAACAAAGATAAATGCAAGGTGTTGCACTTGGGGAGAGAGAATCTCCAACACACCTATAGACTGGGGGATACCATTACGAGCACCACAACAGTGGAAAGAGATTTCGGAGTCCTAGCTGATGCAAAAATTAACATGAGTCACCAGTGTGACAAGGTAATAAGCAAGGCTAACTGCACTTTCTTGTATCAGCAGGAGTATCACAAGCAGATCTAGGGAAATGATAATTCCCCTCCGTGCGGCAATGGTGAGGCTGCAGATGGAGTACTGTATCCAGTTTTGGGTGCCGCACTTCAAGATGGATGTGGATAACCTTGAGAGAGTTCAGAGGAGGGTTACTTGTATGGTGGAGGGCCTGCAAGTAAGACCCTATGAAGACAGACTGAGTGATTTGAGAGAAGGCTGAGAGGTGATCTTGTGGATGCCTACAAACTCATCAGGGGGGCCAGTAGGGAATAGGGGACACTCTGCTTACCAGGGCGCCCCTTGGGGTTACCAGAAATATTGGCAACAAATCTGAAGAACAGATTTAGATTGGACGTAAGGAAGAAATTATTTACGGTAAGGGTTGCCAAAATATGGAATAGGTTTCCAAGGGAAGTGGTGCTTTCCTCTACCTTGCAGATGTTCAAGAGATTAGATAGGCATCTGGCTGGGACTACCTAACCCCAGAGCTATTTCCTGCCTGGACCAGGGGGTTGGTCCCAATGATCTATCTGGTCCCTTCTGACTCTAGAAATTTATCTGTCTATGAGAGGGGAAGCCCCTCATATTGGATTTGAATACAAGGCAGAAGAGGGATGGAGGAGCACAAATGGCTGCTGCGACTCCAACTCCGGCCCTGAGCCTGGGTCAGGTCTGGAGTCAGAGCTATTTGCCTCACACAGCTTCTTTCTTCCCCTTCCCTCACTGCTTATGATCAGTTGTGGCTCTGGGCCTATTCTGACCCATGGCACGAAGCACATGGTAACTTTGGCCCTGGGTTGTTCATGCAGCTGTAGTGGCAATAGCCTCATGAATTTTTGGGCTGGTGCTGCTGCTATAGCTGCTACTGCATGGCCAGGCCAGGGCCATAGCTACTGTGTACTTCATACCCCAGGCCGGAGTGAGGCTAGAGCTAATCTTGATGTTAAATGTCAGGGAAGGGGGTGGGAGGCAGGCAGAGGAAGGTCAGGCAACAAGGATGCAGGCACCACAGTAACGGAACAGGTGCCAGAGGTGCAGGCAGCAGAAGGTTCAGTCATCATGAGTGGAGGGTAGTCAGCAGGGGACACAGGCACTGTGAGGCAGGGAGAGGTGACTGAGGAATGCAGACACCAGGGCCTGGGGGATAAGGGTAGTCTTATTGAGCTAGATCCTGTGCCAGCAATTGGCTTGGCATGTACCATTTAGTTGGCTTCATGGAATGTAAGCTATGAGCCATGTGAATGTGTATACTTCCTGAGCAGGTCTCCACATGCAGAGGGGTGCAGTTTGTGGTGCCACAAACTGCATGTAGGGAACATGACAAGATGCAGCACGGTGGCAAAATTTCCTACCAGGAAATCCTGGTCGCAAAAAAAAACTCCAGGGGGAAAAAGTGGCACAGAGAACATGTCAGTAGCATGTGTCAGAGCAAGCAGAGAGCTATCCATCCTGAGCAACACTCTGGCTGCCGGTCAGGCTCTGTGCTGCCGGATCTGCACCACTGCTGCACCGGAACTCTAGGTATAACTACTGGGACCAGCACAGATGTTGGCCCCAGCCTCCCTTACCCCTATGTGGGACAATTTGCTGTGTGCTGAAGTGCGCATGCAGGGCTGTGCAATGGGGCACAAAGCAACTATCTGTACCAGGTGTGCCCAGATGAGTATGAACTTTTGGTTCCCTGGGGACAAGTAGCAGTGGCGCACCTTGTGCTGCTGCTTCTTGTCTCTAGGAATATCTGTGCTACGTGTGCTCTGGCACATGGCAGGTTACCCTGAGTGCAGTAGGGGAGGCTGGGACCAGCAACTCTTTTGTCTCAGCAGCCCTACCTGAGGTCTGGGGTCCTCCCAGGGCTGCAGGTGCAGCAGGAAGCCTGGCTGGCAGCTGGAACGTGGATCTGGCCAGCCAGGCTTTAGTTTTTGGGAGGTGTGCACTGCCATGTGTGCCACCCCACTTTTTTTTTTGGTATGGGTTTTTTTTACCTCAGAATCTTCCAGGGTCAACCCCTCTCCATCTCCATGCTGTGAAGTGGCAGTGCAGGAATGCCTACATGTGTGGTGTGTGGTGCTGCTCATACTTGTCTGGACGAGCCCTACAAGTGCGCACCACTACACATGGGGACCCTCCCACTTGTCTTGTGCTCTAGGTCAGCAGTTCCCAAACTCTGACAGGCTGTGCACAACCAATTTAAAATGATACATTCTTAAGTAGCAGCAGCAAATTTTTGTCATATAAAGTCATTGTAATAAATCTGTTAACACGTATCACTGACAGGTTGTGCGTGTACCACTGGCAGTACATGTACCACAGATTGGGACCTGCTGCTCCAGGTAGTGTAGCCAGGTGAGAACCTTGTGTAAAGGGAATATTCTGCATGGAGCACTTGTAAGAAATTGGCAATGACTCATATTTCTACTTCACCATCAACTTGGCACATATTTCTCGGTAACAGTTTAAAAAAAATGCTAGGTGTAGTTAAAACTCAACATCTCTAAGATTGAAGACCAGATCCTTGGCTATGATTGAGAGAAGCAGAGCACAATTTGGGATGAAGGACATATCCACAGATACTTGTACTCTATTTGGGCCAGTTCTGGACCAGGGCGGGTTCTTATATAAGCTAAAGAACCTAATAGTTATTCTGATTTATGCTGGTTTCAACCTCTGCTCTGCTAGGAGCAGAAAACCACTGGTTATGCTACTATTTGAACAATGTGGGGAAATAGGGTTTCTCCAGCTATCTTCTAATAAATTAGTTCTATTTGGCTCTTCATATCTCATCCCTTCTTGAAAAGTATATGGCAATAGAAGACTCTCATCAAGTTGCTATCATTGTACTTTAACAAAACACCTGCATATGTCCAAGGTCTGCCCTCTGGGAGGTACAAATTAAACAGATTTATATCAGTTAAGGGGTGCAAAAGTCAATGACATGAAGACTGGAAATGTTAACAGTCTTCTCACATATTACTCTATAAATTGCCATGTAAATCATTGTAGTTTAGAAACAGATTATTCAACTGCCTAAAGATAGGCATTTGTAAATTATGTTTTACAAATTATATAAATAACTGAAGATGGCATGACTGTCCACAGGTATGCCACAGATGCCAGTTCTGTTTGGAACCACTGGGTCAAATAGTGATAGGGTCCCCTTGGACTTGTCATCCTCTTGAGACAGAATTGCATAGTATTTATTTTGTGGAGTCTTTTGGATGAGACCTGAAACAGAAAGAGCCCTCTCTTCTGTCAGCAAGTAGTTTACTGAGGATATTTTTAGGCCTGAGATGAGGCTAGAAATGGAGAGGGAACAGTCAAACAGCAGTTTTCGAACACCCAGTCCACCAGAGGTGCACACAGACCATATAGACTAGCGTAGAGTAGTGTTTGTACCTTGCAGGTACATCTTGCCCAAAAGAAGAACTTGTAAGGAGCTATTGAAGACCAAAAGTAACTTTATTTCCATTTGGCTATGTCTTATTATGCCTCTAAGTCATACCATGGGAACAAACTTTGACTCGAGGATGATCGGAATCTCCATAGAAGCCATATTTTTGGTTTCTCGCATATTGGGTGCATCTAGCTGAGTGTCTAGTTACAAAATGATGATCTGTAAGGTCCCTTCCAGTGCCTAACATCTATTAAAATAAGACGTATGATAGCTTTTCAAAACAACATGGAAATAACAGATTTTTATAGACATTTTTATAGAAGATTACTGAATTACAAAGGAATATTCTTTTCATGAACACTCGGGGTAAATTTTAGCTTTTCAAGAGCCAGATAAGTACCTAAATCTCTAGGCTGTATTGGCAATGATTGTGAAGGTAAAAGAGAAAAATGTATTTTTATTTATGATGTCTCTTATGTACGTGTTAGTGTACTCAAACATTTTATCTTTCCAGTTAAAGTGTGTGAGTAACAGTCTCGTGGGGTGATAAACATTAACATCCATTCTACTGAAAACCTATTGAAAACTCTTTTTTATGGCTTCCAATTCCCAGTCCCTGTGACCTGACTGTACTGCAGAGAGAAGAGTCTTCTCAGAAATGGGGCCTGAGTGCTCATAGAGATATGGTGTCATTTTTCTGCACTTATCTATTTGGTTATCATGGTCTGCATAATTAAAATTCTGATTTAGTTCCACAGTTGAGGAATTGAGCAAATTCAGAGATTTTTTTCGTGATAATATTAAACTACAATTGTTTCCCTTTTTGCTTTCATTGAATGATTTATTAATTACAGCGAGATCATTAATTTCTTGTGTCAAGGCCAGTTTGTTCTGAATTGTTACAGCATTTTTTTTCATGGAGCTGAATGTGGGAATGCTGTTCTGCATTGTCTGGCATGAGCAAAGCCATAAAAGCATAAATGTTTGATATTGCTCTGCTGGGAAATATATTTCTATTTAGCTGTTTTCTAAAGTTGTAACGGAAGAGCAATTCCTATTCAGGTTTTCTCACAAACAGAAACTTGCATTACCATTACAATACTAGCATGGTTAAGATTATTATCTGTGTTGCTTTTTTTCTTATTCTTGTAACCTTTTCATTCCTCGGGACTTGGGCTATGCTTCAAGGTTTTACTGGCTGGTATAGCACCATTGGCTAGAGGTATGGAAAGGTCACCCTTTGGCACTTGCACTGCCAAGCTAAGGAGTCTCTGCTGCTTCCCATGTCAGATGTAGCAAGCATGACAGTCTGGTATTGGCCAAAACCTACCACACAACAGAGCCACCTATGTAGCATATCCATAGAAACCTCTGACTCACTAGTTGAGAACAGCTGCTCTAGATGACATGGCTTTGCTCCCAAACTGCACTTTATGGATAATGCTAGGCTGACAGGAGATGGCTTCTGCTGGGAGATTTCTATTCAGTGAGAGGATGTTGCAAAGCTGCCAAATACGGTATGACCACTTCTGCTGCTGTAGCTCTGTTAGCAAAAGTGGTGTTATAGGGCTGGTGCTGCCACAACAAGCCCTTAAGACAGAGCAAGTAGTCATTGCATTATGCTTAGGGTTTTAGCTTCAGAATCACTTAAATTTCTTATTACTTACCTCCAGTGTTACAGTCTGTCTTTTTTTTCTGTAAGAGATCATGATGTTATTGATTGATAGCCCTAGAGACTAAAGCTTTATTGTAGGCAAATAAATAGGAATGGAAGTCTTTGGGGGAAAATTGGGGCACTGGAAGCCTACAATATGGAGAGAACTGATCAAAATATATTGTGATCCAAAGGTGGAGGGGGAGCAAAAACTTTGAGGCTAGCAGTAGCCCAGGGATAAGAATACCAGCATTTTTGTGGGCCCACGAAGCCACATAGTGCGATATCATGCTTTTTTCCCCCCATATCATCCATGTGAATAATCATTATATAGACTTCTTTAAAGTGATGAATTTATTATTAATTATTTAGGTAATGGTCAAATCCCTGTTGGTATAGCAAAGTGTTGCAGAATCACAAGTTTCAAAATGTGTTCTTTCAAAGTTCATATGTGCACAACTTGCAATGCCATAGAAACAGAGAGCATTTAATAATGTAGATTCTGAAACAGAAATGTTAATGTGCTATCAGCAAGGGTCAGATTTTTGACATGCTATTGCTAAATTACTATTACCACACTGAGGAAGTACAGATGGAATTATTGTGTAAATGTGAACTTTTGAACCAAAAGAATATATATTGAAGAGAACTGTTAAGCTCTTGTCTGTTCAGTTCAAGCATGTTAATCCCTTTTGGTTCTCCATGAGAAAGGACTGCAAAATTAACATCCAGAAATATTGACTTTTGGGGGTTTGGGCCAGTATTAAAAATTAGCAACCTTTCTGGCATTAACTTCTGGCCTCTAATTCTCTGAAAACTCAAGTGGGTTGGTATCAAGGGTTGTGTCTATCTCCCATGTTAATGGCAAGTTTTATTTTTGTTCAAAACCAAACAAAAACAGCCCTTCAGTCAGTCATCTTCTGGTGGCTGAAATGCTGTACTTGAATGCACCCATGTGGCTCTCAGAGAATTAAATAGGAGCCGCAGAGTGGCAAGTAAGGGAAGGATTTATAAGAATTTAAATTCATAGTTTTATAGTTTCATAGTAACTAGGGTCAGAAGGGGCCTAGAGCAGGCCATCTAGTCTGACCCCCTGCCAATGGCAGGAAACAAGTGCTGGGG